>JAHTLZ010000327.1:14412316-14453727 GCA_023846285.1 Phrynocephalus versicolor | reverse complement strand
ATAGATAGATAGATAGATAGATAGATAGATAGATAGATAGATAGATAACAGCAGCAACACATATGAGTGAGCTTCCAAATATTTGTTCTCTATTTGATATTCCTTTTTTGTCTCTATTTTTTCTGACCAGACACAGAATCTTCTTGCAAATATGATTCTGCTAAGCCTGTTTAGCCAGGAAGATGTTAAAAAGTAGTCAACTGTGCTCTGACAGTGTGAAAAGATCCAGTTGACCCAGATGTGCAGCTGGTTTCTGTTTTGAAAACATATGAAAAACTGTTTGGTTGCAGACATCCTGACAGAATATGTGCTGAATTTGCATGACAAAACATCCCCTTTTCTTCAAACCCTAATAATTACTTGAACAAACCTATATTCCACATTTGGTGCATAGCCTCCATAGAAAGAGGAAATTCCACAGAGTTTCTCTCTCAGCAAAATGGGCCAGGGAATCCCTCAAATGGAGATGGAGAATGGGTGGATATAAAACTGGAAATCTTCTCCTTATACACCTTTTGGGAATGTTTTAACTGTGTTCTAGAATGCCCACAGAGGTTACAATTCCAACCCCAGCCAATTAGCAAACAACATTCCAAAGTAAGGATTCAATGGCCATACAAATCAGAGATAGATTGGAGTGGCAGCTGAGTTTTATTCCAACACCAGTTGTGGGGGAACATACACTGCTGCACCTGAAGGCACCAAGCTAGGTTAGGGAGTCCAGTGAAGGAGACTGGCCAGAAGATTCAAGGTCAAAGGTTCGGCTGTCTGCCACTGCTATCCCTTCCCAGCTGTTGAAAAGAGCCTAGTGGTTCAGTGCTTAAATGCCTGTACTGCAGGTAAAACTGTGCTCACGGCCTGGGGTTCAATCCCAGGTAGCTGGCTCATGGTTGACTCAGCCTTCCATCCTTTTGAGGTTGGTAAAATGGGTACCCAGCTTGCTGGGGGGAGGGAGCAATGTGTAGCCTGCATACTGTAATTAAAAACTGTAAACCGCCCAGAGACTACTTGAAGTGGTATGGGGTGGTATATAAGTAGACCACTTTGGTTTGCTTTGCTTTGCTGCCTGAGGTGACTGCGACACTGTCTAACTTTGGAACCTTCTCTGCATCCAGGAACAAATTGTGCAGTGTATGTCAACTGGTATTAACAGAAGATCAGTTTGCTTGAGTTTTTGACTTACCTTACTTTATTTTGGGTCTAGACTCTCCATTGCTCAGCAAACACATTCAAGGATTGTTTGTGTAAAATGCAGCCAGGAAAGGGGATACAGGGGAGGGGGTGGATGTTAATACAGCCTGCATCTTCCCACCCCCACCCCCTTTTTACAACCAGTAGTCTGTATATATACTGCTTTGGGACAACCTGTCTGGAAGCTCACACGACTCGCTTGTTGTTAATGATGGTCAAATGGCAGAATTTTGGCGGAGCACAAATATCATAAATATAACTGGCAACAACTTCAACAGAAGCTCTCTTATGGAGAATATGTCAGTGGCCAAAAACAAACAAAACTGTAAATTAGTGTAGCTGCTCTAGAGTAAGGTAACCAGTAAGCATGGTTCATTAATCTAATTGAACTCAGTGGGATTTACCAAATAAATGTGGTTTAGTTCGAGCAGACATGTAGACGGGGATGAGGTGGAAATTGCTTTCACTTTGTTCTTGGCTAGGACTTTTTCCAATTTGCATCCCTCACAAAGTGGAGCCAAGCACAGTTTGAGAGAGGAAATCTCAACTTTTATGAGCTTCTGATTAGATTTGCACACCAAAAACTCAATTCAGTAAATTTGTACATTTGAAAAATCTTGAGAAATGTGTTTTTTTTAAAGTACACAAACATACACTTTAGGCTGTGTGTGTGTGGGGGAGGGGGAAATGTGACATTATGAATGTGAGCTTTAAAAACATGTACGTACTGAAAAAAATAACATTTTTTAATGTTCAGAGAAGGCTTTCATAATCTAAACCACATTCAAGCTAGAATGAACTTTGAAGCAGAAACTAGAGCATGCTTATGAGTAAGAGTTCAGCTCAGCCTTGTATCCTTTCCAGTAGATGCATTTAGAGCTGAGATAATAATTAGCACCTACTGTTAAGTATAATGACTTACGGTGAAGTTCTCCATGGTTTTCCATGTGGAGTACAGTGCTCAATTGGTTTACCATTCCCTTTTTCTAGGGTGCATTCTGGGACAGTGCATTTTGCCCAAGCCAGATAGGAAAAATACCAACATTATCGCTGATTCAGCTAATATCATAATGCTATAAATGAACATTACATCACTGTTAAAGAAAAAGGAATTAATTACACCTAACTAGGATTGTTAAGTTGGTCGCTCTGCATTCTCTTAGAATCCTGAGACCACATCAAAGACTTTCCTCCTTGTATGGCCACCAGAAATTAAAAATACAACAGGATCCTTATATCCATGGGATCTGTATATGCTGATTCACTTATCTACAGTCTGAAAATATTAAAAGAAAAGTCCTAGAAATATATATTTCTAAATATGAAATTACCAGAACTGGCTGCCAAAGGAAGCCAGAGACGATTCTATGCATAGGCAATTTTGCTGCTCTTTTTGCTGCGAAAGACTGCGCAGCAAAAGATCGTGCCTTCATTCCGAAGAGCAGTATTTTGGTACCCCGGCTGACCACGCCCCCAGAAACGCACTTTAACCCTCAGCATTTTGTACCACCGCTAGGGGTTGTGTTAAAATACTTCTGTTATCGATACACACTTTTTAGCGCCTCAAACGAGGTACGACCCCAAAAAATTTACACCAATTAGATCCGTACCCCTTTTTCTGTCACTTCCTGTAGTTCTGCCTTGGTAATCATTTATGCTACTGAATTGGTGGCATACCGGCATGCCGGCACAATTTTTACTGGCTTTCCACCTGCAATTACAATCGATTTTAAGAACAAAAACTGCTATCTGGCTGCAACGCAGGTATTCACCACAAGGGGAAATGATGTGCAGTAAGCAAGTCGGGACAGACGCAGAGAAGTAAAATACTCCCCTGTCGTCAGGGCGCTAACTGTGCATCAAACGTCACGTGACCACCTGAAAAAACAGTATGCATCATATTAAGATGCACAGATACCGGTAGTGAGACCAGGACCTTGGAGAACTGGAGGGAAAACCAGCCATTCCCTGAGAATCCAACCAGTATCTTTTCAACTGGGAGCCTAGAACTAGTAGCTATTTCCAAGGTCTGCTTTCACTAGTGACCTCAAGCCAGTTATTAATACGTCCCAAAGTTGAAAAAAATGCTGCTGTGGTCTTGGGAAAATAACATGGAAAGGCAGAGTGTGCCCAATATCCACTCCCCATGCTAGGGGCTCTCAGTGAAACAGAGCACCTACAAGTTGGTGTGTGGTTTTAATCACATGCGAGCACATGAATCATGTGAAACTTACATTTTGTCTATTTTCATGCCTAAAGAAGTCTGTAGAAATTTATGCATATGGAAATGTGTTAATCTTTAAGCAGCGAGGAACTTGGGGTCCTTTTAAGGAGAAAGGCAGGGTGAAAATACTTCAAACAAATAGCGTAAAAGTCAAAATATTTTACATATTATAATTTAAATTACACAGAGTTAAAAAAAAGGCTGACTATATGTTAGTGAATATGGAATATAAATTCATATCATTATTGTTACCACTAGCCTATAAAACATGGCCTGGAGCACAGGGCTTGGATTACCACTTTTTCCATTAAGGTTGTCCTCTCCCCTTTTAATCTTGCAAATTACAGATCACCCAGCTTGTCATCATGTCATCGCACAAATGAGAGCATAAAGGAGCTTTGTGTGATTGCAGTATAATCATGGGTGTGTAGCCATCTTATTTCATTGGAAACTGGGTACTAATGCCTAATGGCCAATTATAGCGCCTTATTATCCTTCGCAACAATTGTAATTCTGAAAACAAAACAGCACGTCGCATTATATATCCAGAAAATAACATGTGCTTATTAGCAAGGTTGGCATTGTGAATCAACATCATTGGATCCCTAAGAATTAGATCTTAGTAAAGGATATACTGTTGCGGCCTCTTCTTTTTGATAACGTTGCTCATTGACCTGTTTGCTTGAAAGGAGCTGGCATGCAGAGGTCACCTCCACAGCCACCTTGTCTTTTCCAAAACTAGAGGTGTGATGAATACTGGGGAGGGTGTGTGGAGTCATTGACAAGAGATTTTCCAAGTCTCATCATGCTAAGAGTTCTTGTCAAGATTTCTTCCACCATCAACCAGAATTCCCAACTCCTCATAAAAACAAGACCCTGGTCTTCCTCCCCCATTTTAATTTCTCCATGTTTGGCTATGTTTGCCTATTTCTCTGTTTAAAGCAGGGGCTGTTGGCCTCGATGAGTCACATTGAAGAGAGGTGTGAATGTGTGCAAGTGAGCCTTGACATATCTTTGGAAGGACTGGGACAATAAACACCTCCCTCCCTTCATTTCGGATGCAGCCTAAGAACATCCAAGCTCCGAGCCTCAACTAAGAAACTACCTGGCTTTTTTCCATCTTGCCAAGGACCTTACATCTAAGAAATAACTCCTGGCAAATCCATCTTTTGCCATATCATAAACCTAAGGAAGGAAATGGGGTATGCCTTCTACTGCCCTACCCTTTACAAGTAGATTTACCCTTGTCATGTGGTGGTAGGTATCATCCGGGTGATGACTCAGAAGACATATTAAATTTCTAATCTCAGTATGATACACTACTCTTGATTGTGCTCAGAAAGTGAAGGGTTCATCAGCAAACATTACAACCATCTTTGCCTGCAAGGGCCCTCTGCATTCAGAACCCTGGTCTTCCAGGGTTCAAAAATGTCAAGAAGATCTTCCAAAGATTGAGGAGAATCTTCTTTAATCACAATCATCCTCACTTATGGAAGGTGACAAAATTGATGTAGAAGGATAGAACCTGCTCTGGCCGCTGTGACACATGCCCTAGTGACGTCCCAGCTAGACTACTGTAATGTACTCTATATGGGGCTACCGATGAAAAGTCTCAGGAAACTCCTGTGGGTCCAAAATGCAGCAGCCAGATTGCTGACTGGGGTGGGGTACAGAGATCACATTACACCTCTATTAAAGCAGCTCCACTGGCTGCCAATCAGCTGTTGGACACAGTTCAAAGTGCTGACCTTAACCTACAAAGCAGAAAATGACCTGGTTGCTAGCTACCTCAAAGATTGAATCTCACACAGTATGAACCAGCTCAGGTGCTAAGGACATCAGGAGAGGCCTCATAAGAACACATGGAAAGACC
This sequence comes from Phrynocephalus versicolor, assembly GCA_023846285.1. Lineage (NCBI taxonomy): Eukaryota > Metazoa > Chordata > Lepidosauria > Squamata > Agamidae > Phrynocephalus > Phrynocephalus versicolor. The sequence continues at coordinate 14,448,439 of JAHTLZ010000327.1, read as the reverse complement.
TTCTCTGTTGCTGCTCCCAGACTTTGGAACTCCCTCCCGCTGCAGGCTAGGACTGCCCCACCTATGCAGTCTTTCTGGAAACAGGCAAAGGCCTTCCTCTTCAGGCAAGCTTTCCATGAATGAGGGACTTCGTGCTATGTGCCTTTTATATGGATTACCATCCATGATTGCATTAACTGATTTCATAAGAACATCAGTGTTTTCCATGTTACTTTCTGCTCGGCATAATGGATTTTGTGTGTGTGCTCTTTGTAGTTTTAATGTGACCTTTTAATGTTCTAAGATGCCTCTTCTAATTCCCTGTTCTTAACTTGAATATGTCTTAAATGCTCTGTGCTGTATATTGTCCCTCATTATTGTAAGCTACCTTGGGTCCTTTTCCAAGGAGAAAGGTGGGGTAAAAATAATCTAAAATAAATAGATAAATAAATAAAAATAAAAACTGGTCAGTGAAAAGAAAAAAAATGGGACAAGTGTATCATCAGCCTGTCTTTTTCAAGGAATTTCTGAAGGTGCCCAGTCATGACTGCTCTTCATTATTAGCATTATTAATTCCCTTCATTTCTGACCTTTCCCCCCTCCCCAGCATTCCCATCCTTTTTTAAAACAGCAAACATCTGTTAAGAAGTAATAGACAGAGCGGGTACATAATACTTTCTTATCAGCAGCGCTGGCAGCTGTCAATCTACAAGCATGCTTAAAAGCGGGAACAATTAACAGTTGACTCCGTTTTAAAGTGTTCTGACTCATAAGCTAAATTTTAAGTCACCTTGGAGGCCTTTTGGCCCAAAAGGTAACTCAGAAATAATCGTCTAAATAATTAATCAATATGAAAACCAAAACTAACATTAACTGAGACCAAAGGTCAATGTAAGCTGTAATCTTACAGAATACAAAAATAGGCTACAGGTGATACCTTTGTAGGCCACTAATAAATATACAATAATATAGGCGCCCTTCTGCTGTTTTTAGTGCCGCTGTTAACCCCAGCTCCTGCCATCTTAGCAGTTCGAAAGCATGTAAATGCAGGTAGATAAATAAGTACCACCATAAAAAACGGGAAGGTAAACCAGTGTTTCCTCGCTGCCATGTGGCCATGGACTTGCACAACACTGGCTCTTTGGTTTGAATACAGAGATGAGCACTGCCCTTAGAGTTGGACACGACTAGCACGCATGTGCGGGGGAACCTTTACCTTTTTATATCTGTCATAGTTCCCCTTGCTATTGATGATGGTTCATGGTAGTTGAAGTCCAATACATCTGGAGGGCACCAAGTTGAGGAAGGCTGGCATATGGACTTGCCACAGGTGCCAATGACCTACTAGAATGATACTTCATGGAAACTCGAGTTCTTCTTTGCCAGTTGTTTCAGACACTTCTTTGGTGGTTTATTGTCTTTGTAGAAAATTCAGGGAGGAGCAATGACAGAGCAACTGGCAACCTTTTGGTCTTAAAAGCAGGGGTATAAGCATTCCAATCAGACTACAAAGCTGCTGTCTTCAGCTGCTTTAAGAGGACTTACATCACCTCTCAAAGACATGTACTGTACATTAATGAACTTTTATCTACATGGGGGAGTGGTGCTAAGTCAGTTCTGCACATTGCACTTGAGGATGCTGCCAAATGGAAATAAGTTCAGAGGAGGGCAGTAAGGATAATTAGGGGCCTGGAAACCAAGTCTTACAAGGCAAGGCGGAAAGAATTGGCCGTGTTTAGCTTTGAGAAAATTAGACTAAGGGGAAATACGATAACATTTTTCAAAGGCTGTCAAAGGGGCAGGTTCTGTTCCTGATCAACCCAGAATGAAGGGCATACAACAACCCCTAAGATTCCAGTCACCAAAGGGGTAAAACAGGGCTGCCTTCTTGCTCCTGCCCTTTTCAATCTCTTCTTGTTGCATTTACCAGGTTATCTACCCAAATTTGATAGTCATGCTCCACGACTGAATCAACTTCCGGTTCCTATACTACTCTACGCGGACGACACTGTGCTCCTCTCAATCTCAAAACTGGGCCTTCTTCGCCTCTTGTCAGCTTTCTCAGAATTCTGTTCCAAGAATGATCTGACTATCAACACAGAGAAATCTAAAATCCTGATATTCTCCAAATCATGGAAACTTCTTTCCTGGAAAGTCGACGGGAAACCTGTTGAACAAGTGAGATCCTTCAGATACTTGGGTCTCCTGTTCCACCATCAACTCTCCTGGTCTTATCATCAGAGGGCTGCTACATCAGCTATAAATAACCATCTATCTGCTATCTCTCGGTTCCATTTCTACACTGGGAACCAATATGTTCCTGCTGCCCTCCAGATTTTTCAGGCAAAAATTATAAACCAGCTTTTATATGGGATCCCGATCTGGATTTCAGCTGTCGACTCCAAAATCGACCGGAGTGCTGCCACCTTCTTTCGTCGTATCTTAGGTGTTCCAAATATGATCAATCTCTATACCATTGCTAATGAACTGGGACTCCATTTGCCATCAACTCTTGCTTGGACAGCCACTATTAAGTTTTGGCTACGCATTCATTTTCACCCTGACTCCAACTCCCTTGCATACGAACTATTAAGAGACCCCTATGTCTCAAAATGGTATCAATTTATCCAGTCCAAAATTCATCATATTGGAATTGACCTAGAAGAATCCCAAATCCTCAAAATCATCCATCAAAGAATGTGGGATATAGAGCGCCAAACCATCTTATCAGGGCTCAATCCAACGTGTTCTCCTCACTTTTATGGTTTGACGCCAACTCCAGGACTAGGAGCAAATTATATGAAACATCTCACTAACCCTTGTCTGCGGCGTGCTTTTATGCTCGCCAGACTGAACATCCTTCCCTCAGCAGTTCTTTCAGGAAGATACCACAACGTTCCATTTGAGAATAGACTCTGTAAACTATGTTTACTGGAACCGGACTCAACCTCTCATATCCTTCTCTCCTGCCCCTCGCACCACAAGCTCCGCCTTCGCCTTCTGACCCCTTACATTTCTAATTTCTCTGGATCCCCGGAGAGTATAACAAAGCGTCTCCTTGAGGACAAACATCCGGAATTGACAGCCTCAGTGGCTAAATATTTGGCCACTGTTTTAAATATTAGTAAATAGCCTGGGGTCAAGGCCTGCTATTAACCCAATTTTTAAATCTTTTTTAACCTATTTATTTATTTCCTACCTCTTATTTTACATTTTGTTGCTTCTGTCTTATACCAATGTATGCCAATAAAGGTTCTTGTGATTGTGATTGCGAATGGGCCCAAGCTACAGGAAACCAGATTACGGCTGAATATCAGGAGAAACTACCTAACTGTTAGAGCAGTGTGGTAATGGAGCCAAGGATATCAAGAGGGGTGAGTGCTCCACAATTGGAGGCTTCAAGAGAAATTTAGACAACCACTTGACAGATATCCTATGATTTATATATTCTTTCCTTGACCAGAGGGTTGGACTCAATGGAATTTTATCCATGAAAGATTGCAATTTGTTTGTTAGGGACCATCTAGGATAGTGGTGGCGAACCTTCGGCACTCCAGATGTTTTGGACCACAACTCCAGAATTCCAAGCCTGTATTGTCAGTGACAAAGGACTGTGGGAGTTGTGGTCCAAAACATCTGGAGTGCCGAAGGTTTGTCACCACTGATCTAAGACCATCTAGGGATGAGGTTTGAAATGTTTTGTTTCAATATAAAAAAAAAGTAAAGCATGCAGCTTATATACTGCCTCACAGCGTTTTAAGCACTCTCTGGGGGGTTTGCAATATAATTATCCAGACTACACATTGCCCATGCCCACCCAGCCCCAGCAAACTGGGTACTTAATTTACCAACCTCAGAAGAGCAGAAGGCTGAGTGAACCTTGAGATGGCTACCTGGGATTGAACCTGGTTTGTGAGCACAGTTTCAGCTGCAGTACATCAGTTGTTAGCCACTGTGCCATGAGGCTCCAAATATAAGTGGGAATAGATGATGGCAAAAGGCACCCGATGTAAAAATAACAATAAATGAAAATAAAAATCTCTGCTTACTTTTTAAAAGCCTGAAATTGTCCCTTGGCTTGGCCAAGCGGCGTGTTTTATATTTCCACTGGTACATGACTGACATCACTCCCTATTAAGTTCTATTTGAATAAAATGGTAGTAGACATTTAGGTAATATTACAGGGTAATAAAGGGTTTAAAGAGCCTTAGGGGATAGATACGATTGAAAAACAGGCCAGACCTGGATTCCAAAAATACATCTTGTTGTATATTAACCTCCTTCAGACTTCAGCTCTTCGATAAATAAGGAAGATTTTAAAGACGGAGGGGAGGAAGAAAACTATTCACACTCCAGATCATTTAGGAATTACTAAATGCTCCCCCTCCTCCTCCCTCCCTTCCCTCTCTCTCTCTCTCTTTTTTCCTTAGCTGGGCAAAAGGCTAGTAGTTAAAATTCAAAAAGCTTCCCCCGTTTTATCATTACCATGAATCAACACAATAAATGACCCCTTTCAGAGCACGGTAATAAGAATTTGATAAATCATCAGCCAAAAATTAACTAGATGTCAAAACAATCTTGGGGAAGTGTGATGGATTAGGGGTGATGGCGGCAATTAATCTCCCAGCGTGAGTTCATGGGAGGGAATGAACGGCTGAGAGATGGATAGGGGAGACTGAGGCCTGGCAAGGTCAGGACACTGCAGAGAGGAAAAGGAGGGGAGAGGAGCGACGGGGGAGAGGACCAAGCGTCAGGGTAAAGGAAAGAAGCGAGGAACAAATGCCTTGTGTCTGCAATACCCTGGCATCAGCAGCAGATCTGGAGGTCAACGGTGTATATGCTTTTGAAAAGGCATTCTCTCTCCAGCTGCTTTCCAATCCATTTTCCACTTGGCCTAATAAATGCCACAACCAAGCTCTCCGGAAACCGCACATGGCCCCAGTCAAGGGAGGGGAGACTGAAGAGGGAGGGAGGTGGTTAATGGCTTGTTTGTTTATTCCCTCTATAAAGAACATCATGGGGAGGTGAGAGTAGGGTTGAGGGCTGAAGGGAAGCCACAGGAACATTCCCCTTCGACAAGCAGCTCTTTCTAGACCTTTGCTGGAAGGAAACGTGTCTGTTGACCAATGCAGGGAAACAAACACTAAGAAGGACAGCAGCCCTGCAGTCATCGTAAATCCCCAACTGAGTAGCCTGGCGATGCACAAGGACCTTCCTGTCCTTGCTGAACTCTCTGGGAAAGGCTGGTCTCTACAGTTCCTGGCCAGCCCTTTCTCCCAATCTAGGCTGGGTTGCTTTGAACAGCAACAGCCCATATTGGTTGAAAAATATGTCTGTGAAGATTCTCAGTCATCCAGGTGAGTTTATCTGGAAGTTGAGTCATGGCTACTGGACGTCTTTTTGAGAGATAGAAACGTTTCACTGCTCATCCAAGCAGCTTCATCGGTCTGAATACAGCTAGTGCAAGTCCTCCATCTTATAGTCAGCTTTGACCTCTTGTCACCCTGGTCTAAATTAGGCTCATAGGATGAACAATGGCCTGAATAGGCTCGGTAGGGAGACAATAGTATCCATAGCCTTAAGGTGAACAATGGCCTAAGGTGCTGAAACCTATCAAGAATGGGTCGTGACAAGAGGTCAAAGCTGACTATAAGATGGAGGACTTGCACTAGCTGTATTCAGACCGATGAAGCTGTTTGGATGAACAGTGAAACGTTTTTATCTCTCAAAAAGAAGTCCAGTAGCCATGAATCAACTTCCAGATTGGTTGAAAAGTGTGCATACGAGCTCATAGTGGCATCTTCCTCTCATTCCTGAGGGAAGGAAAGCATATACAGTGGTACTTGGTTAAAGAATGCCTCAGTTATTGAAAAAAATGGTTAAAAATGAAATTTCCAGGAATAGGGATGTTTCAGTTTAAGAAAAATTTTCCAAGAGATGCCCCAGTTTACATTATTTTTCTTAAGGCATTAAAAGTTGGTGTGTGATGTTTTCATGACGAAAAGAATGGGGATGCCCTGTTTTAAGAAAAAATTAAATGGAATGCCCCACTTTACGGCTTTTTTTTTTACCTGCAGAATGGATTAATTCATTTTCAATGCATTCCTATAGGAAATTGTGTTTAGTTTATGAATCTTTTACAATACGAAATGGCCTGCAGGATGAATTAATTTTGTTAACTGAGGTACCTGTGTGTATGTGTGTGTGTTCTAAAATTTCAGGGTAGGGCCATATACTGCTCAACAGAAGTTGCTGTGCTGGGACCCCCTTTAGTTCTACCTGCATAGCACCAGAGGGGGAATGAGAGCAGCTATAGATCAATGCCTTCTGGAAGGCCAAAACCCCAGTCTAATGTGTGTGTGTGTGTGTGAGAGAGAGAGAGAGAGAGAGAGAGAGAGAAGCACTGTGTGTAAACTAAAACACCCAAGACAAAAGAAGAGTCAAATAACCAGTCAAAATTATTGAAGTAATTCAAGAGGCAGTTTTATTAGCCTTTCATTATTTCATGTGTTGATTAATTTAAAGGCACGTGTATTCAAACACTGCCTGTGACAAATGATTGGGGACTAGTGAATTAAAAAGACCATCTTAAGCCATCATTCCATTTCTCTCACACTGTATCTGTGGAAGTTAGGATATAAAAGCAGATAACCAATTACCTGCTATTCAGATTATCATTAACTCAGTGAAAAATATACCCTCTTCTTCCAAGGATCAACAATGGTGGTTACTTCACGTCCTTCCTCGAGCCGAGGTGAACTTGCCTCTGTGTTGAAATCAGTTTTCAACACGGATCAAGAAGTGGATTGAAAAGATTCCCGAGCTCCAGGATGGGAATCTCTCATCCCGCTTGGAGCGCAGTTCAGGGGGCATGGTCGGGGTGAACTCGGATTGACCCCACAAGGACGTGAAGTTCCGTTCCGTTCCTTTGAACTCGGATTGACCCCACAAGGACGTAAGGTTATGTTCCTTCAAACCGGTCTACAGCGGGGCCACGAACTGCAGCGAGAGGGACGTGAAGTATAAGGTGAATTCTGATGTTGAGGTCAACTAGACAAAAGTTTCACACACAGGTCTTAACAAACAAGTGGGTTCAAGTAAAAGGTTCCTTGCACATGGAACATTTGAGTCTGGGCTACCCATTGACAAAGTACATAAGAAAAACATGAAAAACATAATGCCTTCTAAACACATTCCAAGTCTGGCACTCAGCAGCAACTAAAGGCTTATGAACCATTCAAATAACTTCCTTTTCCTCGTTTTTCAATAGTGATATATTTGTACATATAGTCACGTGGTATATACAGTATACTGCTAGGCTTGTTCACATGGCTATCAGTTCAATCACTACTTTTCTTGTTGTTTATAATGTTTCTGTAGGCAGCATATGACATTTTATATAAATGGCTGTATTTTCCATCCTATTTTATTGTCCTTGCTTCCATATATTTTTTCTTTTCTATTTTAAATGGAAGGTTACATATTGTTAAAGTCGCATACACTGTACATGCCACTTTCCTATCTCTTCCAACTTTTAGTCGATGTGCCAGGAGGTAGGGTATGCCACTAAGTACATATAAAAAGGTAAAGCTTCCCCCTGCACATGTGTGCTAATCGTGTCCAACTCTAGGGGCGGTGACCACCTCCGTATTCAAGCCAAAGAGCCAGTGTTGTGTAAGTCCATGGCCACATGGCCGGCATGGCTGCAAGGAAACACTGTTTTACCTTCTGGCTTTTTCTGGCGGTACCTATTTATCTACTTGCATTTACATGCTTCGAACTGCTAGGTTGGCAGGAGCTGGGGTGAACAGTGTGGCACCCGGGTTTCGAACTGCCGAGCTGCCGACTTTGCAGCCAACAGTTTTCAGAGCTTTGCTCCACTGAGCCACCACGTTGTTGTTATTTAAAACATGTTACTATTTAAAAACTAGGGAGGAAATTATAGGTCACACAAAAGCAAGAAAAATTGATTCAGTAGGGAAGACATCAGCTTAAATGATACATCGGTAAACTTGTGGAGAAAGGTTTTAAAATAGTAAACAAAGGATAAAAGCATGGCGGCTATAAAGTAGTCATGGCATCCAAAAAACTGAATCACTAACAAAGTAAATACATATACAGCAACATTCATTGTTCGCAACCATTGTTCTAATCTTAGCTATGAATACTGTCTTTAATCTTTCATGGTTACTATTGCACACATATTGCTTCCAATTTTGTATATTGTCATTCAGTGTTGTAAGCTGCCTTGGAATCTTTCGTAGGAGAAAGGCAGGTTAAAAATATTTTAAATAAATCATAAATAAATAAATGACAAGCATGATATCCATGTGCCCTTTGAATGAAAATTTATAATTCGATTTTAAAAGTGGAAGGATTAATATAACTAGGGTTATTTTGGCACATATGACTGCATCCTTGCAAGACACTTCAAGGGTTGCTGGCCTTCATACATGCACAAGTCATCTGCTTTCAGATATCATGGTGCAGAGATTTTCATCTCATTTTTCAAGGTTGGGTATCATTTGCATCCATGCACACTCTGAATGATGTTGTCAAAAGACTTTAACATCAATTTCACTGGAATATTATTTGGTTGATTATTTTCTTGCTGATGTGAACACTTTCATGTAGGCCTTTTACCGCAAGTCTATACATGATAATTATATGTTCAGCATCTCTGTGTTTTGAGGTTCTGTTTGTGGTTTCTGTCCCCTTAAGAATCACCACTTATACTTGCACCTCAGGTACAGCAATGCAGATCTTGACTTGCCGTCATATAGTTAGTGGAAAGCATCAGTTATTATGGTTTTGTGATGTGTGTGTGGGGGTGGGGGGGTGGGGTGGATTGACCGTCTCTCTGCAAGACAGTAAGATTTCCTGAATGTTAAATGTTTGGTACATTTCCCATTAAAACTGTTTAAAAACATTTTAACTTATCTTCAACTGCAATTATGAACGTGAGTAATCAATTTTTATCATGGAATACCTGCCAGTGATACACATAGTAAATATGAGAAATATATCAAAGGAAAAATGTGGTGCATCGGGGAACTTGTATTTCATTAGTAACAAGGCAGAACACCAAGGGGATGCCCAGATCAACATCAAACAGTCAAATTATAAAGCTGAATGGATAAATTAGCCAGTTTGGGAATTTCTTCCATTAAATTTTAAGAAGCAGAAACAACATTTCAAGTTAGTTCTATCTTAAATGTGAAGAAGCACACGTTTTAATAAATTGACACCAAAGAACAAACTCAAATGAAATTACCTGCATTCCTACACTTCCTTCCATGATCCCTCAAACCCACCAGAGCTTCCTTATGTTTGAAGAGACAGAAAAAAGGGGTTTTTAGGACACGAGACTTGCTTTGCATCATTGACTAACTCTTAAGTATAGTCTGGGTTTAAGAGTTTTTTGGGGGTCTTTGGTAAGCCTTAATGGCTTATAAAATATCCATACTTACACATAGGCACATAACACTGAGGTGGTACTTTCAACAGCTTCCTGTCTTGAAGAGTTTGCTCCTTCAGCCGAGGTAGATAAAATCAATTGTTTTAAAAAATGATTTAAATCATGATTGATGTATGTTTTAAATGTAAGTCACTTAAAAAAGAGAAGCAAATTCAAACAGGCCCTACTGCACCGTGGTTAAACCCCCAAGGAGTCCAGGTAGCCAGCTCAAGGTGGACTCAGCCTTCCATCCTTCCAAGGTTGATAACATGATTGCCCAGCTTGCTGGGGAGCAAAGTGTTCCTTGCATTATTGTGTTGGAAACCACCCAAAGAGTGATGTAAGTTGAAACAACAACAAGAAGCAGTCTGTCTTCAATGCTGCTTAGCCTAGGGTGGTGAAGTTTGGCCCTCCAGATGTTTTGGACAATGTGATTTTCTAGTTCATAACATCTGGAGTGCCAAAACGTTACCATCTGTAGCCATCCTTTGAGCTCTTTTACAGTTAGATTTATTACAGTCTCATTTTGAAATATAATTCGCCTGCTAATTTTGGGTAACAGGCCTTCCTTTTTTATTCTTGTTGTTTTGCTAGTGTGGTACATGCAGTTTCCTCTTCAAGCGATAAACTGCTCCCTTCTTTATACAGTGATAGAAATTTAGCCATGAACAAATTAGAAGCCTTTTTTCAGCCTTTGCTTCCACTTTTTAAAAGTGGGTCATGTAAAACTATCACGGGCATAGAGGTGAATGGGAAGGAAAACAATATAATATCTTTAAGCTGTTCTCCTTCCCTCCCTCACAGAGGCATGCAGTTTCCTGATATCCGTTCTAGGTATAATGAAATGTAGTCCTTTTCAGGTTTCTCCTTAATATATCCATCATGTCAAGTCCCATTATTGATATGTTGACTTTCTTGTTTCTGATTTAAGCTGTCAGAGTCAGTAAAATCCTCCTGACAGGTTGAGTGTTTGTGGCAGAACTCTGATGTGATGTTACTTACAGCTAATTAAAGCTGAGAGCATAATAAACAGTCCTGGGATCCTAGCAAGCAACCTAATTTCCTCTGATGTTGAGCTGGCTGGATCATGACCCCAAAATTTGCTTTGAAGTGCTAAGTCGTATATTCCACGGTTTGTCCCCCTCCTGGAGTCTTGTATCTCAGAAGATAAGACTAGGAAACAGAAAAATGGGCTTTTTTTCAACTGAGAAGGTGGCTGTGAGCAAAGTCTAAAAAATTCATGATGTGAGTTTCTGGAAGAGAAAGAGAGATGATTCCAAGGAAGCTGTTTATTTAAATCATGGCCACAGCCCCCTTCCCATCTTCAGAATGACAGTGGCTCTGAGAATCTGTGAAAGATATAAAATAATGACCTGATGTCCATTGTCAAATGCAGTGTGTGTATTTGTGTGTGTGTTTGTGGGATTTGGGGGGCAGCAGCGAATATTTGTGCAATTCTTACTGTCAATTGTGTGTTCTCTCTCTCTCTCTCTCTCTGTGTGTGTGTGTGCGTGTATGTTGTGTCGTTACAGTCATGATTGACTTTTCGTGACTCCAGATCCATTGAGTTTTCTTGAGGAAATTTCCCAGAACAGCAGTAGCACAGATAAAAGCTTAACTCTCCTCCCTCCTTTACATTTATGCAAAAGATTGTTTCATATTTTTGTGCTTCTTGTAACTTCTTATAATCCACCTTGAGATTTTTCTATTGCTCTGTTGCTCTTGTCAATTCTGGTCTCATTCATTGGTTAATCACAAACCACTGTATCAACCCATGTGTGTGACCAACTTTTCGTGATTCCATGTCCATGGAGTTTTCTTGGCAGGTATATTGGAGTGGTTTGCCAGTTCCTACTCCAGGCACCTACAGCAGCAGGTATTCCCTGCTGGTCTCCCATGCACATACTAACCAGGGCCAACCCTGCTTAGCTTCCGAGATCAGGCGAGATCGGATGTGCTTAGGGCATCTAGGCAGTGGAGGTTGTCCTTAGGCATCCATAATGAGAGCCATTGATATCCTTGTTCTCCATATAAAGGTAAAGGTAAAGGTTCCCCCCGCATATGCGTGCTAGTCATGTCCGACTCTAGGGGCGGTGCTCATCTCCGTATTCAAGCCAAAGAGCCAGTGTTGTGCAAGTCCATGGGCATGTGGCCGGCATGGCTGCAAGGAAACACTGTTTTACCTTCCCGCCTTTTACGGCGGTACCTATTTATCTACTTGCATTTTACATGCTTTCAAACTGCTAGGTTGGCAGGAGCTGGGGTGAACAGCGGGAGTTCGCTCCACTGCGTGGCACCCGGGATTCGAACCGCCGAGCTGCTGACTTTGAAGTCAACAGTTTTCGGAGCCTTAGTCTACTGAGCCACCACGCCCCATATACTTGTCTAATATTCTTATTTCACTTTCCTTAGAAGTGCCTTTTAAAGGCTGCAATGTTCACAGTGTGGTTGTGTCCATGTGACGTTTAATTCAGAGATCACGATCACATGGATATGATATAACTAGCTCTCGGGAGGGCCATCTGCTGCAGCAAACCTTTAAATTGGAGAAGGGAACGTCTTGTCCTCCCTCCGCTGCTGCATTAGCACCTTCATCCTGGTGACCTCTTTACATGGGGCCTATGACCCTCCATTCATTTGTGAATCCTTCATCCAACCGACCTTTGGCCATTCAAAATGGCTCCAGGCCCCCGGGAAGAGCCCCCGTTCTTCCTGGGGACTTTTGGGAAGAATTCAGAGCTATCTCTGCATATGTCCACTGGCCATTCTTTGGGGTTTGATTTCAAAGCCGTCCATCACCTTTTTGGAAACTTATGCTCTTGGCGTGTTTGGAAAGGGAAGCCTCAATGGCATTGCACTCCAAGAAGCATCTTGTTCCGCATGTGAGTCTAAATCCAAGGCCTGGTTCAGATTTTGATGCTCTAGCCCGCTTTTGCAAACAGCAGTGAACCATGCAAAGTCAGCCAAAGTGTCTCTCCCCCCCCCCCCCGCCGCCCACATCCAACTAGTCCCAATTCGCTTGCAGCACTGTGGTCTATAATAAGATTTTGCACCTGGTGATGGATGTCTGGTGTCCCTGCTGGGGAATGCCCTGGTGCCAAATATCTGTCATGCTTCTAAGAAAGATACAGATACAACACAGAGCTAACGGGGGAGAAGAACCACAATCAGCACTGCAGATATATTTGTAATCACAGTCCCAGAGGCGTGGTGCCGAGGCCAACTGGGAAAGCTGTGTGATCCTGGCCTCACATTTTCAGCATGGATGAGCAGTCACTGTGGTGCAAACAACTGGAAACAATTTTCTAAAATTAGGGGATTTTGTTGTTCTTTTCTCTTCCTTTCTTAATGACTCTCCTGCCGCGGCCTCTAGCCATCACACCAATCAGTTTCCCTCGTATGGGAGCCATCAGCGGCGAGACTCCTGGGAGATGGCCGGACCTTAATGGTTTCACACTGACCTCAGATATGTCCCTAAATGCCATGTTTGTGAAAAGGAAAACAAAAAGGCAGGAGACAAAGTCTGGGATTTAAGAATCTCGAAGCTGGACGGAATATGTGGGACACCAAAGATTCCTATAAACTCATTTTCTAAACTTGCCAAACCCTATGCCGTGGAATATGCTTGATCAACAAGGTCTCATTCTGAATGCAGATGTCAAAATAGTTCAAGTGATACTAATGTTACTACTAATCACTCAAGGCAGTGAATGCCAACCTTTGGTCTTCCAGATGTCTTGGACTTCAAAGTCTAGTATCCTTGACCAGTAGTAATTTGGGTTGAAACATTTTGAAATGTGTCAGCATCTGGAGGGCCAAAGGTTGAAAGCTACAGGTTTGGAAACAATCCAGCAGAAAGTTGGAGAACTATAAGTGTATGGTGGCAATGGAGTGTAAGAACAGCAAAGTGATCTGCCATTGTACATAGCACTTTAGATGGAGATTTGTCCGTATATGGTAGCCCATAGTGTGAGATTCTTAAAATGTGGTTGTCTGTTGTCAGCAATGAGAACCACCAACATTGCAGTTGCTAGCTGCGTGGAATCTCCCATAGACTACTACCCTGATTGGCTACAGGTTACATAGCTACCATGGTTACATAGCTACCATGCTGGATCCCATTATGGACCAGTCCAACTGCTATATGACTGCTGGGGTGGATCCTCATTATGAAATGAACTGTGTATGCTTGTGCAATTCTTAGTACTTGGGAGAATGCTGGGCATGCCAGCTCCTTAGGGAGGCTTAGGGAGGAGAGTTTTTGATGGTCATATGTGATTTCATATGGCTGTCCCCTCAAATTTATGTGCTAGAAAAGACCTATTTCCTTTATATTGCTAGACATACGTTTCTCAAACTCTTTCTTTGCCTCTCTTATCATCTTCTTAAATTTCTTTTGCCAGAGTTTGTGTACCTTTTTATTTTCCTCATTTCGGGAGGATTTCCATTTACCGGGATATGATTGAGACTTACAAAATGTTGCAGGGCATGAGTAAAATGGATAGATGCTCTTCTGTCTCACACAAAATACCAGAACTAGGGGTTGGGAGAGTGAGAACAGACAAAAGAAAATATATTTTTTACTCAGTATGTTGTTAGTCTGTGGACTTCCCTGCCACAGGATGTGGTGATGGCATCTGGCCTGGATACCTTCAAAAGGGGGTTGGACAGATTCTCGGAGGAAAAGTCCATCACAGGTTACAAAACCATGATGAAGATGTGTAATCTCCAGGCTTAAAACTGGGGTACTTCAATGGCCAGATGCAGGGGAGTGGTATCAGAAGACAGATATCTAGTCTCGTGCGCTCCCAGACACATTTGGTGGGGCCACTGTGATATACAGGAAGCTGGACTAGATGGGCCTTTGGCCTGATCCAGCATGGCTCTTCTTGTGTTCTTAATAAGAAATGCTTCCAGTTCTGAGGAATGAGCAAAACCAAAAAAGAAAAAAATGTTCTCCATGCACAGTACTAGAAGTACCCAGAACTTTTAGCACCAGCTTCATGCAGTAACTCTGGGTGTTCCATTACCCCCTCCATACTTAATTGGCTGTTAGCAGAAATGTAAATACTAAAGATGGGCATGAATAAAAAAATGGCATTTCGTTTGTCGTTTGTCGTTTGGAGGGTCTGTTTCGGTTCGTTTCCGTTTTTTGCGAATTTTTGCAAAAAATTCATTTTTGTTCATTTTGTTACCATTTTGTTACCATTATTTTTGATTTTTTGTGATTTTTTTAGCATTTTAAGCAATTCACTCATATTGCAGTCACGGAAACGAAACGCACAGCAAAATTTCTGGTGTTTCTGTTCGTTTCGTTTCATCTTAGAGACAAAATTCGTTTGTCGTTTCATTGCATAACGAAATGAAAAACAAAAACGGAAACAAAAAATTGTTCGTTTCGTGCCCATCTCTAGTAAATACTGTAACACTGATGTGTCTAATATATGCTGTAGTGCTGATGTAAAATAAGACTTGCCCAGCATCTCAAATAAACAGCAGATCAGTAATTAAATATCCATTTTTGCCTTGCAGCTCCCTGTCTATGAGATAAGTCTGGAATATTTTAATCCATGTTTCCAAGAATGTGCTTTAAACCACACTCTTTGGGAAAAACCCACCAAATGTGTCAGTTTGATTATACAGATTGCAGAACCTGGTTGTACTCAGAAGCAGAAAACTGGACCAAAAGTCCTATGCTAGGAAGATAGGAGTGGGCCCATAAGGAACATCTGTTACAAACCAGAGTTTTACGAGGTTATAAAAGATGCATCCTGCATTGCTTAGTCTTTTAGTTTTAAAAGTTTCAGCTTGTGAAGATGGAACAACTTACCTTGAATGCATCCACTATTTACAAAGATCTGTTGAAAGCTTACTGGATTTTACTGGAATACTTTATTTTGTGTCCTCCCCACCTATATCCTGACTATGAATGAGGGTAAATGCTCAGAAGCAACAAAACATAAGAAATAATGCTGATAAAAGCTCTTTCTGTGTATTTGTACAAATTCTGGCCAATATTTCAGGAACTCAGACTTTTACCATTCAAAATAGGGCACCCAGTTTTGTTTTTTTTAAATCCAGGGAAAGCAGCTCAAGTACTCTATTTTGGCATGGAGCAGAATCCATCCATTGACCAGACCAACGGCCGGATACAATGATGAAACAGAGTGTCTGGCAACCAGTTGCTCTAACCCAGTAGTTTTCAACCTGTGGGTCCCCAGATGCTCCTGAACTGCAACTCCCAGAAGTCTCCATCACTAGCTGAGCTGGCCAGGATTTCTGGGAGTTGCAGTCCAGGGGCATCTGGGGACCCGCAGGTTGAGAACCACTGCTCTAACCTATCTGTCCGTTTCTTCCTGATTACCTTTGAATCCAATTTACCACTCCATTCAAGATTGATAGAGATGGATGTTTATTCCCGCCATGGGCCCCAGTTCAAGAAAAGAACTGGAGGCAAAGAATTCCCCTAATGATTGTGAAATTATATATGATTACACCTTTCTTAATGCCACAGCCCCATTTCCTCCCAGAACCCTAGTAATCATCTAAGCTGAGATGCCATCTTAAGATCTTCAAGATCAGTCTGTCATTGTCTTCCATATCTCCTGGGCATGTTCGGTCAGGGTATGAGAGAAACCCTTCACAATGGCTGCTCATCTTCCACAGGCGATTTGGTTGGCCTCCTCTCTGCATAAGCAGTAACACAGAACATGACGAAGGTTCCCCTTGATCTGACAGTGAGCCTTCTACTAGCCCCAGCAGTAGCAAAGAGCTTGGAAAACTCAGTGTCATATGTGGTATAGGTGGAACTGTGTGGAGTTCAGGTACCAACAGATATGATGGCATTTGCTGCAGCCGAGAAAGAAATTCTGTTGCCTGCCTGGCCTTAGAAAAATAAATATCTGGCTCTGGCGCAATAATATGGCAATATTCTCAGATTGCTAGGAGTCTCTCTTGCATCTGTTTCCATACTTACCTGTCATCGAAGAAGTTCTTGCCTTGTCTCAACCTTAACTGTGAGACATCACAAGGACCTGCCGCTGGTGGTCTTAGAATAACCCCCCCAACCCATCCACACACTCATATCTCATAGTACAGTGGACCCTTGTATAATAAACAGCTTGTATAACATAAAATTTGTACAACATAAAAACTTCTGGAGATAGGGGAAATTTGCTTAACAGAATTCCCTATGGGCCAAATCCGTACAACATAAAAATGGGATTACTCCGTTTTCAGTGCATTCCTATGGGAAATTTGTATAAAGGAAATTTTGCTTAACATAATTTCATTTGGAACAAATTAATTCCTTTTTACAAGGTACCAGTGTATGTGATTCTATTTCGCTTTGCCCCATGCAGAAGCTGTTTGTAGTAGTAGAGACTGCTTAATTAGTTTGGCTACATCCTTCTCTCCTCATTTGGAATCTTACTGAAGTCACGGAGGGGCAGTTAGTTAATAATGAAACCTACAGATGATACCCACTTGCGCTATGGCACAGGACCTCTTTTGGTTTACAGTTAAAGTAAACAATATTTATATATTGTTATTAATAAATTGTGGCCCATATTTAACCCAGAACATTGTCTCGTCTCGTTATTTTGGTCTGGGTGGGCAAAGTTCTGCAGTTTAAACAAAGAAGAGGCTTGGAGGAGAGGTTCAAATTTCACTCATTCCAGTGAAATGGAGACAAATCAGGGTCTCTCAAAGCTGCATGAATTCCTCCTAAATGTGTGGAAAAACCCGTCATAGGTTCTGTCCTCTCGAAGTAAGTTATTTCCTTCTGCTTCAGCAACACGAGGGGAGGGGGAGAGTCAGAAAGGGTGGAAAGGGAAGGGAAGGGAAGGAAAATATTGAGGAACTGGAACACTTGTATTCTCCAGCCCACAACCCATTGAACCTGACAGGATACATGGGTCTCCTCAGAAAGACGTGCTCTGTGGCCTAAACCAGCTCATTTCGGGTTACCAGTTTCGAGTGAGGTCAAGTACTAATCAAATGGTGGGAAGTAGAGATGGGCACGAATAAAAAAAATGGCATTTTGTTTGTCGTTTGGAGGGTCCGTTTCGGTTCGTTTCCGTTTTTCGTGAATTTTTTTGCAAAAAAAATTGTTTTCAGTTTCGTTCATTTCGTTACCATTTATTTCATTCTTTTGTGATTTTTTAAAAGGATTTTAAGCAATTCACTCATATTGCAGTAACGGAAACGAAACGCACGACAAAATTTCCGGTGTTTCTGTTTGTTTTGTTTCATTTTAGGGACAAAATTTGTTTGTCGTTTCATTACGTAATGAAACAAAAAACAAAAATGGAAACGAAAAATTGTTCGTTTCGTGCCCATCTCTAGTGGGAAGGAAATACCATGTTTAGCCCTCTGGTGTGCATCTGAGCAAAAAGTTCTTACTTCAAAAAGGGGGGGGCAGCAAACACACACACACACACACACACACACACACACACACACACACCAAAAGTATGTCCCATCCACCATGGGTAGCTGGCTCATACCTTTACAAAAAGTCACTCTGAGGTCACTGTTCTTGTCCAGCTTTTCACTACATTAAATGCAATTACTTCATTGTTGATTTACCTGTCATTAAAGGCATGTGTTTGAACAAGATTTATTGAGTGAGTTTTGTGCCAGTTGACTTGAAATAGATTGCACAATATTCAAAAAGGCTCATTTGCCTGGTATTACATTAGAGGCAGGGTGATTGCAACACAAAGCAATGTAAATGAGTTCGGAGAGGCTCCATCAGTCATGTTGTCATGTACTGAATCCTATTATTATTTATTACCATAATTGTACTGTGTTTCCTGGGGCGATAAATTAGGACTGATGGGTCCCGCTGACAGCCAAGGACTGGACTTGCTCTATATAATTTAATAGGGATATGTTTGGGTCTTTGCTCAGAGGAGAGTCTGGGAGGAATTAGCAGCAGAACAAAATCTTTTCTTTCTTAAAAGGGGAATTAAAGAACCACAAACCTGGAGTGTTTTTCTCTACCCCACTCCCTGTCACTTGCTTCCTCTTGGCAACAATTTAAGACTCAAGAAAAACTGCGTAAAACCGGGTTGGTTAGAAAAAGACAGTGTTTTGAGCCTTATCATAGCCAGATGTAGCCAGATGTCTGCTTACAATGACTAGGCAATGTGATGGAGACTGCCTCCAATTATTTTGGACTACAACTCCCATCTTCCTAGTCAGTAGGGCCAACCGTCTGGAAAGACGAGAGTTGTGTTCCACATCATCTGGACAGCAGCTGGCTCCTTGCTTCTGTTTTAAATTACTTTTGAGGCTTAGACACACCAGTCTGTGCCAGAAGGTACTTCTCTGCCAGTAGCAATGGAGGCCCTTGGGTAAGATGCTCTTCCTGGGTCCTCCTCTTGCCACTGGCATTGCTGTCAGTTCCAGTACCTTTCCATTGCTGAGCCTAATCTGTGCAACTGCTCAGAGGGTCATGCAGGAAATTGTGGCCCTGTCCCCTCCCTCTTGTTCTTGTATGCACAGGAGTGAAGGGCAAGTGCCCAGGAAGCAATGCTGGAGGGAAGATGAAGAATAAGCCAGGAAATTTGTGGGGTTGCCAGTAGGTCTTTGTAGGGGCATGGGCTTTGGTAGATAGCAGAGATATTCGTTTGAAAGTGAGCCTAAGTCTTGCAAAACCTCAGGAGGAAAAGGACTATCTAGGTGCATCTTCCTATGCAAACAAAATCAGCAAGACACATTCTTGCCCAGAAGGTTAGCCAAAAGTCAGTGGAGATTAGACACTGTGAACAGGAGAGATCAATATGAACTTAAATCTACCTCTCTATATTATAAAAGACCTTCATGGCTAGCAAGAGGCGTGACTTCCGCACACACTGCAAGAGAGGGCTCTCCAACCTATCTTTTACTATCTGCACAGAATGTAGTTTAATTCCTATAATGTTCTATGATTGGCTCTACACATATATAGCCCCAGAACTCTCTCACAGAAATAAATATTTATTTATTTATTTATTTGGCCGGCAAGAGGTGAACCCAGCAGAGAATTCTAAGTGCTTAACATAAGAAGAGCCGTGCTGGATCAGGCCAAAGGCCCATCTAGTCCAGCTTCCTGTATCTCACAGTACCTTCCTGTATCTCACAGTGGCCCCACCAGATGCATCTGGGAGCGTTACGAGACTAGATATCTGTCTCCTGATACCACTCCCCTGCATCTGGCTCCTGAGGTACCCTGGTTTTAAGCCTGGAGATTATACATCTCCATCACGGTTTGTAACCTGTGATGGACTTTTCCTCCAGGAATCTGTCCAATCCACTTTTGAAGGCCTCCAGGCCAGATGCCATCACCACCTCCTGTGGCAGGGAGTTCCACAGACTAACACCACACTGGGTAAAAAATATTTCCTTTGTATTTGCTTCAGCAAACCACGCACATCTCTGGATTCTATCGGATGTAGCCATGGTAGTTAAAGACATATCTATTCCCCGCAACTGTGTGGTATTGGCATCCTTCTGTTGCTTCCTCACACAAAAGGACAGCAACAGCTATTGTCTCCTTTGAGAGACAATGGCATAGGAGATTCAAACATGGCAATAAATAAAAGAGAGCGAACAGTATGCTAGGAGCTCTGTATCAAGGATTGGTCTGAGACAGAGAAAGGCTTACAAGTTAGATGCATGAGAGCGGGGCAGAAATTGATTTGGCACAAGTCTCCCCTTCCAGTACAGAGAGTTTCAGCAGTGGTTGAATCTTCTGACCTCCCCCTTCCAATGAATCTTTCCTTTGATGGGGCTGAATGGGGCCTCTGTCAGAGAACAAATAAGGGGATAAAATGTGAAACTTTGTACTAATGGCATTTTTATGGGGTTAAACAATGAGACTTGACAGTGCATAAGTTATTGTGCCATAAATCACACCAAAGTGTGTTTCTCAGCAGCCTACAGCATGTCTTCACCAGCACCTGCATGTGAATTATGGAGCTCATAAACATTGATTAATTCAACCATAGCATGCCAAGTGTGAAAAGGAACTTATTTAAATGATTTGTTTAAGACCAGCCAGTATATACCTTAGCTTTTTTAAAAAAGAAAGGAAACAAGGTTGGGAGGAAGGGAGAGAGGAGACAATCAAAATTCAGTGCCATGCAAATTGGGTTGGATTTATTCATGAACTGAGTAAACTGCAGTTTAGGGCTCAAGCTACGAGGAAACTCTACAGACAGGAATCATCAACAGCAGTCACATTCCAGATTTTACATAATTGTTAGAATAATGCACAAAAATGTTTGGTTATGTTTCGGGACCTGTGAAATGTGATTTGAGGAAGAGCTTCAGCTTGTCTCGATCTACCTCTGCACCCCAAACTAAATTTAGTGAGGTGTATTCATGAAGTCTGTTATACAAATGTCTTCATTCTTTCTATGCGATGTATTCTTCTTTTCAGAACTGATGTCATCATCCTCAGGCATACACTGGCTTCAAGTACTGTTGCAAGACTCATTGGATGCTAGGCCCATATGTTGAGCATTCCCAGGCGGCATGTTCTTCTGTAAACAGAGGCTTGATTGGAGGTGTTCCCCTTAGAGCCTTAGAGCCTCAGGTGTGATATCATTCCAGGACAAAGCATTCTGTGGAAGCTCCGTTTTATCCTGGAACCCAAGAACACAGAGAGATTTTCATATTTAGATATGGCTACAAGATAAGCCATATCTAAATATAGTGGCACCTTGTATAAAGGAATTAATTTGTTCCAAATGAAATTCTGTTAAGCAAAGTTTTCCTTTATACAAGTTTCCCATAA
This sequence comes from Phrynocephalus versicolor, assembly GCA_023846285.1. NCBI lineage: Eukaryota > Metazoa > Chordata > Lepidosauria > Squamata > Agamidae > Phrynocephalus > Phrynocephalus versicolor. The sequence continues at coordinate 14,427,218 of JAHTLZ010000327.1, read as the reverse complement.
GAATGCACTGAAAACAAAGTAATTCCTGCGACCATTTTTATGTTGTACGGATTTGCCCCATAGGCGATTCTCTTAAGCAAATTTCCCCATCTCCAGAATTTTTGATATTGTACAGATTTATACAAACTGTTTGTTATACAAGGGTCCACTGTATGAAGTGTTGGCCTCGTGAAACCAACACTTGAAGTGCCATGGCTGCCTATGATGATTATGCCAAGATGGAAAAAATGCAGCTAAGATTGCATGTTTTCTGAAAACCTGTGATCGGGGAACTCTCTTGTGGTCATTTTAGAACATGGGTGATTGCATGTACACCTCTCCAATGTACAAAAAGGAAGATGTTTAATTGGTTGTTGATAATTTTAGGGTAGTTTCACTCCTTGCAAGCACCGAAGAACACATAAAGCAACATAGTAACACGTTATTGTCATTTTTATTTTATTCTAACATATAATTTTATCTTTTTAATTAAAAAATTAAAACACCCAAAATGACCCATTTAAGCCATCCTTGCTAGGCTGTGGGAAAGGGAAAACAACAGTCCTCCTCATTACAAACAGACAGACAAAAAACAACAACAAGCAAATAGCATGTTCTGAGTAGCATTGCTATGTTTAATGTGCTTGTACCAAACTCTTGGTAGAGGTCACAAAACAACCCTGGGGTTTTTTGTGACCTCTGATCAGAGATGGGCACAAACTGCTGATTCAGTGATTTGTTCTAGTTTCGTTAGTGGCTGAACAGGTTATGCAACACTTCTGCAGGTGGCCTCCACCGGTGGGCACCCGTTCAGAGGCAGAAGCAAGCTTTCATGTCCTGCCTCCTCCAGGTTCTCCCGCAATGCTCATTGTGATTGTCCATGATAATAAATGGCTTGTGTATGGAACTACATACAATTTGCAGTTTAAATAGTTTCATACCATATGCAATGTTTTTCCTTTTTGCATCCTTCTCTGGAAATCTTGGTCGTCAAAGCTGAAATCTATAGGATCAGGTTTTGGACACCTGAATACTGAACATTGATGGTGGCTGTTCACAGCTGAATGTGTATCCCAACCCAGAGGGTAACTTATCATGGTGTATTACATGGTACAACCCAAAGTTCAGTGGGAGAGCATTCCGTCATGGAGCTTCTCACCTGGAAAGGTTACAAAGTGCTAAGTGTGTGTTGTGTCGTTACAGTCGTGACCGACTCTTTGTGACCCCATGTCCATGGAGTTTTCTTGGCGGGAATACTGGAGTAGTTTGCCAGTTCCTACTCCAGGTGTCCACAGCACCTGGTATTCTCTGGTGGTCTCCCATCCAAGTACTCACCAGGGCTGACCCTGCTTAGCTTCTGAAATCAGGCGAGATCGGATGTGGTCAGGGCATCTAGGCAGCTACAAAGTGGTACTGTATAGCCAACCCCAAACTGTGCTCTTTCTGTAGTTCAGTCTTCACTGCAAAATAATGTACTGTAGGAGAGCGCTTCCACAAAGGAGAAAGAACAAGTGACATTGAGGCAAGTGACCAACAGAGAGGCACACAGTTCCCAGGCCTGTTGATGGAGACTACCAACATCAATTCTCATTTCCCTTTCCTTGCGTTGTTATTTAAGACTGAATTCCTGTGCTTCACCCAGACATATGAAACCAGTCACTCAAACATCAAAGATGTCCTTTCCCTGCTCCGTCTCAAGCTACACTTGCAGCAGTGGCACATTTGTGTGTGTGTGTGTTGGTAAAGCTTGTCACGTTAATAGAAGTCGCTGTCAAACCTCAAGCTTTGCAAACAATGAAGGGATTGTGCAGAGCTCAGCTTGGCTGATGGGCAGATTCCCAAGAAACCCGATGCCAGGCCTTGAAGGTAGACGGAGGTGAGGCAATACGGCTGAGGCTAATCTTTTAAAGAATCTGTATAGTTAGGATGGCCAGTTTCCTTGTCTGTCTCCAGGCACCTACTTTTCTTTTATGCATCTGCTCAGGGACAAATTATGAACCAGGTTATGTTTTTAGAGAGAGACACTGCCCATTATTGATTTTTTTTTAGGGATGGGAAATAGTTTTTTGTTTATTACACATTTTGGAATATTTTATGGGAGGCAGAGTGTTATGTATTCTGGAATAAGAGCTTTGGAGAAAGAGAACTGATAATGCATATTTCAGAACCAATGATCGCCCACATTCAATCTCCTAGGAGTAAACCCTGTCAAACAACCTTGTTTCCTTGGGAAAGGGCTTCCATAGTCAGCAGCCACCAAAAATTCCCTCCCTTGTGGCTTTTCTTGACCTGCCCATGAAGATGGATAGGTGAAGAAAAAATACTCCTCTCAGGGTCTCAAAAGCCAGGAAGGGGTATATTAAAGGGATGATCCTTGAATTCTGGCATGACCAAAAGGTACTTGAGTTTGAGCAGTAGATTTCGGAGGAGTAGCCATGTTAGTTGGTGCAAGCATATGAGAGAGTGGGGGGGGGGGCTCTTGTCTTGAAGGCTAACTGCCATGTAAGCTTTTGGAGATCAACTCTAGTGTTTTAGACCAGGGGCATACAAACGTCAGTCCTCCGGATGTTTTGGACCACAGCTCCCAGAATTCCAAACCTGTATTGCCAATGACAAAGGATTGTGGGAGTTGTGGTCCAAAACATCTGGAGGGCCAAAGCATGGACACCACTGCTTTGGACATAAAAGTGAGATTATAGGACTGTCATAATTTAAACATGGTTGCATGACTAGGTGGTGATACAGACATTGTGTGACAATAGTTTGTTAGCCAAGGCAATAAGGCTCTGAACAAAGCCAGTTACCAGTCTAGCGTTTATCTGGTGTAATCTATACCATCCTTTGCCAATAATACCTTTCTCTGTTCTACATAAGACAAACAGGACAATCTCTGAGCTAAAGGATTAAAGAACATAGAACTGACTTGAGTAATGGCATCATGTAAAAATCTGCCTCTGAACATTTCAGTCTACCTGGACACTCTTTGATTGACTTGAAAGTCACCATTTGTGTGGGAGCATTACAAAATTAGACTTGAAAGAGAAACAGCTGAGATAAGGTATATACTAGAGATGGGCACGAATAAAAAAAATGGCATTTCGTTTGTCGTTTGGAGGGTCCATTTCGTTTTGTTTCCGTTTTTTGTGAATTTTTGCAAAAAAATCGTTTTTGTTTTCGTTCATTTGTTACCATTTTGTTACCATTTATTTCATTTTTTGTGATTTTTTTTAGGATTTTAAGGAATTCACTCATATTGCAGTAACGGAAACGAAATGCACAACAAAATTTCCGGTGTTTCTGTTTGTTTCGTTTCATTTTAGAGACAAAATTCGTTTGTCATTTCGTTACATAATGAAACGAAAAAAGAAAAACAGAAACAAAAATTGTTCATTTCGTGCCCATCTCTAGTATATACGGATGCTTGGACCCACTAAAAAGGAGAGAATATCAATCAAGGATTCTTATGCCACTATTACCAAGTGTGAAATTTTACATTGATCACACAGTTTGCCATATGTGTATTTGCTGTTACCTTGTAGACTGATAATTGAAGTTATTCACAATCTGAAAGCCTTTACTAACAAACCAGTGTTACTATGTCAGTTATCTCTGTCTCCGCCTGGTCATGGGGCCACACGTACCTATGACAGTCATATAGTCTAACTGTTACATCTCAAACAAGGCTAGACTAGGTGATAACTTGATACAAGAAGTTGTAGAAGGGGTAGCTGTGTTAGTTTGTACAAACATTACAAAGGACTGTGGGAAGCAAAGTGAAACTGGTGAAAACAAAGTAAAAATAAAAAGGACAAAAACATGGTGGCACATTAAAAACTATTTCTTTAATGCAGTGGTTCCCATGAGCTAGTGAAGAAAAAGGCACAAACGGTTTGGGTCTGGAGGAGGAGGGAGAGGAAGGGGGGGGAGAGTGAATTACAGCTTGATAGGTTGGAGCGGAAGTCAGTTAAGGGCACCAGAGGCTGCGATTGGCTGAGGGTGCCTGTAGAGGGAAGTTCCCTATGGCTCCTGTGGCAGTGGCCTGCCAAAGGGGGCTTGTGGCCTCTTCCAAGCAGGGCAAGGGGTCACCACCAATTCCAACTGTATTAAAGAGTCCCGGCATTAGGAAGGTTGGGAACCACTGCTTCGATGTGAGCTTTCTTAGACAAGTCCACTTCATCCGACATGTTTGATACAGGAGAGCTTACATTAAAATATAAGCAGTTAGTTTTTAAGGTACCACAACTTTTCTGTCATTTTTTTGTTGTTGGTCTGGAATGAGTTCTAATAAGTCACATTTATTGCAATATAAACTTCCACAGACTTGGAATGTCTCTTTGGAATCTTTGTGTGGGGATGGTGAAATCTCCACATATCAACACATTAAAACAAGCCCCCTACCCCCACCCCAAAGCAACCCACACCTTCTAGATTCCCTCCTTGTCTCCCTATCTTTAGTATCATCACCCGGATGTCCGTTGCCACCGCCATCTTTGCAAAGATGGTAGCAGTGCCTTCACTTAGGTTAGGGCAAAGGGAAGCCACAATTTTTTAAATAAAAAGGCCCTGTTTTTTTGTCCCCATCTCTGGTCATGATGGTTAGTGGAATAGGTGATCATTAGTTGATACTCATCATTAGAGATGGGCACGAAATGAGCAATTTTTCGTTTTCATTTTCGTTTTTCATTTCATTACATAACGAAACGAAAACAAAATTTTGTCTCCAAAATAAAATGAACGAACCGAAACACCAGAAATTTTGTCGTGTGTTTCGTTTTCATTGCGGCAAATACATTGAACTGTAATGAATGCTAACGAAAGAGAAATTTTTCATTTTCGGTTTTGGTTTTTTGTTTCGTTATGTAACGAAACAAAAATGAAATTTTTTGCAAAAATTCACGAAAAACAAAACGAACCGAAACGGACCCCCTAAACGACAAACGACAAACGACAAACGAAACACCATTTTTTTGAGTCGTGCCCATCTCTACTCATCATATGCCTGTCCTTGGCAGCTGAAGATTTTTAATGGCTCAAGTGAAGACGAATGCTACATTTTTGGCTGTTTATAAATAAGAGACTTTGGCTTCCACACATTTCTCACCACAGACGCACTACCAGTCATTAATGTACTGTCATGCTAAGGGGGTAGAAGATTTGTCCAATTCATTTTGAAAGATGAGGGCATTGATCCTTCCCATTTTCTAAAACAAACATTCAGAAATCATTGCTATTGTCAACTCAGCCTATCCTCCTCCATCATATACCTATGGTATTTATGCTTTTTTTTTTTTAAAAAAAACCCTTTCATTAATGCTAGGAAAATGCAAACAGCTAAGTCTGTTAGCAGACATAATTTTAGACAAATACAACTTCTTATCAAATAAGCGTGCAATAAATGTTTGATGAACAGAATCTTTTGGTAGAACTCCCAACACTAATTTAATGAGAAGTAGCAAATGATTTTTTATAATATTGTGATTGCTCCCCAGGGACAAATGATACTTTGCAAACCTATTTTTAACAAATGAATTATTGACTCAAACTGGCACAATTAATCACAATATAATGGGATCAGGGGAACGTTAGACACTCATTCATCATGGCAGATGATGAGTACTGGCTCTTCCAAGAAATGAGGCTCTTTAATCACTCTCAGATGAACAACTCCATGCTTTCAAATTTCAATCATTGAAAATGGGCAATAGAGCATCAGAAGGAGCTCCTTTAGGAAAATAAAGGAGCTGGGAGCTGGAGGATTCTTCCTTTTGCAACAGATCTTTCCTTAATTGAGTACGTGTGAAAGAGAGGAGCGAAAAATTTGTCTGCGGTGGTGAGGAAAACAAAAATGGTTTTCCCGATACGCCAGCCACCCTACCGTTAAGTATCAAGAAGCAATGGGCTCAAGAGAGAACTTACCACGAAAACAGGGTGTGTTGCAGGGGCAAGCCATCTCTCCTGGGAGTCTGAACCGGGAAATGCTGAAGCACAAATTTGTCACAATTCTCTGCTTCAGTAAGTGCCCTGCAGCGTCCAAAGTGAACCTGCTGCCTGAAATGTAATGGAGGATGCTTTCACATCACCACCACTGTGGAACTGCTAGTTAGGGATTGGACTTTTGGGTTAACACCAGTAGAAAAACTCAAAAGAAGCCGTCACCCTTGATACCTTATATTTTGGTTTTTGGGTTGAAGGAGTTGATGTTGCCCTTATTTAATGCCTGTGTATTTTATTTGGATCACAATTATGATTGCTCTTCTTCACCTGTATTGTTTCTGGCAAAGGATGAGAGGTATGGAACATAACGGAGAAGGAGACCACAGTCTTCTTATGGTTTCCAGGGCTACTGAGCTCAGGCCCATCCAGCCTGTTCCACTGCCTCAGAATTCAAAATACAGGGGTTCCTTCACTTATTCACAAATACCTGAGAAGGCTATAGGGGGAGACTAAACCCCCAGAATTCTCTTTGGGCAATTCCAGAAGCCCCGCAGGTGTTGTTCAAAAAATATGCGCATCCTATTTGCATGCAAAACAATTTTAATTCATATTAGTACGGTAGTGCTCTCTGACAGATCTAACCCCACTTCTCCTGAGCAGTTGTAATGCTTCTGGTTAACTGTTGTGTATGTTAACATATCAAACAATATGTGGTTTAGATTATCTGTATACAGATGCAGGTAGAGCAGTGGTTCTCAACCTGTGGGTCCCCAGATGTTCCTGGACTGCAAGTCCCAGAAGCCTCCACTACTTGCTGTGCTGGAAGGTTTTCTGGGCGTTGTGGTCCAGGAACATCTGGGGACCCACAGGTTGAGAACCACTGAGGTAGAGCCTTGTTAGACACTGAAAGCATGTTGACGTGATACTGAGTCCCTTAGTGTCATGCCTTAGTGCTGAGACTGTCAAATTAATTCCAATTTTATTTAACTCTTAGTGACCAATTACAAAGCAATGCAAGCTAATTTGCAAATATGTTCTAAAAGCAGTCCATGCAATACAATCAGTCATCTCAATATTTGAAGAATGCCCCACTTTTAATGATGTGTTACTTATAATATAGAGTTGGGCCCTAAGAGGGACAATTTGCTCAGCAGAATCTACAGCAAGCAGAAGTAGAATGTAGGATAGTGGTGGCGAACCTTCAGCACTCCAGATGTTTTGGACCACAACTCCCACAGTCCTTTGTAACTGGCAATCTAGGCTCAGAATTCTGGGAGTTGTGGTCCAAAACATCTGGAGTGCCAGAGGTTCACCACCACTGGTGTAGGAGGTGGTGGGTGTAGATTCCTGGCAGGATGTGGGCACGGGTAGGTGCAAGTGGACATGTGGGCCTGCGTGTGGAATGGTTCGTTCAAAAATTACGATTGCAAAAAACAGTAAATGCAACGGGTTGTTCATAAAGCAGGGAGCTTCCCCTACCAAAGTGCTAGGGCTTTCTTTTTTTCCAGCTGCCGGTCTTGTGTGATTTCTTAAAGGTCACATTTGCATGAGGCCTGCTCTGCTCCTGGGATGCATGCGCAAAACGGTTACATCTACTGAAAACACCCATAACTTAAATTTCAAGTAGACGGCCATTGTCAGGAGGAAGAGCACTCCCCTCTGAACGCAAATCCACCTATTATGAGCTAGGTGAAATTGTGCTGTGACCCACCTGTAGATTGAAGCTTTAACATTTCTGCTAAGAGCCTAAATCAGAGAGTGATAACAGTAAGCAACTTGCAGGGAAAGAACAGGAGCGGGAGAGAGGAAAGAAAAAGAGAATGGTGTGCTTGGAAGGATGACAGATGTACTGGGCTTTGTCAGACTTCCTCAACATATGTCAAGGCCTACTAAGCAATAAGCAAAATCAAGAATGCACAGACGCAGCCCATGTGTGCTGCAGGCACAGCTCTGAAAGGGCCCAGGTCTGAGAGACCGGCCAGCTTCCATAAAGGATCTGTGAGCCAAGAATCTTTCCTGTGTTTGTATCTGTAGGCCCAGCAGAAAGCTACAATAGATTGGGAGGGAGACTTCGCCTGCATTTACAGATGACAGGAGGAAATAATCAGATATTAACAGCAACTCTGGGCATATCATCATCTACTTGTTCCCCTTTAACAACTTTGCACGGCATATGCAGTTTACATTATGGTATCCAGCACACGCAGCCTTTGGCTGGCTCTATTCTCCAGAGCTCCAAATTTATAGCTGTGCAAATAAAGTAATAGGCATGCCAGAAAATGCAAAGGAAAAAAAACCTGCTTTGCTTCCCCAATCCTGCCAAATTAACTCTGTTTTTGCTGGACAGTAGGAGGACTTTCCCATCCCTCCTGTAAGCAAGGGAGTTGTCCTGACTTTCTTTGAATCTAACTTGTTGTTGTTCAGTCGTTCAGTCATGTCCAACTCTTCGTGACCCCATGGACCAGAGCTCGCCAGGCCTTCCTATCTTCCGCTGCCTCCCAGAGTTTGGTCAAATCCATATTGGTTGCATCGATGACACCGTCCAACCATCTCATTCTCTGCTGTCCTCTTTTCCTTTTGCCTTCAGTCTTAGTGGTGCTCAAATGCTGCTGTAAGATGTCCCTCAATTCCTTGTTCTCAAATACTTGAACATGTCTTGATTGTACTGGACTGTATATTATCCCTCATTACTGTATGGCACCGGTGGCAGGGGAAACAGAAGCTCTAATGGGGAAGAAGTGTAAGGGAATCCCATTCAAGTGAGGGATTCCACTAGTTTATATTATGTCCTCTAGATCCTGGGGTCCTTTTCTTTTCTAACCCTACCTGAAGATGATAGAGATGAAAACTCATTGTGAATGGATAGTCTCCTGTGGCAACTTTTTTGTCTACACTGTTTTCCCCAAAGCATTCTGGGTTGCTTTGGGTCATTTTGGTCTATTTTGTTGCAGAACTGAAGATATTATGATTGAAAGAAAAGCTTAATGGACTCAGTATGGACAGCTGCATAGAGGTCCCACATTACCTGATACGAAACTTGACACTCAAGCTGATATAATGCTTGCAGTCTTCATCTTGGGACACTATGCTACCCCAGATCAGGACACTAGTTAGGATGATTTTAGACATTTGTGTTCATGCCTGCCACCCATCAAGTTCCACAATGCCCATCCTAATGAATATTTTAGTAGTTCAGGAAGACCTTTGCCCATCCTTGATTTTGAAATTTGTGCAAGAGCTACACAGCTTTGTGTCTTTGCCACCATGAATGGCTTTTCTTCACCCCTCATCATTTTGTTCTCCACCATTTCCAGGAGCTAGGAAAACACTGAGCAAAACATCATTATATTGTGTCTCTCAACCATCTATTAATCCGAGAGCAGGGGAACTTGGTGACAATTGGATATTTCGGTGTTGCGATTGCCATTGGCTGTTTTTTTTTTTTTGAGGGGGGGGATGTTTGGCAGGAACTACTGACAAGACTCTGTAGTGATGAAGGGAGAACCCAAACCCTGCAAATGCTGAACTTGACAAGCCTGCTGACAGAGATGGTGTTAATATTGTTTTGATGGGGCTAAGAAACTGTTTTTGTTAAGAGAGAAAAAGCAAGGGGTGAAACGTATTGTTCAAAGACCTCCATTTCACAGGAGGGCGCAAACAAAATATACACTGCCTTACAGAAATCTGTCATCTGTCAGGAAAGGCCTTGCTGAAAATTAATTTCTCAAGTACAATTTCAATAGCCAGTTGATTTAAAGGTGTGCTGCGAAGGAAAAGATTGGAGTGGACCTGAGCATTATTTCATCATCTGCTGCCAACAAACATAACCACATCCCTTTTCCTTTATATTTGGCTGACTTAAAGCTTTTCTATTTTCTACCGCCTTGCTGCATGCACACTAAGGTAGCTTACTGTACAATGACAACGTGAAAACAGTAATAAATGTTTACACCATCTGACCTTCAATGATCACCATGCAGGCATCACACCTGGTAGTAAGGGGGAAATGTAATTTCATCTTTGATGGAGATAATATAATCACAGCCTAATACAGTGAATGCTGCCTAGATGCCCTAAGGCAGTGTTGGTGAAATTATGGCACGGGTGCCAAAGGTGGCACTCGGAGCCCTTTCTGTGGGCACCCGACATCGCCCCTTCACAGCCATCAGTATTAAGGTTAAATTGCTGTATTGGCACTTTGCAAAAAATTACTGGATTTTGAATTGCACTTCGGGCACTCGGTCTCTAAAAGGTTCGCCACCACTGCCCTAAGCACATCCGATCTCGCTTGATTTCAGAAGCTAAGCAGGGTCGGCCCTGGTTAGTTCTTGGATGGGCGGCCACCAGGGAATACCAGGTGCTGTAGGCGCCTGGAATAGGAACTGGCAAACCACTCCAGTACTCCTGCCAAGAAAACTCCATGGACATGGAGTCACGTACAGTCGGTCACGACTGTAAGGACACAACACACACACACAATGCAGTGAATACAAGCATGAGACAACTGTGGGGGACTCAACCACTTCATGGACCCTGTCACCAGGAGAGTAAGATGGAACTAGCTGACCCACGGAGCAAGACATGTGATTGCCTTCACCCCTTTACCCTTTAAGATATCTTAAAGAGTTTCCCAGAGAAGAATATAGGCTCCATTCCCTCCAAACTGGGTCTGTCCCAGTGCTCATCAATGCTACAAGAGGGAAACAGGACTCATCTCTTAGTCCCTCTCAAATTTCTGTCAATGATATTATCTTGGCTCTCAGCTCCAGATAAGAGTCTGTTCCAAATACAGTGAAACTGAAGCAGGACCCGCCTGACGGACCCCATGTCTCACCACCATTTAGAGAAAGTGTAGGTTTTCTGGCTTTTCACCTCACTGTGTCCACTTTCTTTGAATCTTTGGCATGATATCAGACAGGCTTGTGCAATAGATCGGACCCAAACACTACTGTGTTCGGCATACAGATGGGCCCTGGTCACACTAGGCAAATGCAATGAAAATATCCAGCAGTTATACAGCGTTCTTTCCTGCCCAGTCACACGGTGAAGTCAAGAGCATGACAATTTCCATGCCAGTATGCTGTTAGTCTGTGGAACTCCTTGCCATAGGATGTGGTGATGACATCTGGCCTAGATAACTTTAAAAGGGGACGGGACAAATTTCTCTAGAGGAAATTTTCTTCTCTAGCATTTGGCCTGTTTTGTGGCGAGGGTCCACTGTTCTAGATCAGAAGCACCATTTCTCTCGGTCTCTGGCTTCTCCTCCCTCTTTCATGGCCACAAAGCCTCCAAGCTTGTTCATCTCTTTCACATCAGACCCATCTAAGTACCTGTAGTGTCTGTCCATTAAGCAGAATTCCCAGAATTGAGATCTTTAGGGTTTGTAGGATATCCATGCCTGTGAGTCAAAGACTCTCTGCCTAGTCAACCTGATAATATTTTATTTCATAATTAGAGATGGGCACAAAACGAACAATTTTTTGTTTTTGTTTCCGTTTTTTCATTTTGTTACGCAACGAAACGACAAACAACTTTTTGTCTCTAAAATGAAACGAAACGAACAGAAATGCTGGAAATTTTGTCGTGCGTTTCGTTTCCGTTACTGCAATACAAGTGAATTGCTTAAAATCCTAAAAAAAATCACAAAAAATTGAAATAAATGGTAATGAAATGGTAACAAAATGAACGAAAACGAAAATGAGTTTTTTTTGCAAAAATTTGCAAAAAATGGAAACGAACCAAAACGGACCCTCCAAACGACAAACGAAATGCCATTTTGTTTATTTGTGCCCATCTCTATTCATAATGGTTAAGTGGATCAAGTGCAATGACCACGCTCTGCACCTCAAACACGAGGGAAGATCTGTGTATATAAAAACCCAGGAAACATTTAACGTGAGCAGGCAACACTTTAATAGGGGCTGTTATTCCCACCCAATGAAACCTTTCTTATTGTCATCTTAGAAGTCTTGCAGCAGGTCAATTGCCGCCATGCCTAATTCAAGGAAATGTGCTGGATGGCGAAGAAATGAATTTGTTGAGACACAACAGCAGTCTTAACCAACCAGGACCTTCAGGGGGGATTTTTTAGAGTAGAGAGGATCAATAATGATAGCAACAGACAATCTGAAATCATTGTTAACACGAGTGCTGAATAATGCTAGCCAACAAAGGCTGACCTGTTCTACCAGGCAGTCCTGACAGTGGCATTGTTTGGCCCTAATCGATACCAACTAGTGCGTAGCCTGCAATGTCAGAGGCACTGCTGGGTCCTCCTGGGGAAGCTGTCCAGCCTGTGCAAGAGGAACGAGAGACAGAAAGCGAGGGGGGGGAGACCGAGAGGCATAAAAGAGCATGACGCGCAAGGGATTTGACCTCAGCTGCAAACAGGTGCTAAGTACCCCTCTGAAAGGACAAGGCTCGTTCCGCAGCTGACTTTGGGATAAATTAGCATAAATTCATAAGCCTTAAATCTCAGTGACAGCAGCACAGCATCCCTCCTGTTGTTATTTATTTTGAGATTTTTTCACTGGGGCGATCGCTCTGCGTTTGACATTTATATAGGTCACGGTGAGCTAATAGCCATCTGCCATCTGGGGACGGTTATAATGAACATTGCAGAAGACTATGAAACAATCTTTGGCATTTCTAAATTGAACACAAGCTGGAACGGGGTTGATCTTTGCAAGATGGTCTGCCGTCGGCGCACAGGTTAGTGTGAATCATTTGTTTGGCCTTGCTCCTCACTTCCTCGCGAATGAAAACATCCATATGTGTATCCTTAGACCTCTGGAAACCAAGGGATACCACCAGCTGGAGCGATGCCACCTTTGGGGACATTATTTCGCAGCGATAAATCTCCCAAGAAGAGTTAGTAAGTAACACTTTATTTGAGAACCACATTCCCGGATATTTAAGAAGTGCATTCACAGCAATTCCTGGCCAAGCTACTTTTTGATACCTGTGTACCTCCTCAGATCTCAGTAGATAAATCCTAGAACTTTGTGGAGCTGACAGTTCCTTCTCTTGACTTCACTCAAGGCTCATGAAGTGAGCCACAGAATAAGCCGAGTCAGGTATTTTAAATAAGATTTGGTACCCATTTATTCTCTACTTTGAGAGATTCCATCGTATTGTTAAGGAATCAGCAAAAATATTAAAATGTATGGGCGAATCTATTTAGATGTTTCCTAGCTATGCTGAAAGGTTATATTCCTATATTTAGTTCTGTTTCTGATTTTTTGGGTTTGTTTGTTAGTTCTGTTTCTGATTTTTTTGGTTTGTTTGTTCTAAAGATAAATCCTTAGAAATGGGAAAATATAGCCATCTGTTGCTCAGTGTAAATAAAAATACTGGTAATACTGTTATCAGATCACTGAAAACTCACAGTGAGTTCTCCAGGTCATTCATTCATTCATCCATCCATTCATTCATTCATCACTATTTGGGACAGTGTACATGTAAAAAACTGAACAGAAAAACAAAGTGACATACAGTAGTACCTTGTTTTAAGGATACCTTGGTTTAAGAGCATTTTGTAAGACAAGCAAACATTTCTTCTCAATTTTGCCTTGATCAAAGAGCAATGTCTTACAATTCAAGTAACTAGAGCAGGTCACATGATCACAAGTGAGCCAATGGTGGCTGTCTCTCTCCCCCTCCCTCTCTGCTTGATTTGTGAATGATTGTCTGGAGCCTTCGCTCTCAGGCAAGCCTCAAAAGCAGAGGGAAGAGAGAGTAACAGAGGCTTCTCTTGCATCAGCCAGGAACATTTTCAAAGATGAGTGCAGGTTAGGTTTTTTTCCCTTTATATTTTTATTTTATTTGTTTCCAACATCCTTTCTTATTTTTCAAACCGTTTCTTGTCATGGGGCAGCTAGCCAAATGTGTGTAGGGCTACAAATTGCACTTTGGTACCCATTTATTCTCTACTTTGAGAGATTCCATCGTATTGTTAAGGAATCAGCAAAAATATTAAAATGTATGGGTGCAAGAGTAAAATTCTGTTGTTAGTCCCAGGCAGAGCATATTCCACAGCCAGGTCCCTAAACCATGGTGTGAACGTAGACTTCTAGCCAACTGTTTTAGTGATTTTCGGCATTTTGTGTGTGCAGTGTGTGGTCTATGGGGCCCCAGAATGAATTGTCTAAATTTTCATTACTTCTTATGGGGAAACTTGCTTTGATTTAAGCACGTTTTGGTTTACAAGCATGTTTCTGGAATGCATTATGCTCATAAACCAAGGTATTACTGTAACTGAACAAAATAACAAATAAATACAAAAATAAGAAAAAAACCAGACAAGGTGTTAATCCCAGTGACAGCAGCACAACCGGTGGCTTAGCATGGGTTGCCAGCATCTGAGACAAGACAAGTATTGCACCCCTCCTCCTGTGGCTGCCACTTGGGGGGAGCAGTGTCACCATTGCACCATTGGTGGATTGGTCCTCACAGCCCACCCACCCCCAGGCACACTCAGAAGCTAACCTGTGAAGATGTAAAGGGGGGCGCAAGAGGAGGATTTCCCCCAGCTGGTCCCAGAGGGTGAGTCCAATGAGAGTGGTGGTGCTTTAGAAAGCAGTGGGGTGCTGTGCCACCACTGCCACACACACCCCAGCACGATCCCACAGCCCTTTTGTGAGCAGCCAGAATTTGTACTGGGCAACTGCTACTGGTTGCCGAAGGGCCTCGGTGCCCCACAGGGAAGACCCTTCGGTGGCTGAATGACTTTGAGCCAAAGGGGGCAAATACTTGCTTGTGGGGATGGATGGAGTCCCCTCCCCATGCCACAGGGCACGGATTTCTGAAAGGCAATGCCCATTCCACCCCACCAGCTCTTAGCCAAATGGCAACCATCATTTCTTTGGTAATGGCATGCTTACTGTAATGTATTTAGGGAACTAATTCATGGAGGACTCAGGTAGTTCCATGAAAATAACTTTTATTTATTTATTTATTTATTTATTTATTTATTTATTTATTTATTTAT
>JAHTLZ010000327.1:14346467-14412306 GCA_023846285.1 Phrynocephalus versicolor | reverse complement strand
TATTTATTTATTTATTTATTTATTTATTTATTTATTTATTTATTTATACATACATACATACACTACCTCTTCAGTGCTAGCACTGCTCGGATTACAGATTAAAACTAATAGCTCCCTCTTCCTCTGTTTTCCTAGAGACATTGGATTGCTTATCATGGTGTATTCCCTGAAGATTGGGATAATAAATTATATTTATCAGTTGCTTGGAAGGCTTCAGCCATCAGGCGGTGGAATTTGCTCCTGTTCCAAGATTCATCAAAATGCCTGTTTCAGAGTGCTGGGAGCTGTGGAAGCTGTTTGGTTTTTATAAAACCATGCTCGCCAGGGATAGATTTCAAGCCAAGCAACCAGAGAGGCCTTTGAATGGAGATACTTTGCTCTATTTCGCAGACCTAGTGCCTAGTCATTGGGTGCCGCTTAGCTTTTCCAGGAGCTTTTATCAATCCACACACATTTGGGAGTGTTTGAAATTCAATCCTGCCCAGCCAGCAAGACTAGCAAAGGTGAAGGCATGATTGAACGCTGACCAGGTTTTGACCCAGTTTGACAGGAGCTTTGGATATAAAGGCCATGGACCTGCTGTGATAAGCATAAATCTTTCATTTTGAGGCAGTCTGTGAAGTTCAGAGGGCCTCTGCTTAAATAATTCAGCTTTCTGATGTACAAGTTATAAGCAAAAGGGGAAGGCCCCACTATTTCATCTGTCACTGGCCCTTGCACCTCTCTCTGGTAAATAAATGTCCTTATTTTCTCTATACAGTAGGACCCCCGTATCCGCAGATTCATTATCCACTGATTCAGTTATCCACGGTTGGCAGAGGAAAAAAAATCAAATAATTAAGCAGCCACAAAGTAAGCTCTTTATATATTTTTATATTTTTATAATATATTTATATATTATTGTATTTTATATTTATATATATTTTATATATTTTATGGGGAAGGATCAAACCTCTGGCCCCCAAAATCTGTAACTCCCATTATGCGCATGGCTGTTGGGGGTTTATTTATCCTCTCCTTCTGGAAAGATTTCTGGCTATGGTTCTCTCCCCTCCCCCATGCTATTTTGGGTGCAATGGCCCTATTTCTTGTAGCTTTCACAAAACGCCACTTTCTGCTTGTTATGAAATTCTACTTGTTTGGGTCTTTCCTTCCTTGTTTCCAGCCATCCTTGAGTTCTTTTCTGAAAAAAAAAATGCTGCCTGTAGTTTGTAGCACCTCATTTCTCTCTGTTCTGCGCGTGCGCTCTCTCATTCTCTCTCTCTCTCTCATGTTCTATCTCATTCTGGAAGATATTGTAAGCTTTTGTGACAATGTATTTAATATTTTCAGTTTCTATGCCCTTTAATTCCTGTAGTTTCCAACATATGGCTGGCACTGATGGCAGAACAAACATATGGTTAATCATTGTTGTTTCATTTTTTTTTTCTTTGATGCAGTCTATGCTACTATAATTTTGAAGGACTCACATAGATGTTCCAGGAATTCTGAGGGGTCCTTATTGGGTTTCTGTCATGTTTCACATATTTTCCCCAGGCTTCTGGTACTAGGGATGGCATTTCTATGCTGT
The DNA here is from genome assembly GCA_023846285.1 of Phrynocephalus versicolor. Classification (NCBI taxonomy): domain Eukaryota; kingdom Metazoa; phylum Chordata; class Lepidosauria; order Squamata; family Agamidae; genus Phrynocephalus; species Phrynocephalus versicolor. The sequence continues at coordinate 14,410,736 of JAHTLZ010000327.1, read as the reverse complement.
GTGTCTTTTGTATGCTTGCAAGCAGGTAGGTTCCCTTGAGCTTCATTTGGGGTTAGTGATGGGAACCATTTGCTGTTAAATTGGTGGTACTCTCCTTCCCACATTCTATTCTAGCTTGTCCCTCTGCTTTTTTGATCACCATTAAAGCAGCTCCACTGGTTACCAGTCATCTATCAGGCACAATTTAAGGTGCTGACCTTGACCTACAAAGCACTGTACGGCCTGGGTCCTAGCTACCTCAAAGATCGAATCTCACAATATGAACCGACTCAGGTGTTAAGTTCATCTCCATCCTGCCACCCTCACAGGTACATCTCATGGGAACCGATGAAAGGGCCTTCTCAGCTGCTGTGCCCAGACTCTGGAACTCCCTCCCACTAGAGGCTAGGACTGCCTCGTCTCCGTTGTCCTTCCGGAAAAAGGCAAAAACTTTTCTCTTCAGACAAGCTTTCCTTGAATAATGGGCTACCTATCATGTGAATCTACCATACATGATTAAATAGATTTTGTGTTTATAACCAATAACCTTGCATTTATATCACCTTTTTTGGATGGTATACCATACATGATTACATGGAATTTTTCCTCTCTCTTTAACTGCTCACATTTCTTGTAACTTTAATGTTGTCTTTTAATGCTGTAAGATGTCCCTCAATTCCCTGTTCGCAAACTTGAACATGTCTTAATTGTACTAGACTGTATATTGTCCCTCCTTTTCCAAGGGGAAAGGTGGGGTAAAAATACTCTTAAATAAATAAATAAATAGATAAATAAATAAATAAATGTAAAACATTTATGTAAAGCAGATTACTCCATCTTCCCACAAAAAATGTTTAACATTCTGGGTCTCATTTCATTTATTTGAGAGTAGGTGCCTCTCAAAGAGCATTCAGAGGCAGACTGGTGTGTTTATTTAGAATTCCATGGTTCATTGAGCCATAGCATTGGAAGGGGCTTTGCATACCTGCATTTAGAAATACACCTCTCAGGCATTTGGGGGCTGTAGTCCTAAAACACAGCTCTGCACATCTTGACTTCTAACTCAAGCGAAGGGCATCCCTACAAAGACCCCAGAGGTTGTCCACTCCTGGCTGATACCTTATTAAAGTGACAGAATAACTGGTGAATCTAGAGCACTTCCCTTCCTTGTGAATTTATGGAATTCTTAAGGAACGGCTGGTTACGGTTAACATTGCACAGGTAATGTTAAAAACAGGGGTTGTTCCTAATAAATAGATTGTGGAGCTCGTGTGAAAAAAATGGACTGATTCTGGTTTTGACTGGTTCTGGATTACCACCATTTTGCAACGTTACGTGATGCGATCTGTGTGTTTCTGTCTCTCTCTTGTGTGTATTAAGTGATGTGTTCCTTTGATCAGAGGAATACAAGCAAAACTAATGTTACTAAAACAAAGCCCCCTTCCTGCACTGACCTGCCTAGGCCCCAGGCTTATACAATGAAAGCCACAGCAATATATCACTTTATTTCCTGCATTTCAGCCTCGTAGGCTCTGGTTCTGATTAGTGGGTTTCTGAGAAGGAATGAACCGATTTTAAATGAGAACATTCTGTGAGGAGGAAAAAGAGCTAATGATTTAGAAGAAAAGGCATTGTTGATGCAAGCCCGCCAGCAGCTGGAGGTTTATGGAAAACACTCTACTGCTCGTACCTGGTATTTTGGGAGCCAGCCCTGCCTTTAATATTTTCAAAGATTGTTTGGCTGAAATATGGCCAAGGTGCCCAATCCATTCCCCATCCTTGGAGTAATGCCCTTGTTCTTGTTTAAAGATTAATCCTGCAAACTTAAGCACACTGATGAAACTCCATTGATAGGTGAAAGACCAGAGCTCATTGGCGGAGATGGTTGAGCACATGGCTTTTTTGAGGTGAGAGACTACAAAACCCAGAGGAACCATTAGAAGCATCATGGATGTATAGGTGATGAAAGAACTTGATGGACCAATAATTAGACTTGATACATAAGACACAGCTCTGGAACATGATAGATGAGGGAAGCCTCTAATTGTGTGCTGGATCACATGCTTTGAACACGGAGGGTCCCCATGTGCAACCACCGGCGTGTCCGGATAGAACTGTTGGATTCCTCTGAAATCAACAAGAAGTTTTCCAAGAGCCATTGAAAACAATGCTGAGATGGATGCACCAAGGGTGAACTCGAAAGAAAGGAATTTATTACGAGGAAGAACACTGCAGAGTAGAGATGGGCATGAAATGAACAATTTTTCGTTTCCGTTTCCGTTTTTTTCGTTTCGTTACATAACGAAACGACAAACGAAATTTGTCTCTGAAATGAAACGAAACAAACAGAAACACCGGAAATTTTGTCGTGTGTTTCGTTTCCGTTACTGCAATATGAGTGAATTGCTTAAAATCCTAAAAAAATCACAAAAAATGAAATAAATGGTAACAAAATGGTAACAAAATGAACAAAAATGAAAATGATTTTTTTGCAAAAATTCACAAAAAATGGAAACGAACCAAAATGGACCCTCCAAACGACAAACGACAAACGAAATGCCATTTTTTTTATTCGTGCCCATCTCTACTGCAGAGCTTGCATCTGGGTAAACACAGAGAAACATGGCTGCTCGGTGTTGTTCCTGTATGTTCTCATGAACTGCTTTGCAAACAGAATAGCTCTCCTACTTGATGTCACCACTTACAGATCACAAGCAGGGCCATGAGTAGAAACACCGCCAAAGCAAACCCTTCCCCGGATCCTTCCAACGTACACCCAGAGAGGGTGATAGCATACTGTTGGGGCAGTGAAATGGAGTCAGCCAATGGCCGAGTGATCCAGTTCAGCTAGTTAAAGCAGCTGAAGCTCTCTGCCACCTCCGGTTCCTTCCTCTAATGAGGCAACACACAGGTGGAAACAGTCTTGACCTATTCTGGTTAAGGACGTTTGATGAGAGCAATTCCATTTAGTGTCCTAGCTCGGCGCTCCGACTCCCCTCACTTCTCCCTCTCTTCTGCGCTGTAGTGCGGGTTTCCTGGCACGGTCTCCTGACACTGCGGGCCCCATGCCTGCATTTTGTCTACATAAATTAGACCTTGTGTAGCATATTGGCCTGTCAGGGGACTGGGAAGAAACTATATATTGTTTCTGGCATTCCTGGGCCCTTCTGCTCCTGACATCTGGTGTGTTTGTGACAGGGAATACATTCCTAACTCATTACCCGGGCAGGCGGAATCCCACCCTGACAGCACCATTAATCAGAATCAAATAGCCTGGCAACTTAAAGAAAGAGAGGGGAAAAGGGGGAAACCACAAAGAAAAAAAAAGGAGAGGAAAAAGACACTTTTTAACTTTCACTTGTGTGTCATTCTAGCGTCTGGACAAGGAGTAATCTATCTTTCACTGTGACAGACGTGATGGATGGCATTATTTATGCTTTTGTGTATTAAAAGACAGCTCAGGCCCGGGCTTGTCACTCTCCCGAAGAACTGCAAAAAGCTGAAATTTAATTTGGAAGAATAGAGGCCAGAGGTCAAGAGAGACTGGACTAGGAAGCCTCTAGAACTGAGAGGTGGAGAAAGCATGGAGCACTACAGAGAATAAATAAAATTTCCTGCCTTTTATGGCTGCAAAACTTTACATGAGGCAAGATGGTTGGGTGGGTTGCACTGACGGGGCAACACAACCAAAGGTGTGGTGAAGCTGCTTGCTTTGCTTGTGTCATCTCACCATGACATCTGGACCTTTTTTTGCCATTTACTTAAGAAAGCATCAACTTTTTGCCACTAACACAATACCTAGTGATGAAAACTAGAGGGTGTACATATGTATGTAATGTGCGTGCATGTACATACGCACATGAATAACGTAAAGGTCTGTGTCTGGCATGTCCAAACCAGCCCTCCAGATATTTTGGACCGCAATTCCCACAGTCCTTTGTCATTGGCAATCTAAGCTTAGAATTCCAGGAGTTGTGATCCAAAATATCAGGAGGGCTGAAGTTTGGACATGCCTGGTCTATGTGATCACCAGTGAGCAATCTACGACTTGCTGCTCTCTTCAGTAGATGGTGGAGGCTAGTGGAAGTGTAGTCATGATGGACAGTTCAGTAATTTCCCATTCTCTTAGATTGCAGGGCAAAAGCTTGATAATGGTGGTGCCCCCCACCCCCGGGTGATGTGGGAGAAGGTAGCACAGGCTTGGGAGAGGGTGTTTTCTGCAGCTTTGGTGCTGTTGGTGCAGTGGTTCTCAACCTGTGGGTCCCCAGATGTTCCTGGACTGCAACTCCCAGAAATCCTGGCCAGCTCAGCTAGTGATGAGGACTTCTGGGAGTTGCAGTCCAGGGACATCTGGGGACCCATAGGTTGAGAACCACTGTGTTGATGCTTCTACCAGTGCTCCAGGAAGCCCAAGAGTTATGACACTGAACTTCACTTCCTGCCTTGTTATAAAGGCCACAAAGGACAATGCTGGTGCACCAAAAAGCAGGAGCAGTAGAAGGGTATTGGGGAGAGACCCAATATATATACATTCATATGTTGCTCCATATGTGTGGAGCAACAAATCGATAACTAGTGCCTCCACTTCTGAGCTGGGAAACCTTTGTGGCACCTAGCAATGTGGGAAAATTAAAACCCACTGCAGAGACAAAAATGTAGACATTCACATAAATGTGTATTCCTTACAATTATTTTGCTTTTGGCCCTTCAATGGGATTTCTTTAGAGATATGTGCGTGAGAAATTAGATTTCTAAATTAATCTCACTTGTAGCGTCCAGTGACACATCAGAAAGCAAAGAACACTAAATGTAAGCTACATGGGCGGGGGACTTACGTACTATTGTGAATGTATGAAACCCTGTGTATTTCAAAGAGTTAGAAAAATAGTAAAATACCCATGGGGGTTGAAGTGGAAAAATGCTTTAAAAGTAAGCCTTGCAGCTTGAATTTCGCTGTTTTTTTTAAAACAATACAAGTTTTTCAAAACAGTGAGCCAACTCTGGCAAAGCAAGGTCACAAAACATTTTGGAAACTGAATGACTGTTTTGCTTTTGACTGAACGTTGTGGTTAGAATTTGTAAATATAGGCATGAGGTCATAGTAAACAAAATAATGAAGGGAAAAGCAAAGTATTTTGCAAAGCAAAGACAAATGTATGAATACAGCACCACCTTCCATCTTTTGCCAAAAGGAAATATGTGAAATATAGGTTTTGTACATTACAGTATCCATAAAATAGTGTTCTGATTTGCTTTTTGGTCACTATATCCAATATATAGTCCTAAAGACTTGAAATGAAAGTGTATCTGCAGCATCTGCTTTCCTGTCATTGAAACTAATCTTTAGCATTATATTATTTTCTTTCTAATCATATTCAAATTGAGTACAATGTGCATGAAGAAAAATGTTTATACTTAGGCATTTGTTCCCAAACATTTTATGCAGTGTGGGTAAATTTATACCAAGGATGGGAGGAAAAAGCACAATTTTACAACCCAATGCTAAAAGAGGATAGGAGGAAAATGCATATGAGATTCTCAGAAATGCAACAAAATTAACAATGTCGAATCTTCACACTTTTGCATAACAATCTTGCCTTGTATTTACCCACCTTCTCTGACTGGCAATGAGTTATGTGCCATGTCTGTAATATCATCTCATACGTCTCCATATTTTAAGAATAACATACTGTACTGTATATTGGATGCCTCAGTGGAAAAATATATTTTAGTTTCAGCTTATATGAAAGTTCATTTGGCTGGAAAACAATCTTTGTTGCCTCATAATCTACCTCAACGATAAAATCTCGCAGTATGAACCAGCTCAGGTGCTAAGGTCATCAGGAGAGGCCTTTCTCTCCCTCCAGCCACCTTCACAGGTGCGTTTCATAGGAACACATGAAATGGCCTTCTCATTTGCTGCTCCCAGACTTTGGAACTCTCTCCGGCTGCCCCATCTCTGCTGTCTTTCTGGAAGCAGGCAAATACCTTCCTTTCCAAGCAAGCTTTCCCTGAATGATGGACTACCTATTATGTGACTTTTATATGGATTACCATGCATGATTATATTGACTGATTTCATAAGAACACCAGTGATTTCCATGTTAGTGTCCATCCCTCATAATGGATTTCTTCTTCTTTTTGTGTGCTCTTTGTAACTTTAATGTTTACCTTTTAATGTTCTAAGATACCTCTTCTAATTCCTTGTTCTTAACTTAAATGCTGTGGGCTGTATATTGTCCCTCATTATTGTAAGCCACCTTGGGTCCTTTTCCAAGGAGAAAGGTGGGCTAAAAATATTCAAAATAAATAAAATTAATTTACAACACTTCCAAGATCATTCTTGGATGTAATATTACTGCGCCAAATATCACCCATTTTGGTTTCTTTTTCCTTGGTGTAGAAGTTTGCATTCGATTCTGTAGTTTTCACCCCAGGGCTATCAAGATATTTTTGAGCTTTAGTTTTGTCTTACAGAGTATTCGTATTTCACCAAATTTCATATCATTGGCAAAATTGATACGAATTCCCTGCAACCCCTGATCCAAGGCTCTGTTCTGGGCCTGGTGCTCTTCAGCATGAATAGAAATGTAGGAAAGCACTGGCCCTTGGATTGAACTTTACATTGCTCCAATTGTTTCCTCCTCCCAGTTTGAGAAGCATTTGGTAATCTGTGTATTCACCTGATAGTTGTTTTATCCAGAGCATGCCTAGTTAGCTTGCTGATCAGATTATAATGGGGCAATCTATCAAAAACTTTGATGAAGTTAATTTTTTATTGATTGCATTCCACTAAAAGAACCACTAATAATATGACCCTGCCACAAAAAAATAATAAAAAAAATCTTGTAACAAGACATTCAACTTGAATTTGCTTCCCTACCAAGGAGTACTCACTGACTCTAGACAAGGCGTCTGAGATAGACAGTTGGGATTATAATGTTCCAGAATATATAATAGTTCAAAAATCACATGCCGACTGAATTATGACACTGCTCCCATTGTTTTGTGACAAAACTGAGTTTTTCAACATTTCTGAAGCAAAATATTTTGAAAATGTCAAACCTGAAGCACATGTTTTGGTATTGTGTGGATGAACATGATTGTAAATGTCAAAACATTTCATTAAGGCATGCCTGAAATTCTTTACCCGACCAATAATAATTTAACAAGCTCCAGGTCTTCTTCTGGGGCCTCCACGGGGGAAAAGGTGAACATGCAGCCTTAGGGACTATGTTCACTGAAAAGCTGCTTCTTTTCTCAATAGTAGCTGATGAGGTGTGCATCAAATTCAAATTCAGATCTCTCATGTGTATCAAGCACAAGGCATTTTGAAGATATGCAGAGTAGAGAAACCCACCATCAACTGCCTTGAATTCTATAACCACTAACACAACAGTATGAACTCAATATTCCAACCTGTGCTGGCCTTTGAATTTTGCTTGGCTCTAGTTCATAAGAGCCTCGTGGCGCAGTGGTTAAATGCCTGTACTGCAGGTAAAACTGTGCTCACGACCTGGGTTCAATCCCCGGTAGCAGGCTCAAGGTTCACTCAGCCTTCCATCCTTCCGAGGTCGGAAAAATGAGTACCCAGCTTGCTGGGGGGGCAATGTGTAGCCTGCACACTGTAATTAAAATTGTAAACCGCCCAGAGACCACTTGTAGTGGTATGGGGCGGTATATAAGCAGAACACTTTGCTTTCACATTTACAAAATGGCAGAAGTACATAGGATTCATGATCTTTTTTAGACTGTAGCCTTGTTCAGTTGTTACTCTCAGCTTTCTTCAACACACATGGAAGGCCATGTCCAATCCATGCCCATCCATCCTCAATCTCCCCTAGTGTATCATATCTCAAGAAGGGGCATTTCTGTTCATGTGTTGGTTATCCACACAAGAGAGAGCCCTGATTTTCCAGGATAATTTTTGTCTGGGGAGCTTCCATGTTAAAAATGCTGTTCTCTTTTAACTTGCTTCCTTCTGTATAAGCAAGGAACAATAGGGAGTAGAGATGGGCACGACCAGAAAAAATTATGTTTCGAGTTGTCGTTTTTCGGGACGGGTCCGTTTCGGGTCGTTTCCGTTTGTCGCGAAATTTTTCAAAAATTTGTTGTTTCGTTTTTCGTTTTTTCGTTTGTCGTTTCTACCCGCTTTTTGCGCGATTTTGAAGCATTTCCGGGGGCTGCCAGGGCTTTTTATGCCCTCTGTGGCTGCCAGACCTGCACAGTCTGCAACCTGGGCATGCTATTGGTTGAAGTTTTCCAAGAATTTACATGATCCCATCACATGGCTTGCCTCCATGTTGTGGCTGGAGTGGCTGGCGACATCCATTTTGTCATCCTTAAAGTGAAAAGAAAAATACATCGCGATGGGAGAAGACAAAACCAAACATTTTAAGGACCCAACCCCCTGGTAGGTAATAATTTCAAATAATTCTCGCATTATCGCTGCATTTTAATGGATGTCCAGGGTGTTTTAATACCCAAGAAATCAATATTAGGCATCTGGGAGCCATTTTGGGTCATTGTCCCCAACTCCCCTTAAATGGAAAAAAAATACAGCGATCTGAGAAAAGACATAAATGCACGTTTTAAGGACCCCCCACCCCCCTGGTAGGTATTATCAGACAGTATAAATAATTATCGCTGCATTTTTATGGATGTCCAGGAAGTTTTTTAACATTTAAAACAGCTCGTTTCATTGCGCGCCGCCAGTAACGGAAACAAAACTAACGACCACAATTTTCATGGGTTGTTTCATTTCGTTCAATTTCCAGCTCAATTTTCGTTTGTCATTTCGTTACGTAACGGAAACGACAAACGAAAACGGAAACGAAAATTTCGCCGAGTCGTGCCCATGTCTAATAGTGAGTAAAAATGAGCACAAATTGAAAAAAAAAATGGTGATTCTGATTTGGTGGTTCTGGACTAAATCATAAATTGCTGCTATTGCTTTTAAGAACATAACATAAGAACATAAGAAGAACCATGCTGGATCAGGCCAAAGGCCCATCTAGTCCAGCTTCCTGTATCTCACAGTGGCCCCACCAAATGTGCCTGGGAGTACATGAGACTAGATCTCTGTCTCCTGATACCACTCCCCTGCATCTGGCCCTTGATGTAGCCCAGTTTTAAGCCTGGAGATTGCACATCTCCATCATGGTTTGTAACCTGTGAGATACAGGACCTGATTTTGTTGTGCAATTGCTTGGCCCATAACAGGATGTCAGAGTTTGAATCAGGATTCTGAAAGAACAAACACAAACCTTGATGCAGCCAGTTAGTTTCCATCCTTTAGGACGAGAGTTCGGTTTTCTGAGAGGTTCCGATACTGAAAATCAAGGCTTCACTCTTATTGCATAATAAATTCAAAAAAAATGAAATGCTTGAATAAATTCATGAGGACCTCATTCCTGTTTCTCTAAACCTGTACTGAGTATGGCGCCCACCACCATTGGCTGGTTTAATCTCACTATAATAGATGGGCATAAACCACTGGTTCGGTGCTTCGTGCCAATTCATTTATGAGCTGAACAATGCATTCAGCAGCACTTTAAAACTGTGACTCCTCTGGCAGATGCCTTTTACGACGCAACAACTTGACTTCCCTATCCTCCCTCTTTTAATCAATGAGGGAACGTGACAGTAAAAAAAAAAACCCATAAAGAACTATGTATATTAGTCAAACAATTACATAATGCACTCCTTAAGAAAACACATTTCAGTAGAAGGAAAAAAACAAAAGTCACACAACCCCAAACTAAACAAGAACAGGAAATAAAATACAGGTAAGGATTTGAGAAACATGACAGAATCAGGACGGAAAGATTTTCACAACCCTAAGCTTGGCATACCATTGTTCGGATGTATTTTTTCAGTGCTGTCACTTGCTAATGCCTGAAAACCACAGACTTACAGAGGCCACTTGGACAGCTGGCAAGTCAAGCTCTAGGTATTTATTTGCCTTATGAGAAGTTGTTTTACAGTGGTTTTGGAATACCAATAACTATGGGCACTAGCAATAGAACTTCCTTTTATGTTTTTTTTATTGCCGGAATGGTCACCTCATGGCTCTCAATGTGCCATTTAATTGTAGAATCACAGAGCTGGGTAGGGCCTATAAGAACACGGAATTCAATCCCCCTCCTCAATGCTGTAATCCAAATCAAAGCTGATCTGAATGACGGTTGTCTAACCTTCTCTTGATTGCCTCCAGCATTGAGAGCTCACCACCTGTTGAGGTAATAGATTCCATTGTCATACTGCTCTAACAGTTAGGAAGCTTTTCCTGATGTTTGCCCTATATCTCACTTCCTGTAACATGAGCCCATTGTACATATCCTGCATTCTGGGATGATTAGGGACTGATCTTGCCCCTCTTCTGTATGACTATCTTTCAAGCATTTGAAAGGTGCTGTCATGCCTCACCTTTCTGAAAGTGGCAGCTCTTTCCAGGGCAGCCTTTTACCAACTAAGGCTTATTGCCCAGCTCCGCCCATACCTGAACGAGGATTGCCTCAGGACGGGTGTACAGGCACTGGTTATCTCGAGGATTGACTACTGCAACACTCTTTACATGGGGCTTCCCTTGTACCTTGTTCGGCGATTGCAGCGGGTGCAGAATGCAGTGGCTAGGCTGGTGGTTGGCACAGGCAGATTTGACTGCATCACCCGCATCCTGGCTTGCCTGTATTGGCTACCCGTTGCCTCCCAAAGAAGGTTCAAACTACTGGTTTTGGTTTACAAAACCCTCCATGGCCTGGGACCTGACTATCTATCTGGTGGAGTGGATCTCTTGGAGGACAGCTTCGTTCCGACCAACCAGAGCCTTGCTCTCCTTATTGCTTCGGGTGGCCACTTTGAGGGAGGCCTGAAGGGTCTCTACCAGGAGTCGGGCCTTCTCACTGGCCGCCCCGCCACTCTGGAACAGATTGCCTTCGGAGCTCAAGCTGGTGGAGTCGTTGCCAGCATTTAGGATAGCGCTAAAGACCTGGCTCTTTGGGGAAAACTTCGGCGATCACTGAGCGCTCTTTGGTTTGTTTTCTGTTAGTTTTTTTTTCTTTCTTTCAGCCCTCTTTGCTGGATTCTTCCTGTGCTGTATGTTGTATGTTGCGTTTTTATTTTTATTTGTATTTCCATTCATTTTTTTGTTGGTTTGTTTCAGACAAATTGTTTAAATTGGCAATCTGTTGCACACTGCCCTGAGTTCCTGTGGGAAAATTGGGTGGTTAACAAACAGACAAACAGACAGACAGACAGACAAACAAACAAACATGTCCAGATCTTTTAGTCTTTCCTCATAGAACTTAGTTTCCCTAAGCCTCCTTGTTGCAGTCCTCCGAACCTGACCCAGTTTGTAAACATGGGTACAGTATTCAAGTGGAGGCCTAACCAGTGGTGGGTAGATGCTAACTTCACCTTGTACCAGCAATGCCCGGCCAAGCTGAGGGTAAAGGAAGCTGTGAGCTCAAGTACAACAGCAGTGGAAAGAGATGATGTTGCTTCCTCCTCCTATCTTATCTCCATAGAAGGCATGCTAGCTGTCACATTTTCAATCTGGCTTTCCCCTAGAAAGCCAAATGGGGACAGGTAAAATAAACAGATAAATAAAGTGTGTCCTTGGCAAACAAGAACATTTGGAGAATGTAGGCAACTCATCTGTACACCAATTTGTTTTCTGAGTCTCATCATACTTTGTAGTCTGTCTCGCTGCGCCCATTTATCAGAAGTTGCTGAAATAGGCTGGGCCAGGTAACCAACTCTATCTGTCAACAGGTTGGCTGGTGCCAAGGGGACTCGTAGGCTTCCCTTTGGCAGAGAGGGCCTTCCCTCCCAAATCTTGAAGCTTCTCTATAAATGTACAAATGTTTGTGCTTGAACTGGCATGGCCTGTATGTGTTGAAACCTTCCTTTCATCACCCAATATGAAGCTGAAAGTGCTGCCTCTTTGGTTGTGTACACAGCACATTCCAGACCTTGTCACCATGATGACTGATGTGTCAGGCTTCTCAGAGGCCCAACGGCACCTGAAGGGCACGGCCAAGCCAGCTTTTCAGCTAAGAGCACACACGGCTATTTTTTTGAAACCATCGGGGAACATTCTTGGCCTCCTTTGGCCCCATTCTTCTTTGTCCCGGAACCTGAATGAACATTTCTTTCAGTAATGGGTTTTTTCCACTTGGCTGGGTTGATGAAAGGTTTATGAGTTGACATTATGCATATGCAGAACAAAGTGAGTGGAGAGATGAGTGTGTGTGTCTATATGCACACACGCACACACAGAGGGTGACAGAGGGTGCAAGATGAAGCCATAGAGAACTTTATTACTACCTAAGATACTGGGAGTATTAAATCAGTGGTTCCCAAACTTGGGTCCCCAAATGTTCTTGGACTATAACTCTCAGAAATCCTGGCCAGCCCAGCTAGTGGTGAAGGTTATTGGGAGTGTTAGTCCAAGAACATCTGTGAACCAAAGGTTGGGAACCACTTCCCCAGATGCTTATCACTAATTCTATTGATCCAGTTGGCTTATTCTAGTGTTCCTTACTATGCTAAGCAACAAGATTTCAAAATAGCATATGGCTACCCTTGTTATTATTCAAGGCAATGGACAAGAATCTACAAACTCAAATAACTAGACAGTTCCACCAGTGCTTCATTAAAAACTTGCTGAGTTCACAGACCTCCCTTCTAGTTTGTAACAGATTTTCATCTCAGTACAGGATATGTGGTAAGTACTCCCCATTTGAGCGGCTGCTATCTCACCTGGGGAAGATCCTGATCTTCGGAAGGTCCAGCTTTTCCTCTTCCTCCCATCATGTGACTGAAGATGTGGGATAGCAGTTCCCACGTGCAAAGGTATTTTTAAAGCGCAGTTCAGCCCCATTCCCAGCAGATGGTTCTAGGATTAAAAAAGGACCTGCTGACTGGCGCTAGGGGTGGGGGAAGTTAAAACAGTGCTGGATCGCCAGCTGCCTAGCATTAAGAGGGTGGGGGGGGGAATTTAAAAAATTAAAAAACAGTGCCAGGCCAGCCAGAGGACCAGCTGACTCGTACTACGGGTGGGGGGAAATAAAAAGAAAAAGAAAAAAACAGCGCCTGATCGGCCGCAGGAACAGCCGGTCGGTGCTATGAGGAAAAAAATAGTAAGAAAACCAGATCATAGGCAGTCCCATATGTCGGCCTCCTTAAAAGGTGGATTTTTTAAGTGAGGCAAAAAAAAATATCCCTACCTCTCTGGTAAATTTTGGAAACCTCGCTTAAGGAGGCGTTACCGGGTTTTCTTTCTTTCTTTTTCAAAAAGCCTGGTGGCCGTGGGGATGACATTTTTGGACACGGTTTATCTACAAATTTAATCTGCATTTAAAGGGATGTAGGATAGGGGCATTTATCAGAAAAATGCAAGATGGTAGACAAATTATTTTCTAAGTACAGGGACCTTCTACAGTGTTGTTGTTGTCATTGTCATTGTCGTCGTCATTGTTATGTACTGTCAAGCCAACTCCAATTTATGCAAGCCAATAAATAAATGATCTCTCAAATGTCCTGTCTTCAGAAATTTCAACAAGAATATGCAAGCAAATCTGGCAACTGGGTTCTTCAACGGGTAGCTTTTTCACAGTTGAGCATTGGTGCAACTAACAAAAAGGGACCAATGGAGGCCCAGGTGGACCTTTTCAGTGCCTATCTTTTCCTATTTTTAATCTAAAATGGAAGTGTTTTTTTTTTTAACAAATCTCAACTGGCCTAATAGATTCATGAAGTCTTCAGTTAGACTGGGTGCATCCTGGTTTCTTCCCACAAATTAATGTGAAGCACTCAGTATGATTAAAGAATTTCTGAACCAGGACAATTAAAATAAAAGCCATGAATTTTACTTATAAATTACTACCAAACACTATAGTAACCCACTAAATAAGTACAAACGAGCTGGGTTAAGTTAGTCAGACATGTCAAAACAGCAGCAGTTTTGCACTCTATTTGTGCTGTGTTATCAGATTATTGGGGTTTTCCAAGAAATGACTTTATGAGCTATCATGATTTATATTTTCATAGACTTCATTATTACATCATTTCTTGGGTGAGGAAATATATGCTGACAAACATTTATGTTTTGACTATCCTTATCAAATTTTTGATATTCTACCTGTCATCAGAACCACTCCAGAAATAACTTAACAAATCATACATCTCATCACTTGACATTTTCCAAAAGATGACATTATAAGGACATACAGTCTAAGAACTTCTTTCTATTTCTTTTATTTGCTATAATCTTATCTCTAAATTTCAAAACATTTATTCATAAGCAAAGGAGTCATTCAGTTGCTAAGATTGTTATTTTTTCTTGACCCTTCTTTAACAGACCTGGCTAATTATTTATGGACACACACACATGCACACACGCGCACATGCGCGTGCGTACACACACACACACACACACACACACACACACACAGAGAGAGAGAGAGAGAGAGAGAGAGAGAGAGAGAGAGAGAGTTCTATATGCAAGTTTGTGGGAATTTTGTTGTCTGCCTCCACAGGGATATGCTATTTTCCAAGACTGACTATCTTGTATTAAAATGTTATTGTTTAAAAAAGTTTATGCTTTGCTTGTCTGTTAAACTAATTAAAGCAGTGTTGCTGAATGTGTTGTTTTGTCTTTTGAAGAATGCTGGTTTTGCACAAAGACGTTGCAGAGTTCAAACTTTCCCCAAAAAAGTTGGACTGGTATCCTCTAATCTTTAGTAGGCTTAAGATTATCCACATGGATGTCAAGTTTACTGTGTTCGTGGGGGGGATTTTTTCACATTGAGTTGGGGGAAAACCTTGCATCACACGGAAGCATACACATCTGGTACTCATCTTCTCTCTTTGAGGTGTATAAAACACAGAACCAATCAGGAGTAGTTTAAAAGGGTGGGGGAGAGCAGAAGCCTAGCCGTATCAGAGAAAAATGTGCAGAAAGAACATTAAAATCCTTAAATTGTTTCCTAGCTGATAGGACTCCACCAAGGGCTAATTGACCCTGCACAAGGAGCTTATAGCCTGCTGTGTGCTACTTCCAGGGGTACCACTGATTCATTAGCAAGCAACAGAGTGCCTGAGGGTCTGCTTCATCTTATGATACAGTTAAGGTTCCAGAAGTGGCCAATTCAAATTATAATTGCCGTTATTAAAACTATAAACTATGAGGCCATTAAAAATGATGAGAAAGGGAAGTTGTAGAAGGGGGCCTCAATAACCCTTTGCTCTTCTAACAGCTCTATCATTATTTCAGCTCTACTGTCACTTGAAAGCCAGCCCAGTCAGAATAAATCACTCTCAGTAATGGACGGACTGATAAATTAGACAACCATCTCTCTTCTGTTGAATCCCCAGCACAGTATGTTTCTTGTCCTACGTGGTAGTGCAGCTATTTATTATGAAGTGGGAAGTGCTTCAGATATCACCGTTATGACTTCAAGGGTACTGGAAAGCCAAGAGTTTTTTTTTCACAAAGACACAACACATTGAATGATGGGTAATATGTGATACTTAACACCCTCCATTTGTTCTGGGCTATGACTTCTATCACCTCCAAGCATCTAACAGTTGATTCTGATGACAACTGTTGCCTAAAACATCTCTTGGGTCAAAGTGTTAAACTTAATGAGACACCCGAAGTCAAAGCCACAGTTGGCAAAGATGGCCATAGGAGTCTCTCTGTTGGCTTAATAACCAGACTTTCTTGTGAAATAAGGTGAACAAGACATGAACAGCATCCTGGAAAGAGAGGTATGGAAAAGATATGGAGAAATAATTGTTGTTTCATTACTGTATCTCTAAGAGTTGGTGCATTGAAGCACCCTAAGCTTGTTTGTTGAGCACATTGGGGAAAATAAGGATCACCTGACTCAAGAAAAAGTTGAGAAAAGAAATCCAGGCTTTTGGAAAATTTAACTGCTGAAATCCTGTTGCTGTAATTCACTCTGCATAAGCTTGATGACATCATTTGCCATAGTATTTTTTTGAAATTAAAATATTTCCAACTTCTCATCCAGATCACTCAGGGCTTCTATTTATTTCACTGATTACCCCAATTTTCAGTTACTGAAGAATTTGCACACACACACACACACACACAGAGAGAGAGAGAGAGAGAGAGAGAGAGAGAGAGAGAGAGAGAGAGAGAGAGAGAGCTTCCACAGGTACTTTAAGAGAGGACTCAGACATGTAGATCTGACCAACAGGATATCAGCCAGTGACTCTTAATCCCCATTTGACATCAAACCACCTTCAACAGGGATGGCTTGCCACAATACTTTGTTCCTGGAAAAGTCCATTCTTGCCCAGCTACTGTGAAGAATGTAGGTAAACTCAGAAGGCAGGAAGTGGCAGCTGGTGTCATAATCCCTGTTACGAAGAAAATCCCAAAGACTTGAGCCCTGCAAGCTTTTCATTGAATGGACTTTTAAGAACCCTCATCTTCGATGGAGCTGGAGCTACCTCTGCCAAGGATACGCGAAAAGTCAGGAGGTGATCTGTTCAAGAGCAGTTTCTTAGTTGTTGTACGACTGCATTTATGTTCAACTATGGATGTCATCTCAGCAAAAGGAAATACACATAGGCTGTAAAGGCTGGTGTTCTCTGTGGCAATAAACATTTTGCACACAATTAAAAACGTCGAACGTTTGCTTATTTCGATGAAAGTAGTATTGTGGTTTTGATAAAGGAGAGTCGGTTTAGCCACCTGTTCTCTGGAGAACGATGCGGCTGGGTGAACAGTATGTACATGTTCAGACATGAAGCTCCTTGGTGATATCACACACACACACACACACACACACACACACACACACACACACACACACGGTTCTTTCAGCTCTTATGATTATTGAATTGACGTTGAGTCCCAAAGAAAAACCAACATGTTGGTGGTAGAAGCGAAGGAGGAGTCAGAAAATAAACCAACAACTGTTTCTGATTCCACAAGAGTGATGCTCCTTTCCTCCTCTGAATTGGGCTCCTGATATCACTGCTGGGGAAATGGGAGCAGATTTGCATGTTCCAGTCCTGATACAGAAAACAAATTCTAGCATTTGAGGCAGCCTGTTCTTAAATGCTCTCTCTTTTGAGTCAGTTTGGAACCAAGTCAGAATTCTTCACCGGTGTTTAGAAAGTCTGTTTTCTAAGCATTCTCTTCTGCTTGATGCTGTCTGGCATAAGTGGGGAGTGAGAAAAGTGTGCTTGGCAGCAACGTGTTAAAAATAATGATGTCACTTATTCTTTTGGCGATGAACAAAAAGAACCATCATAATTTATTTATTTATTTTAACAATAGCATGAACACTGCAGTAGGCATTTTATGCAATGCAATGAAATTACCTGGTGCTGAAATGTTATTTTGGGGCATTTGAGAATGTCTGACCCTTTTTTTTTAACCTTTTGGAAGGGTTACGGAAATAAATAGCGAGAGCAATTGACACTCTTGGAAAACAGTAAGAGAATGATTCTGGGTTTGTGTACGTATGTGGGCAAACACAGGAACAAATGGACTATTGCATTTTTCAGTAGGAAATGCAGGTTAGTTTCATGGCAAAAGCTTTCATGGTGCCAGGGCTGCTTTTACCAAACAAGGATAGTTCATGAACAGATGAATAGTAATTCCTTTTCGTATCTTTTTCATTTTGTGGTCCCCTTCAAATATGCTAGAAGGCCACAGATGGAAAACAATTCTTCACACATCACCTCATAAGGCTCTTTTTATGGTTTATATAATCTTGATTGGGCTTATATTTCTTTCATATTGTGTCAGGGGTTGTGCCCCCCCCCCCCGCTGCCCCACCTTCACCTGCAGAATTTCCTGACATCACCTAAGAACAATCCCCAATCTTTTCCTCAACTTTCTTGAGATTCATTCTGTGCAAGAAAAAGCCAAAACCGGTGCATGGCTCTTTAAAAAATTTCCAACCAAAACCCTCCCCATTTTTTTTTTTTAAATTTCGTTGCTTGATGACTTTTTCTGAACAATGGAGCCTGATAAGACATAATCCTACACAGGAATTGTCCCCAAAGGTATAATCCTACACAGGAATTGGGAGTTGTTCTTCTGTACACAAATAGCTGCAGGTGCTGCAAGATTTCTCATGAGATGTTTGTCTGAAGATATCTCATAGGGAAATCTTAGGAAGAAGAAAACATTTTTTTCCGGAAAAGACGAAGACATTCCAGTATTCACATTCCTATACAGTGGACCCTTGTATAACAAACTGTATAACATAAAATCTGTACAACATAAAATATTCCAGAGATAGGGGAAATTTGCTTAAGAGAATCACCTATGGGGTGAATCCGTACAACATAAAAATGGGATTACTCTGTTTTCAGTGCATTCCTATGGGAAATTTATATAAAGGAAAAATCTGCTTAACATAATTTCATTTGGAACAAATCAATTCCTTTATTCAAGGTACCACTGTATCTGCATGCCAGGAAGGGTGCAACCCATGAAAGCTTATGCAAAATGAAACGTGTTAGTGTTCAAGTAGCCATACAATGTATTTGATTTGTTCTTCCCTAGACTAACATTGTTTCCGTCCTCCTTCTTGTTTTTAGTATTATTTTGTAGTTTTGTTGTTGTTTGAATCATTTAATTAGGAACAAATGTGATTGGAGTTTGTAGTTTTTTAAAAAAAGTTTTACGCTTCTTGTTTTGTTTTCTAAATAACTTGAGTTTTTCAGTATGCAACCCATTTTTAATTGTTCTTTTGTTTGCTTTAAGGATGAAGGTCTTCTGTGGAAATAAAATTTCATAATTGCTCTTCACCACTTAAGTTTTAAAAACCTTGAAATGTGTTTTTCTTTTTCTCTTCTCTTCTGTCTTCTGTAATTAGTAGCTTGTCACTAAGCTCAGTATTTAGAAACAAATACTAAGTTATTTTTTCCGTACAGCTGGAAATGATAGCAGTAGAGTTTGAAAATTTAATTAGCTTCCTATCCATGTCAACACAATGGCTCACATAGGGTGAGTGTGTGTATTTGTTCAGAAAAAGTTCTCACTGTGATAGATGGAAATGACTTGCAAGTAATAAATCTGCCATAGTTTGTTGTTCACTGGAAGGACAGATTTTGAAGCTGGGGCTCCAGTACTTTGTCCACCTCATGAGGAGAGAGGAGTTCTTGGAAAAGTCCCTGATGTTGGGAAAGATTGAAGGCAAAAGGAAGAGAGGACAGCAGAGAATGAGATGGTTGGACGGTGTCATCAGTGCAACCAGTATGGATTTGACCAAGCTCTGGGAGGCAGTGGACGATAGAAAGGCCTGGTGAGCTCTGGTCCATGGGGTCACGAAGAGTCGGACACTACTGAACGACTGAACAACAACAACAACAATAAATCTGCACTAGATTCCAGGTTTGTACTTCAGATTTGTATAAAAGTGTTCCTACCACTGCTTATTCATTTTGTCCAGTAGCTTGATCATAAAATCATAGAGTCTTGAAGTTGGAGAAATGCAAATCATAGGATATCTGCCATGTGGTTGCCCAAATTTCTCTTGAATGCCTCCGGTGTTGAAGCACTCACCGCTTCTTAAGGTAATTGGTTCCATTGTCGTACAGCTCTAACAATTAGAAAGTTTTTCCTGTTGTCCCACTGAAACCTGGCTTCTTGTAACTTGAGCCCATTGTGGTATGTCCTGCACTTGAGGGTGACTGAGAACAGATCCTGCATCTCCTCTGTATGACATCCTTTCAAGAAACCAGTGGCAAAGAGAGGGGAACTAGGACCTCATGGGATGTAGAAGCTATACTTCTGCTAATGCAACCTAAAATAGCATCTTTCCTGTTACCACGTCACACTGTTGAGTCATGTTCAGCTTGTGATCTACAATGATTCCAAGATTCTTCTCGCTTTTAGTATTGCTGAGCCAGGTATCCCCCATCTTGTAGCTGTGTGTTCGGTTTCTTTTTCCTAGGTGCAATACTTGGCATTCATCCCTGTTGAGTTTCATTCTGTTGTTTCCAGCCCAGCGCTCACACTTGTCTAAATCATTTTGATGCTTGTTTCTCTATGTTTGTGTCATCTGCAAATATGATAAGCATTCTCTGCACCTCCTGATCCAGGTCATTAATAAAAAGGCACCCAATTGTTCTTTCCTCTGAAATTGAGGAGCTATTAATCATCAACCTCTGTAGCAAGAGTTCTGAGACTTGTTCAGCTAATTCCTTCCACATTCATGAATGTCAATGGATTGGCAGTGGAACCAAAGTGCTCCAACTCTGGAGGCATTCAAGAGAAATTTGGACAACCACCTGGCAGATATTCTTTTATTTATATCCCTGCATGGAGCAGGGGGTTGGACTTGATGGCCTTGCAGGTCCCTTCCAATTTCACTATTCTATGATTCTCAAATTCTATGAATGCAGATCATCCAATCCTGGGGATCTGAGATCATTCAAGGTAATAATATTTATGCTTATTGAGAACCAGCAGCAGAAACTCCTGTGATAGATCATATGATCAAGGGTGTGACTATCGTGTCTTACACCTCATGAGATTACTCTGGCGCCTACCACACTTGTGGTTCTGTACAAGAAACATTAAAAAGGATACTGGCTTTTCTTTGTGATGGAATACAGAACAGATTTTTGAGTCTATTTTCCATTTAGAAAATTTATGGACATTTAAATTTTTGGAAATATTTTCTCAAATCACACACACACACACACACACACACACACACACACACACACACACACACACACACACACACCACACCACACCACACCACACCACACACACCACACACACACACCTCTGCAGTCCTTGATTTTATATGCATTCTATCCTAAAACACATGTATGTGCATTCAGACCTCTTTGCTCTAGGACAGATTTTGGTATACCACTGGGAAACAGTGTTGCAAAATTTAGAGAATTTAAAGAATTCTTGGAAACCAAAAGAGTGGAAATTGATATTTGGTTTCAGTTAGGAACACATATACAAAAATGATGCATGTGCTACATTCAGGTGGGACAGGGGTGAGGGTGGGACTTTTCCCCCTCCACCCTTGTCCCATTTACTAAGTATCTCTTTATTCATCACTTTAACTACTTAATCATAAATTTCTTCAGGGCTTATTTAGAAAGAAAATTAGCATCAAAGCTTGGCAGATATTCTGAGCCTATTGGAGAAAGGCCAAGCTATTTCACCTGTGATTAATTAGATGGGGTCCTCCCCCCCCCCCAAGAGCCAGAGGGTTGCTGAGTTCTTTAAGCAGTTACATGACTTCTGGCAGCACGGGGATTGTGATTGATGGATTAGTCTGGGGTTCTGTGCTGTGGCTTCTTTTTCATGCTGTACACCCACCCACAGACCTTTGATATAGATTATTAACAAAGACTTCCAGCTCAAGAAAATTGCAGCCATTATGCAACTATCGCAGGGAGTCAGGAGAGGGGAATAGGGAAGGGCTGATCATTTCAGAAGCTACCAGTTCCGGAACGATACGCGCGAACCCAGGTGGTGTTCAGAATCCTCTGAAATGCAATCAGCCAATCCCTTACCTTGCTCTGCGCCCATGCAGGGCTGAGCTCCAATGAGGAAGAAGCCTCCGATGTCATCGTTCCTTCTCCCTTGGCGCTGGCCAATCAGGAGCTGTGCAGGGAAATGACAGAGGCTTCTTCCTCATTGGATCTCAGCCCCGTGCAGGTGCAGAACAAAATAAGGGATTGGTGATTGTGTTTTGGAGGCTTCCGAACACCACCTGGGCTTGCGCATGTCATTTCGGAACCGGTAGCTTCCAAAACAAATAGCCCATCCCTGGTTGGGAAATGTTGGCCCTCCAGATATTGAGACAACTGTAACAGCCCTTGACAATTGGTCATGTTGGCTGCAGTATCTTGGAGCTCAAGTCCAAAACATTTGGGGAGCCCAGGTTTCCCCATGTGATGTAGCCTCCAAACAATGCAGTCTTTACCCTTTAACTAACATCCTGCTAATCAAAGGCTCCATTGAATCAGTCACCTCTGCCATTGATTCTATTGAGTCAAATAGGCCTACTCTAGTTGTAACTTACTTTAACATAGTGAATTCCAAATAGAGTCAGCCTGTTGTATCAATGGAACTTGGGGAGCAGGCAATCCACCCAGTCCCTACTGATTTAATGGGCCGACTCTGGCACGACTTACAGTTCTAAGCCGTGGGATTTGAGCCACTGTTTGCAGGAAATTCGGAGCTTTATCTTCAAGTTAGAATTTCTTTTGCAGGATTTTCTTTCTATTTCTACGTATCATACTCATATTTTGCTCTGCGAAGCACATTAGGTCTCAATCAGCTTCACTACCTTGAAACTTGGACTTGTCCCCATGAAATGCATAAACCTTTCCAACATCAAAAAGGTAAGACCATTGCCTTTGATGCTCCGCAGCCCTCATATAATGTGATTATTCTTTCAGGTGATAATAGCATTATGCAAAAAGTGACTTGTCCTAATAACACTGTTGCCTTTCACAGGAAACATTTCTCGGCTCTTGTCCCCTTAAAAGCAGAAGGTAAAGGTAAAGGTAAAGGTCCCCCCCGCACATGGGTGCTTGGATGAGCAGTGAAATATTTTGATCTCACAAGAGAAGAAGGAGAAATGAAAAAAGACATTTTCTACGATATCTGGGGTAAATTTATAGATTATGTATTAGTTGAAGGAAAAGGGAAAGAGTCCATGAATATCTCACGACTATTCTGGAGAAGAGAACTTTAAGAAGATTACTAGAAGAATAGAAGATGGAGCAACGAATAAGAAGGCATGGATGGGCCCGTGGGATGGGGGTGCACTTATATTGTTTGTTGTAGTTTTTTTTATTTTTATTTTTGTTTTCTTATGTTGTTTGTATGTAGTTTAAAATTTAAGAAAAAATATTAAAAAAAAAACAAGAGAAGAAGTCCAGTTGCCATAACTCATTTTCCAGATAACCTCACCTGGATGACTTAGAATATTCATATCCATGTGTGGAACGGCTACTTGGTCTGATGTGAAGTAGAAATGGGACTGCTTTGTTAATGACCTAAGTCTTTTTTTGTATGGAGGTTCTTTCTAGGGCAGTGTTGGCGAACCTATGGCACGGGGGCCAAAGGTGGCACTCAGAGATCTTTCTGTGGGCACCCAACATCACCCTTTCACAGCCACCTGTATACTGGTTACATTGCCTTATTGGCACTTGGCGAAAAAATTGTGGATTTTCAATCGCAGTTTGGGCACTCGGCCTCTAAAAGGTTCACCATCACTGTTCTAGAGTCTTAGAAGGTGCTTAAAACCAGGCCTGGGGACTTAAAAGGAATCTTGCATGTTGACAGGACATGTTAAAACTCTTTCCATCTTATTCGCCTTTTATTATTTATTTTGTTTTGAAAATACGTGCAGTGTTTAAGTATGAAGCTTCACGGGTTTGAAGCGTCGTACAAAGCGTCGTACGAAGCTTCAGTACTAGAGATGGGCACGACCAGGAATTTTTTTTTCCGAGTTATCGTTTTTCGTGACGGGTCCGTTTCGGCTCGTTTCCGTTTTTCGTGAAATTTGGCAAAAAAATTGTCATTTCATGGTGTCATTTTTTCATCTGTCGTTATACTGGTTTGGGGGGGTAGCGGGCTCCTGGAGGCACCTCTGTGGGGTGGGTGCCTCCTCTGGCCCGCAATAAAGGGAAAGCGGGCTCCCGGAGGCACCCGTGGTGCCCTCACTCAGACAGGCATATTTCCGCCTGCTTTTTGGGCCGGGAACCAGGGCAGTGGGGGGTTTAAAACTTTTTTTCTGTGCTGCTTGAATTGCGGCGGCCGGCGGCGAGTCCGGTGCTTGTTGCGACTTGCGAGCGACTGCGAGACGACGAGGATTTCCCCCACCAGAGCAGCCCAGGACAGGAGAGGGGGGGAGGCTGGAGACCCCCCCACACAGAAACCACCCCTCTGGTAGGTGCCCTGCCCTGAGCCCTCACTCAGGCAGGCATATTTTCACCTGGTTTGGGGGCCGGGAATCGGGGGTTTTAAAACTTTTTTTCTTGCCGCTTGAATTGCAGCGGCCGGCGGCGAGTCCGGCTTGTTGCGAGCGACTACGACGAGGATTTCCCCCACCACCAGAGCAGCCCAGGACAGGAGAGGGGGGGTCAACCACCCCTCTGGTTGGTGCCCTGAGCCCTCACTCAGGCAGGCATATTTTTGCCTGCTTTTTGGCCGGGAATCAGGTTTTTTTTTAACTTTTAAAAACTTTTTTTCTGTGCTGCTTGGCATCGTGGGATCGCCGCGATGCCAGGAACGACAACGACAAATCAGACCCAATTTTTCTTTAGTCAGTTCAAGTTCAAGTTCTGGCAGAGTAATTGTCGTTTCCTTTTCCGTTCCGTAACGGAAACGAGAATTTCGTCAAGTCGTGCCCATCTCTATTCAGTACGAATCCTTTTAGATTTCCAGTGTGCAGTAAATGTAGTGGTTAATAACAAGGTATTTCCTGTCATTGCCTCCAAGGAACTGCTATGCCTCTGTGAAAAGTAATAGGAAATGAGAAGCTGAAAATCTCATGTCACTTTTTGCTTTGGAATCACTAGAGAAATCAAGCCAACCACATCTTAGGGAAATAAAAGAAATCTGCCTTCATAAGCAAACAGTGAAACCACCCACCTTGTGAGGGGGGAAAGGACTGGAAATTCCCTTCAAACAAGTTCTAATCCCTGACTGACAGGATGATATTGGGTTCCTTTCCCTCAAGTGCAGATTAGATCTCTTTAAGGTAGGCGCGTCTTCAAAAAAAAAAAACTTTTACATCTCATTTCTTTCATCACTCCCTTTTCACATTTCTCAAGCAAGACTCCACCTGTGACGTTTGCATTTCGCTCCATTCTTATTTAACAAGGGAAAGACTGCTTTCTGTTCTTTGCAAAGAATTACCTGCCTTCTGGAAATAATGTAAGCCCCAACACCTCTGCAATGAGAACCCTTCAGAGGTGTCAGAAGGTGTTATCAGCACTCAGCAATCCACCTGCTTGTGAGTGGGATCTCTCTCTCTCTCTCTCTCTCTCTCTCTCTCTCTCTCTCTCTCTCTATCTCTCTCTCTCTCTCTCTCTCTCTCTCTCTCTCTCTCTCTCTCTCTCTCTCGTAAACTTCACCCTCTAATTCTCTCTCAAACTCTCTCTTTATCCTGTAACTTCCCTGCATTCTTCTCTTCATTTGGCACTTGAAAATATATATACTGTATAAGAAGATGCTTTTCTGTTTGATTCATCTGGTTTTTGGAAAGTCTAGATTATTCTCCCAGTTCAATGCAAAGTTTTCTAAGCCGATGGGGGAGCAGACATTGGATGTTCTATAGTAGGTGTTAGAGATGTGGGGCAGGAGAAGATTGATTTTGTTGCATTTCTCTGAATCTTATCTTCACTTCCCCCACCCTCACGCCACTCAAAGATTAACTTGCAGGATATTGTGAAGGATGGGTTTTTGCAGGGGAATTCCTACATACTTTTGTACATTTTACTAATGGACACATGCAATATTTATGAATGAATTATAATTTCCCCCCTCATTGACTAAAATTACTGTATTTTTCAGATTTTAGAACATAAGAACATAAGAAGAGCCATGCTGGATCAGGCGAAAGACCCATCTAGTCCAGCTTCCTGAATCTGACAGTGGCCCCACCAAAGGTGTCCGGAAGCGCACAAGACTAGATATCTGTCTCCTGATACTACTCCCTTGCATCCAATCCCTTTTTGAAGGCATCCAGGCCAGATTCATTCAGCTTTAAAACAGCACACAACACATTTTCCTTTATGGCTTCAAAAAGCCATGTATAACTCTCAAATGTGTGAACTAGAGATGGGCACGAAATGACAAATTTTCCGTTTCCGTTAGTCGTTAGTCGTTCCGTTATGTAACGGAATGAAGAACGACAATTTGGACAGGCCAGGCTCGAACTGAACAGAACCAAGAAATTTTTCTTCGTTCTGTTTGTTTCCGTTACTGGCCTGGCCGCCTGATAAGTCCTCCTACCTGCTGGCCTGCCGGTGCTCCTGCTGGACTTCCTGGTCCAGTCTTCCAGCTTCCGGATTCGGTGGTGAATTCAAGAAGGGGCTGCCATCTGGTCTCTGAGCACGAAGGCCGGATGGGAGCACCCCTCGCCACCCTCCTCCACCACGAAGGCTGACAGCCAGGTGGGCTGTGAGCCTCCCTGGTGGAGGAGGGAAGGAAGGGGGCTGCCATCCGGTCTCTGCATGAGGAGACAGGATGAGAGCATCCCGCCCCCCCCACACCCCTCGCCGCCTGCCTCCACCACGGAGGCTGACAGCTGGGTGGGCTGTCAGCCTTCCTGGTGGAGGAAAGAAGGAATGGGGACCCGATCCGGTATCCACGTGCGGAGGCCGGATCGGAGTCCCCGCACGCACACACACACACACACCCTTGCCACCCTCCTCCACCACGGAGGGAAGGGGGATCTGATCCGGTCTCCACATGCGGAGGCCGGATCGGAGCCCCCGCACGCACACACACACACACACACTTGCCGCCCTCCTCCACCACCGAGGCTGACAGCCTCCCTGGTGGAGGAGGGAAGGAAGGGGGATCCGTTCCGGAAAGGGCTGCCAAAGAGGGTGGCGAGAGGGATCTTCACCACACCGGATGACAGGGCGCTGTCATCTGGCGCGGCACCGTTTCCGAAAAAAGGAAAACGGAATGATTTTTTTTAAAAAAAAATTGGTCTGAAAAACGGAAACGGAGGGAGATGGGCCACGAACAGAACAGAAACAGAACACAATTTTTCTATTTCGTGCCCATCTCTAGTGTGAACCGTCAAGGCAGTATGCATTTCTTTTCACAACAGGTGAAATTAGTGAAATTAATGCAGGTAAGACTGGCCCATTGAATTTCATGACTGAATTTTATCTCCTGAGTTTTAGTCGAACTTTCTCACCACAACACCACACAGGTTTTTAGTACTATGGGGGTGACAGGATACTTGAATCTGTAGATACACAATATTGCATGTCACCGATTGAGGCCTCACAGTCCACCTCCACTCAAACTCGCTGAATTGCCTGTTTTATATAGAAAATGGCTGAAGTGTCATGTGATTTGGGGGCACCCTATAAAAGATTTCTTCTAAGGCCTAGCTTCAGTCTGTATCTGATGGCTCTATGTTTGGGCTCTCCACTTCTAGTCTCACAGATCTTAGAGCCTTTTTGGGCAGAAGCTTTCTCTTCTGTTTGGGCCATGAGGATAATTATACTTGAGTTTGAAAGATGGATAAAAATCTGCCTGTTTCACTTTCGACTGTATTCATATTATTTAAACCTCATGCTTGTTCCCTTAATATGTGATTTGCAAATGAGCCATTCTTCCAAAATGAGCTGACACAGGATTTTAATCCCTATGCATGAGTTCAGTGTAGCTCAGTGGCTTAGGTGTCTGGCTGCAGTGCTAGAGGTTGGAACCGAAGTTCGATTCCCCACTGTGCCTCTTTGAATGGGTCTGGACTCAATGATCCATAGGGTCTCTTCCAGATCTGCAGTTCTTTCTAAGATGTTGATGCTGATCAGTTAGTTACAGCAACACGTAACTTGGTTCAGCATAGGACACTAGCTCTTGGCAATGCATGATCTGTTTGCTTCATAGAATGTCCTACCAGCTCACTATTGGATGACCAAGAGGAAAAGAAATAGGGCAGTGGTGGTGAACCTTCGGCTCTTCAGATGATTTGGATCCCAACTCCCAGAATTCCAAGCCTGTATTGCCAATGACAAAGGACCGTGAGAGTTGTGGTCCAAAATATCTGGCGTGCTGAAGGTTCACCACCACTGGAGTAGGGTGTCCCACAGCTCAGTAGTTAGGTATCTGTCTGCAGATACAGAAACTAGGAGTTTGATCCATCACTCTAACTTCACTCCCCTCACCCTACCCAAGCAGATGCTATTATCAAATTCCAAGAGGGATAACAATTATTCAAAGTTCAGCAAACGACCAAACATATTCTGTAATGCTTGGGAAAATGTGAAGGCCACAAGAGGAAGATCCAGTATTGAGTAAATAAAGGAAATTTTGACCTTGATTTTACAAGAATTGAGTAGCAATATTCATGACAGGGCCCTTTTGGCATTTGCAAATTCACTGGATTGTCATGAACTGGAAGTGTGTTGACAGCACATAACAGCAACCAACTAAGGAAGAAGACATTCAAAGGAAGGCCTATACACATGCCATTCAATCTTTGTATTGTTGACTAGAACAGGTTCTGTTTCAAACCAAGGAGCAATGTGTGCCTGAGACCTTTGAAAGAAGATACTGATCAGCTGAAGAACAAGGCAGGCAGCTTTTATTGCTACGCCCTAGCTTAGTCTCTGCCAGATCCAATATCTATATGATGATTTATGTTTAGATTTTGGTTATTTATTTGAAACAAAGCAGGGAGCTTTCCCTTTAAAAGAGAAGAGGAAGTGTAGACCTTTGTCTCCAGCCTCAGGGATCACATAATTGGCTCCCCGGTACAAATGTAGTGAGCTCAGTGGCCTGATAATGATTATAAATGACAGAGACTATCAGATTTACCTTGGGACATCTCTAGGGAGTTTACAGTTAGTTTAGTCTGAACTCTGCCTCAGCTGCTTGGGTCCCTTTCTTCTCAGTATGTGGTGGCTGGGCTCAAGCTGCAGTCTTTCAAACCTAATTAGTGTTAAAGGAAAGAGGAAAACCCACCTCTCCTTTCCTTTCGCCCCCGATGAGTTTTGTGAAACAAGGCCAGGGTATTATTCAAGGTACAACTGCATTATGTCTTTTTAGCAATTTTGGTCTCACCTAAATTTAGAATGTAGGGAGTGTTCTTTAGAGTTCCACACACCATAATTGGTGGTCCTTTCATATGGTGTCTCCCCTCTATAATTTCCCAGGGACAGAAGGAAAGACAAAATGGCATGCACACACACACACACACACACACACACACACACACACACACACACACACACACTTAATAAAGAATAAACTCTTTACTTGTTGAGAAATTGTAGGGATTTTTTTTATGGTACAATCACTTTATCCTTCCTTTATGAAGACACCCTTTCGATTGACTGCTTGAATAGACTTCACCACGTTGGTCAGGTCGTTAGCTGAAAGGCTGAATGGAACGAGGCAAAATAACTGATCAGTAGTGAGAATCTCAAAGTGGGTGGGCGGCCGAACAATCACATATCTGTAGGGAGGGAAAGTCAAATATGAGAGTCTAATCACCGTGAAGATTCAATAAAAAGAAGTAACTTGGTGGACCTGAGTATGGCAAAGACCTAAACTCTTATGATGAAAAGAAAGAAGGCAAGGAGTCGCCAGAAATGATTTAACTCACAAATATCTTGTGGGTTGTTGTTTTTTACTTACTTTCAGAACACCTATTTGCAGCTAATGTAATGAATAACATAAATAACTTGTTGAATTACATTATTGAGAAGAAGTTACAGTAGGACCCCCTTATCCACTGATTCATTATCCACTGATTCAGTTATCCATGGCTGGCAGAGGAAAAAAATAAATGAATAATTCAGCAGCCGCAAAACAAGCTACTTTCACAAAGAGCAGCTGTAAAGCAAGCCACTGTCACAAAATAGCAGTTTTGGGGACATTTTGGCATTCTCTCTTATCCATGGGATGTCTTGGAACCAATTCCCAGCGGATACTGGGGTCCTACTGTATACTTTTCTGAGGTGTTAAAGGTGTCCAAATTTTTTAAGGATAATACTACCATGGCTTAAAAATGGCAAAGGTCATGGAATTAGAATTCAGTTTATTATTCCAGTGTGTGTGTGTATGGGGGGGGGGGAGACCACAATTTTTTCATAGGTATATTTGCTTCGTTCAAGCAGATTTTTTTAAAGGGAAAAAGCTGATTCCCCCCCCCCTCACCTAGCTGCAACACTCCTTTTGTCATATCAGACTTGTGAGAAGGCTGTATTTAAGAGGAAAATGTAGGAATATCTCTGAAACATGAGCTCAAAGATGGTAAAATGATTGTGTGTGGAGAAGGTAAGGGAAAATGGTAAAGCAGTAAATGGAGACACTTGTCGTGACAGTTCCTAATATAATTATGCCATCAAGGTGAATTAACAAATACAGGCAACCACATTTGGGATTCAAGATTGCCATCTGCATTAAGAACGGAACAAACAACACAAGTGTTTTAACATTTTTAAAAATGCAGAATTCTACATTCAGGCAGGAAAGAACTAAGTGCACAAATATCTGGTGGCTGACAGCTGACTTGCCAGTAGTAGTTTTTGAAAAGCAGATCAGTTCTAGTCATTTCCAACTCCTCAGCGCTCAAGTAGTTTTGCAAACCTAATCCACTTGTTCAAAACCAACCTCCCCCCTACCTGTTTTGCAGAGCAAGAGGGATAGTTCTATCAGAACCATTTGACATTCTTGGGGAAAAATGTTTTTCTCCCTTCCAGAGATAATGATGATTGCAAGGTACGCTTAGGCAGGACAGGGAAGTTATAAGAAGATGGTAGTTATAACATTGTTGTTCTTGGTAATACAAAATTACCCACATGGTCCAACCCCACATATCCTAGCCCCAATGCAGTTGTTGTGTCATTACAGCCGTTATCAACTCTTCGTGACCCCATGTCCATGGAGTTTTTTGGCAGGAATACTGGAGAGACCTGCCAGTTCCTACTCCAGGCACCTACAGCACCTGGTATTCCCTGGTGGTCTCCCATCCAAGTACTAACCAGGGCTGACCCTGCTTAGCTTCTGAGATCAGGTGAGATTGGATGTGCTCAGGGCATCTAGGCAGCAGCCCCAATAAAATAGCCACCATATTACCTCAGCACTCCAGAACTCTAATGACAACAAAATCAGCCCTCATTAAGTCAGGGAACACTGCTTTTCAAAAAATACTATTGGTAAGTCAGCTGTCAGCCATCTGATATTTGTCAACTTAATTTTTTCCCTGCCTGGAAGTAGAATTCTACATGTTTTACTGTTGAAGCCCTTTTGTTCTTTGCTCAGATCTCAATGCAGAATCCTGAATTGGCCGTTGGGAGTGACACCAATTCCAATTTGGCATCAAGTGGAAATCTAATGAGCATGTCCTTTATCAAGTATTAGAAATTGCTTCCTGGCTCGGCATAATTGGACAAGGGATTTATATTTTATGACGTGTGTCAAATCATATAATTCTTTTATAACTTAAATCCTTTTGTTTTTAAAAATGTAGCGAACATGTTTTTCTTTATTTTCATTTTACATTCTTGTATTGATTCTTTGCCCACCCAGTTCGGAATAAAGAGACAAGACAAAGTTCTTGGGTTAAAATCGGGCCACAATTTATTGATAAGAATGTTTAAATCTGACTGTTAACTATTAGCTAACAAGAGGATCTGAGATGTAGCATAAGTGGGAATCAGCACATAGATGGGAAAAAAAGTTGCCACCCCTAATGAATTCAGTGAGATTCTTGATTCAATAGGATGCTGCTCACGTGTTTGGCATTCCTCCAAATTCCAGGAATCTACTCAGCCCAGGGCAGCCCTCATTTTCATCACCTGATATTGCTTGTTATTCCATATCTGATCTTTGCTTCTCCTGTTTATTTTTATCTACAGTGATGCCCCGCCTATTGCAGGGGTTAGGGACCCAACGCGACCCGCAATAATTGAAATTCTGCGATATGCGAATGCAGGTCAGGTCAGGCCTGGAGCACCTAGCTTGGGGCTCTTGTACTTACCCCCAGCCTGGCGTTGCCACAAACAGGCCTGCAAGGGCCTTCCTGGGCCTTTGGGGGCCTCCAGAAAGCTCGGGAAGGCCCTCGCAGGCCCGCTTGGGGCAGCACCAGTTCTGGGGTAGGTAAGGGAGGCCTGAAACAGGCCTTTCCCCCCTTACCCCAGGACCCCTTTTTCATATACTGCGGTCCTGCAATATAGCAGGACCGCACTATATGAACTGCGAATGGGCAGGGGACCACTGTAATCTGAGGACTGCCTGGCACCCTATGGGCACCATGTCAAGGGGCATACCTGAATTCTGATACCTCTTGCACTAACTGCCAATTGTGCCTGCTGCAGATGTATCCTAACAACTCCTAACCACACATGAAAGAGGATGGAATGGGCGAAACTCGCTATCACTCAAGGCTAATATGAGTGACAGCCAAAAATTAACTCCATGCGTATATAAATATTGAACTGGATATGGGCTGCCATGAATAAACTGGAATAACTGTCACATGAAGGTATAGCGAGGGTTTTTTTTTAATTGTCTTTTAAATAATTAAAGTCTAGAAAACAGAGAGAACAAAGAATGTCATGGATGGAGAAGTTTTTATTCCTATTTCTGGGTTTTTGTGTTCCCATGAATTGATTATTTTAACTTTTTGAAAAAAAGAAATGTAACCAAGGCATCTGCTCCAAAACGGTCAGTGGCAACATTTTTGCTTTACATTGAATCAGCCAAGCAGCTGTACCTGTATGGAGTTTTCAATCAAATGATACTTGCCTAAATTCATATGGATTGGGTTCTTCCTTCAAGCGATATAGACCAAGGCATAAGATTCCATACATGTCCAGTGCTCTAGAGAATATATCCCCAAAGTAAATCTGCAAAGAGAAGAGAAAAAAGAGGTAAAGGTAAACTTAGGGCCTTTTCACACGACCCCTAAGATCCGCTGGCCCCTTAAATTCGGACCAGAGATATTGGGGGTTCGTTGCTGTTCCTCCGTCCCCACCCCTCCGCACTTCCTTGCTCCTGTCTGCGTGAGGGGAGGGAGGGGAAAAGGGACAAAAGAATAAAGGCTTACCTCCCGGTGCTGGTGGAAGCTGCTCCGCCCCGTCACTTCCTGATTCCTTCTCTTAAAGGGGCGGGAGGCAAAAAAACAACAACAAAAAGAAGCGAGGAGAGCCCAGCACATCCGCATCAAGGAATTTTCACCTCACAAGAGCAGGTACAAGAAAAGTGCGCTGGGTCGCGCTTAGGTGGGCGGGGTCGCACTTAATTTCCTCTAAACTCTGGAGCTGGTGGGGAAACATTTTTAAGCTCCGGAGCTGGGAGTCATTTGCCCCGGAGTTTAGGGGTCGTGTATAAACAGCTAGAGACTCAATATTAATAGCCCATGATCAAATGAATAACACAAAGTCATTTTTGCATCACATTAAGATCTTAGGTACTGGCTCGTCTGGCAAGTAGAGATGGGTACGAAACACTAAAATAGTGTTTCGTTTCATTTTTCATTTTGGTCAATTTCGTTTGAAATGAATTTTTTAAAAAATTGTTTCATTTTTCATTTCATTTTGCTTTTCATTTTTAGTGTGCCTTGTCTGTCTGTCTCTGTGTGTGTATGTGTGTGTGTTGATTGTGTAACTTTCCCCACACCAATCGGGTGGGGGAACCCAGCAATTTTAAAACTTTTTTTTTGGCTGCCCCAAGCGCCAATCAGCTGTAGTGGGGGCTTGGTGCTGAAAAAAAAATGTTTAAAAATCCCACCTTCCCCCCCCCCAACCGATGAGCACAGAGAAAAGACGGGATTTTAAAACATTTTCCCACCCCAAGCCTGCACTTCAGATGGTCAGCGCTTGGGGTGGCAAAAAAAAAAAGTTTAAAAACCCACATTTCCAGCACCCGATTGAGTGGGGGGGAAAGGAGGGATGTTTAAACTCCCCCCCCCCGCTCCAACCGCAGATCAGTTTTTCCTGGGCTTGAGGTGGCAAAAAAAGTTTGGATCCCATGGTGCCAACTGGGCCATTTTATTTTAATTATTTTAATTAACTGGGCCATTTTAAAAGGGGTCCAGCCGATGACACCTCGGCAGGAGCCCTGTAAAAATGGTCAGGTGGGCAGTTTGGATCACTTGTGCTGTGCACCCAACCATTTTAAACTTTTTAAAAAACTTTTTTTTCCGCCACCAAAACCAGCACTGATCAGCTGGAGTGCGGGGCTTCCGCGTGAAAAACCAGTTTAAAAAGTTGGCATTTCCCATGCCCGGCTTTTAAAACTTTTTCCCCCTGCAGAAGCCCTGTGCTCCAGCTGATTGGTGCTGGCTTTGGACGGGAAAAAATGTTTTTTATTTTTTGTCTATCCATCCGCCCACTCACACATCCATTCATCACCCATAATAGCTAATTTCATTCAGGAGAATGACACCCTATCTCATGCTTCCCTTTGAAAATTTGCATAGGTTGAAAGTTGCCATACAGGCATCTCAGTGATTTATTTTCCAGAGGCTGGAGGGAGGGATGTCTGCATTGACTTGCAAGGAGATTTTTAACTAATGTGGTGCTGAGCCTAGCAAGGAAACGTTCTGGGCAAAAGAAAGATGGATGCACACAGAGATCAAAACATAAACAAAAGGAAGTATCTTCCTGACTGTAAGCTGATGAACATACTTCTCATCCTTCAAAAGCAACCCAACACAATGGACTTATTTCTCTGTTACAGCAGAAGAGGCTGAGTGGTGCAGGAAGGCACATCCCCCTGTCTTTGCACAGGATATAAGGAAGGATGTGTGAAGAAAAGCCCGAAATACGAGGCCGAAATGTGCACCTAATGTTCAGCTTAACAACTCACACTATGTCCCGTCATGCCTATTTCCGTACAATGCTGTTAATCAGATTTGCAAAATAGCTCATCTCACACGTCCTTTACACAACACAATCTCATTTGCAAACCGTCTGGAGGGTCACCCCTTTCAAAGCAGCTGAAGACTGCAATTTCATTCTGGGCATAAACTTACTTATAACCAACTTGTCCCAGTAATTACTCTGACATGACTTTGTTTGCAATTTCCAACGGTTCTTCCTTGATAATATTCCTGGTGTGAGTTTTCAGTTGGTTAATGAGGAGTACAATAAATCTATCTTCCTTTGCTTCTGGTGATAACAATCCAGTTGTATCTCTGCTAATGGAATGGCTTCTCTCAGTGGAACTAAGAGGGGTATACAGTAGGACCCCGGTATCCGCTGGGGATTGGTTCCAGGCCTTCCCGTGGATAATGAAAACCATGGATAAGAGAGAACGCCTGCCCACCCACCCCAAACTGCTGTTTCCTGACAGTAGCTTGCTTTATGACTGCTGTTTTGAGACAGTAGCTTGCTTTATGGCCACTGTTTGTGACAGTAGCTTGCTTTATATTTATTTATTAAGCTTATATACTTATTATATTTATTAATATAATATTAATTAATATAATATTAATATAATTATATTATTATATTATATTATATTATATTAATTATAAAATAAAACTAATATAATATTAAAATTTTTATTTTTTGTCTATCCATCCACCCACTCACCCATCCATCCATCACCCATAATAGCCAATTTCATTCAGGAGAATGACACCCTATCTCATGCTTCCCTTTGAAAATTTGCATAGGTTGAAAATTGAAATTAAAAAAAATAATAATATATTAATTTATTATATTTATTAATTATTATATTTATTAAGCTTATATAGATGCGATTTGTGACAACCGCTTGCTTTACAGCTTGCTTTGTGGCTGCTGAATTGTTTAATTTTTTTTCCTCTGCCAATTGTGGATAACTGAATCAGTGGATAATGAATCAGTGGATATGGGGGTCCTACTGTAATCCCTCATCTTCCTATAACTTATCTTGCGACACACAAGATTCTCAGATAGTGCAGACCACTAAAGGGATGGGAAAGAAGTCCCCTAGTGCCACACTGGATTCCAACACCGGAATTCACTATACATTGTTCCTCCAACAATACCACTTAAAGGTTGTCAGCTGGCTCCTAGTACAACTCACCGTTAAATCTTCGTCTTGAAAAGAAGTGTTTGTCAGTGCTATAAGCGCCAGTTTACATCTGTTCCTAGGTAGAACGGCCGTCACATTTGTGGTACTGCCACTCAGTGATGTCTCCTCTGCCAAATATTCTTCCAGTTCTGGGCTGGTTCCTCCAGTCACCAGGGCCTGGAGGAGAGCCAGCACATGGTAGTTATGGTAGGTCTGCGGTGGAAAAGGAACAGAGGACAGGTGAGG
Organism: Phrynocephalus versicolor; assembly: GCA_023846285.1. Taxonomy (NCBI): domain Eukaryota; kingdom Metazoa; phylum Chordata; class Lepidosauria; order Squamata; family Agamidae; genus Phrynocephalus; species Phrynocephalus versicolor. Next base: position 14,374,762 of record JAHTLZ010000327.1, on the reverse strand, counting down.
ACACAATATGTTCTCACTGACAAAAGTGAGGGTTCTATTCAATGAGAATGAAGATGTTAGGCCATAAGGACATGCATTGTCCCCCCCCCCCCGAAGTACAAATAACGTAGGCCTCCATTCTGTGAATTCTACCTACTTTTCAGATACTGTACGTTACAAACACCTGAATGTGATGTATGTGGGAGGAAGGTTGACATGAGGAAGAACTAAGATTTTAGGCATAACATTGTGATAAAAAAGAAAGCACCTAGCTAGTGATGGGCCAGAACCAGAAAGCTTGGATGGAGCTCAGCCTATCTAAGTTTCAAAACTTTCTGACTGAGGTGTTTCTCTCAGAAATACCACATTCAAGTGTTTGTAAGATAAGCAGAATGAAACATACTCTCTCTCTCTCTCTCTCTCTCTGTGTGTGTGTGTGTGTGTGTGTGTGTGTGTGTGTGTGTGTGTGTGTTTAGACCAGTTTGAGGGTACTCTTTGGGATTCAAACATAAATGATTGTTGCAATATCACTTTGGCTGCTAATGAACATGCCTGGTTTCTGTGGAATCCATATGCATTTAAAAGTAAACAATTGCTCATATTTAGGACTTAGAAAAAAAAAAGCTTAGTGAAGTCTAAGGCTCGTGTGATAGGTTTTGAAAATCAGGAGATGGCATTCAACCACAATTGGACCCAATTTGACTACTAAAATATTTGTGGTCTTCTTCATGTAGGACAGGTATGTCCAAACTTCGGTCCTCCAGATGTTTTGGACTACAGCTCCCACAGTCCTTTGTAATTGGCAATCTAAGCTTAGAATTCTGGGAGTTGTGGTCCAAAACATCAGGAGGGCTGAAGTTTGAACATGCCTAATGTAGGTTCAGGTACAAAATGCCTGGCACCAACTTAGCACACATGAGGAATCCAAGCCCTGACATGATAATTCTACACGCCACTGCTCAGATTATTTGGGGGGGGGGGGGTAGAGACAAGCCATGGTGACAGGAGGTCATGGGGTACTACAGATGGTGAAGTTAAGTGACTACACAATTGCTCCAGAAAGTTAAGGGTAAGCCTCATTTATGTTCCCTCAATGTGGTTGGCTGTCACAAACAGGATTATACAGGCCTGTATTCATGTGGAAATATATACTAGATCAATTCTAGATCTAACAGAAAACATCAGAATGGTATCTAGAATGTACCGTTTTGTTTTGGTGAAGAAATGGCAGCCATTGCTGCCCTATTACTGAATATGCAGAATAATTCTCTTCCTGGTACAAGGTCATAGTCGTGGATGAAATTTACAAGATAGTACCTGATGATGAGATATGTTTGCCTTTGGCTATGAATTAACATATAGGCAGCATGGGTGGGCTGCACTGCATTTCTTTGACCATTTAAGGAATGATTTACCCTGAGTTATCCTTTACTTCAGAACAGGTTTATCTTTCTCAAAGGGAATCTGCATTTTACATACTTAGCTGCATGATGTTGAGCTCTTTAACATATCACCACAATACTCCTTTTTTGACATCAAAAGGATTAAATTTACATACCTGGGTGAAATAATAGGATTTGTGTGTCCCCAGCATTCTGTATTTTATTTGCTGACTTACGCATTGTTGGATTTTGCAGAATAAAATGGAAGGCCCCTAAATATGTGTCGAAGAAGTTCTCTCCAACATATGTGAGATTTTAGTACATTCAGTTGATGTTCCATGCTTTTGTACACCAGTATGACTGTGGTGTTGGGCAAAAGAACGACCTAGTGACCTTGACACTGGTGTGCAAGTACCAAGTACATGATGAAAACATGCAATAACGACATTTTTTTAAAAAAAGATGAAAAATCAAAGTAGTGGCATCTATGAAGAACTTACAGTACACAACAAAGAATCCAAAAAGCTGTCTGAAAATATCGTTCCTTGAGAGACATCTGATGATGCGTTCTGGGTTAAATCATCAGATTCACCTGTACCTCTCTGTTCAAAGAATTGTGCATTTGAAGCTATTTCTGTAAAGCAACAAAATACAAATAAAAAATAAAAGGTTAACTACTTGCAGACTCCTTGGTTGTCCACCGTCAATCTGTAAGATGAATAAAGAAGCCCAGAATTTCCCATTGGTGTAGTGTTCTCTCAACCTTGTGCCCAAAATATGTGCCTGCTTAAGGACCCCATCTGGGTCAGCCAGAAAGATTGTGACTGTGGTGACCCTCCTCCTTCCCCATCATTAAGGAGGACAGAACTGACCAATACTTAGAATTGTTGTGTTTGATTTAGGTTTCATTTCCAAATGGGGATGAGAGATGCCGTAGATCAATACTTGTACATGAGAGCACCAGAATATGAAAAACTGCAGTAAAAGTGATTTTTAAATCTTATTATATCCACGTACTGTATATAAAGCAAAGCAGAAAGTGTTCTGCTTATATACCACCCCCTACCACTTCAAATAGTCTCTAGGTGGTTTATAGTTTAATTACAGTATGCAGGCTACATATTGCCCCCCCTCCCCCCAGCAAGCTGGGTACTCATTTTACCGACATCGGAAGGATGGAAGGCTGAGTCAGCCGTGAGCCGGTTACCTGATTTGGGGGGGGGGTAATAAAAAGGGGCTTTGCCAGAGATTAGGAAACACTAAGTAACTGCTACTCCTATCATAGTCCCCCATTGGCCAGGCTCAATAAAGCTGATGGAAAGTGAAATTCAAAACATTTGGTGAGCATTGTTTCACAGACCCAGATCGTGCTTATTTGGACTACTAGCCAAACCTCAGAGGGATTTGGGCTTGGATAACGTAAAAAGTTCATTATTTCCAATCAAGGGGATTCATTTCCAATTTCTCTCAATTATGAAACCCAGTATTAACCTCAACGAAGCACCAACAGAGCCAGAAACATGCCCTGAAAAGCTCAGTTGTACATCAAAACTTAAAAGGACTTCCAATTAATCCAGAGCCATAAGTGTGGATAGTCCTCGTCCTTGAAGGGGAAAACAGCCTTCTCAAGATGAAGAAAAGTTTTGTTTTAGTTCCATGCCGGGTCTTTGGAGCACTTTGTTATACCTATTCTGCCGATAAGCTATTATTGAGACATCTTCAAAGCCCCTGAATTAACGTTTAAGTCAAACCTTTTAATGTTCCTCGGACACGGTATGCTGTCACTTTCCATCTTTGAATTCTAAAGAGGGCTGGGGGCAAATAAATAATGCAGCAGGCGTATTGCTTTGGTGAAATTTGCTCCCAGAGAAGAACTTACTCAGCTCGGTGATTATTGGGATCCTCTTGGAGACAACTTGTGGTGATTGATTCCCGACCGCCTCTCCAGTGACTACCTCTGCTGTTCTTGCAAGAAGGGGAGAGGGGGGAGGAAAAAAAGATAAATTTAGGGTAGAAAGGGATGAGTTTGGAGGCTGTCAAAAAGCCCCTTTTGGATACCATTGTTGAGACAGAAAGACACATCCTTTTGTTCTATCTTGCTTTTCCAAGCTTAATTATATTGAAAAGTTTGTCACTACAAATGGAAATCTTTCCCGGCAGCTGTAAATTCACAGTGATACCCATTGCACCCTTTGGAGATATGCTGAAAACGATGCGTTCTGTCTCATTTGTGAACAAACTGACAATTATTGCACTTCCCTAATTAATATGTTGATCAGAAAACAGCTTTTCTTCAGCTCAAAAGGCAAACGATGGGGGACAATGGATAAGTAATCCTTTTATAGATTAGTCCTATGACCATATCAACCAATAAAACAACAATAATAATGAGAATAAGGGAAATACATCTGAGCAAATGTGCCATGAACTATGCAGATAATAGGATGGAGGATTCTGGGAACCTGAGTCAAAAACACTACTTTTCTAGGTTCTGGTACAATTAAAGAACCTGTCCATTCTGGCCCTTGTGATGTGGGGGCTGGTGTGATCTCAGTAGAGGTCATGGGTGGGTAGGTGTGATAAGCAATTTGTTGAGATCCTCCTGTCCTCAATTCCCAGTATCCTGAAGTGGTGAGTAGAGATGGGCACGAATAAAAAAAATGGCATTTCGTTTGTCGTTTGTTGTTTGTCGTTTGGCGAGTCTGTTTCGGTTCGTTTCCATTTTTCGTGAATTTTTGCAAAAAATTCATTTTCATTTTCATTTGTTTCGTTACCATTTCATTACCATTTATTTCATTTTTTGTGATTTTTTTAAAGGATTTTAAGCAGTTCACTCATATTGCAGTAACGGAAACGAAACACACGACAAAATTTCCGGTGTTTCTGTTTGTTTCATTTCATTTTTGAGACAAAATTCGTTTGTCGTTTCGTTACGTAACAAAACAAAAAAATGAAAACGGAAATGAACAACTGTTCGTTTCGTGCCCATCTCTAGTGGTGAGTTTTTCCAAAGCCAGAACTTGGGAGAAGGGAAAGGGATGGGGTGAGTTTAAGTATGAAAAGGAGCAGGACACACAGAGAAGGACCTCAGCAGCGAAGATAAAAAGAACGGGATGCCCCCCTTTGCACTTTGCATTGCACACATTCATGCACACGCACACACACACACACACACAAACACACACACCTGTATAAGGAAGAAGAGGGAGGGATTAGTTGGAGGCCACAACGTTGGTTAAAAAGGGGTGTGTTTGTACTTCCATACAAGAGACCTCTCCAACAGAATCTCAGAACATGTGTGTAAAAAATAAAATCCACACTCTGCTGTGGTTTCACTCACACATCTCAGCTTGCACTTTGCCTTCCAGCTGTGTTTGCCTTTTCTGACTCTCTTTTGCACTCAACAAACACACAAACCCCCATGGGAAAAAAAGAGGAAAAGGAGGGAAGAGAGAAAATTACCAATGGGTCTTTACTTTCTGAACTGTTTGATTTGCCAATCTCCTGAAGTTGCTCATTAGAGATGGGCACAAAAAGAGCAATTTTTTGTTTTCATTTTCGTTTTTTTGTTTCGTTACATAACGAAACGAAAAATGACTTTTGTCTCCAAAATGAAACGAAATGAACCGAAACACCAGAAATTTTGTCGTGCATTTCGTTTTCGTTGCTGCAAATACATTGAACTGTAATGAATGCCAATGAAACAGCAATTTTTATTTTCGTTTTCATTTTTTCATTTCATTACATAACGAAACGAAAATGATTTTTTTTGCAAAAAATTCACAAAAAACAAAAACGAACCAAAACGGACCCCCTAAACGACAAACGACAAACGAAACACCATTTTTTTTGAGTCGTGCCCATCTCTATTGCTCATCATTTATTAAGCACTTTGCAATGCTAGACATTCAAACCAGAAGGATCTTGGGAAGCTTTGACAGTTGAAAGGCTCAATTTCAGTCCATTCCCAGCAACCACATGTTCTGGGGATGGACTGAACTAGAGAGAATCACCCTCCAGTAAAAAAGTAGAAGCCCTTGACAAGGACTCAAAAAAGGTGCCTGCTGTGGTGCAACTGGGGGCACAACAACTTGCTTGTTTTCTGCACATGAGTAGACCAATCTGCTCCAGCAGTGCACTAAACACAGGGGAAAATGTTTGCTTGGCCATGTCCAACGTTTCCTGTCCTCATCATGAATGGCCAGTCCTTGTCATGAGTGAGTAATGGCAAGGCATCTTTATATGATTAGAAGGCTATGGGTCCTGTAGATCAGTGGTTCTCAACCTGTGGGTCCCCAGATGTTCCTCTACTGCAACTCCCAGATATCCCTTCCAGCACAGCAAGTGGTGGAGGCTTCTGGGAGTTGCAGTCCAGGAACATCTGGGGACCCACGGGTTGAGAACCACTGCTGTAGGTCCACAGCTTTCCTCCAGTTCACCAGGCCATACCCTTGGCACGTTCCCCTTTTAATGCCAACCAACACCAGATACCAGATGTTAGAACAGCAAGGGCAGTAGATGGTTACGAGACTGGGCCACCCTTTGTGAGATGGAATGTTTCCTTTCATCCTCAAAAAGGAGATATCTAACCATTGTCATAGGACCCATTGTATTAAAACTTGTGCAAAATCCCTCTGGGATACATAGTGGGACATTTTGATATACTACTTGTCTTTAAGTTCACCAGATGTTTCTCCCAAATTAGGGTTTCCAGATCCCCGGTCAATACCATGTATTTGCAATCTGGTCCTTTATATATCCTGCAAAACAGTAGTCCAATTCTTTGAAAATCTGCATCTGGAGAATTGTATGAACTAAGATGCCTTAAGCACATCCGCTCTCACCTGATTTTGGAAGCTAAGCAGGGTCGGCCTTGGTTAATACTTGGATGGGAGCCCACCAGGGAATAGCAGGTGCTGTAGGCACCTGGAGTATAAACTGGCAGGTCACTTCAGTATTCCTGCCAAGAAAACTCCATGGACATGGGGTCACGGAGAGTCAGTCACAACTGTAATGATGCAACACACACACACACACAAAAGATACATAGAGGAGAAAATGACTGGCGTGATCCATTGTTGGTAGAATTGTTACATGCAGTATGTATTGCGCTGCCTTTGAATATCAAAATCCAACCCAGACATAATGTACTTTTAAATCCAGGAAGGCACTTGCTGCATTTAAGTTCTCCCTTCGAAATGCTAATGAAGAAAACAAGGTCACACTACCAAGGTGGTTATAAATTGGATTAAAAACTGAATTGGCTGTATCAGCAGGAATTTGGGTGGTATTAAACATGTTGCTGGAATATTTATGTCACAAAATAAAGGAATTTTAAAAAGAGGTGTTGGAGTAGTCACAGACAAATACTATCCTGCATGATACAGGAGAAACTTTAATGCGGTAGTTAATCCAATTTATACGTCAATGAAGACTACGGGAGCCACACAGCAAATTAGAAAGATGAACTAAGGAGATGAAAGTGTTTTTGACAGGCTATAAGAAAGTACTACTGAAGGCAGGAGAGCAATAACCTTCTCAACTTTCAAATATTATCAATTAATATTAGCTGTTTTATGGGTTTTGATTATGTCAGAGTGCACAGGTAACTGAATCAAGTCAATTCTTCTGGGATAAAGTAAAGGGGGAAAAAACCTGAACTGCACTCAGTAACGATGGATGAGGATTCTACAGTTTCTTAAAATGAAATGAAACAAATCAAGCAGCATATGAAAAAAAATGATAGTATGAGAAGGGAAAGTGGTATCAACCTCACCTCAGCAGCAATCAGACTTTGGAAATAAATATTTTGATTAATTGGACTAAGTCAGTAAGTCAGTAACTCTTAACCCACAAGGAATGAACATTAAAAGATATTTACAAAAGAGAGAGGACATATTTTCAGAAGCTCAGTTGTTTAAATTGTGGAATTATTGATTTTTGCTTTATGGCTGGGGATGGTCTTAATCTTTGGGTGTCTTTATTGATTGATTGATTGATTGATTGATTTGATTTGATTTCTTACCATCCATCTGGCAACAAAGGACACTCTGGCTGATTAACAGTAGAATAAGCAAAATAAAGACATAGTCATATACCTCTAACACAGTGCAATACAAATAGGACTCAGTTCTGCAGAAGCATGCCAACTTGGTTGGCATTACAGAGATTTGGTGGGGCTCTGCCTCTTTTTCTAAACATCTGATCTGGCCACAGTGACACATGCCTTAATTACATCCTGGCTGGGTTAACACACACTATAAGCTGTAAGGTGCCTTGGATCCCTTTTTAGGAGAAAAGAGGGGTAGAAAACATTTGAAATAAGCAAGTTTTTTCCAAACTCTTTGGGCCTCAAAAACTGACACAGTTTAAGAGACGTTAAATGGAAACAAATCGTTAAAAGATTGTGCCCAGTTTTGGGAAATTACTTCATGGGACAGTAAGTCATGGCTTCCCACACCAAGATATTCTGAGGGATTTTCTAAAAGTTACTTAGCAAAGCCCTGGGTAACAGTTATATACTGGTAGATCCTGAGAAAAATCAGGATTCTCTGGGGTCAGTGCAGTTATTTGAGCCTACTGTTTCCCCTAGTGGGGGAAAAAACTTATGTTTCTCATATTGCTCTAATTAGTACCCTGTCATGTTATGTTGCAAGCAGGTTGGCAAACCTAGGTACTGAACTAAATAATCTGTGGCGTAATCTAAACATACAACAGCAATTAAGCCTGACAACTTAATATGCCACTGCAGTTCAAATATACAGCAGAAATGCACAATTAAGTAATCTTTTGTAATAGCACCCTGCCATGGTGACATATTTCAGGTATAAGCCTGTGTACTGTTTGGGAGCAAAAATATTGACATAAAGAAAAAGTACCCAGTCTGCAATTGGCTCATATGCTAATGAAAGCCAAGTTGCATCAGTGATTTCCCCGGACAGTGTGTTCACGCCGCTCTCTACAGAAATGTCTGCAGGCAGTTGGCCGAGGGAGGGACGGCAGGAGGGTTGAGAGAAGGAAGGAGTAGTGGTGGAGATGCCTGGATGGGCAAAGACAGAAGAGGAGGAGAATGGAGAAGGACAGGTAGAAGGACAGTGGGGCACCACTTGTCCCCGCCCCCCTCTGGTGCCAAGAGTCCCTGTGTCTCTGATTCTGGAAGTTGAGTCATGGCTACTGGACTTCTTTTTGAGAGACAGAAATGTTTCACTGCTCATCCAAACAGCTTCATCAGTCTGAATACAGCTAGTGCAAGTCCTCCATCTTATAGTCACCTTTGGCCTCTTGTCACCCTGGTCTGAATTAGGCTCATAAGATGAATATGTCTGTGAAGATTCTCAGTCATCCAGGTGAGTTTATCTGGAAATTGAGTCATGGCTACTGGACTTCTTTTTGAGACACAGAAACGTTTCACTGTTCATCCAAACAGCTTCATCGGTCTGAATACAGCTAGTGCAAGACCTCCATCTTATAGTCACCTTTGGCCTCTTGTCACCCTGGTCTGAATTAGGCTCATAAGATGAATATGTCTGTGAAGATTCTCAGTCATCCAGGTGAGTTTATCTGGAAGTTGAGTCATGTCTACTGGACTTCTTTTTTGAGAGATAGAAACGTTTCGCTGCTCATCCAAACAGCTTCATCAGTCTGAATGCAGCTAGTGCAAGTCCTCCATCTTATAATCAGCTTTGACCTCTTGTCACCCTGGTCTGAAATAGGCTCATACGATGAACAATGGCCTGAATAGGCTCATTAGGGAGACAATAGTATCCATAGCCTGAAGATGAACAATGGCCTAAGGTGCTGAAACCTATCAAGAATGTCTCTGATTATTAGATTCTGGTGATTGCAATCACCACGGTGACAATCTTGTGTGCTACCCTGCAAGGTGTGACCAAACACACTGGATGCAGTGGACCTTTAGAGTGACACTTTTCTTCCAACTTCTTATTCCTCTATAAGACGCAGACCACACATTTCCTGGTTTCTTCCCAGAACCCAAATCATTCAAGAGTTGTTTGCATTCGATGTCACATCCGTGAAACACATGCACACAAATTTTTTTTTTTGGCAAAGTTTTTGATGTGAAACAAAGAGGCTTTATCTGCTGTGGCAAAGTTTAAAATAACAACTGAATGGGAACAGCGGGGTGGCAGTATGTCAAAACAACTCAAAAATGGGTCTGTCAGCGGCTGAGAGGCATTGTATTTAAGAGGCAGGTTTTTAATTGTCTTTACTTTTTCTGTTAAAAAAAATGTAATGCACAAGAAGCTTCTTGGTCTAACTAAAAAAGCATATTAATAAATAGTGCAATCCTAGGCGTGTTATTTCTTCAGAAGAAAATCCCACTGTGTTTAGTATGGTCTACTGCCGGGAAAGTGGATGAAATGATGCAGTCCAAAACTGTTTCTTGCTCCTGCAACTTTTATGCTGTTGCAGCCCATCGTCAGGACAGCATGGTTTTTGTACTCACTTCCCCTTTGAGTCATAGCTTAACTTTCTCTGTGGGTAGCATTATGTAAAAATCTTTGGTAGGGATGTGTCACCTCCTGAGAATCTTTTTGTCACTGATGCACTGTTAAAGAATTCCTAAGCATCTTCCCCAATATATGCACAGAGCATCAAAAAATTTTTGTTTACTTCCTACTACAAAGCTACTTCAGCCGTGTGGTAAATTATCCATGATGGCAGCTCCAGAAGTAATATCATCCTTTTATCTAGAAATAGAGCAACATCCTGCCCCTCCCTCCCCAAGTTTGGCTCTCCCCTTAGACAAGATTCCTCCACTAGAAATTGAAAATAAATTTGCTGCCTAAGCATCTCCCTATGACAGGCCTGCACAACAGGTAGACCACAGGCTATCGGTAGCCTGTGAAGGGTTCAAAAGTAGCCCACCAGCCACCAATAAAAAAGTGAGGGGATACGTTCTCCACCCCTCTCTCTCCCATCCCAAGGACCACCACTGCTCCAGCAAAGTTCTGGGGCTGCCAGCGCACTGTCTCAGCTGAGCAGGGCAGTTCAAGGGCCATGGAGTGGTCCCCTGCTCCCCCCACTGGCCAGATGATTGAGCGGGTGCAAGGGAAGCATATGCATGGTCAGCCTTGCCATAGGAATGCATTGGAAATCAATCAATCCGTTCTGGAGGGAATGGGTTTCAATGCATTCCTATGGGAAACCACTGCTCTACATACATTTTTTTTTAAACTTACAAGCATGTGCTTGGAATGGATAAAATTCATAAGCAGAGGTATTAGTGTAATAGCCCTCGGGCACTTTGGGCTAGAAAAAGTAGACCTCAGCCTGTTCAAAGTTGGACAGCCCTGCCCTATGAGATTCTTTCCTGTCTTGTTCTATAGACAAGGGGACTCAACTATCATGCCTTACGAAGACACATATTTTCAATGACTGCGCTACATTTCACCAACAAGAAAAAAAAACATGCATATAACCATTCATATATCTGAAGAGTGGACTCAGATAAAAAATGTATATGTTTGAAACATGGAGACCAACCTACTTGGGTCAGTGGAGAAAAATGAGTTGGAATATTAAGGGAAATGCACACAAAGGGCATACATCCAGGGGGGAAAAATGCATACAGTATTAATATATTCATGAATAGCTGTGTGGGAAGGGAAGAGAAATCTTGGAACCTGATACAGAACTTGGACAGGTTGAGAATGCCAGCAGGATGCCGAGAAAGACAAGGGAAATTAAGCTCTCCAATTTTCACATCCCTCTCACTCACTGAAAGAGGCCAGTGAGTTATTTCACCAAGAACGTGCACGAAAGCTTGCTAAATGTGCCGTTACTCTCATCACTCTTTTTCCTGCTAAAAATGAAGTCGAGGCTACCCTGCCATGCAAGAACCTTCCAGTTCCATGAACCCAGGGAAGAATATGTGTGATTGATGAAGATGGAAGGACGGGTTACTTAGTTGTAACTGTGGATTTTCAAGGAGTCAACTGTGAATTCACATATTTAGGTTTCTCTGTGCCTGTGTGGAGACACTGGGCAAACATTCTAAAGCTTGAAAAGAAATGTGTTAAGCCACCCCCTTGTGGCATGCATGTTCTACTTCCTGATACCCATCTTCAGTTCCCCCAGTCCAACACTAGCAGAATAATAACAAAAAAGAAAACTAAGCAATAACATGGCAAATTAAGGCTGAGTGGGTTGTATGAGTTCACAGATTATCATTTGAAGAACCACCATTACAGGTAAGCAGCCTGTCCTCCTCCTTTACCGTCTCTGTGAATCACACATTTGGGTGACTGGCAAACTCACTGATTGGTAGAGATGGGCACGACTCAGAAAAAATTTTTCGTTTTCGTTTTCGTTTTCGGCTAGGGTCCGTTTCCTTTCGTTTCCATTTTCGTGAGCTAATTTCAAAATTTTTCGTTTTCGTTTCGTTACGTAACGGAAACGAAAAAATGAAAATGAAAACGAAAAATTTTTCATTTCTCCCCATTTAGCTCCATTATGTGTTTTTCCAGTAACGAAAAACGAAAACTGGCTCAAAATTAGTTGTTTCGTTTCCGTTTTCGGTCCATTTTTGAATCATTTTTCGTTTTTGTTTTCATTACGTAACGAAAACGAAAAAACAAAAAAACGAAAACGAAAATACCGCTAAGTCGTGCCCATCTCTACTGATTGGCTGACGGGATGTCACATTAGAACAGAAGAGATGACGGCCCTGCCAAAAGTAGCAACTTCCTTTGCTCTGACATCCAGTCTGTAGTGGTTGACAAAGAGTTGGGGGAACCACATGGCTGCTTTTCAAGTGTCTTTCTTCTGGGGGCCTTTCAGGAAGGCTACAAAAGTAGGTACTTCCAGAAAAGTAGGCATTGGTTTATTCACCCTCCTGTAGGCCAAGGCTATTGTATTAACTATCCATTTAGATAGATGTTGCAGATGATACCAAATTGGGAGGGGTTGCTAATTCCCTAGAGGATCGGATGAAAATCCAAAAGGACTAGAATGCTGGGCCAAAGCTAATGGAATGGATTTCAACAGAGGGAAATGTCGGGTGCTACATCTAGGTAAAAAGAATGAATTACACAGATATAGGATGGGGGACACTTGGCTAGAGAATAGTACCTGTGAAAGGGATTTGGGGGTCTTGGTGGACCACAAATTGAACATGAGCCAGCAGTGTGATGCGGCGGCCAAGAAAGCCAATGCGATTCTTGGTTGCATCAACAGAACCATAGTGTCTAGATCAAGGGAGGTGATAGTGCCACTCTATTCTGCTCTGGTCAGACCCCACCTGGAGTACTGTGTCCAGTTCTGTGTGCCCCAGTTTAAAAAGGATGTTGACAACCTTGAGCGGGTGCAGAGGAGGGTGACCAGGATGGTTGAGGATCTGGAGGAAATGTCTTATGAGGAACGGCTTAGGGAACTGGGAATGTTTAGCCTTTCAAAAAGAAGACTGAGAGGGGATATGATAGCTATGTTGAAATATTTGAAAGGATGTCATATTGAAGAGGGAACAAATTTGTTTCCCATGGCTTCAGAGACTAGGACTCGGGGCAATGGTTTCAAACTACAGGAAAAGAGATTCCATTTGAACATTAGGAAGAACTTCATGACAGTTAGAGCTGTTCGGCAGTGGAATATGCTGCCACGGAGGGTGGTGGAGTCTCCTTCTTTGGTGGTTTTTAAGCAGAGGCTGGATGGCCATCTGTCGGAAATATTGTGAAGGGGTTCCTGCATGGCAGGTGGTTGGACTAGATGTCCCATGAGGTCTCTTCCAACTCTATGATTCTATGATTCTATGATTCTATGTCACATTTTCACTCTTCTTGGATCCTTAGTAGTTGGGGGGGAAAAGGTTCCAAGATTTCTGGAATGGCTTAGTTTCCAAAGAAGTAAAAGCCTAGGGCTCTATGAATGACTCAAATATGCAATTTCTTTCTATGTACAAGATTGAAGACAGGAAGAATGTAGACAGTAAAGATGGTCATGAAACAAAGAAAATGCTGTCTTGTTTAGTAATTTGTTACCTAATGAAACAATGTGTGTGTGTGTTATGTCGTTACAGTCGTGACCAACTCTCCATGATTCTATGTCCATGGAATGTTCTTGTCAGGAATACTGGAGGGGCTTGCCAGTTCCTACTCCAGGCACCTACAGCACCTGGTGTTCCCTGGTGGTCACCCATCCAAGTACTAACCAGGGCCGGCCCTGCTTAGCTTCCGAAATCAGGCGAGATCGGATGTGCTTAGAGCATCTAGGCAGCAATGAAACGATAGGATGCATTTAATTTTGTTTTATAATGAAGCACCATTTTTTCCTTCTAGAACGAAACTTGTTCTAGAGAAAATGGCAGGTAAGCTTCCTCAAGCTCTTCCCTGTAAGCCCCTGAAACTTGGGAAAGTTTGGGAAATCAGGGGGCTGTTATGAAGCTCCAAAAGGGGTGCCCCTAGGGGGGATCTTTCTTTGCGTATCCTTTTGCATGCAAATTGCAGCAGGTTGGCATCATGCCAAGAATGAAAATCCTGTTGTTCTGAGTTAGGTGTTCAGCCTGGTGTTTATGTTCCCTTTGTGACCATGTCAAAAACTGAAGGGAGCCAATGTTTGCGTCTCAGTTCCTGTAATGCTGAAACCAACGTTGGTGTTTATGTCTCAGTTCTGGCCATGTCCAAGCTCACTAAGAAGAGGATTGGTGGTGAGATCTCAGACTGTGGGGAATAACGGATGTTTCAGTTGTTGTAAGCAAGTTTATTTAGCTGGCGTTAGTGGGAGTTGGGAGAGAAAGCCACCATTTTGGTTCTTCCTCTGGCAGTACAATTGGTTTGGTAGAGGAGTTCATACAATTTTAAGGAAATGTATATCCTTTTCTACCTAGCATGAAGAACAAAGTGGCACCCTTCTTCATTCTATACAAAGTGGCTGGTAGGATAACTGAATCTTCCACAAGGGTCATTGGTAGGTTCCACCACTGCACCTCAGGTGCACCACAGATTCATGGTGGGGACACAAGGTCAACTGTGTGAGAGACATGGGTCTGTCTTCCAACATCTTGTGATTAGTTAGTTACTGTATGTCCTCATCATTTCTTCTCTGAGGGCCTTTTCACACGACCCCTAAGATCCGCTGGCCACTTAAATTCAGACCAGAGATCTTGGGGGTTTGTTGCTCTTCCTGCGTCCCCACCCCTCCGCACTTCCTTGCTCCTGCCTGCGTGAGGGGAGGGAGAAAAAAAGAGAGGAAAAATGCAGGCTCACCTCCGAAGCCGCCCATCGTGGTCTTGATTCCTTCTCTTAAAGGGGCGGGAGGCAAAAAAATCAAACAGAAGCAAGGAGAGCCCAGCACTCACCAGATTGCATGTGGATCTGGTGATTTTCACCCTCCAAGAGCAGGTACATGAAAAGTGCGCTGGGATGCACTTAGGTGGGTGTGGTCGCACTTAATTTCCTGCAAACTCCAGAGCTGGTGGGGAAACAATTGTAAGCTCCAGAGCTGGCAGCCATTTGCGGCAGAGTTTAGGGGTCGTGTACAAATACCCTGAGTGAGCCATGGCCTTCCACCTAACAATAGAACTGACCCTGGGAAAATAGTGTCCCATCTAGGATTTGTGGACCAAAGCAACTGATTCACTTTATAGAAGATTTTTGTTCCAGTATGCATCTGTGCAGTGATCTGCCACATTCTTTTCAGTGTTCCCTCCCCCCTCCCACTAATCTTTATCTTGGCAAAGCCACCATGCAATAAAAATCTTTTGAGTAATAATGAAGGAATGGGCAGACCACTTAGGAGAGCCATCTATTCCCAAATCATTATCAGTTAATTAATATTTTGTCTTTCCCAAGAGGAGGACAAATCTTGACTCTTGTGAAAATAAAAAGATTAAAGATGGAGGTGGAGAAGATTCCATAATAAAAGCCTTTCAGATTCAAGCTAATTTTAATGGCAGGACTCAATTAGTATCCTGACCTGCCCACAGGGATGCCTCCCTCCCCACTGCAGCTTCTTACTGTGTAATGTTCACAGCTTTTATTTTCCATTGGGGCAAGCTATGTGCATCTAATTGAGATATAGAACTGTGACACAAGATAGAAGTCTTTTGGAAAAGCTGCCATACCCCCACCCCCGCCCCAGAAGAAACTCCTGTCTAGGAAGGATTGTTTCTAGTTCTGTGAAGAATGGGATCTTTCCAATGCAAGATCCACCAGAAAAGGCAATAGGCTGGGCAAAATGTGCCAGTTTCCTACACAGAACAATAGATGGGGAAAAAATGAAAGAAGAGGGAGAAGATGACTGGGGTCTCATCTTCGCAAGAAGCCAGAAAATATCATTGGTCCTCAGCAATGGTTTGGGAACTCATAAAATATTTTCTTGGGTACTCATTATTCCTCTGCTCTGATGGTTGTCCATTCAGGGGTTAACTCGGTTGAATGTGTTCATCATGTGCTTTGTTAAAATGTTGCTTCTATAGGCTATTACTATTAGAAGCGTACAGTAGGACCCCCGTATCCACTGATTCATTATCCACTGATTCAGTTATCCACGGTTGGCAGGGGGCAAATTAAATAAATAATTCAGCAGCCGCAAGGCAAGCTACTGTCACAAACAGCAGCTGTAAAGCAGGCTACTATCATAAAAAAGCATCTGTATAGCAAGCTAATGTCACAAACAGCAGCTGTAAAGCAAGCTACTGTCACAAAATAGCAGCTGTAAAGCAAGCTACTTTCATAAAACAGAAGTTTGGGTTTTTTTGTTATTCTCTCTTATCCACGGTTTTCATTATCCCTGGGAAGGCCTGGAACCAATCCCCAGCGGATACCGGGGTCCTACTGTAATTCACCTGGATTAAGCTCATTTAAAAATACATTTCTGAGTCGGAGCAGTACAAATGAATCTCATGCACATACCCGAGCTGTCATGTACTGTGCCGGTGCTGAGGGATTCGTGGCCCTCTGGATGTTTTTGAACCTTAGTTGCCACCATTTTTCTCTTTCTCTCTCTCCTCTGTGTGTGTGTGTGTGTGTGTGTGTGTGTGTATTTGTGTATGAAGTGAATGCCAAGTGCCAGACCCAAACATGTTTATGTCCAATGCTAGTGAAACTAAGGGTATGGTAAGACAACGAGAAAGCAATCAGGCAGCGCAGCTCCATATTTCTCAAGCAACAGTGGGAAAGCTGACCTTTCATATGTCTCTGGCCTGCATCGCTCATCAACATTGGTTATTCTGGCTACAGGCAAATGGGGGTGGTGGTGGCAGCCCAGTTCTGCCAGATGCGGTCCAGCAACATTGGGCAAAACACACACTCCTCATCCCTGAACTATGTAGGGGAATCCCTGCCCTTTTACAGACTGCAGCTGTCAAGTAGATTTTGAACTTGGATGTAGAAGAACAGACATATGCATGGTTTTTAAACTCTGTGGTTACAGGGCTAGAAAGTGCAAATTAATATAATAAATAGAGGGGAAAGCAAAGTGAGTGGCTTATATACTTCCCCATAGTGCTTCAAGTAGTTCACTAGGTAATCTAAAAATAATAATCTAAATAATATTCAAACACACTGAAACACCCTTCCTAAGGTCTCATTCTACTATATGAGAAGTGAGATCTCCTTTATCCAGCTCTTTGGACTGCTTTTAATTGTCCCTCCTTCTTACCTATTGAGGGACTAAGCTTGAACTGCAAGGACCGTATGTTCAGAGTGGCCAGGATAGATTTTGTATCCACTAAGGTCTGATCACCAGCATCTCTGCCATGGGCTGAGAGAATGACACACATGCTACAGTACTTGATGTTGGCAGACCTCAGATCTCCACTGGAAAGTGCACTGCCCTGACAAAAAACACAAAGGGAATGGGAATCAAAGGATTAGGAGTACTGAACAATTCAAATCTGGGTTAAGACATACATGTGCAAACATTGAAGTTTCTTCAGAGGATTGTTGAGTTACCTTGGAACTAAGGGACCTGATGAAAACTCTTTACCTATTTATTTCTTGTTGGAAATATGAAAACTGTCAAGTTTCAAAATAAGGAACAAATTCCTCATTAAGGAACAGATGATGGCTGGCAAGATGCAATAGAGTGGACAGATTATTACTGTTTGCACAGAGGAAAAAATCTAGGTTCACTGGGAGAAAGGTGGCCTGCAAATGATATAAATAACTAAATAACTTAAAAATAGAAACAATGTATTTATTCAAGCATTGTTTCAGACCTGTGGAATTCCACAGGTTCAGTATGAAAAACAAATACAAAAGTGGAAGAGGTGATACCTGTTGGATATAACTACGTTCCAAAGAGGAGCACAAAAATTGCTGGATGTGGGATGTCTAGGAACAAAATGATGTAGTGTTAAGAATAAGAAAAATTTCACCATTCATGAGGTTTTGCTTGAGACAGCCTGTCAGTGGTTGTCAAAATTTTTATGAGAGTCCTTACCTCCAGCATGAAATCAAGGCACAAGACACTTTATAGCTGCAATTTTGCTCAGCTGCATAAAGATTCAAAGGAGAATCAGGTTGATCAAAAGAACACAAACCCATATGAGTGCTACTTCTCATCATACTTATAAC
The DNA here is from genome assembly GCA_023846285.1 of Phrynocephalus versicolor. NCBI lineage: Eukaryota > Metazoa > Chordata > Lepidosauria > Squamata > Agamidae > Phrynocephalus > Phrynocephalus versicolor. Next base: position 14,356,866 of record JAHTLZ010000327.1, on the reverse strand, counting down.
TTTATGTACTCTACTGCAGAAAATTCAATATGGAAAATCAAAAAACATCTTTCCTAGACTGATATAAGGAGGATGGAAAATGTGGAATCCTTTTGTCAGTCTAGGAAAGGAGACCACCGTTGCAGCAAATAAAGTGGCTGGTGTCTTGATCTCATGCTGGAGGTGAGACCTGTCAGAAAGCTTAGACAACCACCCATAGCTTATTTGTTGTGCAAATATAAATAAAGTCATTACAACCCTGTATAAGGTTAATTTCATCTGAGTTTATTCAAAGTAGATTCTGTGTCCTTTTGCGCATGTGTACTCTCATGGCAAAACATTCATAACTGATTTTTGGTAATAACTATGCTTCCAAAGAGACCTTGCGTGTTCTCTTCAAACTATGCCTTGAGCACTTTGTAACTCTTTCCTTTTTCTCTCTCTTCATTTCGATGGAGTATCTCTAGGTTCCTTGGGGGATATTTTATAGCCCAACAAAGAGGATTCCCACATTGCTAAAAACTCACCAATTTGTATTTGTCAGGGGACTCCATTTACAACTAATATAAATCAATGAACCTTGACAAATTGGCCATATTTGTCATAAAATGTGATTTGCTTTTAAATTCATCTGCATCTCTACTCAGTATTAAATTAGATCCTTTCCACAGTATTATGTATTTTAGGGGGGATTGGATCCAATCTAGTTATAGTTATTTTTACTATAGAGCAAAGGCATTGGTAAGAAAAGAAATAAGATCGCAAAAGATGTATACCTTCAGTATGTATAGTTTGGGGAAATTTTGAACGAATTCCCATTCCCTCTCTAGGTATTCCAGAGATCCAACAAAGACTATGTCCTTCAGTTCTTTGAATGTGAAGTTACTGGCCCGCAGAGGCATCACAAAGTTCCGCAGTCCAATTAGGGTTGATACAGCATCTCCGAAAACACAGCATACGATGTGATCACGTAGTTGAGTTGCTGTCTTCTTTTTCCGCTTCTAGACAGGCCCAAACAGAACCATCTGCAGAACTGAAATTTTGTTTCTATCTAAAACAATGGTTCCCAACCTTGTGTAAGCCAGGTGTTCTTGGACTGTAACTCCCAGAAACCCCAGGCAACACAGCTGGCGATGAAGGCCTCTTGGAACTGCAGTCCAAGAACACCTACTGTAGGTTATCCAAGGTTGGGGACCACTGATCTAAAAGAATAACTTGGGAAATCCTATAGTAGAAACAGATTCATTTTGTATAACAACAAACATCTGGCAACTTTTGTGGACCTTTGTCCAAGCTAAAATTTCAGTCACCCACCCTGTGAATTTCCACTACAGATCTTTGGTCAACATTAGAGATGGGCATGAAATTATTTTTTTATTCATTTTGTTATTTGTTATTTGTTTTGTTATGGAAAGAAATGAATAACGAACGGACCCATCAAAGAAAAATGAAACAAAACAAAATGGGAATTTTTATTTTTTTTTCGTATTGTTTTTTGTTTTCCCATAGGAATGCATTGAAGCAATGCATTCCTATGGGGAAAAGGCAGTGCCCCCACAACGTGCCCAATCGTTGCGGGGAAACCGTGGCCTCCCCCCCCCACTGCAGCCACCGCTGATCAGCTGGGGTGCGGTGCTTCGGTGGGGGAAAAAAGTTTTAAAAACTCAGCCTTCCCCCCACCCAGTCGGGCATGGGGAAAGGGTGGGCTTTGAAAACTATGTTTTCTTCCCCAACCTCGCACATCAGCTGATAGTAAGGGGAAAAAAGAACCTTTTAAAAAGTAAAACATAAAAAATGCACCAACCCAGCCTGCAGGCCAGCTGGTTGGCGTGAGATAAAAAAATAAAAATAAAAATAGGAAACAAAAAACAAAACAAACGAATGGAAAATGAAATGATATTTTTTTTAAAAAAAGTTTTGTTCTAAACAAAATGAAACAATAAAAAATGAAATGAAAAAATGAAATGAAACACCATTTTGGCATTTCTTGCCCATCTCTAGTCAACATACACCATAAATAAAAATAGAGATCACAGTTGCAATGAGAAAAAGGAGTTGTAGCGATCCTCATCTTACAGTAATGTTTCACTTTTGGGAGTAATTTGCATTGTGTCCAGGGAAGAAAATGCCATATATACTCGAGTATAAGTCGACCCAAGTATAAGTCGAGGCCCCTAATTTAACCCCCCAAAACTGGGGAAACTAGAGTATAAGCCTAGGGTGGGAAATGCAGCAGTGACCGGCAGCTCCTCCTTTGTAAGCTGGGGGAGTGGTGTGTGATGTTTAAAATGACTTTTAGCCACTGACCCAAGCACTTACCAGGCCCTGCTGCATTTACCAATGCAGAGGGGGTCATGAGAAGCAGCACACAATGTTTAAAATGACTTGCTAAAAGTACTGACCCACATATAAGTCGAGGGCTCCTTTTTTCAGCCCAAAATTAGGGTTGAAAAACTAGGCTTATATTCGAGTATATACAGTAAGTGAAGGAACCATGGCTCCTTATAGAACACAACAATTTTTTTTAGCCATCTATAGATCCAGGAGATTGTTTTCCATCTTTGAGGTATCTTATGTTCCTTGGTTTCAGATTACTTTCCCATTTGACAGGCATGCTATGAATGTCCATGTTGGAATGATGATAGTGCATATGACATGGCAAGGTGACTATTAATGAGGTGTGACTGAGGAAATTTTTTGCTTGATTGCTATATGGAATATGCCCAATACCAGTCAAGCGCTGTCAACCTAGTACATTCGTAGAGCAATCTCTTTGCAACAGGTTTTCCTTAAGATGGAAATAAAAGCCTCATGTCAGGGGAGCATTGCTGATGAGTGATTAGAACCATGGCCAAATTAAATGATCATCTCTAACTAATTGGATTAGTCTAAATTGAATAATGAAACCTCAAGCTGTATTTAGTGAAATGTGCCTTAAATCCAATTATTAGCCTGTCATGTGGGGCTAAACAAAGGAACTGATCCATTCTGTAGCCTTTTAATAAGAACCCCACTATGATAGGAGAAGGGGAAAATGCATTTGGAATACTGGAAGTCAACAGCATGGCATCCTACGGGAGCGGACTGCTGTACATTGTGCTGCCTGCTTCCAATGCTTTAAGACAGGAGAGGGACCCCAGGAGTCCAACAGAAATGGCTAGATTACCATGCTCTCCACCCCTAACAATTGGTACTGCTGATAGGAATTACAGCTGAGCCACCAGTTCTCCATCCTCAATTTAGGAAGCTTCTATTCTCGTGATCACAGGAGGCTACCTTATGCAGAGTCAGGGAAAGTAGTCCATATTCCTAATATTGTCAGCTCTGACTGGCAGCGTCACTCCAGAACTTCAGGGAGGATTCTTCGCTGGCCCTCTCTACAGATTCCGAGTCTTCAGTATTGGTCTCCCACCCAAATGCTAATCAGGCCCCAGTCTTCTTAGCTTCTAAACCAAGACAACACTGGATGCGTTCAAGGTAGTCTAGTGGCATTTGCTGCCATTGTTTGAATGTCCAAATTTTACTAAAGTACAGGAGGGCCCCCTTATCCATGGAAGCAGTGTCCACTGATTTCACTTATCCATGGTCTCAAAATATTAAAAATAATAAAAAATATAAAAAGTAATAAAAAGAAAAAGAAAAAATATAACAAGATAGATTTCTAAAGATGAAGTAACCAGAACTGATCACTAAGAGGGGCCCGCCGGCCATCAATAACAAAAGTGAGGGGATAATTTCTCTACCTCTACCTCCCCCACCCCAAGGACCACCACTGCCCCAGCAAAGCTCTGGGTCTGCCAGCCCACTGTCTCAGCCGAGCAGAGCTGTTCAAGGGCTGCTCTACTTAATGAGCATATGGTCGGAACAGATAAAATTCATAAGTAGAGGTTTTAGTGTAGTAGCCCTCCGGCACTTTCATCTGGAAAAAGTAGACCTCGGCCTATTCAGTGACCCCCCCAGGCATCCGATACATTGGATATACATTAACAATGAAACATATTCAAATTAACAACATGTACAATTCTATATAAATTAAGAATTAACAATCCGCAAGGTTTATTTAGCTTTTCACGTTTTCATTACCCCAAATTTATCAAACATACTCAAATAATTCAGTAGCTTCTCAAACCATTCCTCCTCTTTCTCACTGACCTTAAACCCTTTCATTCTGCGTATCTTCACAGTTAGGTATTCTATAATTTTAATATTATTTAATTTTTTCCTCCATTGGTTCACCGCTATACTACACCTATAACTGTGCTCATGCCCTGGGTTCAGTCCCAGGTAGTTGGCTCATGGCTGACTCAGCCTTCTCTCCTTCCATTGTCAGTAAAATGAGTACCCGGCTCACTGGTGGAGTGGGGGGGGGGAATGTGTAACCTGCAGAAATAAAGTGTAAACTACCCAGAAAGTGCTTTAAACATACTGGGCAGTATATAAGCAGAACACTTTGGTTTTGCTTTTAATGTAGAAAAGAAATGGATCTGAGATATGAATGGATCACCTAAAAATAGACTGATGGATCTATTCATGTCTACAGGTGTTGAAAGCATTACAGCTTGTCCAGAAATAAAAAAAAAATCTGCTAACCACACCCATACCATCTGTCCGCCTGTCTTTTAAAGTACATATTAACAAATATGTATGCATATTATAAGATTGGTACCCACCAAGGTAGCCTTTTGAAAACTGACAGCTTCGCACCAGTGGAACATTCCGGTCGCATCTAGTGCCGTTTTACTACGACGTTCTTCCACAACTTCAGGAACTCTAAATAAATGAAATAATGAATGGTGACGCTGATTAATAGTCATACATAGAGATGGGCACGACTCAGAAAAAAAAAATTCGTTTTCGTTTTCGTTTTCGGCTGGGGTCCGTTTCGTTTCATTTTCGTTTTCGTGACCTAATTTCAAAATTTTCCGTTTTTGTTTCGTTACGTAACGAAAACAAAAAAACGAAAACGAAAACGAAAAATTTTTCGTTTCTCCCCATTTAGCTCCATTATGTGGTTTTCCAGTAACGAAAAACGAAAATTGGCTCGAAATTAGTCGTTTCGTTTCCGTTTTCGGTCCATTTTTGAACCGTTTTTCGTTTTTGTTTCGTTACGTAACGAAAACGAAAAAACGAAAACAAAAACAAAAATACCGCTAAGTCGTGCCCATCTCTAGTCATACAGCATTAATGATACACTTGGCACCTACGAGTGAACAAAGGACTTTGTTCTTGTTTCTAATCTAGAACATGACAGGAAGTTAAAAAGAAAGAAAAGAATGGCCGCTCCGTTTGAGACCTGTTTTCGGGCGGGGCTCCTTTGCCACCAAGGCGCCAAATTACGTGCACTTGTAACAGTGGCGGCATCGGCAGGGAGGCCCCTCCATTATATCGCACCTTTAAGGTGTTTGGCAACCCTCATATAAAATTAAATCACAACAGCTATTAGAAATAGGTATAGGTTAAATTCTAATGTTCTGTCAGGTAAATGAGGGCTGACATGGGATAAGGAGATTCAGTATGTGAAGGATGCTTAAGTAGTTTCAATGCATCTTTCCCTATGCATTTCGAATTTCTTAAAACAGGGAGGGGCTGTTGGTTTATAACACCTACAGAGCTTTACCACTTGCGCGATGGCACAGGTCCTCTTTAGTTTACAGTTAAAGGTAAATATTTAAATATGTTTATTAATAAAATTGTGCCCCATATTTAACCCAAAACTTTGGCTCATCTCATTATTTCAGTCTGGGTTGGCAAAGGAGAAGCAGATAAAAGTAGAGGTGAAAAGAAGAAAGGTTTGTGAGGGTTTCATTTATAGAGATTTAGTTCCACAGGAAACTGATCCTACAACATTCAGGACATATGTTCTGAAGAAGGATTCAGGGGAAATGAGGAGTTTAACTACATAGATGCTTTCTAGGATGTACAGTGACCCCCACCTCTTGTGGAGGTCAAGGACCTGACCCACCCCCGCGATAATTGAAAATCTGCAATATGCAGATGCAGGTCGGGTCGGGCCTGGGGGGGGCTAGCTGGGGGCCCTTGTACTTACCACCAGCCTATCCGGAATGGGCCTGATAGGGCTTTCCTGGGCCTCCCTGCGAACTAGAAGTGACTTCCGGTAAACTGGAAGTTACTTCCAGGGGACCTTTATAGTGGGACCGCAGCATATGAACTATCAACGGGCAGGGGACCACTGTAGTTCTGGGGATAGCTTGGGAAAGTGCCTTTTTTTTTCTTTTGGACTAGACCCCCAAAACCCGCTCATGCAGCTGGGTGGGGTGTTCTTACACTTGTAGTTCAAAAGGGTACCACAGAAACCCAAATGTGCCGAGATGCCGACATTGCCAAATACGTTTCCAGCTTACAGAACGAGCTGTTGCCGGAATCTGGGTTCAAATATGTGAGGCTGGAAGGGGAACACAGGATGACCTCTGTTCTTTGCAACATAACACAGGCTTTGGGAGTCACTGATATTAGTGGATAATGTGGGAGAATAAATTAGCCAGGATATCTCAGTACGCCTACACCAAGAATAGACATGGCTGTCCATTAGTCATATGTCACATCCCCAGCTTTCCAAACCTCCCCCCCCCTTTCTGCCCAGATGATGGATCGGTCAGCTGCTGATTAAATTGTGTTTTGGCAAGGGGGAGAAGCTATCTTGTTGCAAGCACTTTTAACTCAGCCCGGCTCAGCAAATCAATCAGTGCACACTTTTCCATCATCATAAAACCATGATCTATGTACACAAGCTGTCACAGATGATATCTCCCTTCATTCAAACCTTATAGGATGCATCTCTGCCCTGGAGGGAACACCTGTCAGAGCCTTGGGTAAGGAATTTTTTTTAAAAAAAGGCAAGGTTGCTTGAAACACACTTGATCACAAAGGCATCCTTCTCCAGACATCATTGTGAAAGGAAAAGAGGGGAGTACAATGCTCATCTATCTTTCCCAGCCTTAACTAATGCTCCCATCAGCCATATTCTCTGCAAAAAGACATGAGCCATTCAAGAACCTACTTTTCTTGGGAGATCAGTGAATCATGCTAGCGAATGCAGGCTCTCTGTTGGGAGATCTTTGGGAACACTAAGCAAGGAGGGACGGGAAAGACTTTGAGGAGATGTATGGTGAAAAATAGCTGCCTAGATGCCCTAAGCACATCCGATCTCTCCTGATTTTGGAAGCCAAGCAGGGTCGGACCTGGTTAGTACTTAGATGGGAGACCACCAGGGGATTCCAGGTGCTGTAGGTAGGTGCCTGGAGTAGGAACTGGCAAACCACTCCAGTATTCCTGCCAAGGAAACTCCATGGACGTGGGGTCACGAAGGGTCGGTCACAACTGTATGGCACAACACACACACACACAATGCTGTCAAGACATTAGGCAAAACCTAAAGGGTATTTGGGAAAACAGATCACATTGAATAGTAGTAACAATTCATTTTCCAAAAATCACCTTACTGAACTCTGATAGAAATGGATGCAAATGACGCCTTTTGGTAATACCAGGTCAGTCACTGCATTGCTGTTTTCCACTTTGGTGGTACAGGCATTGTGGGAGGTGGGCCCTGAGTGATTCCTGGACGGTGTTTGCAAATGGCCACTGACGTAAGTGGCTGCTGTGTGGCGCAGTGCTTAAATGCCTGTACTGCAGCTGAAATTGTGCTCACAGCCTGAGGTTCAATCCCAGGTAGCAGGCTCATGGTTGCCTCAGCCTTCCATCCTTCCGAAGTTGGTAAAATGAGTACCCAGCTTGCTGGGGGGAGGGAGCAATGTGTAGCCTGCATACTGTAATTAAAAACTGTAAACTACTTGAAGTGGTATGGGGCGGTATATAAGCAGAACACTTTGCTGCTCTGCCAATGACTCAAAAGAGGAAACATCTTTCTTCCACAGGACCGTTCCCCGGCAACCATTGAAATTCTTAACCTTGGCGTAAGTAGCATCTGAGGGCTTACAAATTAGGATTTTTGCCAAGGCTAAGTAGGCACTTAGAGTCCCCATTAGTTAACATGACTTTGGCATTAGAAGCTGTCTTGCAAATTGTGGCAGAAACCATAGTCAGATAATCCATGGGCCTGACAAAAAATCAATGCACGCACAACCCAGTAAAAAAGAAATGTCTGAAAAAGCTACTTCTTTAATTCTTGATCAACATCAAGTAATTAATGGCATTGGATGACATGAAAACAATGGATTGTTTTAAACTGTCACTTGTAATGAAAGGACAGTCTGACAGCTTCAAACCCATCCCCCAATATTCACATTTTCTAGACTCCAGGTTCCCCTCCCTGATCTAAGGAAGACTCCTATGTCTGAAGAGAATTTCTTACTCTGAGACCCTATGCTCCTGGAGAGACTTGTCTACTACCTTGTGCTACTGTAGGGCACAGGTGCATTGTCATTTAAATTAATTCAACCTTCAAAAAAAAAAAAACTACGTGCATACTCTCAGCATTTCCTTAGTATCCACCTCACATTTTAGTAGCCTAGATTTCATGGTGAGGGAGCAATGGTTGAGAGAGACAAAGAGACACAGGTAAACACTCGCCAGGAAGTGCTACCAAGAAGAGAAAACTAAATAAAGTTAGACCTCTTGCATTTGGTGGTCTTTTAACAAATCAATGTATATTGAAAGCTATGCCTCATCTACATTTTAGAGCTGAAACGGCCTTCATGTGCAAGGGGTGTAATTCAAAGCAGTCTTTTCTGTCCGAAATGTTAAATGTAAAGGAAATGCTTATGTCCTAAAGACCAATCACAAGCCAAGCAAACCCATTTGAAAATTGCAGGCAGTCTTAAAATCTCCTGCAGATGACAGTCCGACACAACCAACACACAAGGACTTTTGTATTTTAATGGATCATTGATAACATATGCTTGGCCCTCTCAGACAAGCATGCAGATTGTTGACTGTGTACTGTACATATAGCAGAAATATATAAAATAATAGCATGTGTTAATTTAGCAAAGGAGCATACAAGAAAAGAAGCATCCTGGAATAAAAGGCAGATGGAGTGCCGTTTTCCTGTCATCAAAGACAAGTGCCTGTGGCAGATGAAGGCACGTTTAGCTATAACATGTAAAAACCAAAGTGTTCTGCTTATATACCGCCCCATACCACTTCAAGTAGTCTCTGGGCGGTTTATAGTTTCATTACAGTATGCAGGCTAAACATTGCCCCCTCCCCCCAGCAAGCTGGGTAATCATTTTACCGACCTCGGAAGGATGGAAGGCTGAGTGAACCTTGAGCCTGCTACCTGGGATTGAACCCCAGATCGTGAGCACAGTTTTCCCTGCAGTACAGGCATTTAACCACTGCGCCACGAGGCTCAGTGGGAAAGCATCCATGATGGTGGAGAGGCTTTATCTAGAAAGAAAGGGGGGAATGGCGGAGTATGTTTTCAGATGGACAAAGTGCTGTCTTCTGGCCTGTTGAACTTGAAAGGAAGAGCTTTCTCCGGAAATAATCTCAACAGCTACAATTTTCCAGAAGCCCCACTGTTGGGTTAAAAGACAGGTAAGGTCAGAAGAGAGCTGCCTAGATGCCCTAAGCACATCCGATCTCGCTTGATTTCGGAAGCTAAGCAGGGTCAGCCCTGGTTAGTACTTGGATGGGCGACCACCAGGGAATACCAGGTGCTGTAGGCGCCTGGAGTAGGAACTGGCAAGCCACTCCAGTATTCTTACCAAGAAAACTCCATGGACATGGAGTCACGAAGAGTTGGTCACGACTGGAACAACACAACACACAAGGTCAGGAGAAGCTAAAACTACCCTGTAGGAGCTGACAAAGAAAAAGGGGAACTTGCTTGAATGTAACAACACAATCACCTTACCCTTGTCTCTCTCTCTCTCTCTTCTGGAGAACAGAGTTTTACACTTGTCCTTCACACAAATAACCCGAGGGTGGGAATTATTCAGAAAGCTCATGTTTGACACCCCATCTGTTCAATCCTGACAGCGATATATAATGTAAAGCTATAAAAACTTGAAAAATAATGCAACATAAAAAGGGATTGACTCGGCTCCAAGAGGCCATAAACGGTAACAAATACCACGGCGTGATTTATTTTGTGCTGTAATCTTTACAGTAAGTCATCTTTCAGACATTTCCCTGTGACAGGTTTTAATAATATTAATGCCCAGAGCAATCCAAATCATCGCCAATAGACATATTTATCAAGCTGCCAATCCAAGTAAATGAAATTCTATAAGCAATAATGTAACATGTTAAAAGGGAGCTAATAAAACAAGTCAGTGGAGAAATATTACTTCAAAGAATTCTCCCCCCCCTTCTCTCTCTCTCTCTCTCTCTCTCTCTCTCTAATCCATTCCTGAATGTTATACAGCCAAAAGGCAAATCTTCCCCCCCCTCCTACTTTTGTGATGGATCACTCTAAACATATCAGTGACCTTTT
>JAHTLZ010000327.1:14324997-14337569 GCA_023846285.1 Phrynocephalus versicolor | reverse complement strand
AGAGTTGTTGACTATCAAAGAAGGTTGATGAATCTCAAATAATGAAATTATGATTTTTTGTTATGAACTGATTAACTGATAGTTTTTAAAATTTTAAAACCCTATGAAATGCCCCTTCAAGGCACCTAAGGACACCAACATTGCAGACTGGCTTTTCCTGACTCTCCTCTACAAGCTCTACAACTTATTTCTAAATCCGTGCCTATCTCTGGATATTAATCCACTTAGGTAATTCACCTCTGACTCATACATGATTGAAGTCATTCTGAAATGAATGGAAGCTTACCAGTAAGTGAGAAGCCTTTTCTCCGTCTGCAACGACACTTTGTAATTAGCTCTGGATTCAGGACATGGTTGTGGCATAGCTTGCAAAAATAACGAGCCCTGGAGAACACAAGTAGAGCAAATGAACAAACAGCCATTGGCTTGAAAATATCAGGTATACAGCAAAGATATAAAGCTCTAAATAGTTTGGGCATGCTGGTATGTAAGGTGCATGCATGCTTGGCCTGGAATAAGGTAAAGAACCAGTGTGCATGTAAAAGAAAGCCAAAGATGGAACAACAGAACAAAAGTATAATGGGACTTTGGGAACCAGACTCTGAGACTCTAACTCTTCACTGAGATGAGCTCAGCTTTTGAGTGTTAAACTATGTTTTTGGCATCTTGGCAGACTGTCTACTATTAGCAGTTTTGGGAGAGAAGGGAAATCTTGGTACAAGACCCTTCCAAACAATGGGAGGGTTGCATGCTTATCTGCCAGCAATAAGGACATGTCCAGTGCGCATGCTCAGCTGACAAGCTGCCCAGAAAGCATACAAAAAGAGTATCTGGGCAGTTGGAACTTGTATGAGACCAGACGTTTGGGATCCGTTGCTGTCGTCTTTGGAACCTGGACGATGTCAAATCAAGAGCTCTTATCTTCTCTGTGGTGGTGAGTATGTTTATTTATTTATTTATTTATTTATTTATTTATTTATTTATTTATTTATTTAATAAGTTAGTTGATTTTTATACCACACCATCTAGCAACATGGTCACTCTAGGCAGTTAAATTCAGATATTGTTTTAAAGTGATAATTAATTTAATAGTACTGTAACTGTAACTTTTTTTAAAAAAAATCTTAATTGTTTTTTCAAATTAATATTTGAATTCAGCAGGCTGCAAACTGCTTTAGCGTCTGCAATGGTTATGGAACTCCTCGCTGTAGGATGTGGCAATGGCATCTGGCCTAAAGGCCTTAAAAACTTCTGGAGGGAAATCTATCATAGAACACACGATGGGTGTGTGTGTGTTATCTCTGGGCTTAAAAAGAATCTGTAACTTTTTCTCTCTCCTTCTTTTGGTGATGCATTCTTCTTCTTTTGTAATGTCCACAAGGCCAACCTAACACAATTCAGACAGTGGGTACCTATGTGGAACCATTCAAGCTATACATGAGGATACATGCAAGATTGTTGTTATGTGTGTTTGTGAGATTTCTGAGTGTATCTCCCTGTTTACATGTGCGAGGAAAACAGTATCGAAAAATAGCTTTTTGCACTAAAGTGCCTAGAATCTCTCAGCACCATAATTCATTCTAGGAGCCCGAGACTAAAAAGTAACTTTTCCAAAGTGTGGAAAAATGAAGACAGTTGCATGAGATGATAGGCAAAGGTAGAGTGAAGTCTGGTCTTCCTTCCTCTCTGTTCTTTCTCTTCTTCTCACACCACAACAATTTCACATGCACATCTCATTTTGATGAAGCCACTGTTTCATTCTCTCTCTCTCTCTCTCTCTCTCTCTCACACACACACACACACACACACACAAAGAGAGAGAGAGAGAGAGAGAGAGAGAGAGAGAGAAACTGGACCAAGCCCCAAGGGCTCAGATCCACCCTAAAAAAAAAAAAAAAAAAAAAAAAAACCTTTCCAATATGATTCAATTATCATATCCGAGTGAGAATAATGACAAGAAATTACCTTCTGAGTTCTCGTTTAGACCTGGCAATGAAGAAACCCATTGTGTTCGACTCAAGTTTAACGGATGACGTTGGATTGATCAGGAGGCTAGAGGCAAACATTGGAAGAAGATCCACTTAAGTTCACTGACTGAAAGTCCCCTACCCCTGCCCCTACCCTTACCCCTACCTCTATTTTATGCAGGAAGCAGACAGTGAAGAGGCTGAAGATTTTTAAAAGATGAGAGGGGCATGTATCAATATGGGATACAGATCTTCCCTTCCCCCAATCAAATGACAAAGTTCTCCTCCTTTACAGAACTGCTTCCCTAGTTCAGGGGAATTTTTTAAAGAGATTTCAAAATATATCCCTATGAACACATGAACCAATTCAAACAAAAGATGCTGGAGGTGGTTTTTATGTTGGTTACTCTTATATAGCATTCGAGATTGTTCAATAATGTGTTTTATTATTACCTACTCCCGTGGCTGCCAGATTGAAACTCCACAGCGACCAGTATGAGATTCAGCTTCAAAAAGCACAATCTAAGAGAAGAAAGGAGTTTGTTTTAAAAAGCAACAAGCAACAGATTAGGAATCACCAAAGAAGGATGTCTGGAAAATTCAGGTGTGAATTCCCCAGAGCATCACCTGTTGCAGAAAAATAAGGCTGCTGTAATTCTGCTTCCAACAGGTCAAACGTACAGAGGTAGAGCTGCCCCTAGAGGGCAACATTTGATCAGAAAACCATTATAGACTGGGAGTTCTGATGTTATTGATGCAGTAAATTGACTACAACAGTGGTTCCCAACCTGTGGGTCTCCAGATGTTCCTGGACTGCAACTCCCAGAAATCCCTTTCAGCACAGTGAGTGCGGGGGGCTTCTGGGAGTTGTAGTCCAGGACCTGAATGATGGACTACCATGTGTATTTTATATGAATCTATGGGTTCACATAGACTTTGTGTTTATGACTACTTATAACCGTGTTGCTTTAATGTAATGCTGTCTATTAATGCTGTAAGAGGTCCTTCAATTCCTTTTTCTCAAATACTTGAACATGTCTTAATTGTACTGGACTGTGTATTATCCCTCATTATTACTGTAAGCCGCCTTGGGTCCTTTTCCAAGGAGAAAGGCGGGGTAAAAATACTCTAAAATAAATAAATAAATAAACATCTGGGGACCCACAGGTTGAGAACCACTGGACTACAAGGTTAAAGTCTGAACTTTAAAATAAGGATTCAGGGTTATTTAATTTTGGAGGGTAGGTTTCAAGACCCTGAATAATTGTAAATTGCAGACTAAAAGGCAGAATGGCATCATTGACCCCTCTCTCTCATCAACCAACCAACCAACCAATCAATTAATCAATCAATCAGAGGTGGGACAGTAGAAAAACATTTGATTCTCAGCTAAGAAGTCCAAGTCAGCATTGGCACAGATGAATGAGTAAGAGGGAGAAAATATTGACTGGGGATGAAGGAGGAGAAGCAAAATAACTACCTACCGGCAAGCAGCTTTGAAGGACAAGCTTTCAAAATCATTCGAGAGAATCTGAGTCATCACTTTATATTCCTGGCCATGTAGTTCCTGTTCATGCTTCATAAGAAGATTCACTCTCTGTAACTGATAGTAGGAATTGAGTCATTTCTATAAAGCTTGTGGTTTCTGCTAGATTTGTGAGGGGGGTGGGGCCTATTACGATGGTCCACGTGTGAAGGCTGGTGGATCCCAGTGGTTTCCAGGATCCTCTAGTTTGTTTGGTTGTTTGTTTATCTATCTATCTTGTAGTTGAGATTCCATTTCACCTCGTTGGTATTCCTGTCAAAGCCCAATCACTAAGTCAATCCCAGGTCGCCAACTTGAGGTTGACTTAGTCTTCCATCCTTCCAAGGTCCATAAAATGAATACCCAACTCGTGGAGTGGAGGGAATGACAATACAAAGCCTGCATATTAAATTGGAAACTGCACATATAAGCAGCACACTTTTCTATAGAAGACTTCTACAAATAATTCTGAGAACAGGACTGGCATTTTAAAACACTTGTAATGCTTTCTGTCCTAGATACAGCATTACAATGTGTTTTATTCCTTTAGCCTGCAAATTCTATCCGCACATAACTGTGAGTAAGTCATACTACATTCTGAAGGACTTACTATTGAATAGATATGCATATGAGAGCAACCATTTTAAATCCAGAAATCATTTAAGCTACATTTCAATAAAAGACACCTACAACAACAAAAAACAAGAATATAATCAATCAAGTACCAATCACAAAATCAATGAAGCAGTGAAATACAGTATATAAGAAAAACAAGCAATTTAATTTCAAATAGCTGTGACAAGCTGTAATTGGAGCAGTAGCTGAATAGCCAGGAGACAAAAAGTAATGTGATTTTTCAAATGATATTTTTTTTTTCAAAATGGCAGGGAAAAGGCAGGATGGGTGAATGATTTGAGCCTTTGTTCTGGTAGATTTCTTGTAGTGATTGGTTACAGTCTAGGCATTTCTACATTTGGTTTGATAAGAGCCTAAATTAAGTAACAATAATGTGCTGTTAAGCTGTTTGCCACATATGGTGACATTGCTAGGCTTTCTAGGTAGATGGCTCTTTGGTGTGGTTTATTAGACCTTCCTTCCTTCTGGAATTTGTCTATGAAGATTCTCAGTCATCCAGGTGAGGTTAGGGTTAGGGTTAGGGTTAGGCCATCTAACAAACTATTCAGGTCATTCTCCAACTTATGAACCTATTCAGACCAGGGTGGTGTGAAATCAATCTTTAGAATGCCATTGTATTCATTCTTGACCTATCTAACTTCCCTTCAGGTTACAACAACAGCCCACAGGATAGATGAAATATGGAATTACCTGGGGGCTCTCCCTAATGAACAGACTGGTCAACAGTAATGTCAAACCAGGCACCAAACAACTCTGTGCTATCAATCCCAGTTTGAGTTCAGCAAAACAGATGACACTGTCTCCTTTCTTCCAGTCCCAGTTGGGAAGCTTCGGCAGGTAGAGCTGTTGCAGAAGAAGGAAATTTGGAGATGGTTGGGGAGCAAACAATGACAAAGTTAACTTTCTTGCAACAAACAAAATAAAA
This sequence comes from Phrynocephalus versicolor, assembly GCA_023846285.1. NCBI lineage: Eukaryota > Metazoa > Chordata > Lepidosauria > Squamata > Agamidae > Phrynocephalus > Phrynocephalus versicolor. The sequence continues at coordinate 14,332,516 of JAHTLZ010000327.1, read as the reverse complement.
GTTACACGTGAGCAATAGCAAAACCTCCCCCACCTCAACATTTTAATATGAAGTGAAAACACAATAGTTTAAAGTTCTATAACTCTTCCATTTTACTCTCTCTCTCTCTCTCTCTCTCTCTTTCACACACACACACACACACACACAGAGAGAGAGAGAGAGAGAGAGAGAGAGAGAGAGAGAGAGAGAGAGAATTATTTAAAGTAGCAAACAGCATCTCAAACAAGTCTGTTTCAAATCCTATGAGAGCTGTGCTTAATCGCTTAAAACCTTGTTAATCTAATTAGCATGACCAACAAAATGAGATATCTGAAAACCATGACAAGGCATATCTGTTTCCATGTTATTTTTGAAAGTGTAGGCATGTTTTTTCTGGATTAGTATTATTTTCCCTAAGCTATTTGATCTTGTGCAGTCCCTTTGAAAGCAAATCTGACTGATTTAGAGAGTTCCTGGAAAGCTCTGTTCTTGCCTATAAATAAATAGAATGTTCCCGTAAGACAGTGGTCTCCATCCTTGGGTAACCCAAGAGTTCTTGGAGTACACTTTCCAGCAACCCCGGGAACAAAGCTGTTGGTGAAAACTTGAAGTCCAAGAACGCCTGGGTCACCAAAGGTTAGGAACCACTGTCATAGAAGAACATTTATGTTCAGAATCAGGATCCAAACCTTCCAGGCATGTTGTCCTACAAAGTAATTTCATCTCCTCCTCCTGGATTTGCAGTTTTTCTTTTCCAATATGCTCTGAATAGTCCATGTCTACTGAACATGCTCAGACCTCATCTAGATTTTGTGTGTGTGTGGTGTAAGGGTGTTGGCAGTCTATACCACTTAATTAAAAAAAAAACACTTCTGCACATTTTGGGAGGTTCCCTGAGAACGTTTTGTTGTTCTTCATTGGTGGCTTTCTTCTGGTTCCTTGTCTATTTGGTACTAAAAGTCACTCTTAGAGAAAGTGATTCCAGCTTTTCTTAATGCACTTCCATGCACAGAATGGATCTTCCAAACTCCAAGGCACAACCAAGTATGCTCTTCTCCGGCACCCCCACCATTCCTTGGGATTTGAGGGTGGGGTTCTAAAGAGTGGCATGGAATATGGTTGAAGAAAACCACGGCTCAGCACAGCATCAGTACAAAAATGTCAATAGAAAACTGAAGGTACCTCTGCCTCCATGAGCAAGGATGTACTGTATTCTATTTAGGATCTGTCGGAGCGCCTTCTTCCAGCGACAACTACCTGTGTCACCCATTCCTCCAAGGAAGGGTGCTTGAGGACCTTAAGCATGAGAAAGGTCCACAAAGATAAAAACAAGAATCGGCCCTTCTCAGTGGTAACCCCTCACCTCTAAAACATTCTACCTTTTGCACTCTATCTGGTCCACTCACTGGGAATATTTAAACAATCTTTTAAAAATCAGGCTATCCAAGTAGGCTTTTCCAGAGTCCAGTTTGATCTCTACTACTGTCTTTGACTTAAATTGTGTTTTTATGTTTATTATGTTTTATATGTTTTATATTGCCATTCTGATTTATTTGTTTGCCCACCTGTCATTGTCCCACTGCACGGTTGTTCCACTGTTGTGAATTACCCAGAGTGGTCTTGCTGTCATTGTTGGCAGTATTTACATTCAATAAATAAATAAATAAAAATATTCATATTTTGAGCTGATCTTTAACCCACATCTCCATTATTTTTTCAGGAAGGAAGGAAGGAAGGAAGGACAATGAATGAATAAACTCCCAACCTTGTTAGAAGACTGGATAATCTGTATTATGACTCTGGTACTTGGATAGTGGTTCTTGATGGACAATACTCTATATGAAAAAAAAAACACATAATCACTGAAAAGATTTTTGTGGTCATACATTTACAAGACATTAGCAGATACTCAAAGTGGTCCATTGCATTATTTATTTTCTTTAAGATAAGGCACTCAAACCGCCCAGAGTAGCCTTGTTGCTAGATGGTGTGATATGCAGGTCCAATAAATAAATAAATAGATAGATAGATAGATAGATAGATAGATAGATAGATAGATAGATAGATAGATAGATAGATAGATAGATAGATAGATAGATAAATAAATAAATAAATAAATAAATAAATAAATAAATAAGCTATTGAAAGCTACTAGCTATGAGGTCTTTCTGGAAGCTAAAGGCAGTAACAGGGACCTCTCAGTGTTGTTGACATCCAGTTCTCATTTGCCAATACCCAAGTCTCCCACCATCAACTATAATGAATGACAACGGCCATGCTACCTTGATATGATGGAAGTCACCATCCTGCAGAATTGGAGGGCAATTCCAGCACAACTGGAAGGCAACACGAATGAAATTTGAGACTGAAAATCCATATTGCCAAATCTGTTTTACCTCATGATGTTGGAAGTGTCTTCTATGTAAGGCTGAGCAGAGCAGGTGTCAGCTAGGATGAGGCATGCTTCGGCATATTCCATCTGTTCCCCAAAACAGTGATTTCAGCCTTAGAGTTGCACAAACTTGTGTTCATTCTTGAGACACTTTGCAAAAGCAATTAATGTCCAGGTTAAACCACATTCTCCTTGCTTACAAGTGCCATGTATGTGTTGGAATGTGGCAAGATCTATTATTCAGACATTAAAGGGTTAATGTCAGCTGAACCTCTTTTGGAACTGTAAACCTGTGTGATCTACCTCTTTAATTAGTATGGCTCCTACAAAAGGGATCCTTTCACCTTGCTCAGCAGCATACTGCTTTCAGCTAGAGATGGGCACGACTCAAAAAAATTGTGTTTCGTTTGTTGTTTGGTCGTTTAGGGGTCCATTTCGGTTCGTTTTCATTTTCGTTGGGTTTTTCGCAAATTTTTCATTTTTGTTTTCGTTACAAAACGAAACGAAAAAATGAAAATGAAAACGAAAAATTCTGTTTCATTAGCATTCTTTTCAGTTCAATGCATTCGCCGCAATGAAAACGAAAAACACGGCAAAATTTTTCATTTCGTTTCCGTTTTTGTTTTGTTTTTTGAAGAATTTTCGTTTTCATTTTCGTTACGTAACGAAATGAAAAATGAAAACGAAAACAAAAATTTCGCTGAGTCGTGCCCATCTCTACTTTCAGCATTTAGCTCAGTGGTTCTCAGCCTGTGGGTCCCCAGAGGTTCCTGGACTGCAACTCCCAGAAGCCTCCACCACTCGCTGTGCTGGAAGGGGTTTCTGGGAGTCGCAGTCCAGGAACATCTGGGGACCCACAGGCTGAGAACCACTGATTTAGCTCTTGCTAGCTGCTGTAGTCTCTGCTGACCTCACCCAGACTATGCGTGTTTGCCTTTTCCCTGAGAGATTTAGATAAAATTTATGTTTATATCCTTCACTTTCGTCTCAGAGTCTTCAGTCTACAGTTTTTAACCCCAACAGTATGAACATGGGAGGAAGACTGAGAGCATTAGCTCTTCCCCTCTCCTTGTCATTCTCCTCTCCATTTAATTCATGATAGGGCAACATATGGCCTGTGGGCTTTATATGGCTCCTAGAGGCGAAAATTAAGCTCACTGGAACCCTTGGATTCTCCAGTAAGTTCCAGGATTCCAGAACTCCCCTGTTAGTCTTTGTTAATATTCATGGTGCAAAACATGGAATGGAATTATGATCAGGATGCAAAACTTTCTCTGTGCTCAAACACACACACAAAACCCTGCCTCCAGATTAATCCCCCCTAATTATGGAATTGGTTTCCATGCTCCCAACTCAAGGGAAAAATGGTGCTGATATAAAGAAATTCTTCACTAGGGATGCTGAAAATTCAATATTCATACAGTATGGTTGTACAGTGTTTATTCCTACCTGCTTTGCACTGCATTCCTATCTTTCCTTTGCATAAGGTGTGAACATTGTTATCTGCTTCTTACATGGATTTTTAATGCATTTCCATTTTTTTCATAAGATGTACATTTGTCCACATATTTATCCTGTTGTTTTCCTTATGCATATCTTTTTCCACTATATGCAATTTTTAGCTGCTCACATTTAAAGTGTATGTGTGATTTGATGCGTACAGAAAGTATCACAAGGTTTTTTCATGGATGAAGTGGAATGAACTGCCAAACCAGTGGTTCATGCCCATCTCTAGAATAAATCCTGTTCTTCAAGAGGACAAGGAGATCCTACCTGAACTCTCATCAAATCTTCACTCTTCATTACACTTCCTTGAAAGAAGCTAGTATAGGCAGCATAACATCTGAATATAGTTTCCAGCTCCAAAGAAGGGGGATTTCTGGATAAGAGAAATATAATGAAACATATTTTATTGCTGTTTTAGTAGTGTGCAATGTTTTCTACCTCTCCTTTGGAAATATTTCTCAATAAGGAATGGTAAGCTGTTCAACTGAATTTGATTTTTTGTGACATTCCATTGTGGCATAGCCTCCCAGAAATCACTCGGATAGAGGGTCACCATTTATCCAGTTGACTTGTTTTCTCCTAGAATCTAGGCATATCATAAAATACTCTTATGCTGGGACAGATTTCCAGATTTCTTTGAAAAGAAAGGTGCCCTCATGGAAGTCAAGATATCAGACAAAACACGGTGTCACTACTCTATTCAACTGTTTTGTGGGAAAGAAGCTTACCACTTGTGCAAAATATCTGTATGATTTTTTTCCCTTACGCATATGCTAGAATCACTGGTAGAAGTTCGAACTGTAAATTCCTCAAATTGCATGAATTGGCTTAGGACCTGGGTACCTAAAGGACCACCTTCTTCTATGTGATCCTGCCTGTAGTCTAAGATCAAGCCAGGAGGGCCTGCTGAAGGTGCCATTTCTTAAAGAGGTGAGGGGGATGGCATGTCAAAACAGGGCATTCTCAGTCATTGCCCCTCAACTATGCAATGCTCTCCCAAAAGAGACCCGCCTGGTGCTGACACTTTTGGCTTTTCAGCGCTAGGCAAAGACTTTCTTGTTTTGCCAGCATTTTAATTAGATGATGAGCCTTTTCACACGACCCCTAAACTCTGCGGCAAATGGCTCCCAGCTCCGGAGCTTAAAATTGTTTTCCCACCAGCTCCGGAGTTTACAGAAAATTAAGTGTGACCATGCCCACCTAAGCGTGTCCCAGCGCACTTTTCAAGTACCTGCTCTCCAGGGCTGAAGAATTCCTGATGCGGATGTAACTGATTCCCCCCTCACCCCTTTAAGAGCTACTTAAGACAATGGAATGCTGCTGGGGCAAGAGCGAGATGGCAGAACAGAGGTGAGCCATGTTCTTTTCTTCCTTTTTTTCCTCCCTCCCCTCACGCAGCCAGCAGCCAGGAATGCGGAGGGGGTGGGAACAAAGGAACAGCAACAAGCCCCCAAGATCTCTGGTCCGAATTTAAGTGGCCAGGGGATCTTAGGGGTCATGTGAAAAGGCTCAATATTCTTTTAGTTGGGCACATGAGCAGCAGGGATTTATTATTTGTATATTAATTGGTTTTAAACTGCTTGTTATTTTGATGGTTTTAATATGTTGTTATTGTTTTCAATATGCTGTTGTATGTTGCCCAAAGACCATTTGGTAGTGGGGTGGCTAAAATATTCTGTATAATAAGTAAATAAATAAAATGAGGGTGACGTTTTAGTTCTTGAAAAATGTAAAGCATTGCCTATTTCTTAGCAATCATTTAGTCCTCTATTGGCTGTGGAGTGTGAGTGTGTGAAAGTTTGTGCATTGATTTCCTTCTCAAAGGGAAAAGTCATAGAGATATGTTGCACAAGTTACATAAATCATGAGGGAATGAAAACTGCTTTTTCCTTACTTCCAACTACAGACCGAGAATCTTTTAGCTATTTAAAATCCTCATCAAGGTGTTTCTAGACATGCCCAGACAGCCTAAATCAGTAAGAAAATGGAATTCAGCTGGTATTCTTTCCATTCCTCTTCTGATGTCTGAAGATTTTACTTTCTTGCTCCCAAACAAGCAAGAATTTATAACCTAGCAGCAAGCCATCATCACAATTATCTGTATATATCTAGTCAGGTTTACTCGTCCACATGAAGAAATTCACAAACAGAATAAGAATAAATGGGCCTCATGCACTGCCAGATTGCTGAGTCACAGTTAACCAAGGCTGATACTTCATGTCCCTCTCGCTGCAGTTTGCGGCCCTGCTGGAGACCAGTTCGAAGGAACGGAACCTCACGTCCATGTGGGGTCAATCCGAGTTGACCCCGACCATACCCCCTGAACTGCGCTCCAAGCGGGGTGAGAGAATCCGTCCTGGAGCTCAGGAATCTTTTGAATCCGCTTCTCGATCCACCCCCCAGGGGATGTGTGGTTCCTCTTAACCCGCATCAAGAGAATACTTAGTGCGATTACTTTTTTTTTTTGGTTGAGAAGGGGGGGAGGAACATCGGTATTTCGATGTATCGAACAACAGGCATTATAACTCCTTCTTATGAATCCATTCCCTCCCACTTATCGACCAAGATTCTTCCTTGAACAGTTCACCCTTGTTTGTGTTTGTTCCTTACCACCAGGTAAGGATCGAGGACGTGTGGTTAAAGTACTGCCGATTTCAATCAGCATGCCCGTGAGTACAGAGAAACAGGGGCAGAACCGGCATTAGGTCACGTGACTGAAACTGATTTCAACACGGAGGCAAGTTCACCTCGGCTCGAGGAAGGACACAAAGTAACCGTGAGCAAGACAACTCAAGTATCCTGGCTTCCTGTTATATGCAAACATGAAGAGAAAGAGAGCCTATCCCCATCAACCCAAAAGACAATCCAGTGAATAGAGATGGGCAGGACTAGGGAAAATGACATTTTCGAGTTGTCGTGTGTCGGAGGCAGTCTGTTTCGGCTCGTTTCCGTTTTTCGCGAAAATTCGCAAAAATTAGTCGGTTTGTTTTTTCGTTTTTTCGTTGTCGTTAGTACTGGTTTGGGGGGGGTAGCAGGCTCCTGGAGGCAGCTGCAGGAGTCAGCCAGAGCCACAAGTGACGGACTGGCAGACTCTTTGCACGTGCTGCATTTCACGTACTTGCATGTAGTGCAATGCAAGTAGATCTGGCTTAGGGTTAAGATGGGTTAGCGCAAGGGCTAGGTAGGGTTAGGCTAGTGACAGGTGAGGTTAGGGTGAGTATTGGGGTGCACCTCTGGGTGCCTCTCTGACCCACTTAGAAGGACAGTGTACTGACGTATGGGTTAGGCTTAGGCTTAGGGTTCAGGTTCGGGCTACGATTAGTGGGCTGTTTATGCCCGATTGGCACATCCCAGAAGTCTCTGTGGTCAACCTGGCCAAGTGGCCTTGCGATTGGTGGAAAATTTGCATGTTCCACTCTCATGGGCGAGCCCATCATTGCGAATGCACAGGTGTAAAAAAATAAAATAAAATAAAATAAACGGAGACTTTTTTTGCAAGACAAACCCACTGCTGCTACTGTAAAAATTCAAGTATTTAAAATAGCTAATTTTCGCATGTTTCTGTGGTGATTTGGTGGGGTTTTGGACCACGATATAAAAATAATATTGCGGTCGGCATTTTGGATCCCCCCGCACAGCATG
>JAHTLZ010000327.1:14300410-14324987 GCA_023846285.1 Phrynocephalus versicolor | reverse complement strand
CACTCCCATGGGCGAGCCCATCTTTGCAAATGCGCAGGTGTAAAAAAATAAAATAAAATGAAATAAAATAAAATCAACGGAGACATTTTTTTGCAAGACAAACCCACTGCTGCTACTGTAAAAATTCAAGCATTTAAAATAGCTAATTTTCACATGTTTCTGTGGTGCTTTGGTGGGGTTTTGGACCACGATTTAAAAATAATATTGCAGTCGGCATTTTGGATCCCCCCGCCCGCACACCGCATGGCAAAGGCAGACGAGACGATCCCCCCCGCCTGGTACCAGCAGCGCAGCAGTAGCAGTAGCCAAGGAGAGGGGGGCGAGGAAACCCCCACACCCCCAAAAAACCACCCTTCTGGCCTGGTAGGTGCCCTCAGACAGTTTTCGCCTGCTTTTAGGGCCGGGAATCGGGTTTTTTTTACTTTTAAAAACTTTTTTTCTGTGCCGCTTGGGATCGCGCGACGCAAGTAACGAGCACGACAAATCAGACCAAAATTGTTCGTTCGTTGGTTCGAGCTCGAAGTCTGGGGCAGTAATTCCCGTTACCGTTTCCGTAGAGTAACGGAACCGAGTAACGGAAACGGAAACGGGAATACCGCTAAGTCGTGCCCATCTCTACCAGTGAATAATCCTGTTCCCCACAAAGATAGGCCATATGCTTCTTGGAAACCCATCAGCAGGACATGAAAACAATGGCCAACAAGCTATCAAGGCAACTATTATTATGTGTATAGTAATTGCCAACAAAAGGCAGGGATTTAGTCCATAGATAGTGGGGTGGGGACTTACTCTCCCAGAAAGATTATCTCAGTTGCAACATCTCCTGTAGCTTGAGCTAGGAAGTCCCTTAGGAAAGCAGTCACACTATTCAGGGTGACGTCACCACAAACAACAATAAACCTGCAGGAAGAAGAAATTGTGATTTTTTTTAAAAAATTGAAAACACTTGGGGCATCATTTCTAATTAAAAATATCTCTCTACAATAGCATCCTGAGACTTCTGACTTACTCATAACATTTGATCATTCTACCAGACTGATTAATCCCATTTTCCCTAGCAAAATAAGGATACCAGAATGAGGATGATTCTGAGAAATATTCACATTGATTTATTTGCTTATTTTTACTTGTGGTAAATATATATATATGAAATCACTCACTTTCTGCCTTTCACCATCACATAAGAACCCTTGTAGAGCTTCGTGCTTCCGACAATGTCAGCCATTTCAGGGACCAAATTCGCAAAGAGGATCTAAGGATAGCAAAGTGTGGTAACAATTATTTTCCTTATTTGGGCTAAACTTTCACTGCCCAAGTTGAATTTTAGGAAATTGCCTATGGGGAACAAGCTAGTATCTAAAGAGTACTTGCGAAAATAGCTCATTGTTAGTGAATCTCAAAATCTTGTTGTTCCCTGCTAAAATTCTTCTGTGCATCTGTGTGATTTCGTGTTTCACCTCTTGTTCTGCTCAGGGAACTGCAACATTATGTTGAATGCCCCTACTGGTGAATCCAATGTAGGAAAAAATGTCATTCTATGCAGGAATCATCACAATCCTGTTCTAGTGGAAAATGGCCATGGAACCTCGGGGGGGGGGGAATTCTGTGAGATTTTTTTGGAGGGCAAATCTCATACATTTTTATTTTTGGAGGAGGGGTTAGAAAAATCTCAAAATAATGAGAAAAAAACATTCCGTTCCCTCAGCCAACCTCTTCCACTCACCTCCTGTCCAAATCCTTCCCACTGTCTATTCCCCTCAGTTGCCTACACCTGCACCCTCCTATCCTCACCACTGACCCCCCCCCCACTTTCCCTCCCCACCCCTTTCCCTCTCATCCTCCTCCCCTTCTGTCTTCATTCTCCTTGCCTCCCCCTTTCCTGGCCAAGTGGAGCCATCTAATGTTCTGAGAAAGGGAAAAAATCCTATAAGAGATTGACACCCAAATAACAGCAACGGCATACATTGCGTCAGCAAATTGCTTTTAATGCAAGCTGTTGCTTGCTTTCCTGATTGTTCACAGTCAAGGATCTCATATTCCTTTCAGAGATTTCTCTCATAGAGAGAAAAAAATGGCAGAATTGTAAAATATAGTAAAGGTCATAGATAGATAGATAGTAGAGATGGGCACGACTCCAAAAATGGTGTTTCGTTTGTCGTTTGTCGTTTAGGGGGTCCGTTTCGGTTTGTTTTCGTTTTTTGTGAATTTTTGCAAAAATATTCGTTTTCATTTCATTACGTAACGAACCAAAAAATGAAAACGAAAATGAAAAATTGCTGTTTTGTTAGCATTCATTACAGTTCAATGTATTTGCCGCAACGAAAACGAAACGCATGACAAAATTTCTGGTGTTTCGGTTCAGTTCGTTTCATTTTGGAGACAAAATTCATTTTTTGTTTCGCTACGTTTCGTTTCAAAAAAATGAAAAAGAAAACAAAAAATTGCTCGTTTCGTGCCCATCTCTAATAGATAGATAGATAGATAAGGAAGGAAGGAAGGAAGGAAGGAAGGAAATGAAATAGATAGATAGATAGATAGATAGATAGATAGATAGATAGATAGATAGATAGATATAGATAGATTATATTGTATTTCTGTTATTATTTCTTTCCCCACAAAGTTCCAGAATGATGTTAGTTCAGCAATATTGTGGAGCATACAGATTAGCAAACAGGGTTCTGTTGCCACTTGCAGCAGTATTTTTAAAGTAGAAAAAGACACTAGCTCTACTGCTGCTGCTGCTGCTAATGATGAAGCCTGCCAGCTCCATTTTCAAGATGTTTGTTGAAAACCCCTCCCCCAACGGACACACAGGGCTTTTCCCTCAGAATAGTGCGGAAAATTTCAATATGTTACTTGTGTACGTAGGCGGCAGGAAAAGACAAAGGAAATATATGAAGTAAAGCAGAGTTAAATATGCTGCCTGTTCATCCAAATCCTATTGTAATTTCTTACCAGGCCACCGACAATGAAGAAAAGGATAAACACACGTCCTAAGGTGGTTTTCACCACAACATCTCCATAACCAACTGTAGACATGGTCACCATGATCAGATATAAGCACTCAAAATAAGTCAGGTTTTGGAAATTTTTGTGTTTCACCCAGGGGTCACCCGAGTTCTCCATCTACACAAGAAGCGATAGAAATAAAACTATCAGAGAAAAATGTGTATAAAACTGGATAATATATATCACGTATATTTGAGAATTTTATGCTAAAAAGAAATGTATCCATCCCTGACTAAGTAATTGGATACTGCAAATGTTTGCTATGGCAGTGGAATACTTAAGAACATCCATTCCTCAATGGGTGTAGCTCATGATGAATGCATTCCCCTTCTCTAAATCATATATTTAGCCAAACTATTTATTTATTTATTTATTTATTTATTTATTTATTTATTTATTTAGTATACAGTGCCATCTAGCTATAAGTCTACTGTGGGGAGTTTACAGTATATGTCATAATAAAAACATAAATAATATACAATGAAAACTAAAATAGAAAGCAAAGTAAACATAACTAACTCAACAATGATATCATAGAACCATATTCAGAGGAAAAGTCAGCAAGACATAAGAACATAAGGAGAGCCATGCTGGATCAGGCCAAAACCACATCTAGTCAGGCTTCCTGTATCTCACAGTGGCCCCGCCAAATGCATCTAGGAGCACACAAAACTAGATATCTGTCTCCTGGTACTACTGCCCTGTATTTGGCCCTTGAAGTACCCTGGTTTTAAGCCTGGAGATTACACATCTCAGTCATGGTTTGTAACCTGTGATGGACTTTTCCTCCAGGAATCTGTATCAATCCCCTTTTGAAGGCAGCCAGGGCAGATGCCATCACCACATCCTGTGGCAGGGAGTTCCACAGACTAACAACACACTGGGCAAAAAATAATAATCTTTTGTCTGTTCTCACTTTCCCAATCCTCAAGTTTGAGGGGATAGAATAGAATGAATAGAACAGATTAAAAAGTCAGCAAATCAAAGAATAATTAATGATCAGGGAAAGCACATCTGTATAGCTAGGAATTTAGTTGTTTCTAAAAGACCGACAGTGTAGGGGCCAAGTGAATCTCAGGTGGCAGCTGATTCCATCAATGAGGGCCCACACTGAGAATGCCCAGTTGCGTGTTGTTACCTCACGTGCCTCTCTCGCATTTGGGATCCTCAAATGACCTGCCTGAGAGGACTGAGTGATGCAGGCAGAATTCAGCGGCAGGAGCCGATCTGACAAATATCAAGGACAAATATCAAGGTTTGGGGCTTTGTATGCCAATGTTAAAACCTTGAAGTCAGTACAGTAATGGATTGGCAGTCACTGCAGTGCAGCCAGAGTAGGGGTGATATGCTGGTGTCGGCTCAACCCTGTAACCAATCTGGCAGCAGAATTCTGCATTAGCTGGAGCCTCTGCATTAACTTCCAAGGCAGCCCCACATAAAGAGCACTACAGCAGCCTAATTTCAAGACAAGTATTTATATCCATAATTTATTAGAAAGACTCAAAGGTATGAACTGGCAGTGGTAATAGCTGTTGCCAATAAGCTTGTAATATCTACTCTTTATGTCATCTCAAATATGACATTGTTATGATATTGATAGTGCCATGAGCACACCTATCCTATCAGCTTTTAGCACCTAAACAGGGCTGTAGCTGAATAGTACATGAATTGGACACTACCACAATCTTCATGTAAGGATGAGGAATCCTAGAGAAATCCAGAATACAGTATTTCCTCCTCTGTCAGCCTTTTTCCTTTTGGAATTGGGTTTACATTTGTGACCCCATGTCCATAGAGTTTTCTTGGCAGGAATCCTGGAGTGGCTTGCCAGTTCCTACTCCAGGCGCCTACAGCACCTGGTATTCCCTGGTGGTCTCCCATCCAAGTACTAACCAGGGCCGACCCTGCTTAGCTTCCGAAATCAGGCGAGATCAGAAATGCTTAGGGCATCTAGGCAGCTCTGGGTTTGCATATGATGTGTAATATAATTATTTTTAAACATACTGCATTTCTGGATCATATTGGACTTTAGAAGTCAAACTGGACCATAGAAAGAAAAATAAACAAGACATCATAAATAATTAGCAAGTAACTCTAGAGTGAGTTCTCTCTTAGCCTGCACATTACAAGACATCCTTTGGTCTTTGCACTCTTTAGTATTTACTGCACATACCCAGTGAAGGAATCCTGCAGCAGTGAGCCAGGTGCTGACAAATACAGCTAGCAGTTTGGATAGTTTGATTGCAGTGCTGAGCAGGGAAGGAAAGAGTGAGATGAGTGATAAAGCCATGACAGGTACTAATGTCAGCTTAACTTGGTCTTCAACGCATCTCTCAAATCAACCAGCTGAGAGCACAGAGAGAACTCCTAGTTCCCTGAGCTCCTTGCCCTCTGATGATGCCAGCCACAGAGTCTGGCGGAACATCAGGAAGAAAAACTTCCAGAACATGGCCAAACAGCCTGAAAAACTCACAACAACAACAACCAGTTGTATTGTTGATACGAGATCTGCTGGGCACTGGGTGTTTAATTCCTACTGTTCTATAGCCCAATTTCAGATAGATGCATATTCCTTCTTTTATTGCATTTTCTTTTTTTCAGCTTTGCGGTTCCCAAAAGAAGATGCCAATTAAACCAGGGGTTCTCAACCTAAGGCCCTGGGGCCGATGTGAACCCCCAAGGTCCTGAATCCGGCCCCTGGGACCAATTGCAACCCCCCCACCTACCCCCTGTTTTGTGAGCAACCCAGCCTCTGCAGCTGCTTTTGGACTGTGATCCGGCCCCCAGTGGTGTCTGGGTGGTGGTGGACCGGCCCGCTGTTTGAAAACTTTGAGGACCCCTGAATTAAACAAACAAGCAACCCAAAGATTTCTGAAGTGTGCCTCCAGAATTCTCTGTACTCCAATTCCTCCCCAGAAAATAGAGTTCTAGGTTTCTGCGTTTGTACCCAGCATGATACGAATGCCTTGGGAGCCCTCTGCTGCTCTGTTGTAGCTTTTTTATTTTCGAATGTTGTACAAAGAACATTGTTTGCTCCAGCGCTCAATATCTGCAGTCGATGGTTGGTTACTTATCTGTTGCTGCTGCACATCTGAACATCAGTAGAACAGATGCAGGGTTTGGGGGGTTGCTTTATCAAAACAAACATGCATGTTAGTGATAGGAAGTGGAGCAGCAGTAACTTGGTGCCATGGTGAATCAGGAGTCTTTGGTGTGACCTTTCACCAGTAAACAAATACAATCCAATATAATGGTTAGCTTAGCAATATTAGGAGGAAATTAATAACCTTTGAACTGCAAAGCTGGAAGGGAACCTATGAATCATTGATTCCATCACCTCTCAAGGTGCTCCAGTGGAGAATCAAACTCTCCCTGGCTCCAAGACATAAGCCACTGAGGTCTCCAGCAGTTCTCAATTGGTCAAGGGTGATCAAAATTTTAATTTGATTCATTTGAGTATAAGGATGGAGTGTTCTAAGGACTAGTCCCGTAGGTGGCCAGATCCCAAAAGATCTTCTATATGGAGAACTAGTGCAGGGAAAGTGCCCCAGAGGGAGACCACAGCTGTGGTATAAGGATATCTGTAAGAGGGACCTGAAGACCTTGGGAATGGACCTCAACAGATGGGAAACCCTGACCTCCGATCGCACTGTCTGGAGGCAAATGATACAGCATGGTCTACATAAATTTGAAGAGGCATTTGTCCAACATGCAGAGGAAAAGAGGCAGGCACGGAAACAACGAAACTCGAGGACTGGGCAAGAAACAGAATACATCTGCCCCCAGTGCAGTAGAGACTGCCATTCCCAAATCAGCCTATTTAGTCACACTAGGTGTTGTTTTTAGGATCTCTACTCCAGGCGTGATACCATAGTCTTTCGAGACTGAAGGATGCCAATGAGTCCCGTAGGATTGCTCTCAGAGCACCAACAGAGGTTGTCAGGCATTGCTATGCTTCTCCAAGTCTCCAGGTGGGAAAGAAATCTAAGAATGGATGAGAAAATCTGCATCCTTCTACTATTCATTTTATCAAGAAAAACCTGGCTCTCAAACAAGGAAAAAAAGAAACCTCAAGGGGAAGCATGAAAAGGAGGGATTGTCGAACAGAAAGATGACACCATGCAAGCCTGGCTTACCCACTTGTGGTGACATGGAGAAACTGTAATATTTTGGGAAGTTCCATCAACCTGAGAGCTCTCAGGAACCGCAAACCTGCAGGGAGATGGAAAGTGATGGATTTGGTATATGAGCATGAATGGACTTATTAATGGAAAGTACAGATGTACTTGAGCATTCTCTGAACCCGCCATACCTCCTATGCTAAGACTGAACAAAATTTGGAAAAATTCCGGAAGACAGCAGATTCAGCTGCTTCAGAATTTTAAAAGAAAAGAAAAGCAACATGAGGAAAAGAGAAGTGTTTCTGCACAGCTGTCATGCAATGTTTGGGAAGATGGAAATGTGTCAGCTGAGAAACAAGCAGTTGTGGCTTTTACATAGTTGTTCAACGTAGAACAGCTCATTGGCAACGCTCTTGTAGATACCAGCCATCAAAACTAAAACTGACTCAAGAATGCCAAGTTCTTGTATCGAGGCAATCTTCTACAGTCTTATGCAATGTTGCACTAGAATAGGATCACTGAATCAGTGGCAATTTGCTGAGTCAGCTCATCCATAAGTCCTATTGGGCCTCCTCTAGTTGTGACTTTTTGGGGGAACCTCTTTTGAGGGAAAATAGAGCCCTTCATCCTAATTTTCTAGGAGAAGGGCCTGTTTTCTTATAAAACAAGAGCCTCTCTTGATCTCACAGGTCTACACATCCATGACTTGTTCATCAGTAAAGATGAAGACTTCCTCCACCACAACCAGCAAGCCTCTGTGTTGTCCCTGACCTGAAGAGTAATGTTCATGGTACACTGTAGCTGGAGATTTTTCTCAGGAACAATGTATCATTAGGAGGGATCTTTATTGCCTTATTGGGTGGCTTGATATTGAACAGCCAGTTAAGATTCAGTCTCCATTAAAAAACAAACTGTTCCTGGAGAAGAAGCAAATTATCCAAACTGAAATGAACTCCTGCAGCTGCTCATTTTTGGACTGTCCTTGAGGAGACGGTTACACGGCCATCTCCTCAAGGCCTGGGTGTCTCTACTAACCCAACAAAGCTTTCCAATGTATAATTTAGCCATAGTTTGAATTTGTGGGTACTCACCAAGCCAGTTTTTGCCTAAATAGAAGGATATGCAGACTGGAGTAATGGTGAAGAAATCCACAATGGAATTCAGCTCCAGCCAAAATGTTAACTTGTCACTAGCTGCTAAGAACTAAAATACAAACAAACAAAAATTAGAGGACTAGTATTTTTTTAAAAAAGCTATATATGTCTCATTTTCCTTCCAGTTCTCTCACGAAACCAGCCTCTTTCAAATGTCTTCCAACAAAAATCAATGATCTGTAGAAGGTTAGTGGAAATACTATATATCTTCTGACCTTCACATTTCATATCTACTTAGTATTTCAATTCCCACTTTTTGCACCTTGGAAGGAATCCAGGTACTGGACTATCAGTTATAACACTTTGATTCCACTTTAACTGCCATGGCTGCATCCTGTGGAATCCTGGGATTTATGATTCTATGAAGGTCTGAGAATTCTCTGCTGTAGTTTGGTGCAGTGCACTCTCCGTTGAACGTGTCAGGTATCTCAGCAAACAACAAATCTCAGGTTAGAGTCATGAGAGTTATGACGGTTTCCAATGGACATGAGTATGCCGTGTACATAAACTTGAACTTTGAAGAGGGAGCTGACTGTATTTGGATGAACTTTCCATAAGATTGTAAACCATCAGTAGAATAGATTTATTTTCAGTCCCACTCTGATGTGATACTGATCCCTTTGCAAGAACTTGGAGTATTCAGCATTCGCCTTTGTTGTGAGTAGAGATGAACTGGTGGTTTGTGTTGTTTTATATTTTGGCTTCCCAGAGCCACCACCTCCAATGGGTGCCCACTCAGAGGTGGTGCCCTGGCCTCCCTTCCCCACCTCCTCTGGGTATTGCCTGTCTCGAGTGGGTGTCTATCGCAGGTGGTGAGGTTGGAAAGTGCCAAACACCCCATTCGCCTGGAAAAAAAAACTGGCACAAACCACAATTCAGCAATTTGTGCCCATTTGTAGCTGTGAGTCTCTTTCCACTCCACCCTGAAGAGTTAATATTGTTTGTGAGTATTTGTGATTTATGTTATGTTTATGTTACTTTGGATATAAACTACTCAGAGTAGCAAACAAGCATATTAAACAAACAAACAAGATATAGTCTACCACCTCATTTTTTGGTAAGTGTACATTAGAAAGAAAAGACAAGATGGGTGTTAATTGTGAGCCATCACCTAGGGCAGTGGTGGTGCACCTTGGGCCCTCCAGATGTTTTGGACCACAACTCTCACAGTCCTTTATCACTGGCAATCTAGGCTTGTAATTCTGGGAGTTGTGGTCCAAAACATCTGGAGTACCCAAGGTTCACCACCACTGACCTAGGGTCTGACATTATACAGCCCAGATCTGATATTATCCGTTTATTTGTTGTGCAGGGGAATTTTACCTGCTATGAAAATTAAAAAAAAAACTTGTATTCTGCCCTTTATCACACCAATGGAAGTGTGCAAACCCCCCCCCCCAGATAAGGGGAAATGAATGAATGCCCAAATGTGGCTGGTTACAACTCCAACCTGCCCCCTATATGGACTATGCTGGCTTGGGCTGATGGATGCTGCAATAACACATGGCCAATTAGAAGATTTACCGGAGAGCCTTTACTTTAGCCCGCTGCTCAGTTATTCCTTCAATGGTTTTAGAAGGGAGATATAAGAAAATCCCCTATGAAGATAGACGCTGCATGTGCTCCCAAAGGGAGGTGGAATCTATGGTGCATATGTTTTTTTGTTGCCCTCTTCACAACCCTTATAGAAAGAGATTCATTCACCCATGCTTAGAGAGACTTACAGTAGACCCAAACGAGATGGGTCTGGAAAGACTTTTAAGTGATGAAAATTCTTTTATTACCAAACAAATAGCCAAATTTTGCTTATACCTGATTAAATTCCATTCTAAGATGGCGGGCTAGAAAATTCTCTACTTTCTTTTACTGGTTTAGTTTCCTTTTGCGTTTTAATATTTTTATGTATATCGTTATATCCACACTGTTTATGTAACTTTACAATTTTGCTACCATGTTTTAATGATTTTAATGATTTTTATGGTTTTATACCGCAATAAAAAACCATCCCTGATCAAGTTATGTGATGAAGAAGATGATGGTGATGACGACGACAAAGACCACTCACCCGCAGTCCAAAGTAAATGAGGAAGAATAAATTGAAGCAAAGGTCGATTGTAATTGTTTGGTCTTCAAAGGACAGGCAGAATTGTTTCACACTGTAAGAGGCAGGAGAGGAAAGAGTCAACATTGTTTATGATGAGATAACTGTCCACACAGTCTTTGAAATCAGAATGTGGGAACGCATTAAAGAGAAGAAATTTCTGCTTATATACCACCCCACACTACTTCAAGTAGCCTCTGGGGAGTTTACAGGATTTTTTAAATTTACAGTATGCAGGCTACCCATTTCCATATTTCTTCGCAAAAACAGCGTAATCCAGTATGACCTTGACTTCAAAACAAAAAAGAGAAGGCTTTATAGAAAAACGTGAGGTTATCTAAGGAACCTGGTGGGCAAGAGATTCAAAACATATTACCGACTGAAGCACTTGTCCACATCATAGGGAATTAATTTGTGGCAAGGTATGGTTGACAGCTTCTAGTGTCGGCAGTTTTAAAAGGAGAGGAGACGCATGGAGCAGAATAGATGGGTCTGGTGACTTCCAGCCGTCAAGATAGCTATAGGGACCTTTGAGGTTCACAGCCCGTATACCAATAAATATCAGTTACTGGGGGATGGGATGGGGGAGGACACAGTGATAGCTGGACATTGTATTCATGTCCTGTGATGGCCTCTGACAGCCTGAGGTGAAACACTGGATGTATCCCACATTTGAAGTCACTGCTGCCAACATTCTGTTTCCTTCCCCCCCCCCCCTTGAAGTTCTGCTCCCTTTCAGACATGAAGTCAATCAGATTGGTATTTCTTCCACTCTCTGGTCTTCTGGCGGGCATGGACTGGGCCACTCTTTGTGCTGGTGATCTTACTAAGGGTGTTTGTACACGACCCCTAAACTCCGCCGCAAATGGCTGCCAGCTCCGGAGCTTACAATTGTTTCCCCACCAGCTCCGGAGTTTACAGATAATTAAGAGCGACCACGCCCACCTAAGCGCGTCCCAGCGCACTTTTCATGTACCTGCTCTCTGGAAATGAAAATTCCTGATGTGGATATAACGTAGTGACTGCCGGGCTCTCCTTGCTTCTGTTTGTTCTTTTTTTGCCCCCCGCCTCTTTAAGAGATCTGAATGCAGTACCGCAGACGGAGGTGAGCGACATTCTTTTCTTCCTTTTTTTCTCCCTCCCCTCACACAGCCAGCAGCCAGGAGGGGGTGGGAACGCAGGAACAGCGACAAACCCCTAAGATTTCTGGTCCAAATTTAAGTGGCCAGCGGATCTTAGGGGTCGTGTGAAAAGGCTCTAAGTCTACAAGTTGGCCACATGATCCTTCCTTTCTTTGGTTTGGTTCGTTTCAAAAATATCTTGCGAGCACTTGAAGTTTGGAAATCCCCACATACAAGCTGCATTTTGCAGAAAACCCAAAGGCTTGGAAAAGTCACTTCTTGAAAGAGCCCCCTATGACAGTGGTGGCCAAACTTTGGTCCTCCAGAAGTTTTGGACCACAACTCCCACACTCCTTTGTCAATGGCAATACAGGCTTAGAATTCTGGGAGTTGTGGTCCAAAACATCTAGACTAGAGGGCCGAAGTTTGGCCTGCAATGCCCTATGAGGACAGACACTCTCTATGCTACCAAGGGGAGGTGGAGTCAATGGGCACGCAGTTTCTCTCCCCCCCCCCACTGTCCCATTCATCAATATATAGGGAGAGATTTATCTTACCTTGTTTAGACAGATAAACAGCAGACCCAAATGAGATGCATTTGGAAACATTTTTAAATGATGAAAATTAATTTTAAAAAAGCCAAATTTTGTTTGCATTGAACTAAATACCATATCAAAAAGAGGGGATAGGCTAATTCATTAGGTAGTCTTCTTGGTTGTTCCTTGTTATGCCTCTATCCTATATCATGATGATGGTATTACTTTTTAAAAACTGTATTATTTACAATTGCGCTAATTTATTTCATGGTTTTATACTGCATTCATTTCATTCATTCACTACCTGGGTGATTAAAAAGTGCTCATGCTAGCTGAGGAATACTAAGAATTATAACTGGTTTTTTTTTTTAAAAAAAACAAGTCTCCAAGCTGTGGGAATGCCCATGTTATCAAATAGAGATGGGCATGACTCAGAAAAATTGTTCGTTTTCGTTTTTGTTTTCGGCTAGGGGTCCGTTTCGGCTCGTTTCCGTTTTCGTGAGCTAATTATTTTTTGTTTTCGTTTTGTTACGTAACGAAAACAAAAAAACGAAAACGAAAACAATTTTTTTTTTCATTTCTTCCCATTTAGCTCCATTATGTGTTTTTCCAGTAACGAAAAACGAAAATTGGCTCGAAATTAGTCGTTTCATTTCCATTTTCGTTCCAGTTCAGAGCCGTTTTTCATTTCATTACGTAACGGAAACGAAAAACGAAAATGAAAATTAAAATACCGCTAAGTCGTGCCCATCTCTATTATCAAATAAATGCAACCTTGTCGGTGAAGATCCATGCAACATTTTCAGGAGAAACAAGATGAACTATAACCATATATAAACCCATTGTCAATGAATATATGAGTAAATCTGTATTCATCCTATCGCTGCAACATTCCCCAAAGGCTCTTTGGTGACAAAGCCCTCTCTAATTGCCAGAAAATTGAGACGTTGCTTTATATAAATCTGTTCTGAGGAGCTGTGTTGTAAAATGAAGGGTGTCCTTGATGTAATATAGAACTTGGTATAACAATATTAATAACATATGCTCCAACTGTCTGTTTACTACGGGCAGTCCCTCTGGCCTTATATTTATGCCTAGTAAATTTCAGCCATCCTTGTTTTCTCTTTATTTCATTTTATTCTGCCCATGAGAGGAGGCTTGTTAAAACCGTATTTCTCTTGTTAGAGCTATCACACTCTCAAATTCATTTTTCTCCTCAAGATGTCTAGAAGTCAAACTACTGAATGAGAAATGGATTGGACATATTTTATCTAGCCCAAATGCTTAGGAATCTATGCAAGTGAACAAAAAGGCACTCTTCATGGGCCTTTACGCTACATATACAATATCTGTGCTAGTCTTGTGTGGTGTAGTTGCTTGAATTCTGGACTAAAATAAGAGAAATTCAAGTTCTGTTTCCTTTTGGCCATTAAGTCAGAGTGCAAAGAGATTGGTATTTGTCCCACTGTCTGCTCTTCTGTTGGAGATGGCCTGGATTGCTCCTTTTGCTGATAGTTAGACAACATAATAGCCAGAGAAAAGCAGCTCATCTCCAGATCATTCCTATTCTCATGTTACTGGGGCCTTACCAGGGCTACTGGCTTTTTTTTTAATGCGGGCAGGATCACTGCATTTCAGTTCCAGGACATACAGTTGCAGGGACTGAAACAAAATGTAGCTTATGGCTTCAAATTTCCCTCCCAGTTTCAATTTCCCAATATCATTAAGTGGCTTAACAAGGTAGTTTAGCCACTTCATAACATTAGGAAATCAAACACTTACTCTGCTCCTCTATTATTGTTATTGTATAATAAATGAACTAGATACATTGTTATATCATATAAGTGGTATCCAATAAGATGGCCAGTTCCGAAATGAAACACAGCAGCACAGCTGTCGTTTGGAACCGAGACCCACCCAGCAGAATGAAATCAAGTTTGGGTCATGCGGGGGAAGCTCCAACAAAGAAGCAGCCTCCAACGCATCATTTTTCCTTCTCCCTGGTGCTGGCCAATCAGGAGGACATGCATCATCCCACCTCCATATCTGATTGGCCAGTGCCATGGAGAAGGAAAGATGACACATTTGTCCATTTGAGTTACAATCTGTGAGCTCAGGATCCCTACTGTTAATAGCCTCAGACCTCATTGTATGGAAAGATTACTGGTTAGATTTTACTGTTTTGTTTATTTCTTTATTGTTTTCTTCTGTTTTTTATTGTTTTCAAACTGTTTTAATATTTTGCGCTTGGAATTCAGGCTTAAATTTTTCCCCTCTGTTTTTAGTCTGCTGTTGTTCTGGCCTGTAAATAATTGAAAAATGTTTCCATTCCAGTACTTAAATTTTTTTATTTAGTATGTGTTGATGAATTGGTACTAAGTTTACCCCTGGCTTTTAAAAGCCGGAGTTTGATCACCATTCTATCTCACAGGTCTGGCTTTAGCTCTGTGGCTCAGTTCCTTGAGATGGCAGACTCCAATAGTGCTGCCAGTCCAGCCCAGAAATGATTGACCTTGGAAGCGGACCTTCCGCAGCCTTTGACCACGCTCATCGTGAGCACCGCCCTGCAATAAACATGACCTCATCTATGAGTTTCATCACCAAAGTGTCTGGGTTGACTCTTCTTTTGACACAAAACAATATTGTATGTCTGTCTCATTCTCTACGTTAGAAACCAGTGTCCGTCGAGACGCATGGAAAAATCATCATTAAAAGGGAATGTGGGCTTAACTGGAGCCGCGTGGCGCAGTGGTTAAATGCCTGTACTGCAGGTAAAACTGTGCTCACGACCTGGGGTTCAATCCCTGGTAGCAGGCTCAAGGTTCACTCAGCCTTCCATCCTTCCGAGGTCAGTAAAATGAGTAGCCAGCTTGCTGGGGGGAGGGGGCAATGTGTAGCCTGCATACTGTAAGGAAACTATAAACCGCCCAGAGACTACTTGTAGTGGTATGGGGCGGTATATAAGCAGAACACTTTGCTTTGCTTTTAAAAGCTGGCATCCCTTGAGCTAAACCACATTCTCAATGCATTGTATTAGGCCCCATGTTCTTCATCAACAAGTCAGATTTCATATTCCATTTGACACCCTTGACAGTTTCCACATTTCATGCTGTTGACAAGTGCGGAATGACAGAATGAAATTGCCAAAGCCATACTGATTTGTGCTTTTCGAAACGATACAGCCGTTTCCAACCAAGAAGAGTCCCATTTTTCAAAAATGTAGTTGCGCGTACCCTGCGTCGTTCAGTGGTAACATATGTTCCAGTTGTAAATATCTAACAAATACAGTTGCTGTTTTCTCAGCATTTGGGGGCTCCAGATGCTCATGCATCTCTTTTATTTAGACTGCTTGCTTGGAGGTGTCAATTGGATGGTTGGGAGGCACAATACAGAATATGCCATTTAATGTAAAACTGACAAAAGAGGCAGAGAACTGCAAAGGATAACTGTATAAAGTAGTTGGCTAGATGGATCAATGCTCTTATTCAACATAAAACAACTTTCTCTGTTCCTAGAAGAGTTGAGGTGACTTCTAATGTCCTGCTTTGGGTCTTTCTACCATCAGAAATGTAAAATATATAAATCTTTATTTTTATTTGTTTGCTCATTGTCATTGCTTCTTGAGCACTATATTCACTACCTGGGCTATTTCTACGGCTATTTCAATGGAGCCAAGGAAGAATGCAAACTTTTGAAATATATACTGTACCTAAAACGTGCATAACAAAAATAAGAAAAAGCGTGAAGTTTTGAGTTACCTGTAACAGTTGATGAAGTAAATGATAAGTGATCCAATGCTAAACAGGAACACCAGTATGACCTAAAACAAAACAAAACAAAACACTGTGTCAATGATAATGGTATGATTGACATTACCTTAAAATTTCCCCTGAAATGGGAGATAAAGAAACATAAGAACATAAAAACATAAGAAGGGCCCTGCTGGATCAGGCCAAAGGCCCATCTAGTCCAGCTTCCTGTATCTCACAGTGGCCCCACCAGATGCGTTTGGGAGCGCATGAGACTAGATATCTGTCTCCTGATACCCCTCGCCTGCATCTGGTCCTTGAAGTACCCCAGTGTTAAGCCTGGATATTAACACATCTCCATCATGGTTTGTAACCTGGGATGGACTTTTCCTCCAGAAATCTGTCCAATCCCCTTTTGAAGGCATCCAGGCCAGATGCTATCACCGCATATTGTGGCAGGGAGTTCCACAGACTAACAACGTTCTGGGTGAAAAAAAAAAACATTTCCTTTTGTCTGTTCTTACTCTCCCAGCCCTCAATTTGAGTGGATGTCCCCTAGCTCTGGTATTTTGTGAGAGGGAGAAGAGCGTCCCTCTATTTAACCAGCTTGGCCTGTTGTTATCTGGAATTAATAAATTAAAACTGCCATGAAGCCCTCCAGTACAAAGTCTTTCTGAACAGAGCACAACCAGCTGGATATATGTTCTGATTTGATTCTCCCATTGATTCTAGTTTTTTCTCTGACATTCTAGTTTTCTCTCTGGCAGATAATCAGGATTTCATTGGTGAGGTCCCTCCAGCATTTTTCTTAATATACTTTTATGAATTTAAGAGCTTCTCTAAACTTGCTGGTATCTCCCTCTTCTACACCAGTGGTTTCCAACCTTAGGTAACCCATTTGTTCTTGGACTGTAACTCCTAGGAGCCTCCACCGCTAGCTGTGTTGGCAGGGTTGCAGGCCAAGAACACTTGGGAAACTCAAGCTTGAATGTCACTGTGTCTGCACTGTGGAATCTTGGATCCCCAGATGTTGTTGGGTCTCATCTCTCGAAAGCCTCACACAACATTTATTTATTTATTTATTTATTTATTTATTTATTTATTTATTTATTTATTTGTTTGTTTGTTTGTTTGTTTGTTTACCACCCATCTTCCAGAAGGAACTCTGGGCAGTTTGCATCAATCCAGAATGAGGAATATATAACAGGATAAAAATATAAAGCAATCAGATCAAAACATGACTATGTTCAGAGATGCTCAAGGATGTAGGTGGAAAACTTGTGGAGGCCCAAGAATTAGCAACTATGCGGCGGATGCCATTTTGACTACATAACCTATGTCACTTATGCTAAAACACAGAGACACTCATTAGTTTGCAGTGCTGTTCTTCCCCATATCTGGATTGTATCCACTTGCAGTGGACATAACCAGTGAATATACCGCCACTCACCAGTACACGCCCAACAGAAGTCTGTGCCGAGAGCATCCTCACCACCCAGTCTTGAAAATGCCCTTTCCAGTAATTCAGCATTGGCATCCTTACAGAAAATAGCTGTTAAACATAAAAGAAATGGCTCTTGTAACAACATATCTGAACATAACCTACTGGTCAGCAGTAGAGATGGGCACGACTCAGGAAAAATGGTTTTTCGTTTTTCGTTTTTCGTTTAGGGGTCCGTTTCCGCTCGTTTCCGCTTTTGTGAGCTAATTTTCAAAAATTTTCATTTTCATTTCGTTTCATAACGAAAATGAAAAACAAAAACAAAAATGAAAAATTTTTCGTTTTTCCCCATTTAGTGCCATTTAATGCTTTTGCCGTAACAAAAAAACGAAAATTGGCTCAAAATTAGTCATTTCGTTTCCGTTTTCGTTCCATTTTGGAGCCAATTTTCATTTTTCGGTTTGTTGCGTAACGAAAATGAAAAATGAAACCGGAAATGAAAATTTCGCTAAGTCGTGCCCATCTCTAGTCAGCAGCATATGAATAGCTATTTCTTTGTATATATCTTCTGCTAGTCTGTTGTTTGGATTTTTTTGTTTGTTTGTTAAATTTTTAAAATCAGAATTTCTTCAACAGGGCCAAAGTGGATATTCATGCCTCATCTAGTTCATGTTTTCCTCATCACTGCAACACTAGATCAAGTAGGAGGTGTCAGGAATTATGCGGAGCTAACCTCAATAACTGGACTGCAAGGAGATCAAACCTATCCATCCTGAGAGAAATCAACCCTGAATGTTCACTGGAAAGACAGATTTTGAAGCTGAGGCTCCAGTACTTTGGCCATCTCAGGAGGAGAGAGGACTCCTTGGAAAAATCCCTGATGTTGGGAAAGATTGAAGGCAAAAGGAAAAGGGGACGGCAGAGAATGAGATGGTTGGACAGTGTCATCGATGCAACCAATAATGATTTGACCAAACTCTGGGAGGCAGTGGAAGACAGGAAGGCCTGGCAAGCTCTGGTCCGTGGGGTCACGAAGAGTCAGACGTAACTGAAAGACTGAACAACAACAACAACAACAACAACAACAACAACAACAACAACAACAACAACAACAACAACAACAACAACAACAACAACAACAACAACAACAACAAACCTCAATAAGCAGAGTTGCAGCAATGTCAAGGATTGGAGGCAAAAAATATGACAGACTCCGTTGGCTGGTTTTCTATTGCAGTCTATTTACAAAATATTTACAGGTTCCATTAGTTTCCAGAGACTTACATCCAGTAGCATAAACAATCCAGCTACTCTTCTTGATCACAGCCAACACAAACTGGCTAAACAGCCCTGGCTAAATAGCAAGAACATATTGGATTACATATGGTATATATAACATATCTTTCCAATCATTTCTTTACTTTCACATCACATGTCACAATGCTTCTAAGCTATGCTCCACTGTCCTTGGACACTAGCCTTCTTATCAAGGCCACTTTGCCAAGATTGCTGCAGTCCACAGCTGGACTCCGTATCTCTAACTGTAAGTAAAAAAAAAAACCTCACTCACATTATAAATATTGTTGACAGGAGGAACACGATAGCCATTAAGTTTTCCAGCTCATGAGGAACTAAAATGTGGATCTCCCAAATCGCAGTCCAGGGTCTAACCACTATACCGCATGACTCTGATTTCTTTGGGGGGGGCATAGTCAGGCAGAGCGCTCCCACCTCTTAGGTGTTTGTTATATGCCTCAACTCCCTCCTCAAATGACATAAAGTTATTTGAGTTGTTCTATAGGCTTCATCTTTCTATGAATAAGAAAGCTTAAAGACTAAGCGTGTGTTTGCATATGTGTTTTATCTTGCAAATATTGCGGAATCAGAGATGATTGAAAGCAGACACATACTGCTTCAAAAAACATTAAAACTACTGATCCTTCATCTCCTTTCCAATTAAAGGAAGGCTGCTTGCCCAAAGACACTTGTCTGCCAGCCAGCAAATCTCTGTTTCTTTACTCTGGTTCAATGCTCCCAAACACTTCCTAACTAACCCAAAACAAATTCTTCTTCTTAGCTTTTCTCAAAACCAAATAGACCCAGTTTTTCAAGCATTACTTAGAGGGCTTGGTTTCCTTTACCATACTGGTCACCCTGCTTTAAGTACCATCCAGGCTTCCCAGTATCCCTCAATATAAAAATGTGTTGTGTTGTTACAGTCATGACCGACCCTTGGTGACCCCATGTCCATGGAGTTTTCTTGGCAGGAATACTGGAGTGGTTTGCCTGTTCCTACTCCAGGCACCTACAGCAAATGGTATTCCCAGGTAGTCTCCCATCCAAGATTTAATGAGCATCCATGCTACTTCTTGAACGGAGTACCATTTAGAAACAGTCCTGGACCTAGGAAGGAACCTTGGACACTTGTGATTTCTCTCCAGGATGGCGGACTTTGCATATGGTCTGCCAAGCAGCTATAAATCCACTGAATGATAGCATTGTTTAAGTGAAAAGCCTTGTTGTAATCAACAAACTTTGTATCTCTGCATTCCTCTATTTAAATACAATTCTCATCCATCAACAAAATATAAAAAATCTGAACGTTCTTATTGGTCCTAAAATATAATCATTTATAAATAAAGGACTGTCTTGTTTTCCCAGGTGCATAGTCCCTCCTTTCTTACAATTCCTTGGTATGCTTACCTTAGATTCATAATGACATTTATAGAGGAAATAGCGTAGGACGGACTCAGATATTCTGAACGCCATGATGACAATGATGCCCCCAACGAAGATAGACAGACAAGCAGAAATAAAGGCCATCTGGAGATAATCCGTGCAGTGGCTTCCGATATCTTCTTGCCAGTTCTCTGCATCTTCTAAATGGTGAGAGTCGTGTTCCTGTCCCTCTCCGTGTCCGTGTCCGTGTCCGTGTCTGTATTCAGACATGTCTGTTTCTTCCACTTTCCTACTGTTCACTTATGAGGTTCTAAGAAGTGGCATTCCTTTCTGGAATCTTTGTGATGTCACTGCCACTCTAAAAGCTGTGACATCATTCTTAGTGTGATGGGTGGACTGTTGGCTCAAACACTGAATAGAACCCACAGAATGGAACTAATTACTGATAATTGACTGTGCACAATGGAGCTTGTGGGCTGCATACACTGTGCTCCTTGGTGGGCACCAAACTTCCAATTCCTGACATGGGAGATGGAAGGTATTACTTCCTGCATGATATCTGGAACAGGAAATTCTTCCTGAGAAAACAGATGCTGGTGGGATATTCCAAGGCTTTTTCTTGCTTTGTTTCTTTGCTTGCTTTTTAATTAAAGTATCTTTATACCTTATGAAGGAAAATATACATGTGGATTTTAGCTCAGTGAGAAATAAGCTTGTTTGTGCTTGCCAGAATCTATGTTAATTGCCATAAATGTTCATCATAAATAATAAAGTTAGTGTGGATCAAATCTGTTTATCCCTTTTTTAGTTTGTTTGTTTGTTTGTTTTGGATTTTGCTAATATGTGGAAAATGAGTTGTGTCCTGTCTCCAATAGCAATCTCTAAGGGAAATAGCAGTTGTTTTTAAAAAGTCCAACATTATCTGGTATGCCAGCCTCATGGGTGCAGTGGTTGAATCCCTACAATAACTCCTGTGCAAGGCTACTACTGAGCCTGGTTTGGTAATTGCACACAGTTGCTTCATGTAACATTGGGCACTTTTACATGACCCCTAAGATCTGCTGGTCACTTAAATTTGGACCAGAGATCTTAGGGGTTTGTCGCTCTTCCTGCGTCCCCAGCCCTCCGCACTTCCTGGCTGCTGGCTGCGTGAGGGGAGGGAGAAAAAAAGGGACAAAAAATGCAGGCTTACCTCCGGTGCCGGTGGATGCCGCCCCGTCCTTGTGATTCCTTCTCTTAAAGGGGCGGGAGGCAAAAAACAACAACAAAATGAAGCGAGGAGAGCCCGGCATATCCGCATCAAGATTTTTCACCCTCGGAGAGCAGGTACATGAAAAGTGTGCTGGGTCGTGCTTAGGTGGGCGGGGTCGCACTTAATTTCCTCTAAACTCTGGAGCTGGTGGGGAAACATTTTAAAGCTCCGGAGCTGGGAGCCATTTGCCCCGGAGTTTTGGGGTCGTGTATAAACACCCATTATTGCAGAAGGCACTTGAATTGGCTGTGTATTTGCTACCTGGCCAGGTTCAAAGTCCTTTCTTGGAAGGAATACTGGCGTGGTTTGCCAGTTCCTGCTCCAGGTGACTACAGCATCTGATATCCCCTGGCGGTCTCCCATCCAAGTACTAACCAGGGCCGACCCTGCTTAGCTTTCGAAATCAGGCGAGACCAGATGTGCTTAGGTCATCTAGGCAGCAGAGCCCTAAATCACCCAGGGCCATGAAGTATGGCTTTCCCCCACTCATCCTATGCGGTCAATGAGATATTCTGAGAAAGGTACAGCTAGCAATTCCACAGGATTCTGATAACACCTTTTGATCCATCAGGAATACTCTACTGGCTGACATAATATGGAATGCCCTGGAATTTCTGATATAGAACCCTTAATGAAATTTTCTTCTTTCTTCTTTTTCTTAGCTTCGTCCCATTTGGTGGTGGGGTCTGCTATTCTTGTTTTGGCCTTCCAACTTGGCACAGATGTGGGCTAGGTCTGGGTGAACCTGGAACAACTTCATGTCAGTGCCAAGTGTGCTCATCCAAACACTGCTTTGGTTGTCCCCTCAACCGGGACTCACTGACCTCCAGGGTGAGACTCTTTTTGGCCAGAGCTTCCTCACTGGCATGCAAGGTGTGCTCATACCAACACAGTTGGGCTTCACGCATCTTGTCAGCAACTGGAGCAATGTCGTATTTGGATTGGATGTCATCATTGCACACACTTGATGACTTAAATTGATAAATAGATAAACATGCCATTGGAATAATGACTTCCCCCCAATGAAATAACGGCTTCATACCAAGACTTGTTGGAAGTCATGAAAAAGTTTGTAGATCGCCAATGTCATGTCCTATTTAGTGCTCATAGCCTGGGTCTCAGGCTGAGAAAACTGGCAGCCAAGAAAGAAGAATGCACAATGTCCCACAAATTAAGAAAACACAACAGGCCGAGCAGCCTGCCCTTGCAGCTGCTGGGTTCAAATGTAGGTAGTGATCATCAGTACCCTCTGAAACATAATTTCATCAACGGCTCTAGGGGTTACGATGAATTTTAAGAAAAGCTTTTATGAAGCTGATGGAAGAATAATAGCACAATCAGATTCCTCTTCATACAATCAGAACAGCTGAGTGGGAGGTGATTTGGTCAAAAAGGGGACCCATGCCCAGGAAAACTAAGTAGCACAATAATAGTTCATCAACACAAGATCGAGAAAGCACAGAATGCAGTATTGAGGCTTTGGGGAGTGATTATGGCGTGCCACCCTCCCCTTTCTGAAAGCCAGATGGTAAACTGAATGGCTATGAAACAATAAATCCATGGGAACCATCTTGCAATGGTTATTGTTAACACATTCTTTATTCTTATATTCATTTGCATATACATCTGTCTTGCAGTTGTGTGTGTTGTGTTGTGTCTTTACAGTCATGACTGACCCTTTGTGACCCCATGTCCATGGAGTTTTCTTGGCAGGAATACTGGAGTGGCTTGCCAGTTCCTACTCTAGGAGTCTACAGCACCTGGTATTCCCTGGTGGTCTCCCACCCAAGTACTAGCCAGGTCTGGCCCTCCTTAGTTTCTGAAATCAGACGAGATCGGACGTGCAGCTGATGTCTTGTGGTTAACCCAAAGGAATTAGAATCTGTTCTCCTTTGTAAATATATGAATGTTTCTTGAAAGAGTTCTGGGATCAAAACTGAAGGCAGGCCAAGAAGCATGAGTATATTCTGTTCCAAACCACATGGTTTTGCCTGTAACCAGCTTCAAATTCTAAATGCCCTAACCTTTGACATGAACTTCTGGGGCATTCATTTGCAATTATCTGTTTTGCTCGTGAATAACTAGTGTATGCCTGAAGAAGAGGTATTTAGACCACGAAAGCTTGCTTTCGTTGGTTTATTAGCAGTTACATTTTTCCACATTGTTATTGTGTAATGACCACTCGGCTTTCTTTGAGTTTTTTGTAAAAATATATTATTCTCTTCCAGCTTGAGGAAAAATAGACTCATGTAATGTGGAACACCTCCCATAGGATGGCAGCAGATCCTTGTCTATGGTATTACGAATAACTGCTGTTCATTCTCCATGCAAACTGGTTGGTCCCAAATTGCTGCAATACAGCAGAGCACCAAGAGCTGGATGTTTTATTCACGAGAGTGCCACATTCCAGTGGCATTTCATGGGACAAAGCTGCTGGCAGTGGGATGATGCTATGAAGGTGCACAGATCAAAGTATCTCACAACGGGGGGGGGGGGGGTCAATAATATATAAAGTGACCGGTGCTAAGTGATCTTTCTTTATCCTTAGTAGACAAAAACAATAGCAACTGCATATAGTAAATTACTGTAAAAGAACAAGGCCTTATTTATACCCACACACAAGAGCAGCATGGTTTAAATCACAAGAACATAAGAACCTGTCCAGTTAGTATAGAGCAGTGGTGGCGAACCTTTGGCACTCCAGATGTTTTGGACCACAACTCCCACAGTCCTTTATCATTGGCAATACAGGCTTGGAATTCTGGGAGTTGTGGTCCAAAACATCTGGAATGCCAAAGGTTCGTCACCACTGGTCTAGAGTGATCAACTCTGAACAGAAGCAATGGATCCCAGGACTCTAGTCACGTTTCTTAGATTCCTGTAACCCTTTGTGATCTCCTATTCAGGTTCTCATTGAGATCCCGTTTAGCTTAAGAAGAGAAAATCAGTGCATTTAAGGTGGGCTGGTGCTACAAACATCATACCAATGTCAACTGGCATACTATTCCAAGACATAAACATGTCACATAAGCATGCCCAATATAAAAATGAAATCAAGAAACCAGGAGTTGAATCATGGGAACTGGATTTTTTTTTTCTGGGATCGAAACATTTCACCGCTTATCCAAGTAGTGTCCAAAGAATAACCTCACCTGGATGAATGAGAATATCAACAGATCAGTTTTTAAAAAAACACCATAACTTTGTGGCTGCTTCAAGTGTTAAATGGGTGCA
This sequence comes from Phrynocephalus versicolor, assembly GCA_023846285.1. NCBI lineage: Eukaryota > Metazoa > Chordata > Lepidosauria > Squamata > Agamidae > Phrynocephalus > Phrynocephalus versicolor. The sequence goes on along the minus strand of JAHTLZ010000327.1, from coordinate 14,300,590 downwards.
ATCCATGGTAGCTCTGGTGCGGTCAGGGTGAGAAAGTGGTGTATAATTAGCTTAGCTTGCTTGCATTTAGAAGCTTGCCAATACTACAATAAAAGGAATTCCTTTAACACCATATCACTGATCTCTGCTAAGCCTACTGAAACAATCTTTCATTTCAGATGCATTCCTTGTGATATTGGG
>JAHTLZ010000327.1:14288722-14300400 GCA_023846285.1 Phrynocephalus versicolor | reverse complement strand
CTCTCTCTCTCTCTCTCTCTCTCTCTCTCTCTCTCTCTCTCTCTCTCATTTTTGTTCTTGTCTTTTCATTGTGGGTATGCAGTGTTTTAAAAAGCCAATACGTTGGTCTAGAGGAATCATAGAATTATAGAATCACAGAGTTGGAAGAGACCTCAAGGGGCCATCTAGTCCAACCCCCTCCCATGCAGGAACCCCCATCACAGTACTCCCGACATATGGCCATCCAGCCTCTGCTTTAAAAACCTCCAAAGAAGGAGACTCCACCACCCTCTGTGGAAACCATCAGTAGCCCAAGGAACCACAATAAAGGATAGACCACTGGGTACCAGAGCTTGGGAATTATTTTGAATTACAATTTTCACAGGCCCCTCTGCCCCAGCATCATGTCAATGGAGAGGATATTCTGACTTTATTATTTGCCTGCTCAAGTAGTCTATGAAAAAAGATCTACTCTGGAGCAAATCTGGGGAAAATAAGAAGGAACCAAAAACCAAGGAGAAGAGGAAATGTCACTTTGCATATAATGTCAATCTCCCCCACACCATTACTTGTTTAGATTTCCTTTGGAACTCATTAAAACATTACTTCAAGTGCTGACTAGAGATGGGCATAAAATGAATCATGAAGCAATGAAGCAAGCAAACAAATGAAATGGGCTGTTTCAAGGCTCATTCCAGGACATTTCATGGAAGCATGCCAGCCCAGAAAGGAAACATCAACCAATGATTGGTGTTTGGGGATTCATATACATTTTGACATGTGTTGTCCCTCGCCAGTCAGCCTGGTGCCATTCAACCCATTTCTCAGGCAACACTGCGGTGGACCTAGAGAAAACGTTGTGTAGTATGACAGGTCAGTCAGCCAACCACAGAGGTCCAGGTCCACTCTTAGAAGTAGCTGGTCAAAGAGGGACACTCTGGGCAGCTCAGGCTGGTGGTTTCAGTTTTGCAGCAGCTGTCATAAAAAAAGACACTTAGGGCCTTTTCACATGACCCCTAAGATCCACTGGCCACTTAAATTTGGACCAGAGATCTTGGGGGTTCGTTGCTCTTCCTGCATCCCCACCCCTCTGCACTTCCTTGCTCCTGTCTGCGTGAGGGGAGGGAGAAAAAAAGAGAGGAAAAAAATGCAGGCTCACCTCCGAAGCCGCCCGTCGTCATCCTGATTCCTTCTCTTAAAGAGGCGGGAGGCAAAAATCAAAACAAACAGAAGCGAGGAGAGCCCCGCACTCACCAGATTACATCTGGATCTGGGGATTTTCACCCTCCAAGAGCAGGTACATGAAAAGTGCGCTGGGACGCGCTTAGGTGGGCATGGTCACACTTAATTTCCTGCAAACTCCGGAGCTGGTGGGGAAACAATTGTAAGCTCCAGAGCTGGCAGCCATTTGCGGCAGAGTTTAGGGGTCGTGTACAAATACCCGTAGCTGCTCTGTCTCTCACTTCTGTCCTCTTCCCATATTTCCACCTCGGTCCATCTCACGATGAGCAACATCCTGTCTCAGCTTCCCAGGCATGAACCACTTATTTCATTCCCACCACCATCAAGCCAGCTTTTTTGGAGGCGGGGGGGGGAATCTGCTTACTAATTTGCTTATCCATGGTCAAAAAAACACAGTGGAGCAGCTGTATATCTATGAACAGAACTGGCCACTAGAGGGCAGCAGCGTCCATGCTATATATCAGCGGCGGCAAACCTTCGGCACTCCTGATATTTCCAACCACAGCTCCCACACTCCTTTGCCATTGGTAATCTAGGCTTGGAATTCTGGGAGTTATGGTCTAAGACATCTGGAGTGTCAAAGGTTCACCACCCACCACTGCTTTATATAATGTTCGCTAGAAAAATACATTTCTTTGATGTGATTATCAGAACTGGCCTCTAGATGGAGACAGAGAACATATTACATACCGTATATTGTTCAACAATAACTATTAAAATAGCGCTGTGCATTTTTCAGCACCTGTGGGGCATCTTGACTTGGAACTGACCCCCTGCTTCTCCTGCATACCACCAATTTACTTTGGTCAAGATCAAGAAGAAAGACTGATACAAATGCTTGCCTACTAAACGCTATTATAAAAAAAAAAAACTGCAACTGATTTCCTCTCATAAAACACATCCCATCTCATTTTTAAAGATAGCACAGCTTTCTATATTAAAGAACAGGGAGGTTAGCCTGAAATTCAAAAGCAAATGACCCAGTCAGCTCTGTTCTTTTCCCAGTTTCCAATTTAATAAACATGCATCTACATTTAATGGACAATCTGTCAGTTCTTTTTAATAGAAATCACCTGCTTCTCTAATAAACATTAAACAAAATGACAATGTAATAGCCAAGGCATCTCATCTTAATGCCAACTGCTTCAAGAGGAAAAATTTCCTGTTAATATATCTTTGAATAGACCATTTTTCTTACTTTGGTGCACCCTATTATAACTCTATAGCACACTTTAGCTGTGATACCAGAAGCCACAGCAAACTCTGACATCAAACAGCATTGCTACTGGGGAATTCCAGGGGAATTTTCATCATTGGATCAAATAAAACATTAAGGAAATCACACGAGCCATATAGTATTTTATCGGGTAACCCCTCCCAAAAACAACAACAACAAAAAAAAAACCAAGAAAACCAAAAGACATATCTACAGAAGTGGATGCATCCCGAAAGCTCTCATTAAAATATAACAGTTTCTAAGGGGTCACAATGGTTTGCGTTCTTTATTTTATTTTTATTTTGGTGTTCTTTGTTTGTTTGTTTGTTTGTTTGCCTCATAGGCTTACACAGGATCACACAGCTATCCCTTCTAAAACTAATAGTATTTTATGTAATACAACACAATAATAGAATTATCTACGATTGGGTGGGGGGAAACGGGGGCTTTAAAAAAAATTATTTTAGTCCCTGAAACAAGCCCTGCACACTAGCTGATTGGTGCTTGCTTTGGGGACATAAAAAGTTTTAAAAGCCCGTCCTTCCCCCTATCCCCGAAACACATAAAACAAAGGCAAAAAACATAAAAAACATAAACACACATAAGCTGGAATGGTTATCTGATTAGATGTTAGAGAAGGCTGGATTAAAGCAGAACCATGCCTTGCAGTGTGGCCGTGGGGAAACTGCATAGTCTCAGAAGGAACTGGTTAACTACTTCTGCATACTGGTCATGGACACTTTGTATTCGTACCCCTGGGGACACACACACAAAAAAGTGGGGCAGCACTGGTGGTAAGGAGCCCCATTCCATCCCCCCAGAACTAAACGGTCCACTCACTGGTCAGTGCACAGTGCACACACCAGTCCTCATTGCAAACACACCAATTTCAGAGCTGGCATTTCCCCACTGCCCTTCACACACTGACATAGACCACTGCTGCGTTTTAGATTTGAAATGCCTTTTGCTTAAAGACAAACTGCCTTTAAAATCACTGTCCGCTTTTCAAATAGCTTTTTCTGAAGAGCCCCCTTGGCCAGGACCATTTTTAACCAATGTGTCAGTTTTTCCTGTGACGACCACTGGGGGTGGTGTTTTCTTAAATCGGTTCCTGCACCCCCTTTTAAAGCAATTTGGTTGTATTTGCAGACATACTACGCCGCCTTTTTCGTTTCCCCCCATTTTCTGCCGTTTCCCTGTTGTAGTTTAAAGGGGTTCAGCCAAGTGTGAATGGGGAAGGCGATGGCTAAGCAACCTCTGAAGTGAGGACTGCCCGTGACCGCGGGAGGAGATAAGGCAATCCAAAATAGAAAGCGTCTGCTCCAGGAAGTGCGGTAGTGGCCATAGAGGCAAGATGAGAACTCCCCCTGCTCAGCTGTTGAGTGATCATCTGTGCAGGGAAGCAACGACCAAGCTACTTCCTCAGTTGCTGTGTGTACGATGAAGATGGGGGCTTGTGCTGATTGCCAACCAGTCAGTGAAACTACTGGTTCTGAGGGGAGGGAATGGACCTCCTTGGTAACTGTGGTGCCACACTTTGTATTCGTGTCCTCAGGGGATATGAGTAGGAACTTGTGTCCATGTCCACTTTATACCTAGAAAATGGCGGGGAGGTCATTGTAAGTCACAGTCACCAGACAGCCTACGTATTATTGTTATTAGGGATGGGCATTTCGTTTTGGGACCAGTAGGTTATGAAACGAACCATGCGAGCCCAGGTGGTCCTCGGAACTGGTTGATACACACAGATCCAATTGCTTTACCTTTCTCTGTCTCATGCAGGGTTAAAATCCAACGAGGAATCACGCTGCGACATCATCTCTGCTTGATCTCTGATGCTGGCCAATCAGGATCTGGGCAGGGACAAGCATCATCCCACCCCCCTCTCTGATTGGCCAGCAGCACGGAGCAGGAAAGATGACATTGCAGCATGCTTCCTCATTGCAGCTCAGCTCCGTGCCAGCAGAGAGAAAGGTAAAGCAATTGGATCCGCATGTATCAACTGGTTCTGAGCACCACCTGGGCTCGTGTGGTTTGTTTCGTAACCTACTGATTCCGAAATAAAATGCCCATCCCTAATTGTTATGGCTGTTCTAGTCATTGTGTTTTGATATGATAAGCATCTATGTTTTTAATCCATATCTGTTTTTCAGCCCTGTGAAAATCCAAATCAAAGTCTATTTGACAGATGGTTGTCTAATTCCCTCTGAACCTGTTGTCTAATTCTCTCTTAAATGCCTCCAGCCTTGGAGCCCTTGCCACCTCCTGAGGTAGACAGTTCCGTTTCCATTTGTGTTGTGTGTTGTGTCATTGCAGTCGTGACCGACCCTTTGTGATTCCATGTCCATGGAGTTTTCTTGGCAGGAATACTGGAGTGGTTTGCCAGTTCCTACTCCAGGCACCTACAGCACCTGCTATTCCCTGGTGGTCTCCCATCCAAGTACTAACCAAGGCCGACCCTGCTTAGCTTCCGAAATCAGGCGAGATTGGATGTGCTTAGGGCATTTAGGCCATGGTTATCACAGGAAGAGTGCAGTATGCATATTCAATAAAGCCTCCCATCATTTTCTCGAATATCTGTATGACTTTCAGTCTGGGCAGCAGGAGCCGTACCCTTTGTGCCTATCATCTCAGCTCTTTAGCGCTCACATTCTTCTTTTCATTTGGTCAACGTGTTTCCTTGGCTGCAGTATTCATTACAAAGGGATCCTTGAGGCTAATGAAGGATTTTTAAAAGCCTTATGCAAGCAGCTTGATTGCCGCAATCAGGGTGATTTGGAAATAATGTTTTTATCTGATGGGCCCTCTTAAGCCTAATGAGGGTACAAAAAAATGTCCGGGGGGGGGGGGGCAGAATAATAAGAGACCAAATGCCTAAAGGAGAGAGGCAGCCAGGGCACATGATTATGCAGTGCATTACAGGCACCACGGGGAAGGGCTCTCGGTGACTCAGAAACAGGGATGCAAAAGCAGGTGCAGAGCCCACAGGCAAATCAGATGAGAATCTTGTTGCAATGGAAACAGGGTCAGAACACCAAGACCTTTTGATTAACAGAGATGCTAATGTCACTTGTCATCCTAGCTGGGTGTCCATTTCCCTCTGAGTTCAGCTGCAGTCCTCAAAATAGCCATATCTTCCTAGCAACAAGATGTTTCTTTCAAAGGTAGTGTAGCATGGGTGGTGGTGGGGTGCTATGGGATATTTATTTATTTATTTATTTATTTTAGAACTTGTTTACCGCCCGTCTTCCCGAAGGAACTCCGGGCGGTTCACAACATAGTAAATCATACAACCAAAGATAACTACCACAGATAACAGAAGAAACAAAAATTAGTTAAACAACAAATAAAAATAAAAATAAAAATAAAAATCGGCGCTAGTAACCCAAAAAGCAGATGGCGGGAAAAAAAATAAAATTAAGTCACCAAATGCTTCTCGGAAGAGGATCGTCTTTAGAGCCTTCCGATAGTCACTCCAGTTGTAATTGTTTTTCCTAGGAGACAGAAAATTCATTCACCCACCCCACCCCAACAGCCTGTCCTCACCACCTCCCTATCTTAGGGCATTGCCTCACATCCACTTTGTTGTTCTAGAAAGTGCGCTGAGTTGTGGTACTTAAAATTGTTCCCCCCCACGGCCATCACACTTTAAGCAAAATAAAGTGTGACCCCCCCCCCAAAGCACGAATTAGTGCATCCTCCTTGTACCTGGCCTTGGGGTGGTGGAACCTTTGTCGTGTTTCCGCTGGGTTTTTTAAACCGCTACACGCGCCCATGGGCTAACTTATATTCCACAACATAACTGTTTTTTTCTGTCTTTTGCCACAGAAAAACAAAAACAAATGCACTTTGATGCGGCACCCGCCCGTGAGGTCACAGAAGTTTCGTAACAATAAAGTGCGTCCTTGAAGATGCACGAACAGCAACAAAAACACATGACCGCAACAAGATAGATTATACATTCTATTTTGTTGTGGTACAAAGTGGACGTGAGGTAGCCCTTAGTCTTGTTCTCGCTTCCTCTTCATTGTTTGCCTCTGCCGCCATCTTGAGACACAGCAGGCCTGGCTTCCCTTCCTATAGCTGAGCCTGCTGTCTCTGTGGAAGCCCCTTCCTCTCAGCTGATAGGTGGTGGGATGTACAGAGACAGCTGGACCAACTCTTGACGGCAGCAGCAGAGGAGGAGGAGGAGGAGGAGGAGGAAGAGGAGGAAGAGGTGGCAGCAGGAGCAGGTAGGGAGCTGACAAGGACAGCCCCCCAACTTGCCTCCCCCAGGAGCAGTGGGGAAAACGTGGGGCTGCAAAGGGGTGATTCAGCACTGCACATTGTTGTTAGTCTGTGGAACACCCTGCCACAGGACGTGGTGATGGCATCTGGCCTGGATGCCTTCAAAAGGGGATTGGACATATTTATGGAGGAAAAGTCAATAGCAGGTTACAAACCATGATGGGGATATGTAATCTCCAGGCTTAAAACTAGGGTATTTCAAGGGGCAAATGCAGGGGAGTGGTATCAGGAGAAAGATATCTAGTCTCATGAGCTCTTGGGCACATTTGGTGGGGCCACTGGGAGATACAGGAAGCTCGACTAGATGGGCCCTTGGCCTGATCCAGGATGGTTTTTCTTATGTTCTTATGTACAGTGCCGATGCTGTGGCACCCATAGGGACACATGGTGCTGGATCATCCATTTGTAGAGATGGAGGTGTAGGCAAAATCGTGTAGGAAGGCACTGGGAAAGGGTGGGTATGCTGTAGCAGCGGAGAGGTGCCAGCAGCACAAGGATGGTCACACCAGATGCAAAATGTTGGCAACAAACGCCATGCCACTGATTACTGATGACACAGCTTGGAGTCGGGGTGGGGGTGGGGAGTCCGTCCTTCCACTTTAAGAACTGTTGCACACCTTTCTGGCCCAGTGGTGGGGCATGCATTCCTTTTGACATACTGATTGAATGCAGTCCCCCAAGCATCTTCGGTCTCCGCACAAAAGTCACCGTTTTCACACAGAAGTCCTTTTCATGGGTCTAATGCTATGACGGGTTTCTTTCTCCAAACTCAGCAGCACCAGTCCATATCCCTGTTTGCTTTATTATTTTTATTAATGTGGCATTTATTGTTAAAGGATAATGCACTCTAAGAACTATGATTATATTCTACATATCCACAGAGGCTAATTTCTGAGTTGCAGAAGACCACAAATCACACCCTGTGAGTACTTCTCGTCACCACAGGAAGCATGTTCGGTTTTGCTTTCTCACTCTTGCGGCTTGTCTGTTCCTTGTTCCAGCGCTGCCATCTTTACAGGCTTCTGCTGGGGTAAAAAACAAGAGCAGGAATTAAAATAGTTAGTATAAAGGCTGCATTTATCATGATTAGTGCTTTCCATTCCCAAGGAATCTCACATTTACATTGTCCCTTTAGAATTAAGTTCTCAAAGCAAACGATTAACCACGTTTGAGCAGGATTTTTTTTTTTTTGCAGTGTTTTGTTTCGTCTACGATTTGATTGAAACCATAAGACTTCTTCCTTCTCCACAACCATCATTCAGTGCCTCCCATCTCATCCTTTGGAGTAGAGATGGGCACAAATGGTGTTTTTTGCCGTTTGTGCCAGTTTGGTTTTTGGCAGAATACATGTTTGGTGCTTCCCACCCAACCCCCTTCTCTGGTGGGTGTCCACTCAGAGGCAGTGCCCCAGCTACCCTGCCCTGCCTCCTCTGGGCTCCCTCTGGCACAGGTGAAGCTGGCAAGCACCAAACACCTGTTTGGCTGAAAAAACAAATTGGCATGAACCGTGGAACCGTTGGTTCATGCCCATCTCTATGCTGGAGACTATTATTGCGTAAAAGTCCTTTTATGGTGGTGAAGTCTATGTAAACATAGCTTTAGCAGTTGGCCCAAACTTAAAGCAAAAACAAAGACAGTTCAATATATTTTCTATGCACTTCATAATTTGTCCCGTTACACTTTGTTTTACCTAGTACCTGAAATCCTAAGGAAAAGGCTAAAGAAAAGGGGACGGCAGCGAATGAGATGGTTGGATGGTGTCACTGATGCAATCAACATGGATTTGACCAAATTCTGGGAGGCTTTGGAAGAAAGGAGGGCCCGGCATGCTCTGGGCCATTGGGGTCACAAAGAGTTGGACATGACTGAACAACTGAACAACAACAACAATATAAGGCTATGCTTTCAGAAATATGTTTGGCAATACACCCAGGCAGGCAGCTTTGTGTGATTTGAAATGGAAGCATCGTCCTGTTTCATCTGTGCACACCCTCCTGCTCCCCCAGTGAGGAATGAGACAAGAAACAACAGAGACAACAGCAGGCTCCGATAATCATAATGCAACACAAGCTACTCCTTTTGGCTCACAAGCAAACAAGCAGGCGGAAGGTGGGTGTCCTGCGAGGAATGGAGAACAGCAACCAGTTTTATACAGCCCAGGCAACTGTCAGCAGCACCTGTGGCTTCTTGACCCTCCCTTCAACCCTGGCATTTGTTCACCAAGATGGCCATTCCCACTTCCTCACCTCAAGAGGCAGGTCTGGTGGGAGAGCCTTGGCAGCTCCTGTTCTTCCTCCCAACTCAAGCTCCCCCCCCCCCCCGCTGCTACCTCTGAGAGGCAGCTGGGCTATGTAGTGTGGCTGGCTCCTTCCCCCCAGGTGCCAACAAGCACGCAGAAGTGGTTGGTGAACAGCTGCCCTGCTGTGATTCTCTCCACAGCTTTGTCTAGCACACATGGGGATATGCAACAGAGTTCCAGACAGTGTTTTCATGTACAAAGTGCTCCAATGCATAGCTTCAGACTTTCAAATACAGTTATGCTGACTGAGCCTCTTATGATCACTCCCATGATTCCCTCACCCTTGACTATGTTAGCCAGCGCAAGCTGCAATTCATAATTCACAAAACATCGGGAGAGTCAGTCAGTTTCCAAGTCTTAGGAGGCCCCCTGAAGTTTCAGGAAACTGACGCCTACCCTGAGTCCAGAGACAGGGTGAAAGTTCTCAAGGAAAGGAGTGCTGGAAAAGGGGGTGGGGGAATGTTTATTTTCATGAGCTTTTAAGGCAGAACATCCATTGTCAGCTGGTATCGGGGCTCACTCACTCAATGTGAAGGTGTTGTTGTACATGTAGTACTTGTATAATATGGCATATCAACAGCAACACCAAAAACAAAAACAGAGGAAAGAGGCTGGGCGCAGGACTGCCATATTTCATTTCTGAAGTCAAGGCAACCAAATTTGAAACTTATCCAAACATACACATTATGCAATTTTTATATGATTCCATTTGAGAACAGGAATTAGGTTTTAACAGTGTTTTCAGTCTTTTTTTGCTGTATACTTAGCAAGCACTGAGCAGAGAGGGCTAGTCTAGTATAATGAACAGTCTGCAGGAATTGGAACAGGGAGACCAAGTTCACAGTTCTGGTCTGCACCTGTCCAGATGAGCCCCCACTCCAAACCCAATGCCAACCAAGGTAATCTGGAAATGCTTTCTACAAGTGTCAACCACCAAAGCTTTTTTTTTTTTGCAGTGTTTTGTTTTGTCTATGATTTGATTGTGAGAGAAAAACTGAAAGACTCCTCCCTTCCCCATTCCACAACCATAATTCAGTGCCTCCCATCTCATCCTTTGGAGTAGAGATTGGCAAAAATTGTGTTTTTGGCCGTTTCTGCCAGTTTGCTTTTTGGCCGAATACATGTTGGGTGCTTATTATTAGCAAATTTCCCCAAAATATAGGGCAGTAACAAATGTAATAACCTCTCCCCCAAACTTTTCCATGTTCTTTTGTTAGATGAGTCATGGCAAGTGGACATCTTTTCTTGAGAGATCAAAATGTTTCGCTGCTCATCCAAGCAGCTTCATCAGTCTGAGGAAAGTTAGTGGCAAGTCCTCCATTTTACAGTTCACCTTCATTTTCACACCACCCTGGTCTGAATAGGCTCATAAGTAGGTCAATGGTCTGAATAGGGTCATTAGGTGAACAATGGCCCGAATATTATGTTAATATGTATGTTAATATGAATATTAAGTATATTAAGTATGGTTCATTAGCATCTATTCCCAGCATCTGCCCCTTCCTCATTAACTGGTACTTAAAGTCAACAAAACAATCAAGTCCCAGATTTCTAATGGTCATTAATAAAGCTTGATTGTTGCACTGCCTGTTTCCTGAAGGTGCTCAGGGTCAGCAGATAAGAATCTGGTGGGGATAGCATGAACTGACATTTTTTTCTTTTGTGTATTTGTGCACACAAGAAGTGGTGGTCTTATACTTTTCAAACTCAGAGGGTTTGCACTTTCAGGTTATCCTTAAACAAAATACAGTAGTATTTATTTATTTATTTATTTTATTTTATTTTATTTTATTTTATTTTATTTTAGAGTATTTTAGAGTATTTTTTAGCCTGCCTTTCTCCTTGGAAAAGGACCCAAGTTGGCTGACAGTAATGAGGGATAATATACAGTCCAGTACAATTAAGACATGTTCAAGTATTTAAGAACAAAGAATTGAGGGACATCTTGCAGCATTAATAGACAACAATAGTACCCACATATTCACAGGTAATTGGTTCCAGGTCTCCCCACAGATACCAAAATCCACTGATAAGAACGAAGGCCCTGCCAACACCTATTTGCAACAGCAACCTGCTTTGTGGCACCTATTTGTGACAGTGAATTACTTATTATTATTATTTTTTTGGGGGGGCAACTGTGATAACTGAATCTGTGGATGTGGAATTAGCGTATATGAGGGTAATACTGTAAATGTATTTGGACTATTCTACTTAAAATCACGTTAAAGGGTTCTATGAAAGGTAAAGACATTCCTGGCTAGAATCCTTCAGCAGTGTCAGTTACAACTTTTCCGTCACTGATGACTGAAGTTTGATAATACCATTTATTTCACAATTTTATCTTTAATCCGCCCTTTCTATTTTAGTTATCCCTGTGTTCCTTGAGTGATTTTTAGGATGTAATTGTTTGTTTGTTTGTTTGTTTTTATACCACCCATCTTCCAGAGGAACTCCGGGCGGTTAACAACACAATCAATTGTTGACTTAGTTAGGCTCATTTTGCTTATTAGCTTCGTTGTTACATTATATACTGCTCTTGTTTTGTTGGTTGAATTATCGGTACATTGCCCAGAGTGGCCTTGTTGCTAGAGGGTGCGATATATAAACCAAATAAATAAATAAATAAATAAATAAATAAATAAATAAATAAATAAA
>JAHTLZ010000327.1:14254986-14288712 GCA_023846285.1 Phrynocephalus versicolor | reverse complement strand
AAATAAATAAATAAATAAATAAATAAATAAATAAATAAATAAATAAATAAATAAATAGTTTATAACATTAATTTAGAGTTGTAATCAGGCCAACAAAAGTCCTCAGGGCACTTGCTATTTTAAAACATTTTGGGAACTTGAGGATAGGCTGAAGAACTTGTAAATCTCTAGCTGTCACTGAACTCTGGCACATGGATGGAAGTAATATTCACTCAGTACCTTGTTCTCATTGATTTACAGTGCGTTGACAGGACATGACATGTCCACGAGAATCATTCAAGCCCCAGGAGATATCTGCCTTGAGCCAAGATTGAGACAAAGACCTTTACTTGCCTCACCACAAGGTCTCTGTAATTTGCACAGAATGTTTATAGTGTATTTCCTTTTTGAGAATCAAAGGACACACACAAACACACTAGATGCAGAGAAATATGGGCAGATTCTTAAGTCAGACACAATCCATCCACTCCATGGTTCACGTTCTTTAATAAAGCAGCGATAATTCTAGTTTTGCAGTTCACACAACTGCAAAAACAAAACAAAACACATACTCTCCCAATTGTAATAGTGTATACAAAGGAGTGATTTTTGCCCTATTACCAGGAAATTCCAGAGGCTACTGCAGTTCCTTCTCTTTTAAACAAAGCAAAACAAATGCATGATAGAATTTACATGAAATGTGCAGAAGGGACAAGAGATATAATGCTCAGTTTTAGAACAGTATTTATAACCTACTGTGGGGAACATTGTGCAAAAGTCATGGTAAGCAGTATAAAATATGTTCCATAAGCATAGGGAGTTGTAGGTACGTTGAAGAGTGAGGGCAAATGTAGAGACCTTAGGATGGGGTTGGATGCAGCGGCTAGATTGCTGACTGGGGTAGGTTACAGAGAACACAATACACCCCTACTAAAGCAGTTCCACAGGCTGCCAATCAGCTATCGGGCACAATTCAAGTTGCTGACCTTGACCTACAAAGCTGGTCCTGGTTCCTAGCTACCCCAAAGATCAAATCAAAGGTCAAAGTCAAAGTCACCTTTATTGGCATAAAATAGTCGTTAAAATTGTTACAATAGGCAAACCTCTCAGTGCCTAACTAGCGACCACATTAATCTGGGGTTACCATAAACCAAACTTAAAAGGAAGCAGGGCTACTCTTTTGAGAAACTAGTAATAAATATTTGGCTACTAGCTCTGTCACGCTTTTATCTTTGTCTGCCAAGAGAGCAGCAGTAATAGTCTCAGGGGTTGTTGATAATTTGGAAATAATGGAGCCAATTAAAGATCAAATCTCACAGTATGAACTGAATTGGGTGTTAGGGTCATCAGAAAAGGCCCTTCTCTCCATCCCGCCACCTTCACAGGTATGTCTTGTGGGAACCCATGAAAGGGCCTTCTCTGTTGCTGCTCCCAGACTTTGGAATTTCCTCCCGCTGGAGGTCAGGACTGCCCCATCTCCGCTGTCTTTCTGGAAACAGGCAAAGACCTTCCTCTTCAGGCAAAGTTTCTTTGAATGAGGGACTTCCTACTATGTGACTTTTATATGGATTACCATACATTACTGCATTGACTGATTTCATAAGAACACTAGTGTATTCCATGTTGATCTTCACCCCTCATAATGGATTTTTCTTTTCTTCTTGCGTGCTCTTTGTAGCTCTAATGTTACCTCAGAGGTGTCCATTTTGAAAACCAGAGGTTAAACTTTGCAGATCTTTTAGGGCTGGACTGCATGTATGCTGTGTTTTAGAAGCCAAAGAGCTTATGAGAGGTTGGGGGCAAAGCTAATGACGTCAAAGACGAGCCGAGATTACCACGCCTAAATGAGACGTGTTCTTCTAATTAGAAAATGTAATCACCTCTGGCAGACTCATTATTGCTCCCTTTATGTTTGTCATTTATGCAGCCTTAAGGTCCATGGTAATTCCTTTATCTGACTCATACTCAAGGACATCAAGTTTTTAATCATTAAATACCTTAAACTCCCACTTTCAAGGAACTTTGAAGAATAATTACTTTTCAGTCTCGCAAAGGGTTTGTTCTCCCAAAATCTCAGTGGAAGACCTTTCATGTATGGCTGTTTTGCATCACAAGGTTTCTCTTGCGAGCCTGCAATCAAGATCTCATCAAACTGGCCAGAAAATTGAGGAAGGGTGGGGAGGCCAGCTGAGGTAGGTCCACAGTCACACAAGTCTTTCAACTGTGTGTGTGTGTGTGTGTGTGTGTGTTGTGTCATTACAGTCGTGACCAACTCTTCATGACCCCATGTCCATGGGGTTTTCTTGGCAGGAATACTGGAGAGGTTTGCCAGTTCCTACTCCAGGCGACTTGGTGGTCGCCCATCCAAGTACTAACCAGGGCCGACCCTGCTTAGCTTCTGAAATCAGGCGAGATTGGATGTGCTTAGCATTGAATGGCATAGATGGGGATATTGGAAGCTGAATCCTGCCAAGTTGGAGGTCCTGCTGCTGGAAGCTTTTCCTGACTGATTGGGAGGAAATGTGCGTGGACTGGTTGGCATTACATCACCTCTAAAAAAAACAAAACACCTGGTTTGCATCCTGTGACTGATATATGTCTTCTTTTGAAGAGGAGGTCAGTTAAGCCACAAAACCGGAGAACCTTGGGAGGGCTCAGAATGAGGTGTGAAGAATTTTAATATTCTCCTTCAGCTGTTCAAGCAGTCATTTTGCAACTGCACGGGTTGAATGAAAGAAGCTGTATTGCCTTTAGGCTAATCATTGCATCCTGGAGCTTTCCTTTTAAAATATATGTATTGATCAGATTACACATTTGCTTTACACTATCAGGAGCAGGGATGGGTAAGTATGTTCTTTCTTTTGTGGACTTTGATTGAGCAGATTGTATAAATGCTAGCAGTCTTTATGCTGCTCTCTCCTTCTTCTTCTTCTCATTTTACCTTCTTTTCTCCTTGCTTGGAACATTGTAAAGAACTGTCAGACGGGAACAAGAGTGCAGGAAGCTCTGCTGCATCTTGAGTTTACTGGCAGAGGAACGAATTGAATCTTTCTCAATCCAATACAGACTTTCTGTCCGTGTGACACCTTTCATGCATTTTGTCATCATTGGGAACAAAACCCTTTAGTGTTTTGATTGGGCCTATTTCTGGAAGCTAGCTTACAACTGGAGAATCACCTACACTGCACAGCCATCTCTGCATTCTCTGCCAAGCCCAGCTGCAGTATTGTCAACAGATTATTCCTTTCCTGACATAAAATACGACTTTGCAGGTGGCTCTCCTCCATGCCTAAAAAAGGTACATGACCGCTTGAAATGTAAGCACACTGAACCCGCTATTTAAGGTTCTTAAATCAATGGTGTTATGTAGTGGCTTCCTATTCCAGTCATAGCCCTTTCTTTCTCTCTATTGGTTTCTTTAAAAAAATGCTGATCTAGAATGCATGGATACCCACCAAAAACAAAACAAAACACTGTTCATAAAACAACTTTTCTCATAGAGATTAGGTTTAGAGGTCCTCAGATACACCTAACTGCTAGTACAGAGTCCTCTGTTTTTGTTTAAATGATGTTATTCTGTGCCGTCAACATGGAATTGACTTATGGTGACCCAAATGGGGTCATTTAGTTAAGCAAGATAGTTAAGGAATGGCTTTATCAGTTTACACCCACAGACAATACCCATGGCTGAGTGGACATTCAGATCGTGGCCTCCTGACTCATACTATCACGTGGGGGGTTCCTAGGGGGAACCCCTTTGGAGTTTAATAAGTCAGCCCCCTGAACCCCAAACCTCTCCAAATTTGGTGGACTTACAGGGAAAAGTCCAAATAAGCTCTGCAGCTATTTTGGTTCCACTAGGATGAATCATTTTGTTCCTAGAGGAAAATTTGTGTTTTGTTTTGTTTTGTTTTGTAATGAAACACATCCTACAGTTTCTTTAGGTAATGAAGTAATTTTTTAAGCAACAAAATGAAAAAACAGTGTTTCATTTTTCTTTTTGTGTCCATCTCCAGTGTCAATTATTGATAGAGTCTGGATAGCTCATCCAGAAGAACTAGGTTTTTAGCTGGTGTTTAAATGGCAAGAGTGAGGAGGGTGCCTGGTAGATCTTGACAAAGAGGTTGTTCCACAGCTAAGGGGTGACTGCCGAAAAGGCCCGGCTCATTGTTTATATCAGGCATGTCCAAACATCGGTCCTCCAGATGTTTTGGGCCACAACTCCCACAGTCCTTTACTATTGGTATTCTAAGCTTAGAATTCTAGGAGTTGTGGTCCAAAACATCAGGAGGGCCGAAGTTTGGACATGCCTGGTTTATATCTTTCAGGCCTCTCTCTGGGTCAGAAACCTTAGCTGGCCCACCAGAGATGCACGGGTGACTTCGGCAGTTCTTATGCGGGGGGAGACACTCTGAGGGATTCAGAGGTCCCAAACAGTTTAGGACTTTGTATGTTAGCATTAGGACCTTGAAGTCAATGTGGTAGTATATTGGCAGCCTCTCAATTCCTCAGGCTGTCAATCCCGCCTCCTTCCATATGAACCTACCTGGCAATTAAGATCTAGCCAGAGAGCCCTCCTGAAAGAGCCATCCTTCAAGGAAGTGAAAGGGATGGTTTGTAGGAACAGGGTCTTTTTGGCAGCTGCCCCCAGATTATGAAATGCCCTCCCAAGTGAGACCCGCCTGGCCCCGAAGTTCATGACATTTAGGTGCCAGGTAAAAACCTTCCTGTTCCAGTAGTTTTTTAACTGATTATTGTGGGTCCTGATGACAATTTTAGTATAGTATTTTAATGTACTATATTTATTGTATCTAAATGTTTTTATTGTTTTAATGTTATTGCAATTTTGATGTTTTAATTGTCTGAATTGTTTGATTGTGAGCTGCCCAGAGACCTTTGGGTAGTGGGCGGCATGCAAGCTATATAAACAAACAAACAATTCAGCCAAAGTACAATAAATCATCTTTCTAAAGACAATGCAGGGCGAAAATGGAACCTTTCCTGTCTGTCTCTTAAGAGACCAAGGGAAGCCCTTCCTAGACTTGGAACCCTTAAAGGGCCAGACACAGTGGAACGGCAAACATTTTGCTTCATCACACAAGCTGTTTTGGGAGGATCGTGTTATTCATTAAGAATTTATCAAGGGAGCAGTGACGCCTTGTTTATCCCAGGGGTAAATGGAACAATCATGGCAACCTCTCCGCAACAAAAAGCTTAATAAATCTTATCAAGCATTCTGCCATCTCTGATGGATTGCTTCGGCATGCTATTCCAGGCTCTGATGATGCTTGTGATGCTGGATTAGGGTTGTCACATTTCCCTCTCTCCTGACAGGCTCTTTGTCTTTAATAGTTAGATGGTAGCCAGGTACTGCCACTCTCCACGCTGGCTATAGCTTCACCCCCAATCAATTTGGGGATGGCTTAGGGAGCGGCTTAGGGAGCTGGGAATGTTTAGCCTTACAGAAAGAAGACTGAGAGGGGATATGATAGCTATTAGAGATGGGCACGAAACGAACAATTTTTCATTTTCGTTTTCATTTTTCATTTCATTACGTAACGAAATGACAAACAAATTTTGTCTCTAAAATAAAACGAAATGAACAGAAACACCGGAAATTTTGTCGTGCGTTTTGTTTTCGTTACGGCAATACAGTGAACTGCTTTAAAGGCTAAAAAAAATCACAAAAATTGAAATAAATGGTAACAAAATGGTAACAAACGAACGAAAACAAAAACATTTTTTTGCAAAAATTCACAAAAAATGGAAACGAACCGAAACGGACCCTCTAAACGACAAACGAAACACCATTTTTGATTCGTGCCCATCTCTAATAGCTATGTTTAAATATTTGAAAGGATGTCACATTGAAGAAGGGACTGGTTTGTTTTCCATGGCTTCAGAGACTGGGGCTTGGGGCAATGGTCCCAAACTACAGGAAAAGAGATTCAATTTAAACATCAGGAAGAATTTCTTGACAGTTAGAGCTGTTTGGCAATGGAATACGCTGCCACTGAGGGTGGTGGAGTCTCCGTCTGTGGAGGTTTTTAAGCAAAGGCTGGATTGCCATCTGTCGGGAGTCCTGTGATGGGGGTTCCTGTATCACAGGGGGTTGGACTAGATGGCCCTTGAGGTCTCTTCCAACTCTATGATTCTACTGTACTGTACTTTGATAAGCACTTTGCTCCATTCAGCTGGTAAGAATGGAGTAAAGTTCACACATTTTTGCTTCTTGGGGATGGGAAGAATATGAGAATTTGAATTTGAGAGGAAGTGGAACAGGGGGCCACCCATCCTTTGCTTTCTTGTGGCTTCTGATTTCACTCTTGCAAATTGAGCTGAACCTGCCCCTGCAATTCATCCCCGCCATCCCCATCAAAAGGAGGCTCAGGGCTCTTTTGACACCTCACTCAAGGTGTTTTCACTATATGCTAAATTCAGATGGAGAGAGGAGAAGGGGAGGATTGATCTGGAACAAGGAATGTGTCATAGGCAATATGTTACAAGTTGGACTTGAGACCTATTTCATGTTTGGGAGAGAGCCTTCTTAAACTCTTGATTTCCCCTGGAATTTGCCAGGCCCTCTCAAACTGTAGATTAAATCTTGCACATTAATCCAACTTTCATATACATGGCTCAGGATCCTCTATTATTCAGAATTGCCAGACAAAGCGGAAGGCTTTGAAGCATACAAAGTGTGTGTAGAGCAGTGGCAGCCTTATTCCTTCTGTATTCTTGTAGAGAGCTGGAGGTATTAAGAGTGATTTATATTCTGTCAGTTTTATTCAAGAGAAATGATATTCTATATTTCAGCCCTTTCTGATTAACACTGTTGGGGAAGAAAGAAACTTTTCTCTTTCTACCCTGTTGAGTTTATCCCCCCCCTTCAAACGCCCCCGCCCCCCCCCCCCCGTTCACTGCCTTTGGAAAAAGATGCTTCATGCCGCAAAGACTTTGCTTTAAAATGTGTGGGGAAAGAACAATATTGGTTAAATCCAGATAGTCTGTAGACAACGACTTGGAAGCTGGTAATTCTTTATATTATTTTATTTTAACCTTGGAAATATTCTTTTTCTTACTGTTGACTGCGCTGAAAAACAGGGCTGAATATGCCTCCAAATGAGCCATTAATTGTAACACTTATTGAAACGAAGGTCCTGTCTTAACGTGTATTTTTCTCATTCTACAAAAAGGCTCAAACAACACTGCCCAGAGTTTTCCTTTATGCTAGTTCTGTGCCAAGAGAAGTTAACATATTGATTAGAGGTGGTAATTGACACTAAAATGTTCGTTCGTCAGTCACCATGGTTGGTAGTTTGTACAACCCCACAAACCACAAATTTACAATATGTTATCTTTCTGCATCACATCATCTGACTTTTTTTAACATTATTGTTTTTCCTTTGCCCAATCTCATACTTTCATGTTCCTTTCTGAGAAGGAATCGCCAGTGGCATCTTGCAATTACAAAACCCATTGTGCACAGCAATGACTACAAGATGTATGCCTGAAATAATCTAGGGCCTTTATCGCAAATGAGTGACTGTTAATGTTGAAGAAATGTACATGCATTCAGTGACATCCTGACACATCAAAATGGAAAAATAGCACTGCTTAGTTGAATTTCTTCGCTGGGTTTTGTCCAGACATGGGTGCTATGAATGCATACATCAAAGCTCCAAAGTTATTTAGCCTGTCATCACCTATATTTCTGGAACATAGCAAATCATGTAATTATACCTTTAAAAGATAATTTTGGACCCTTCTTTCCTTTGAAGAGATGCTAGAAGGCCCCCGTGTCTTCCCCAATTCCTTCTCCTCGGCATTTTGCTCTTTCTCGTTGACAAATGACAAATTGGCTAATAATTGCAAATATGTTTCTTAATTAGACCCTCTGCTGCTCTTTCAATTAGGACCTCAGATTAGGTGGAAAATAATTCACACCTGACCATGAGCTGGGTATGATTTCATTTTCTTTAAATTTGAATTGCGCTGAATTTTATTCCCTTCGCAACTTAGCAGGTGCTCAGAGCAATTTTAAGACATAATGAAGCAGATGGAATGAGCTGCAACTCATTAGTCATGATAGATTCTAGGCTTGGTGCTTTTGCCTTCCTCCGAAGAGCTCGGAATGAGGGGACAGGAACCTCAACCACACCTGGAACCTCCAGGCTGATGTTTATTATCTCTCTTTTCCTTTCCTGATTTACTGCAGGATGATTTCATTGGGTAACGCCAAACTCTAGCACTGTAACAAAAGGAAGGGCTTGCTCGCTCCTCACTTTTTCCACACCATTTACAATTTATGAACCTCTAACTATTTCCACTTATTGAGACTGACAAAATTATTCACAGAGGATGGAGAGAATCCGTGTTTCCTATAAATGCTAGGACTTGGGATCATCCTGTAAATTTGATTGGCAGCTTTTTTTTTTTTTTTTTGGAACCACAAATCAGATATTGCTTGGAAGGAGAAGTCTTGCGGGATTTCTGTGCAATCTTCAAAAGCGAGTCTTGAGGAATTGACTCGCGAATACACCAATCCATCAATCTTACAGCGCTCTCTGAGAGAATGTCTCCCCTTGCCTCTCCTCCCTACCTTTCCGCCGCGTGTCTCTTCCGAAAGTGGACAGTGAGTTAATCTCCTCTAAAGATATTCTGCTCTTGCCAGCCTTGCCTCAGTGACAACAGCCTCCCCGCTTAAACTTTAATTCTAATACTAATTGATTTGCATTAACACATGCAAAGAGTAGATGCCTTTCTGATGTTCCTCTCAAATCACGGTTGCTCATTTCCATTTCACTTAAAGGGAAATAGTCCCTGGGCAACTTCCTGTCTGTTTCTAAGAAGGAATATTTTGACTAGAAGCACAGAACGTGGAAGGCAAACGAATCCTGGTGGGATTCTATCTGTTTATTCATGGCAGTACTTTGCAAAAGAAAATAGGCCATAATGATAATGCCACAATTCTGATGTGAAGAACCAGCACCTGAACCTGCTCCCTCCTAAACTGCAGTTTTGAACACTCTATTTTGCCATCTGTGTGCTCTTTGAAGTAAAATGTCATCCTCATGATCATCATTATTTTGGTTCCATTGTAACATTTCTCTAGCACTCAAGGTGGTTAACAATCTATGAAGAACAAGTTAAATAATGAAACCGGTAACATCATTACACAATTAAAAGTACTGAAGAGCCGGGATTGAAAATCTGTGTCATCACACCCTTCGTAAAATAATCAGTAGTGGGAATTGATTCCATCTTCCTGATTTCAAGCTGGCTTATTTTGGTTGAGTTGAGAAACACAGGATCATTGCCAGAATTGGAATGGAAACTATAGAGCAGTGTTGGCAAACCTATGGCCTGGGTGTCAAAAGTGGCACTTGGAGCCCTTTATGTGGGCACCCGACATCGCCCCTTCGCAGCCACCTGTATTCAGGTTTAAATTGCTGTATTGCAAAAAATTGGTAGGTTTTGAATCGCAGCTTGGGCACTCAGTCCCTAAAAGGTTCGCCATTACTGACATAGAGTTTTTGAGGCAAATGAATTCATACATAAATAATGCAGAACTAGTGTGTTCCGAACAGATAGTTTAACAGTCTTCACCTGATGATTGTAAGTCAGGAAGAAACCATCACCTTAGTAGGTAAATGGTTCCATTGTCAAACTGCTTTTCCCATGAAGAAATTTCTCCTAATGTTCAACAGTAATATACCCCCCCCCCCCCGCTTCTTGAGCTAGGTTGGTTAAATTCCACCTGATAGAGTGCCTGGTCTCCTTCCTCGAACACATTGACTTTAAGTGATTTCCTTTTGGAAGATGGATGGTATATAAATGTATGTGTGTCGTGACCGACTCTTTGTGACTCCATGTCCATGGAGTTTTCTTGGCAGGAATACTGGAGTGGCTTGCCAGTTCCTACTCCAGGTGCCTACAGTACCTGGTATTCCCTGGTGGTCTCCCATCCAAGTACTACCCAGGGCCGACCCTGCTTACCTTCTGAAATCAGGCGAGATCGGATGTGCTTAGGGCATCTAGGCAGCTATATAAATGTATAAATGTATAAATAAATAAATAAACAAATAAACAAATAAATATTTGAAGAGTGTTCTAACCTTCTTTCTGATTCTTCATTTCCTTCCTAAAAACATCCACAGCATCTGGGCTCAGTTCCCCCTTGTTCCCTGTTCCTTCCAAATAGCTCCTGAAGGCTGACCAGAACAAAAAGCATCCCCAAGGATTCCTGAGACCTGGGGTGCGATAGAGAGCTGTACGATTTTTTTTTATTGCCCTGGGAAGCTGCCACAAGTATCTCACCCATACTGAGCAGTCCAAAGCTGCACAACAAGATTCCACCCACTGCTTAGAAAAGCAATGCACTAGCACGAGCCTTTACTTTTGGGGTGATAGGGGAAATCATACCTCAGCCTTAATGAATAACATTTGTCAATTGAATATGACTTTTCAGTTATCAGTTCCATCTTTCCATTGCTTCTACAATGAATTTAGTGGTTAGGGTACTGTATATAGTACAGTGGTATCTCGACTTACGAATTTAATCCGTTCCGAATGCATGCTCTTAAGTCGAACTACTCTTAAGTTGGGGTATGTATCTAAAAAATTGAAAAAATAAGTTACAAATTCATAAAAATGGGAAACATATTTGTAAATCCAGCAGACCATACCTAAAATTTGTAAGGCGGCAGTTAAAATGTCAACAATTTTCTGCTCTTAAGTCAAATTGCTCTTAAGTCGAGCTGCTCTTAAGTCCAGGTACCGCTGTAGTCTGTGCTAGGTAGCAGAAAAAAAAGGGTAGCTGTCTTTGATCCTAGTTGTTTAAAAGATTGAGCCCTCAAATCTTCATACAGAGGGCGTTCCGCTAGAAAGCGTAACACATCCTCCATCTTAGAGCATCCTTCTGGGTAACATCTCCTTGTACCGCATGGTCAAAATGATGTCCCTGAATCTCTTTCAACTACAACAATTTTCTCAGCTTGTACAAACTAATGAGGAACTAATATGGGGGGGGCACCTTTTAGGGTTGTTTTGTTTTTTTAAAAAAACTGACAGTTACACAAATTGGCATTGCACTTAGGTAATCTCGTTGCAAATGTGTATTAGAAAAATCAATATGTACTTTTTTTAAGAAAAGCAAACAAAAATAGATACAAGAGGAGAGCCATTTTTGTTGGATGAAACACGCTAAAGATAAGGAAACAATGAGAAACCATAATGAACAGATCAATCCTTCCCGACTTTATTTTCTGTTTTTTTTCCCTTTTAAAAAACACCCATTTTCTAGGGCTATTTAATTACCATGGGTGCCAGCAGCATATAAGCCATTTGCCGTAACATACTTGAATAGCACCATAGAGTGTAGATTATGAACCCTAACCATAGACTAAAGCTCCAGTATAATGCTTCCAAAGGAGAGTTCTCTCTATTATTAGAAAAATCAATTACACTTTCCATTCGGTGAAGGAAATATTGGAGACAACAAAGTGCCTTACACTCCTGTTCCCTCATAAACCTCCTTACTGTGTACCAGGATTACCACAGAGATGCGAATAAAATTTCTATCTGGTGATTCGCACACATTTCAATATTATTCTCTTGCAATCCAGCTTGGTGAATGGAAAACAAATTTAAATCACGATAAAAGCCTGGGCAGATGCTATCCATAATGTTAATGGCTTGTCATCAGAAGAAATGTATTCAGGGCCCCTTGGGAATGGCAGTTCTCATTTCTCCTGACTGCAAGTGCATCCCATTTACTGCCTGTGAGCAGAAACTACAAGGCATTCCACATGGGTGGAGTGTTTGATCAGATCGTGTATATCTTTGTGGTTTATAGTTCAGGCCTCTTATTCCCACATTCTCTCTGTAAGCAATTTCTCTTGAAAAATGTTGAAAAACCTCCCTACCCTCCCTTTTTACCCCTCTCTCATTAAATAACAGAAATAATAAATTAATCTGGCTTGGCTTCTTGATTAGACACTCATTTTAAACTCAAATGTCAGCTTCTTTTATTATTATTTTTTAAATGGGAAAAAAATTAGACCGAATGTTCCTGGTGGATCTGAAATGTAAAAATGCTCTGGAAATGAATGTACAGTAGTATCTTGTATAAAGGAACTAATTTGTTCCAAATGAAATTATGTTATGCAAATTTTCCTTTATACAAATTTATCATAGGAATGCATTGAAAACAGAGGAATCCCTAATTGTGACCATTTTTATGTTGTATGGATTCGCCCCATAGACGATTCTGTTACGCACATTTTTTATGTTGTACACATTTTTTGTTATACAAACCAGTTGTTATACGAGGGTCCACTGTATGTCTCTTTAAAATTTCTGAATAATCATGACTATGTGCTGCATCATATTACTCCAAAACACGCTACATGCCTCAAGATGTCCATATCCTCGGAGTACTAAGGTGCATTTCTTTCTCACAAGGAGTAGTTGATAAGTAGAAGAAAGCTACCCGACTTACAGACAACTAAATGTGACTCACTGGGAAGAAACTGGGAAGCTTGGAGGTTCAGCTCTCAAAACTCAGCCTTAGTCAAGAATACTACTTGAGCATGAATGTTTATTTTTATAACTCAGAACAGAGAGGCAGTTAGAACTTTGCTGCACTTGAATGGCTTGAGAAGATGGGTTTTCAGATTCATTGCACTACAAATCGCCTTATTCTGCCTTAAGGGAGACCTGTGTTCTACACACCTTAAAGGTAAAAAGGGAAAGGTCGCCTCGCCCTGCATATACATGCTAGTCGTGTCCGACTCTAGGGGCGGTGCTCATCTCTGTATTCAAGCCAAAGAGCCAGTGTTGTGCAAGTCCATGGCCACGTGGCTGTCATGGCTGCAAGGAAACACTGTTCTACCTTCCCGCTTTTTACGGCAGTACCTATATATCTACTAGCATTTTACATGCTTTCGAACTGCTAGGTTGGCAGGAGCTGGGGTTATCAGCGGAAGCCCGCTGTGCTGTGTGGCACCTGGAATTTGAACTGCTGAGCTGCCGACTTTGCAGCCAACAGATTTCGGAGCCTTAGTCCGCTGAGCCACCACGCCCCTTCTACAGACCTTACAGATACCTAAATATGTCTCATCTGGGAGAAAGAAAAGGCCTCAGTTGGAATCTGACTGACATCCTTTGATAGCTTCCATGGCCTTGGCAGAGTTTGTTTTGATGGCCTTTCATTCTGAACCCTGTGCCCTTGCAAATATGGGAGGGGCTATTTTTAATTTTCACCATTGTCCATGCACACCCTCATAGGGCTGCTCTGGACCATTACAGCAGGGGCGTGGCATGGGGAGGGCAAGGGGGTGGGGCACCCCGGGTGCAGCAATTAAGGGCGCCAAATCACCTACCACCCCTGCCCCCCACCTGCCATCTCTGAGTCCAGCTACAGCCAGGTGTGCGAGAGCGGTGGCTGTGGCACCCCCTCCTCTTCCTCCTCCTCTTCCACGCCTGTAGGATTGCTGGGTGGATGGGATGGAGTTGGGGAGGGCCGGAGGGGCACAAAAAACAACTTTGGCCCCAGGCGCCCCAAAACCTTGCTACGCTGCTGCATTACAGGGAATAGAGATGGGCACGACTCAGCGAAATTTTTGTTTTCGTTTTCGTTTTTTGTTTCCGTTACGCAATGAAAACGAAAACGAAAATTTTCCAGAAAACAAGACGAAAACGAAAACGAAACGAAAAATTTTGCCCTGTTTTTCGTTTTCATTATGGCAGGCACATTCCAACGAAAAGAATGCTAACGAAAATGAAAAATTTTCGTTTTTATTTTATTTTTTCGTTTCATTTTGTAACGAAAACGAAAACAAAAAATGTGCAACCCCCCCGAAAAACGAAAACGAACCGAAACGGACCCCAAAACGACAAACAAAAAACAAAAAAATATTTTTTTGAGTCATGCCCATCTCTAACAGGGAATTTAAACTAGTGCTTCATCAAGAGGCAATCACAAATAGAGCGTCAGGCTTATTTCTGTCTCCATTGTGCTTCAGGGTCTCAGAGAAGTTTCATTCCTCTCATGTTTTTTTTAATCCAAGGCTTATAGAATCTTCCAGCTTTCTGCATGCAAATCATATGCTCGCCTAATTGTATTAATAGTCTTCCCAAATAGCCCTGCCTTGAAAAGCTTTGGAAAACCTCATTTTAAAAAAAGTTGGTGTAAACATAGGAAAAGATAGCGCATGTAGCCTGAGGGACAAGTGCGATGCCATGTGACATGAAGACATCTGCTGACAAGTCTTCCAGTCATTCACTTTGATGTAGGGATGATCAGGTTCGTTCTGTTCTGCTCTGTCATTGTTCTGACACTCTAATATCACTTCCGTTCTGCTCCATTTGAATTCCAGCAGGGATTCTGGATGTGAGACCGTGGGTAAAAGATTTTGCAAAATCCTGTATGATATGCACTTCTGTTGGAAGAAATGGAGGAGCGCAGAATTATAAATAAAAATAAGATACAATGACATGAAATAAATGCACATTTGGAAGAAGTCTTTAAATGTAATGGATTTGTTCTTTTGTTGTTTTGGCACTCCAGACCTTTTGGACCACAACTCCCACAGTCCGTTGACATTGGCAATATAGGTGTTATGGCACAGTGGTTAAAAGTCTGTACTACAGCTAAAACTGTGCTCATGACCTGAGGTTAAATCCCAGGTAACAGGCACATAGTTAACTTAGCCTTCCATCCTTCCGAGGTTGGTAAAATGAGTACACAGCTTGCGGGGGGGGGGCAATGTATAGCCTGCATACTGCCATTAAACTGTAAACTGCCCAGAGACTAATCGAAGTGGTATGGGGCGGTATATAAGCAGAATACTTTGCTTTTGCTTTTGGTCCAAAACATCTGGAGTCCCGAAAGTTCACCACCCCTGGTCTAGACACTGCAAATCAGTGTAGACAACGGACAACACTGAAGGCTCAAGCGTGCTACCTCTTTGAATAAATTCCTGTTCTGCAAGAATAAGTGTGGCAGCGCAGCTTGTTCGGACAGCCGAAAGGTCAATAGAAGAGTTGAAATGGCAACTTGACTCCAATCCCTGATGCTGAGATAACCACCACCCGGCAAGAGCAGCAGGAGGAGAGGTAGTGGTGGTCCCATGACTGCATAAAGAAGGGAAAGAAGCCTGCAGTAGCAGCAGTCAAGTTGAATTTTTCACTCCTCGGCCCTGCCGCTTCCGGGGAGTGTCTCCCTTGGCCTCAAGGCAGAGCCAGCTGTAATGCTTTCTCAGGGCCTGAGCTTAGTACAATCCAAATGCAAACACATAATTACAGACTACGGCCAATGAACAATTGGATCTGGTAAAGCAGCCAGGTACCAACAAGACCAAAAGAATTCAAACTGCTTAAGGAACACAAACAGAACAGAGGTACAGCTATGCTGCGCTCATACAAAGAACTCAATTACAATTGATGGAATTAATTGGACAATTCATTGAGCAGTGTGTTAATGACACGAGCAGTCGATCGCATTGTCTGTGCAAGTGTAATTTAGCTTTAAAGGAAGTTCTAATGAAGAGAAATCTTACTCTAGGATATTCCTATCTTCATTTCCCCATAAAGCGCCAACTTGCAGCTCATTTCCTTTCTATTTGAATCACGGTTGGCCTTTCTAATTTCATATGGGGACGTCATTCATTGTGGGAAATGGAGATAAGGACACACTCGTGAATGAATACTGATACATCTCAGATGTTAATTAATGTACATATGTGTGTGAGAGATGGAAAGCAGAACACTATTGTCTTAATATTCCTCCAACAAAGAAACCATATCCAAGAGCCAAGTCCTTGCCGTGGTGGTGGTGGTGGTTATTAGCAACACCACTGATATAGTGACAGATTTATGCACAAATCTATTAAATCTCAGTTTAGGACCTCAGATTCTGAAGAGCATCTAACTACAAACCAAACATTCTGCAGGGAGAGGGCTAAACCCTCAAGGTCCAAGATTTACATGGGGGTCGCAGAATGGGAAAAGAAAAAGCAGACTGTAAATCATCCTTATATGATTTGGGTTAGGGAAATTGTATTGTACCTCTTCAACATAATATAGTTCATGAACACACTCTTGACATAAACCATCCCTCTATAAATATGAGAGAAGAACAAACCTGGAATAAGAGACAGAATAATAGGTACATGAGATGTACACTTCTGATATTGTGCAGCAGAACAGATCAACATTTGATAAAGCAATTCTATAAATGGGGGCATGCGAAACATAAAAATTTAATGTTTAAACAGGGATTCAGGTCAACACCAGACTGACTGCTATTGCTTTATAATGAATTTGGAGATGTTTGCACAAAGGATTTTCAATTTTTCTTTTCTTTTCAAAAAGTAGAGCTGTTTCCCCTTACTAGAAATAGGCATACCCGAGTTGCCCCGGAATTAAAATAAACGGAATTAAATTGAAAGGACCAGTCTTGCTTATCTTGAGAGAGAATTGTTGGCTTGTTCCACCCCCTTTTCTTTATTTGTAAAAAAAAAAAATAATCCAAGCTTTAGGGTGAAATATTGGTCCTGCAAAAGCTCTTTCGTTTGGGAGAAACAGCTATTTGTTTTAACACTGAGCATGCCCGGTACAGATTTATCAGAAACAGTGGCTAGTGCTGACTAGGCATTGTGGGAAGTCAAGGGAAATATCAGCAGAGCTGCAAATTAAATAGCCTAAAATGAAAGGAACTAGTAGAGTCCAGAAAAGAACTTGGTTTAAAGAAAGTGATGGAGTGGCAGTCTTCCAGAAGGAGATCAGTCTTAGAGCACAGGGGCTGCTCTCACAAGATGGGCACAAATTAAAAAGGCAAATGGCTAATTTGTTCAATAATCACTGATTCTTTAATTTATATTTGTATAAATTGATAACATCAATAAATCTGAATGGGTGAATTTTCATTTTTTTGATTCATTGGCCTATAAAATGATCCTTCCGCTGACTCTTCTGTACAATACTTGAAGTTTGGAGAAGACTGGGTTTCTGGTTTCTAAATTATGCATTCTCAAAAAGCCCCCCCCCCCAAAAAAAAAGTTCTCCCAGGTGCCTAAAGACCCAAAGATCAGCCATAATATGCCGTTTTATATGATTTTAATTTTTTAAAAAATGAAGTTACAAATAGATTCATCAACTCATCGGGGGGAAATTGTAAACTCATTTTTTTGTGTGATTCGTTGACCTTAACAAATCATGAATCAAAATTAATCACAATTTTTCTGATTTGTCCCCATCTCTATTCATGAGTGGTTGAACCAGCTTGATGGCTAGCAAGGGTACTGAAACGTATCTCTGTCTTTCTTCCTCTTCTTCCATGGCTGCAGGTTGAGCTGGCTACCTCTCCTAAACACTCTGCAAGATGCAAGCTGAAACCCCTCTTTCTAAACCTCTTCCTCCCCTCCCTGTTATTATTTTAAGGTTTACAGTTGCTAGTTGCTTCCAAAACTCCCTGGGATAGAAACATAAAACATCTATGGAGGCCCAGTAGGCTGTAATGAACAGGGTGACAGAATAGAATTGAAGACGCCTGGGTTCTAATTCCCATAAACCGTGGAAGCTCCCTTGGGCTATAGAACTGGTATAGCCACTACTTAAATATCCCGCTTACCTTGAATGTCCTATTAAGATCGCTATAAGTCAGTTCCAACTTGATGTCACATAACCTAACAAAGTATGTGCAACTCAGATAGAACTGAGTTGGGAAATGTAGTCCAAAAAACCCCAAATCCCATATCTAAGAATCAACATTTTCAATATCTTCTGGTGGTGGGGGTGGGAAGAGCATCCATCACTTTTTAGCTCCATCACCGCCATCTTTTTCTGGGAACTTATTTCTTTATTTTTAGGCCAGTCAAGGAAAGACTGAAATAGTAGAAGGGGGAGTTGAATTTTATACTCTTTTGACTTTTTGAGTGGTCCTGTTGTATTTAAAAGAGAACTCATTTTTTAAACAAAACAAAAACGTCTTGAGAAATGACATTCTCACCGATCATGGCCTGGAATGTTAACTTTTCCACTTCGTAATGGTAATGTATTTCAAGGACTGAATACCTAATTTTAGTTTCTGAGAAGCAGCGAACAGTCCCTCAATGCTAATCATGAGCTAGCACAGGAGCCTTCGCATTTGAATCAATGTGGTTTTAGAGCCAAGCTCATACAAGCCCAGCCAGCATAACAAATATTTGTAGGTAATGGAGGTTTAGAGCCTAGCAACATCCATAAGAGGGATTGCCCTCCCACACAAAATAAGAGTTCAGACAAGATGTTGGGTTTAACTGGGCCTGGCTTAATGCATCTCATTGCTTGGAACCCCGGGGTCTCCCGGGACCCCTCCAATCAGGCAACTTAGGGTGAGTCACTACCCCCTGGTGGCATAGTCTGCTAGACAGAGCCCCCCGGGCCGGTAAATTTGCATACCACCACCCCCCTGGGCCCTGAAGGTTCGCTACTGGTTGCTCCAGGCCCAGAGAGGCATCCTGCGCATCCTCACCCCTACGCTGTAATGTCACGAGCATACTGGGGTTGGACAGGCTAGGAACGGATAATTTATTTTGACTCGCCAGATCCCTTTTCACTCCTTCCCGCCACCAGTGTGACCTACTGAAAAAAAATATCCCTTAAGCTACACCACCAAGCACCAGTGTGGGATATGCCAAAAAAAAAATTGCTGCTCTCATCCAGCCAATCCTGAGAATGGGTCAAAAGTTCCTGTCCAGCCCCATAAGGCGATCAATTAGACTCACATTAGTGCCAAGAAATAGTGGTGGGAGGGTGGGGAACTTTCGAGCAGCAAGAGGCTTCACTCGGGAGAGGAGTCCTGTTATATACAGGCCTCCTGCAGGCAGGCAGGCAGACATTGAGGTAGTTCAACTCCAAAGAGTAATTCAAAAGATTTGTATTTATCAGAGGAATTCTTTTCCTATGCAACTATAGGGAATTTCCCACCTTTATCTTTCTTGATCGATTTCATGTACAAAGTGCCACAAGCTGAAGCCCATTAACGTGCTGCCAACGCCGTTGAGATCATGCAATTAATTTTGTTAAGGAAAGAATCTCAAAGTGCCCTTTTTAAGAAAAGATAATTATTTTCTCTTATGACTGTGTAATTTTCTTAGGTAAATACCAAGCTATTGACATTTTACAATGCTCATCCTTATAAATAGCACATTTCTACTGTGCTAAGTGTAATAGAATCCTTTTAGAAAACCTATTACATCCTTTAACGTAATGTAAAGTTTTATTACTTTTAGTAATTACAGTGTTTGTTTTGTTGAATTAATTACCAACTGTCTTCAGTCTGAATGACTCATCCCTCCAATTTATCTTTCCCCCTCTCTTTACTAAGGACTTTGAGTATGAATTTTTGCCCTTAGTATTATTTATCAAAAGGAATAAGAGGTTTCTCTGTATGGTGTTTAGGCTTGGATCAGTTTCAATAATTTAGGAAGGAACCATTTTTTTAATCAGCTCAGTTTGATCCTTTAAAAAAACAACTTTGAAGATCCATTGGTTGCACGAAATTAAGATGGGATGATACACAGAAGCAAAGACTTAATTAATTTCTCAAAAGAATTGACCAACATCTTCAACTTTTTCTTCACATGCATGAAGAAAGAAAACCTTGAGAATGTAAAAAAAGAAAAGTGCAAACCGAAATTGGCCAGTCCAGGGTTTTAGCTTAACTCTTCAAGAATTGGGTTTGAATCCTTTGTATTGATCCATAGTTGCATGGCTGAATTTGGTTGGCCACTTTTTTCTTTTTCACTGACAGCCTTATCTTCTTTAACATATGTGGTGTACACTACAGCAATGGTTCTCAACCTGAGGGTCCCCAGATGTTCTTGGACTGCAACTCCCAGAAGTCTTCATCATTAGCTGAGCTGGCCAGGATTTCTGGGAGTTGCAGTCCATGAACATCTGGGGACCCACAGGTTGAGAACCACCGCACTACAGCCTAACACTTTCCATGTTGGAAATAGGAATGTATGTATTTAGGCAATTTCTCATTGGAAGAACACCTCCCTATGGCGGCAGTGTGCCTAGAAGTCTCTGCTTCAATAGGTGAATTTGCATTTGCAATTCCAGTGGGAATGAGTGTGTGGTAGTTGTTGCCAATCAATTCATGCTTGCAGACCAAGGAATTATTTCCAGTCTCGGAGGGAAGAGGTGAACTGTTTGGCAGCACTTTCAAACTAAGTTTCCACCTCTCTTCCCCTACGGAGATCACAGACCATTAGCATTGTTAATGTTCTAGCTAAATCTGTTTGGAGAATGTGACAAGACTAATTTGTTACTGACAAAGCGGTTGGGAATATATTTAAAATGCATCACTTCTGCTACGTACTTCTACTGCTTAGTGGAAGCGTGACTCCTATCCAGTCAAACACTCTTTCTGTTTTACTTTCTCTTATTCCTTTAGTCTTTTTAACTGGAGTGATGTTGGCAATTTGTAAGGTTGTCTCTTAAACATCTTCAGAAAAAGAACACACAAAGGGAGTCCGATGTGCATAAAAATGTAAATACTCATAATAGGTACAGATGCAAAATTGGAAAGTATTTTCTGATTTGGGGAACAATGTTTCCAGGCAATCATGTTGTCTGCTTGTGTATCAGCGATGCTGGCATTCATGATGAATGGGCAATTTCAAGGTCCCTTATCTCTTTCCATGTAGTTCCTTATCTTCAAATCAGATATGGACTGGAGAGCGCTCTTCTATGGAGGAGATTTCAAAGGAAGATTGACTCTGGAGGATGGTCGTTGTAAACAGAAGGCACGTGAACATCCTCTGAACGGTTTACATCTGCACCTAACCCCACCTACCTTTCCTGACATAGTTTGTTTATTTGTTGTCGAACAGAAAAGAGCTATGATGAATGGAAGAAAAAAAATTAGTCATCCCAAGGAGGAATTTATAAAACAAGGAGACCTTATAAATTTTGACTATTGCTATGATTTAATCAAGTTGCAAGGCAAATACTATTATATTCCTCTTCCCCACCTTAATTTTATAGAATGATCTTATATTGTACTCCCATGGGAAAAGCTGAAACTCCTGGGATGTGCAAAATAAAGAGTTGATCATTCAGTGGAACAGCAGATAAAAAGGCAAGTTAGCTGAAGAAAGAATTTAATGGCACACTGACAATATTCTGAATCAACTCCTGGTCCC
Organism: Phrynocephalus versicolor; assembly: GCA_023846285.1. Taxonomy (NCBI): domain Eukaryota; kingdom Metazoa; phylum Chordata; class Lepidosauria; order Squamata; family Agamidae; genus Phrynocephalus; species Phrynocephalus versicolor. The sequence goes on along the minus strand of JAHTLZ010000327.1, from coordinate 14,267,539 downwards.
CCAACTTATTTCTGTATGCAAGACTTTCTAGCCTGTCTGCATACTTTCAGATTCAGAGATGGGGAGATGTTTGCATCTGTACGTGCTGGATTTACAAAAATCTGCATGGGAGTTTTAAAGACAAAGAAAAGAAATAAGTACTCACTGCTCCATAAGATTTTTTTAAAAAACTGGATTTTAAAACATAATAGAATCCTGGCAGAGCTGCTGCTGTATGACTCAATGCCTGCGGGTGCCACAAAATGTGGCAGTGCCCTTTCCTTCTCAGGAGGATTATACTAAACAAACATATCACCCCTATACTTTAAAAAGCCTTCAGACTACCTTGCTGAATGTAGTAACAGTGCCATTTCAGGAATAGGCGGTACTCAGAATTGTTTATTTATTTATTCAGGCACTAAAACATTTTGAAACCATCCTTCATTTACATGCATATCAGGTGCAGTGTACAAATATAGCAAAATAGTAAATGCTAACAGAGACGACTAGATTCCAGAAGCATGTCGTCTTGTGAAATATCACCCAGAGGACCAAATTTCAAGGAAGTAAATTCATCCCAAGAAAAGGCCCAATCATCTCAAACGGATTAGCAGATTTAAGGCTGCTATCCCACGGCCAGAAAATTCAGATCAAAGTAAAATGCAGATTTCCCCTCCCCCTGAATGGTCACGTGGTTGAAAACACGGTTCCCATGTCCCCAAGGGCACAGTTTAAAGAACCACATATTTTGTGTTCTCACGAGCAGGAACCGCAACACAGCAGATTGAAAAGGTTTTGATGTGGATTTTCCGAGTACCCATGGACTCAAGTACTGGTTAAAAATCTGCATCGGAACTGAGACAAGCTTTATACCACCTCGAGACCAAGTACTTGCAAAGCTCTCTGGGCCACACTTAAGTGGCCATGGTCACATTTCCCCCCTGTAAAGTCCACTGGTCATGGGGATAAAATTTTATTAACCGCATCTTCAAGCAGCTTGAAGCGATTTTTAGTGGTCATGGAATAGCAGCCTAAGACAATTAATATGTGTTGGCAAACAAAATGATTTTGAGCTGGCTGTCACCAAAGCATTTAATGGCATCCTCCCCAAGTTACATCCCTGTTAGAACATTTATCCCACAAAAGGGTGTCAGAATTTAGAAAGTCCTCTCCCTTTTTGAGACAATGTATGATCTTAAGTCCTATAGGTGCAAATCCTGAAATTCTGTTTTTTTTTTTTGTTGGTTAGTTGGTTGATTCCCCCCCCCCCCGGGTAGTCCGCTTTCTGGGCATCCTGTTTGGAAAGCAACACATTTTTAAATTTATCGGCTGGGGTCCCATGTATAGGGTTTCGGTAACTAAGTCCCCGGTCACACGACCGTTTTGGTGCTGTGTTTGCTGCGAATGACTCTGCAGCAAAAGGCCGTGCCTCCACACCACAGTGCAGCATTTTGGCACCCCAGTCAACCACGCCCCCTGAAGCGCACTTTAACCGCATAATCCTATGCCACCACTAGGGGTTCGATCAAATTACTCCTCTTAATGATGCACAGTTTTTCCCGCAGCAATTGCAGTGTGACTGGTGAAAATTTGCACCATTTCAGCCCCCCCCCTTTTCTGCTGTCCTACTTTAATCAATTGCTGGCATTTCAGTAACTGAGAACTTCTACAAGCTGCAAATTACCTGGTACAGTGACCAATGGGAAAGGAAGTGAGAGATGAGAGAAAAACAAAGGAGTTACTATAAAGGTGCTCTGGTACTACAGATACACTGCCATATTCTCAAACTTTTGCACAAACTCTTCCAGTAATACTAGAAAGCCGACATGCCAGTAATCAACAAGCAAATCACTTTTTTTTGTAGTTATGTGATCATGACGGAGAAAACCAGATCAATAAACAGGGAAACGATGCACATTTGGCAAGACAGAACACACAGAAAGAAGTATAATACACCCCTGCCGTTGGGGCGTTAATTGCGCACCAAACGTCACGTGATTGCCCACAATTTTAATATGCATCAAAATATGATGTGCAGTTAATAGCCGTGCAACTGAGGCCTTACAGAAGGTTTGAGTAGCTTTTCACAACTAATTGCATCTAGTTGATGACTGTGCAAGACCAGGAACATGAATAAGAAGCACCTCTGCATTTGTCGTTTCTCTGCAATTATTTGTATCAAGTAACACAAACCTTGAGCAAATACAATAAGATCCTGGTCATTACAGTGATGCCTTGATTTAATCCATTCCACCCCATACTAGCTTGATCTGTAGTTCTACCAGGAGCAGAGTTAGAACTTCCCCATCTTTTCTACGGTAACTTCTACAACCACCCTGCCACCTCCTGCTCCTCCTGCTCCTGCTCCTGCTCCTGCTCCTCCTCCTCCTCCTTCTCTCCCTCTTTGTTCTCTTTTCCTTGCTCCCAGGAAAATGCTCTGCTCCTGCTGTGAGCTGCCAGGGAAGATAAAATACTAAGATGAGTTCCACCTGTAATTTGCATGGACCGAAGGGAGTCATGCCTAGACATTTTTCTTCCCAGTAAAATTACAATGGGCCCAGAAAGGGAAATTTAAAATTGTTGTCACTTTTCAGCGCTAACCCTAACACACCTAGCATGAGCAGTATTTAAAAGAGATGCCAAATCAACCTGCTTCCTCCCTTTAGAGCTTCGTGCACGTGGATATTTTCAGCACATTAAAGATATTTGTCACAGCATCTGGACAAAGCAACAGCTTGCCTTGATTAGGACAGTCACATTTAGCTGCCTCTAATAATTATCTGACCACTGATCCCAGTTGACTGAAATGCATTGATCACAAAGGACAGCCTTCCACATTTATTTAAGGTGTGCATTACATCTTTCTCTGGGCTTTCAAGGTAAATGAGATATTTAAGGAGTGGTTTTACCAGCTCCACTTCCCCAGGGAATTTCCATGGCCGAGTGAGGATTCGAACCCTGTTCTTTGGAGTCTCAATCCATCAATTTATCCACCATATTATACTTGGAATCTTAGCATTTTATACACATGTGTAATTTTATGCTTCTTTTGAAAATTGAGTTCAGAATCACATTCTTCTCATCTACAACACATGTACTCACACATGTGACTAACAAACGTAAGGATTTAGGCAAAACATTCCAGTGTCTCCCTTCTTCACTTAAACTGATAAAAGTGTACTATTTCCTCTGTGGCAGTTATAGAGGGCAGGAGATTCCAAAACAAATGAATAATGTTAAGTCTCATAAGGTAAAGGTAAAGGTTCCCCCCACACATGCATGCTAGTCATGTCCGACTCTAGGGGTGGTGCTCACCTCCACATTCAAGATGAAGAGCCAGTGTTGTGCAAGTCTATGGCCATTGCTGCAAGGAACCACTGTTTTACCTTCCCCATTTTTACAGTGGTACCTATTTATCTATTTGCATTTACATACTTTCGAACTGCTAGGTTGGCAGGAGCTGGGGTTATCAGCGGGAGCTCACTTCGCTGCGTGGCGCCCGGGATTCGAACCACCGAGCTGCTGACTTTGCAGCTGATCTGTAATTCCAGAACTTGCCTCTCTTTTCTAATGTGCATGGATTTGGTAGCATCTCTGTTACAACCAAGTTAAGTTAGATGAGCCACTAAGTTCAAAGTTGAAGTGGGGGTTCCCTCTCCCCAACATCTTAGTTATTAGCTTTTAGTCATTGTTTTTCACTCTAAATATTGTTTTTTAATTATGTAATCTGCCTTGGGTCCTTTTTAAGGCAAAAGTCGGGGCTATTATTATTAATTGGAAAGCCTAAATCCCATCATGATGTGGGGGTATGCTGGTATTAACAGAGGTGACATACAGTGTAGCAAGTATGGTATCATTACCAAAAAGATGCTGTTAATTTAAGGAGTCAACTTTTGACTCTTTTGTTCCTATTACACATTGTTCAGAGTGGGCAGAAATATTTCTTCATATACTTACACTTGTCGACATATTTGTTTATATATTGCAGACACGGATACACTCTTAAAGAGATATAGTGGTACCCCATTTTAAGAGTAGTTCGATTTAAGAGCATGCATTCAGAACGGATTAAATTCGTAAGTTGAGGTACCACTGTATAGCAAACATGAAACTCTTCCTCAGCTCCACCCTAAATATCAACGTATGAATTTCAGTTATTTTGAATACTAACCAACTTGCTGTTTTGCAAAGCTAGACTTTTCCTTCTATCTGTGTAGCCTGTGCACCATTGCACCATTGCACTTTACTCAGGTGGTTTGGCTCCAGATTACTGCATCTAGCTATACTTCTCATTTGATGCAGACAGAAAGGCGGCCGCTCCTTCAGAGATTTAGGTGAGCACAAAGCTCATTTGGAATGGAAAGCCTTCTGAGAAATCTATAATGAGAAGACTCTGATAGCTTAATGGATTTCTGCAAAGCACTATAATTTTCTAGAAAACTGAGGGGATAATATCATTCTTGAAATAAATGAAAGGACAGTATGCTACATTTCACTGTTAACGATTGTCTACTATAAAGGTAGAGATGTATGTGCCTGGAATGGGGTGAACAAATCTTCCAAAGCCCTTCTTGGAAAACCATGCAGGTCACAGTCTAAACTTCTCAATAGAGATGGGCACGAATCAAAAAAATGGTGTTTCGTTTGTCGTATGTCATTTAGGGGTCCGTTTTGGTTCGTTTCCATTTTTCGTGAATTTTTGCAAAACAATTCATTTTCATTTTTGTTTGTTTCATTACCATTTCGTTACCATTTATTTCAATTTTTTGTGATTTTTTTAGCATTTAAAACAGATCACTTGTATTGCCATAACAAAACGAAATGCACAACAAAATTTCCGGTGTTTCTGTTCGTTTCGTTTTATTTTAGAGACAAAATTCGTTTGTTCTTTCATTACGTAATGAAACGAAAAAATGAAAATGGAAATGAAAAATTGTTCGTTTCGTGCCCATCTCTACTTCTCAAATGTTCTTCCAGATTGGTGGGCTCTGTTGGGGATAGAAATGAGCTTCATTGTATTTGCCAGTCTGGAAGTTGAGTCATGGCAACTGGACAACTTCTTCTTCTTCTTCTTCTTCTTCTTCTTCTTCTTCTTCTTCTTCTTCTTCTTCTTCTTCTTCTTCTTCTTCTTCTTCTTCTTCTTCTTCTCTTCTTCTTCTCTTCTTCTTCCTCCTCCTCCTCCTCCTCCTTCTTTGAGAGAGAGATTGAAGTGTTTCGCTGCTCATCCAAACAGCTTCATCAGTCAGTGTTAACATTTTGCCAGTGTCAAAAAAAGTGGCGGGTCAAGCATCTGCATATTTGCAACATGTTTGGGTGTTTCTGGGGAAATACAGAGTCCAAAAAGCAATGAACAAAACAACATCCAAAATGTAATTGACTTTAATGCACATGGCTAAGCTGGAAAAATCATAGAAAAAAATACATAATTAAGTCAATAGTGGAAAACATGTAACTTACACAAAAATGCATACATAAATGTTTTAAACATGAATCCCCACATTAAAAGCCTGCATAAACATGGTTGCACAACCCAGTTAAAAATGTGAGTAGGAAGAAAATGCAAGTCAGTTAAAGAGAAACAGAACAAAACAAAACACAGTAATTTGCTTTGTTGAATGATGTCTTATTTCTTTTCTCTTGTAAGACATATAACTCAGCTCAGAATTAAATCTGACAGACAGATGGCATTTATCCCTTGATTATTATTATTTTTGATTAATATTTTTTAATTGCAACCAACAGGTGGTAGAAACATAAATTGCAAACACATTCTGAGGTTAACTATAAGCAAAGCAGAGTGGGTGATTTACCAAGTTCTCATTGATTCAACAGATCTGTGTTAGTTGGAACTAATGATTGGTTTTAGCCCTAGGAGTTGATGTCAGCCCTACTTCAAGGTGCCAGGGATTTTAACCACTAAGTTTTTGCCTGCCAGTTAGGTGGCCAATTAATTCTTGTACTTCAGGCATGTTATGGCTTCAGGGCAACTGACAGCCTTGATGCCAATCCACCTGTGATCAGAATGCAGGCTTGCAGCTCTCTAGTCAAAAGACATTGAAGCCCATTAAAAGAACCTTGACAGACAAAGAAAGAGGTCTCCTAACACTTGCTTTTCAAGTATAAATCCAACCATAGCCATTCCAACAGCTGCAATAAATGCAAAGCATATCAACTGAACCAGGACACTCCAGTTCCCTGATATGCCTGAGTGTGGGACTTGAGACACACCAGGTTCTCGATGAGTTAGCACCTCATATTAGATGTTATCTAAACCCAGCTAACCCTTGTATAAAAACAGTTTGTATAACAAAAAACCTGTACAACATAAAACATTCTGGAGATAGGGGAAATTTGCTTAACATAATCACCTATGGGGGGAAATCCGTACAACATAAAATGGGATTACTCCATTTTCAATGCATTCCTATGTGAATTTGTATAAAGGAAAAATTTGCTTAACATAATTTCATTTGGAACAGATTAATCCTTTATACAAGGTACCACTCTACATATATATGCTTAGGCTACTTGCCATAATTTTTTCCTTTAAAAAAACACGAAAGAATGTGATTATCCTATTTCCATATGGGAGCTACAACATCATTGGATTAAATATGTGAAACAGATATGTAACGGAGATGCCAATATGCAGTGTCTCTCAAGACTTTCCTCATTTGAATTGAATTGATATGAATTATACTGGACTCAAATGTTGGGGGAAATTGTGATTGAATTGGTAACATGACATGAGATAAGCAATGTATTTATTTTATGTAATTTAATGGAGAAAATAAATTAAAAAGCATCATGAAAAAAAGGACTTTCCTCATTTTCTCCATGTTACGTACTCTCTAATCTCCATTTCTAGTAATCCCTGTTAGAAAGTGTTAGAAAAGTGTCCCATGTACTGTAGGAAATGCTCTCGGACCTGCTTGATTCATGATAGCCCTCCAAGTAAAATTGACAATAGCCACTTCAGGAAGACGGGACACCCTGAGGCGCAGTGGTTAAATGCCTGTCCTGCAGGTAAGACTGTGCTCACGACCTGGGGTTCAATCCCAGGTAGCAGGCTCATAGTTGACTCAGCCTTCCATCCTTCCGAGGTCGGTAAAAGGAGTACCCAGCTTACTGGTGGTGGGGGGGGGCAGTGTGTAGCCTGCATAATGTAATTAAAAACTGTAAACCGCCCAGAGACTACTTGAAGTGGGTATGGGGCAGTAGATAAGCAGAACACTTTACTTTGGCTTTGCTTTGGCTATCCTCATTGAGGTGGTTCTGGAAGCTGTCATTCCCCCAAAAGTTATTTCTTTACATCTCTGTATTTTAACCATTTGAGTCAGATGATGTTTGGAGGAGAAAGAAGAAATATTTTAAAGCTACTCCCTTACAGCCGGTATTAAAATACAAATATAAAGCAGAACACATTGAACAACTGGGGGAGAAAAGTCTGAAAATATAGAGCGGAGTGAATAAGGGGAAAACCAGGAAACCTGCAGTTGAGGTTAATGCATCTTCAGGATTAATGAGGCCATGATGGGTTGCTGCGAAGCACAATATGACCATAAATTGCCTCAAGGAAAAGGAGATGACAATGGGGAGCCTGGAAGCAACACCTAAATTAATAGTATTAGAGCATCTGCCCTGCAATATGGCTTGAACTTTAAAGAGCCCTGCTGTATAATTCACTTGTCAGGCAAGTTGTGGAAAAGATGGAACCTCTCTTGGTGGTGGTGGTGCAGAAATAGGGAGATATTTTTAAATGTACTATACCTCCCTAATCAAACGCATCACAAATGAAACTACACAACTGCAACACAGGCTGCTTTAACATGACCCCTAAAATCTGCTGGGAACTTAATGCAGATCCCCCCAACGTGGTTTTTGTTCTGCTCCCTGTGTTCCCACCTCCCACACTCTGATTCTATTGCTTCTGTCTGCAGTGAGGGGAGAGAGAAAAATGCAGGCTCATTTCATTTTATAACGAAATGACAAACAAATTTTATCTCTAAAATAAAACGAAACGAACAGAAACACCGGAAATTTTGTCGTGCATTTCGTTTTCGTTATGGCAATAAAGTGATCTGCTTTAAATGCTAAAAAAAAATCACAAAAAATTGAAATAAATGGTAATGAAATGGTAACAAAACAAACGAAAATGAAAACGAATTTCTTTGCAAAAATTCACAAAAAACAGAAACAAACCGAAACGGACCCCTAAATGACAAACGACAAATGAAACACCATTTTTTTAATTCGTGCCCATCTCTACTTGGGGCCATTAGAGAGCCCCTGGAAAGCAGTGATGTTTGCTTTGGTTTTTGGGGGGGGCATTAAAATGCTGACATTTGTGCAAAAGCTCATGGTACCAGTTCTTGCAGAAGGACATGCCAAAGTAGATGGAGGTTGACAGCTGAAGCTCTGGTGAAAAACGTCTGCAAAAGAAGATGTCTGCAAAACCCATCCTAGAACGTCAAATCATGGAACTTCACAGAGGGATCAGACTGACCTTCTCAGACTCTGTTTCTCTCTCTCTAACCACCATGATGCATCCAGGCATGGAAAGGGAAAGGATGACATAGCCCTTCATATATTGGTTGAGTTCTAGTGTTTTCTTATGTTTTCTTTTGGGTAGCTACTGTATAGAGATGGGCACGAATAAAAAAAATGGCATTTCGTTTGTCTGTTGTTTGGAGTGTCCGTTTTGGTTCGTTTCTGTTTTTCGTGAATTTTTGCAAAAAAATTCATTTTCATTTTCGTTCATTTCATTACCATTTTGTTACCATTTATTTCAATCTTTTGTGATTTTTTAAAGGATTTTAAGCAATTCATTTATATTGCAGTAACGGAAACGAAACACACGACAAAATTTTTGGTGTTTCTGTTCGTTTCGTTTCATTTTAGAGACAAAATTCATTTGTCATTTCATTGCGTAACGAAATGAAAAAATGGAAACGGAAATTGAAAATTGTTTGTTTCGTGCCCATCTCTACTACTGTACATTGTGGCTTAAGACCATGGGATTGGAATGCAGTCAGCCCACAGTGGGTTTTGTGGAATTAAAAATTTGGGGGGGGTGGCATGGGATGGGGAAAACCTTTGATTTCCAAAAACCAACACCACTGGGATACTTTTACCAGTGGCAGTGGTTTTCAGAAATTAAAAGTCTCTCCCTCTCTCTCTCTCTCTCTTTCCCCACACCCTGCACCCCCAATAGCTTCCGCATATAAAAAGGATTCCAAGGGAATCTTGTGACATTCAAGCTGGTGACCAAAACACTTTAATCCCCCCCCCCAAAAAAATCCTCCTGTTGATGATAGCATCAGTCTTGTGTGGTGTCACTTTTGGCAATGGCCATTGTCTTCATTACAGTTACGAGTTGACAGTGTGTGCGCGCGCATGCATTTACATCTGGAATGCATTAACTGACCCTTTTGCAGACTTTTTAAAATTCAATTTATCCAAAGTAGAGATTAAGGATGATTAAGGATCACTGCCACTTTTTTCCTTTCCCTTATTTGCAATGCCTGCTACCATTTTGGGTGGGGAGGGGCATTTTTTCTCTTGCTATGGGTATGTTCCACATTGCCAAAGTTGTTGGCACGGTGTAGAGAGCTATCTCATCCCAGTTGCTAGTCGTGTATTCACCACCCTTTTGGATTTTCCCTCTCCCAATCTGGAAATATACAAACCTACAAATATTTTCAGAAACCAGAGAACAAATTGCTTCAGGCTGCTTTCAGATCAGATAGGGGAGAGTCAGTAGCAATTTTTATGGCAAATATTCACACACACCTATCTTCTACACATTCCTCTGTTCCTCCCCTCTCTACTAGTTAAAAACATTTGCAGACAATTAATGTTCCTGCCTTATCTTCCTTATGTGCCTCTGACAAAAAAAGAGAAGAAAATGTTATCGACAGATTTCTTCCCGCTAATCAAATACGCAGTTAGAAAATTAAAATTGGTCCACTGTTTACACTTCCATATTGCAGTGCATGCTCACATAAAAGCCATTGTGCCTGAGATCAACTGAGGTTAAGTGAATCTGAAGCCATCTGACCAAAACAGCAATGAGAGTTGTCCAGAACTTTGACAGGGATGCTATCTGAAAACACCTGCAAAGGTCAATTTTGTTTTGCATCGACTTCAAGTTAAATGTCAGGACGGGACATGCATGGCTGGTGTGCTCTATTGGAAGAGGACCACCCTCTCCATGTCTTCCTGACCAGCAACCTTCCCCAGCCACCAGACATGTGCTTAACAACTTGATCAAGCCACCATTACTCCAGTTGTTTCTCACGAGGTCACCTCCCACTCTCAATTAAACAGCTTCATTTTTGTTGCTCTTCAGCAACTTAAGGTTCTGTATTGACTGTGGTGTCAACTTCTGCCTGGACCTCCTCCATTTGCTCTGTCACTGGACTCAAGTTCCTTTCCACTCCCATGCCTTCCGCCAGCCCTTCTGCTGACTCACTTCAGCCCACCTTGGCAGGATCTGCAGGGCCATCTCATTTCCTCCCATTTTAGCAATGGTCTCTATATAGTGTGCATTTACACCTATTCAAGTGCTCAGTGAAGATGGAATTCCCATCTCTGTTGGTAAGCACAGGAACTTTCAAGGGCCATGTGAACTCTCGAGTCAGACAAAACACTGCAGGAAAAAATGGTTAGAATTCACAATGGCTCTCATTACTGAATATAAAGGGAGCCTTGTTGTTCTTTAAAACGGATATGCAAGCCATATTCTTACAGTGGTAGTTTTTTTTATTTACTTATTTTAGAGTATTACTTATTTTAGAGTATTTTTACCCTGCCTTTCTCCTTGGAAAAGGACCCAAGGTGGCTTACAGTAATGACGGATAATATATAGTCCAGTACAATTAAGACATGTTCAAGTATTTGAGAACAAGGAACTGAGGGACATCTTACGGCATTAACAGACAACATTACATTAAAGAAACACGGTTATAAATAGTTATAAACACAAAGTCTATGTGAACCCATAGATTCATATAAAATACACATGGTAGTCCATCATTCAGGAAAGCTTGCCTGAAGAGAAAGGTCTTTGCCTGTTTCCGGAAGAACAACAGAGATGAGGCAGTCCTGGCCTCTAGTGGGAGGGTAGGTAGGTAGGTAGGTAGGTAGGTAGGGCAAACTTACTCCATAGTGGGAGGGGGTTCCAGAGTCTGGGTGCAGCAGTTGAGAAGGCCCTTTCACAGGTTCCCATGAGACGTACCTGTCGACCCATAGAACTGAATTGCAGTTGACCCATAGAGCTGAACTGCAGTTCCTGTCCATCTCTAGTAGGGAGAGGATGTTCCTGGTTTGTACATCAAACTATACCCAACAGTTGATAGCCTAGTTCTCTTAAGATATTTTGGTAAAATGGTCACAGATTATGGGAACCATTTATTATTTATTTATACAACTTAGTTCAAAACATCTAAGATCTAACATATCAAAGTGTGTAGACCTATTGATATCCTTCTTCTATGCAACTCTGAAAGGAGCCCTTGCATCATTTAAACCTGCCCACCCCAGTAGTCACAATTATAAAAATAATTATTCGTATGTGATAGTTTCCCCATAAGAAGTTTGCCAGTCCACTCTAAAACACCACTGCCTCCATGAGGTCTGGTAAAATTGCAAGAGTAGAGTCATTACGTTTTGACACTCATCCTTAAAAAATAGGGAGTTGGCTCCTTCTTCCTACCTTGAATTTTTTTTAAAGAAAATGGCAGTTTTCTCTTGATCTCAGCGGCTGACATTTCAGCTTTCCTAAAGTGCTAAAGGCTTTCCAGTTTTAATAGTAGCTGTCTATTTTCCAATGTATTTTCTTCTGCCATGCTATTATTGTACAGATCAATACTGCACAGTCAACAGAGGTGCTAATTTGAGCACTTTGAACTCACTCCCATGGCACATTTGTTTGTGTGTTTGTGCATGCTTAGAGAAGATCTGCTCAGTTCTGTTCTGACCTGGAAAATCCTTTCTAGTTAATGTGCAAGCCAAGTGCTGTGTACACTCACTGCTTACTAGCAACTCCAAAGCTAACTAGACACACTAGGGAATGAAAAAGACAACCTTACTTGTGGGACCCATAAGTGCTTTCCATTTATTCTCTGTAGCCATCAGCACCCCCAGAACGGCTGTTAAAATATCACAGTATTTATAGAAAACATATTTTCAGCATTTTCTGTGTTGAGCTTTTCATTCCAAGACAAGAGCAATATGAACAGAAAAGAAAACAATGACTTGATTCACGGTGTGGGGATAATTTGTTTATTCATTACTTTAACAAAAATAGCAATTTGATATTTTTGATATGTTTGAACAGCAAATGACACCATTTAAATATTTCTCATTCTGTTGACTCACTGAGGATATGACGAGCAATTCCAAAGAGTATTCTGAGGGCTGATGATTTGACATATCAGGCAACTCACTGATGAGTTAATTAACTGGTTAAATGTATTTATGTTTAAGCCAAAGTAATTCATTTGCCTCATGGCACAGTGGTTAAATGCCTGTACTGCAGGTAAAACTGTGCTCACGACCTGGGGTTCAATCC
>JAHTLZ010000327.1:14228314-14254976 GCA_023846285.1 Phrynocephalus versicolor | reverse complement strand
GGTAGAAGGGCTCTCTCCATTCACTGAAGCAGAGGTCATCAAAAAGTCTACACAATTGATAATACACTTCCAGCGGCTTTCCCCACATTTCTGGGAGAGATATTGAGTCTGCTAATGGTAGCTCTGAGGTGGTGATGGGCGCTATTCCGGAGGGTGTTAAAGGCCTGGCTCTTCCGGGAGGCCTTCGGTGACCTAGCGTAGTTCCCCCCCTCCTCTTCCCGCCATCCATCAGGGTAATTGCCATATGCACTTGCCAGGGATTGATTTTCGATTTTCTTTTAACTCTTAATATTTTATTATTATATGTGTATTGTTTCAGTTTTGTGTTGTTGCCTGGCTGAACCTCTTCAGTCTATGTAAACCGCCCAGAGTTCCCTTTGGGAAGATGGGCGGTATAGAAGCCTAATAAATAAATAAATAAATAAATAATATTCAGGCCATTGTCCATCTTATGAGCGTATTTCAGACCAGGGTGACTTGAGGTCAAAGTGAACTATAAAATGGAGGACTCGCAACTAGCTTCCCTTAGGCTAACAAAGCTGTTTGGATGAGCAGCAAAACATTTCAATATCTCAAGAAAAAGAAGTCCAGTTGCCATGACTCAACTTTCAGAAAAAGTTTATGGAAATGTGACCTAATGTAATAACAGAACTTGAAGTGGAAAGCTGAATGGGTTAGGTATTTAGCTGCAGTGGGCTGCATTCACTTGTCCACTGGGCATCCAGAAGAGCTAGCCTGTGTAGTTTTGAGCAAACTGCACAGTTGCAGGATGCCTCCAGAAGAAAGGAATGATAGACTATTTCTGAGTCTGCTACCTAGAAAACTCTGGAAGAGCTTTCCATAAGTCAGAAGTGAAATGATTAAACACGGTTATTATTATATTCTTTGCTTGGTTCAATAAAAGCCTGAGAAGTAAGCAACATTAATAGTTATAAATGAAGAAATTTCTTTTCTGTTTTTTTTCAATTCAATTCATTTCATTTATTTATGGTCCAGGACCAAAGACTTCCTTTCCTGATGTTTCACAGATTATGCATGTCCCATGAGGACTAGTCATTTTTTTTCCTATTATCCATTTCTCAGAAGTGAAAGATTTGAGATGTTTCATTAAGCGAGATTCAGAGTAGAACTGGGAAATAATTAAACCAGTTAATAGATTTTACCTTTTTCACTTGTCCTGCTAGTAATTAATCATTGTACTCTCTCATGGATTTTAATGGTACTAAGTTCAAATACTTTATTGCTTCATACCCTGTCAGGCTGTACGCATAAACAGAAATTCAACCATTCTTTGGCATCTAATATAAATACATATGAACAACCAGAAAAGCATAACAGAATAAAATAAGCATTCTCAAACAAGTATCAAGTTGGAAGTAGAGATGGGTCTCTTCTGAGGTTTGGCGGTTTGGCATGGTGCAGAGTATTGGACCTGAAGGTGTTGTGTGGGCACCCTCGATCTTATGCCCCACCCCACCCCCCACTCACAGATGTCCTATCAGAACGAATGCTGTGGGCTTCCTTGCCCCACTTCTTCCTTTGAGTGGACACACCAGGTGACATGCCCATCTCTAGTTGTAAGATTAACCTGAAGATATTGTGAATCAGACGAGTCCCATTTTTCTGTGGCTCATTTAATGAATTCAGCGCTCATATAGGATAGAGTCTGCTCCAGCTAGGAGAAATAAATCTGTACATAAAGGGGAGTTATCCTTGGCCCCAGCAGTTAAGGATGTAAGGATGATTTTTATTGTGACTTTATTATGATGTTTATATTATTATTTTTCATTTTCATTATTGCTCTTTTTATTATTATTTAGTTTGTTATTATCGCTGTTGTAACTGTTGTAAACCACCCGGAGTTCCTCTGGAAGACAGGCAGTATGTAAATAAATAAATAAATAAATAAATAAAAGATGCTGATCCCTCAAATCTGCATACAGAGGGCATTGCTTTTGAAAAAGTACCATGTCCTTTAACTTAGAGCATCTTTTTGGACAATATCTACCTAATGTATACCATGTTGGTTCATATAACGCCTCTGTATTTCTCCCAACTGTGATGAATTTCAATCTACATTTATTTACTAGTTGTCTCGGCTTGTGTGAGACAAGAAGAGAGAAATATAGGGTTACTTTTTCTATATAACGGGAGCAACAGCTAACCATAGATGCCATGGTAGTCTAGGTATAATATCATATAATCTTTCTAAGGTACTGAATTCAGTAGTTTCATCCTATCTCTTAATATGACTTTGTCTTGGCAACACGAGAAGGCTACATATTGATGCACAGATTAACCCTTCCAGTACTTTTACAGTCCAAAAAATATTGTCTTCCTACACGATTAGTCAGCCCTCACTGAATGCCTTGAGCCTTTGAACTTATTGTTTAGAGAGATTTTCATAAAAAGGGTGAGTCATTTATTCTTCATAGGCCTAAATGCCCACGGGCATTCAATTTCAGTTTTCATTTTCTTGGCGCTTTCCCTCACTACGAACCGTTAAATACTTAAATAGCTATGTTGCAGAAGTTAGTCATTGCCTGTTCTGGAATATGAATATGTCTGGCACGCAAGGTTCAACTGCATTACACTTAAACCATCAATATTCCAAAAAGTTGTTCTGGCTTGGAATGTAAAATGTGATTCTGTCCATAGACTGTCAGTGAGCTTTTCAAGTGTCACTCAAAATTGCATGCATTTTTTTCTTCTTCAGCTATCATCACATCACTCCTCCCAGAGCAGACAGAACTGTCTCCAAAGGTTGCACTGTTGTTTTTAAAAAGTACCAGGAAACTGGTTGTTTGGGATTATAGATATTTGCCTATAATGTCAGCTCAAAAGAGGCCTGGGACCAGGTGGCCAAGTCTTTTAGGGCCTTTTGCCCTTGCAGCTGGCCCCATGCTGAGAAATTATTTATGTCAGTCCGTGTGAGTAGGCAATGGCGCCCCTGTCATGCACTGTGGCACAGCGGAGCTCCCATTATACATTTTTAGTTTTTTACTACTCAAAAGCTGATATTGTTCTGTGCTTTTAAAGTAAGGATAATCCTTTTTTAATTTTAAGAATTTTAATATTTCAAGAGATTTAGTCTCTGTCTTTTGTTTTCACATTTGCCTCTTGAAGGCTATGAGTTCATTTATTTTACATGATGTCTGCAAATTAAATTTTGTATTGGAATGCCCAGCAACTTTTAAAAGTCAGAATACTTTAAAATGGCAATAACGCTTGAATCGTTTTACAAGGGACAAGGAAGGATTTTTAAGCTGTAAGACTAATGCCTTTTTTACAGCTGTGAAGGGATTGTGTGCGTCTAGAACATAGAAGTAGTTCATAGAAATAAAGCTTGTAAAAACAGGTAAGGTGATGCTACTTGGTATTACTGCAACAATGAAACAACTCATGGTTTGATAGTCAAATGAATATTGATATGACTGTGATTGCTTGGGTTCTCTCTGGAATTAACCTTTTACTAGAATAAATGTCAGCAGTGACACACATAGCCTTCTAATTCCACTCCAGCCCACCCACCCACCCCAGAAATTGTATGGAATTGCTGTAGGAATCTTAGGGAGAATCAAGCGCCTAATTTCTGGGTCTGCTCTCATAGGTAATTATGAAATATTTTCCAAAATTACTATTCAGACTTTTGACGTTCCGCACTCTTAGTGTTAAGTACCTTTCCATGTTATTTTTGATAGAAATGTTTTTGAGAAATGTAGTGGTCTAAAGCTTTAAATAAAAACCACCCAGAGTGGCCATTGTTGCTAGACGGTATAGTATAAAAATCTAATAAACAAAAAGGCAACATCAGAGTGAACCATAAAAAGCAAAGTGCTCTGCTTATATACCGCCCCATACCACTTCAAGTAGTCTCTGGGCGGTTTACAGTTTTTTAATTATGCAGGCTACACATTGGATCAGTGGAGGTGGGACAGGGAAAAAAAGAAAAGGAAGGAGGGTTAGAGGGCTGTGGATTGGGTTGTGATTTGTATTGCATTCAGTATGAACAGTGAACTCCCAAATCAATCCACAGCTCCTGTGGGTGCACTAATTTCTATTTCAAATTTAAAGCAGACTGCAAATTAAAGCACAGTGTAGTCACCCCTTTATGAAGGGACTGGGAGATGCCTGTGTGACTGTACATGCAAACAAATGGTTGCCGTTTGGATGGGGAGATGATTTTTGTCAAGACTTCAAAGTCATCTAGCTCCATCGCTCCATTCTCTTCTAGTGGCCACAATGATTCTTTTTGGGCAATCCCTTTCAAACAAAAGCATACCTAAGAACTCTGGCAGCTCTGTCTCTCATATCTCCATTCGCTCCGTCACTTGCTCATGCCTCCCTCGACAGCAAATGAAAGTGAAAGATTATATGCCCGCGGAGCCAGCTTCCCGCCCACCCCCTCGCAAATAAGATGATGAGAGGAGTTGGTCGCCTAAGGACCAGATGGGAATTTTTGACTGCCACTCAGATTGGACCAGAGTGGCAGCGTGTTTGCACCCATCCCATTCTCTTTAAGGCCAAGGGGAAGTTTATAAGCGGTCACAATTGGCGGGTAGTGCAAGCGGTAAATTTAAGTCAGGTGAAATGCATTGAATAATATTCCCCAGTGAGCTGGTAGACCTCAATTTGAATTAGGAAATGGATTAGGAAATTAGGAGCATTAGGAACATTAGGTGTTAGGTATAAATAGGTTCAAAAAATAAGAATGAGGGCTGCCCAGTCTGCAGTGTTTTTGGGGGCGCTGAACTAAATACACCTGACATCAAGGTGTATTTATTGTGATTTTAGCCTCGCTAGCAGTAGGTATAAATTGGAACCTTTCCTTGAAAATTTGTTATCCCAGTATAGGAGAAAGGAGGCAAGTCTGTTCACCACTCCTTTTTCACCCTACCTGTAAGATTCAAGCTGAACTTTTGCACTCTAGAACAAGTTACTAGAGATGGGCACGACTTAGCGAAATTTTTGTTTCCGTTTTCATTTTTCATTTTCGTTACGCAACAAAACGAAAAGTGAAAATTGGCTCCAAAATGGAACGAAAACGGAAATGAAACGACTAATTTTGAGCCAGTTTTCGTTTTTCGTTGTGGCAAAAGCATTTAATGGCACTAAATGGGGAAAAACGAAAAAATTTTCATTTTTGTTTTTGTTTTTCGTTTTTGTTACAAAACAAAACGAAAACAAAAATTTTTGAAAATTAGCTCACGAAAACAGAAACGAGCCGAAACGGACCCCTAAACGAAAAACGAAAAACGAAAAACCATTTTTCCTGAGTCGTGCCCATCTCTACAAGTTACATGTTTATAGAGATCTGTGTCACCGTTTTAGGTCCTGGTTCTTACAGATGTTCCCTTCTGTGGAATGACAAATTGATCACACCGAGGAAATTTTATTTTCCCTTCTTATTTTTCCCCCTGAGCTTTTTGTTTTCATGACAAGTTTCATGTAGCAAAGGTTTGTTTGTTCTTGAGAACATGACAATTCTAGGACTAATTTATCTCTTCAGCTGAAATGCCATGGCATGGAAGGAAGCATATATAATTCATTATATGTTGACAGAACTGCCTGCTAGTTTAATCTCAGCTTAGAGCGAGTAGGAGATAATCAAGCAGCCAGGAAGCTTTTTGAGAAGTCATTTTGGGAACTAGAGGCTAGCAAGGTTCAAGAGAGCAGTGGAACCTTTATGCACTCAGGTGATGCTTCATTGTTCCTTTAGGAAAACAATGTTGCCCAGATTATATTTTATATGGCATTAAATAAGGTCAGATGGTTTCTGTCATTCTGATGTCTGAACAGGTGCATTTGTTCTGCTGAAGCCTCACAACACTATGTACTAATGCACACCAGCAATTTCTCTTATTTAAACATTACTGAGATTGCTTTCTGGCTGTTCTTTAATTTGTGGCCCATCTGGTCAAGTGAGAATGGCTGAGATAACAGACAAGTTTTTTTTAAGCTGCTTTTCTGCAGATGCATGTTAACAACTGAGTTTACAGTGGTACCTTCTATAAAGGAATTAATTTGTTCCAAATGAAATTACGTTAAGCAGATTTTTCTTTATACAAATTTCCCATAGGAATGCATTGAAAACAGAATAATCCCTAATCACGGCCATTTTTATGTTGTATAGATTCGTCTCATAGGCAATTCTGTTAAGCAGATTTTCCCTATCTCCGGATTTTTTTATGTTGTACAGATTTTATTTTGTACAAACCGTCCACTATATATACAAATTCCAGCTTTCTTGGTGAGACTTGAACAAGTCTGGGAACAAGAAAGCAATCCTTTATACCGTTTGGTCATGGATGGACCTGTAATTTTTTAAATACCAAATATTCCTTTTCATTCCTTCTACTTTGACACCTGGAATTATGAACTCCTGAGGAATCCCTTCCATACAAAAGTATGTTCATCTGAACGGAAATGGTGGCTGTAATTGTCAGTCACAAGAATTATTATGATATGCTATAATATGAACTAGAGATGGACACGAAACGAACAATTTTTCGTTTCAGTTTTTGTTTTTTCGTTTCATTATGTAACGAAATGGCAAATGAATTTTGTCTCTAAAATGAAACGAAACGAACAGAAACACCGGAAATTTTGTCGTGCGTTTCATTTCCGTTACTGCAATATGAGTGAATTGCTTAAAATCCTTAAAAAAATAACAAAAATTTGAAATAAATGGTAACGAAATGGTAACGAAATGAACGAAAACAAAAATGCATTTTTTGCAAAAATTCACAAAAAACGGAAACAAACCGAAACGGACCCTCCAAACGACAAACGACAAACAAAATGCCATTTTTTTGATTCGTGCCCATCTCTAATATGAACCATCACTGAAGGTGCTAAAAAGCGTATTATTCTCCAAACCACTGAAGTTATCTCAGGCACGGTCACTGGTGGAGGCAGAGATGGTGTTGATGATGGGTTAAACTGTTGCTAGACTTTTTAAAAACTTTCATCATTTATTCATGCAAAGCTCTTCAGGCTTCAGAGGCATTGCATTTCTTGATGAACAATTAACAAACAAATGAAACTGCAGTAGCTGAGTCTTATTATCCTTTTGAGAGATTACGCTTTGTTGAAAGCGTTAAAGTACAGCTTGCCTTTCAGTTTTATTACACTGTAAATTTATTAATTAGTTTTTTAACCCCTTAAACACGCACTGGTTAAATCGGTAAAAGCCAAAATGGGTGGTACATCCTCCCCCTACAGCTTGGAAGAGTTTTTGGAAATTATTCCTCATAATAAGGTAGTAATACATTTGAGATTATCCTGCAATCTCCTGGCCATTGTTGTTGGTTGCTCCCTCTCCTGATACCTACAGGAGTGGCCCAAAACAATACAAAACAAAACCCCAGAAGAATTTACACTGTGCAAACATGTAGATTTTCAACATTTAGTGATAACATTTAGTGACCAACATAGGGTGAAATTTGGGGGTGCTTAATGAAAATGAATTAGACAATTCAAATGTAAAGTGGTACCCTGACTTAAGAGCAGCTCGACTTAAGAGCAATTCGACTTAAGAGTGAAAACCTGTTGGCGTTTTAACTGCCACCTTACAAATTTTAGATATGGTCAGCTCAATTTACAATTTTTTTTCATCTTTTTAATTTTGCAAACTTATTTTTTCAATTTTTTTAGATAGGTACCCCAACTTAAGAGTAGTTTGACTTAAGACCATGCATTCGGAATGGATTAAATTCGTCAGCTGAGGTACCACTCTATATTGTGTCTTGTTCTGTATATTGAGCAAACAAGGCTAATTTTTAATTAACAATCGTGTTTACTTGATTAGGACAATAAGTTTAATAAATTATCGTAGGTTTTCAAGTCAATTTTAACTTATGGCGATGCTGCTCAAGGTACTCCAATAAAGAACACTTAAAGAATGGTTGACCATTTTCTTCTTCTAGGGGCATCCTGGGACTTTGCTATTTGCCCAAGGTCACCCACGCTGACTCAACTCAAAACAGGCAAAGTAGAGAATCAATCTCTCTAGTTCTGCATTCATACCTGAACCACAGAGCTATTCAGCCTGTGGTGAGTCTTTAGAAAAAGGAAAAAAATGTTATCTATATATTTTCCAATATATTAAATTTAAAAAATATGATGTACAATGGTTGTTACCTGGTGGCTTCTAGCTGTCATTACTGTATATTCAGAGATGAAATAATGAAATCTGTATCGAAGGCTAGTTTAAAGAGAGTTCAGATCTTCCCAGCACCACACCTCCTTGAGATGATTCACAAGGTCCCTTCCAGCTCTGCAGATCTGAAAGGATGATAAGTCATGATGATGGTGATGATGATTAGGGATAGGGAACTGCTCAACCAATACCGTGTTTTGTTAGGTTTTCTGAAGCCAGAGTCGCTGACAAGCTGCAACTGAAAGAATTCTGAAAAGAATTATCTCACTGGAAAATAACCACGTGTTGTGTTTTGTATTTAAGGAGGAATGTTTGAGCGTCCTCTTCCTCCTCCTCCTCCTCCTCCCTTTTTTCCTTTTACTCTGCTGGGTGGTGTCCACGTTTGTAAGAGAGCTCTATGTTTGTTTTTGGAACTGACTTCAAATAAATCCTGGTTTGTTTTTGAAGAACTGATGTATGCGTTTGCAACTCTTTCGCTGATTTTAAACCCTGCAAAGAGGGATGTTCTCGGCAGCCCAGTGGAAGTGTACTGGACCAGAACAGTAAAACCTCATATGTTTTCCCAAAAATAAGACAGTGTCTTATATTATTTTTTTGCTCCCAAAGATGCACTAGGTCTTATTTTCAGGGGATGTCTTATTTTTCGATGATCATTTTAAGTGATCCCCTCCCCCCACCCCTGTGCCACCTTCACCAGACATGCCCCATCCCTTTATTAGACATTTTCCCCCAACTCAGTCACCCCTGTGTGTCCACACAATGTGCCTGACCCCTGCCCCATGCGACTCACTGTCTAATTGTGAGTCAGCCAGACTCCGTCAGGGCAGAGTGAGCAGCAGGTGGCAGCTTGTCCTGGCGGCGGCGCGGGCTATCTGATTAAAAGAGACTTCACACCTCCTGTCTGCTCCAGCTGCGCTGTGGCCAACAGTGAGTTGCGTGGTGGCGCCCACTGCTACGGTCCAGAGTCCAGAGTTATGGTAGCTTCGCAGGGCCTCATTATCGGGGAGGCCTTATGTTTGGGGGAGGCCTTATTACCGGGGAGGCCTTGTTTTCGGGAGATGCCTTATGTTTCAGTGAGAGGCAAAATTGTAAGTAGGTCTTATTTTCGGGGGATGTCTTATTTTCAGGAAAACAGGGCATATGCTTCATTGCAATTTCCACCCATTAGTTCTAGGGCTGATCTTCAAAACAACGTAGAACAAGCATGCTCCATTTTCTTTACGCCAGGCCTTCACATCTAATAATACCATTCAACCTTCACTTCTCTAAGCTCAGCAATGCATACTGCAACTATTCCTTCATCAGAGATCACTTTCCTAAAATCAGAACAATGTAAAACATGGAGGTGAGCACTTGCACCTAACCTCAAAACATACAAGTGGGCTGATATTATTGGGGAGGGATGACAGGGAGACCTGTGCTATTCCAAAACATTGTGGGGACATGATATGCAAAGGATACACATTTCTGAAAGCAGCTACATTACAGAGTCAGTGATGGATAAATTCCTGTTAGCTCAGCTCTGGAATGGTTGGTAATCACAAGCTTTATCGGTGAACATTTGTTGTTGTTGGCGGCAGTGGTGAACTAATTTGAGAAGCAAAAACTTAATCTGTTTTCTCCCAGCCCATAATGTTGACATATGTATGCCGATAGTGCTGCATGCATATATCTTAGCATATATTTATCTCAGGGATTGTTCTCAACACCAAACACAGCAGAAATGAAATCCAATCTCATCCTCCTGCAAAACACAGACTTTCAATCTGAAATGCCTTCAGTTCCTCACCCCCATTATATCTGATGTACAAACAGTGCCTTTCTGGATTTTTGAATGTTAACTTACAAGCACAGTTTGATCATCCCTATTTTAATATACAATTGGCACAAATACCCCCAGTGTCAACATCTTGGATACCATGCCAAATGTAACGAAATCTCCCTTATTTGTTTATCCCTCCAATTTCTGCTTAAGAGAAACAACCCAAAAGCAATCTTATGCAGAGTACACTGTTAAATGTAGCTTTGTGCTACACTGATTTCCATATGTTTCATTGGTGTTTTGCATCTTTCCATGCACACTTTTCAAATATATACACACCCTCCATCCCAAATAGTCCGTTCCTCGGTGTCAGGACACCAGTGCACAAATTACACCTATTTCATGGATAGTTGGAGAAATACAGAGCAAGACTGTTGGAATATTTAGCAAGATTTACATTTCAGCCATTACAGGGTTAATTTGAATGTAGAGGATTATGGGCTGGATTTAATGTGAAGAGCGAAGCTGATTGGTTGTTGAGATCACACCACTTGGAATGTTCTGGTTGAAGTCTAGTTAGAGTGTGTGCCTTGTATTCTTAGAGAAGAGAAGCATGTTCTTAGCCTAGCAAGATGGCTGTTAGAATAGTTATTGTTTGAAAACCTCCCATGTACCCTTCCCTTCTAGTTAAATAAACATTTTTTTCATATAGTAACACAAGAGGTGTCTCTCTCGTTAGAGCAACTAAAATCATCTGTAACTACCGATCCAACAAAGATCCCCAAGAAAGACAAGCCCATCAAACCTGAGCATGAAATAGCATTTCTTGTGCATGCCCGTTCTCCATTCAGTTGTCACAGATTAAGATAGACAGCTCTGTAAAACAAATGAACAAATCATCCCACATTAAGGGAAATTTCGTCTTTCAAGTCCTGCACAATTGACTCACTACCTGTGGCTTAAGAGGATTTTTTTTTAAGGCTCATGATGCTTGTTTGTTGACCCCTGCTTCTCATCAAACCTAGCAAATCCTGTGATTCCACCCTTTATATAATTCCTCCCCCCCCCCCCCACAACTGCCCTCTAGGAATGATGCCTAAAAATGTCAAAATACTGGTTGCTACTCTTCATGAGAACCAAATGCAAACTGAAAAGCCATGCAAACACTATTAGGCAGAGGAAACAATGATGAAAGATGCTGCGTGTAACATTGCCTTTTTTTGCTCTTGCTTTCCCAAACCCCACCGATGTGACTTTCCCTTCACCATATCACAACTGAAGAGGACAATGCCATAAGACACAAATAGAACCAAGGCAAGGTCCTTTAAAAAAAGATCATCCATGAATGGAGATTTGAGTCGGCTTTGGAGAAAATTATCCCAAGCAGGCAGAGCAGACCTATTCATGCATTTCCAGGTCGGCTACAAGATAGCTCCAGTATTTTCCAGAAGCTTGCAGTTGCCCCCAGATTGGTTCATGAGACCCTAGAAACCACTAGATTTGGCTCTTCATTTTGGAGATTAGAAATGATGAAACTTGGGGGAAATGTACCAACCTGACTCCTTTTGCTGCAGCAAAACAAGGAAGTACCATAGCAGACAGAGATGGACAACTGAAGCCCCAAAGAAAGACAGATTTTCCTGTGGAAACTTTAGATGCAGAGCCCTTGGGAAGAACTCAGACCAATGGCCTGTCAACCAAACAGCCTTTTAGTACTATCCAGATATGGTGAAGGAAAGGAGCCATATTGCTTAATATACTGGCCATATATTAGAATTGAATTGAATATTCTTTTTCATTTAGGTGGCTACAGTAAGTTTTAATTAAACTTGGGCCTCCTCTCTCTCTCTCTCTCTCTCTCTCTCTCTCTCTCTCTCTCTGTGTGTGTGTGTGTGTGTGTGTGTGTGTCTGTCTGTCTGTCTGTCTGTCTGTCTGTCTCTCTCTCTGTGTGTGTGTGTGTGTCTGTGTGTTTGTGTGTGTGTGTCTGTCTGTCTCTCTCTCTCTCTCTCTGTGTGTGTGTGTGTGTGTAGAGAGAGAGAGAGAGACAGGGAGAGCCTCAGTCCTTGATTGTCCACATTATCGGATATAAGTAATTGAAATTCTGACTTGAGGATAGAGTCCACATATCTAGATACCCCAACACTAACTGAGTGATTGAATGAATGGTTGATACAATGGGCCTACTGGAATTCCCTGGTTGATGTAGTTAGTCAGGATTTGTCCATACATATTTTCAGGAAAGTTTATCATATGGTTCTGTAATCCTTTTTGCTATTTGGCAATTGGGTATGTTAGAAGGCAGTACAATTTAGTGTTGGTCGTTCTCTCTCAGTTCCTTGTGTGTGTGGTTCAATGTATCCTTGACAACCACACCACTGCTCTGATTCTGTCCCAGTAGCACCCACTCAAAGAGAACATTTCCTGTCAAGACTGCTGGAAGAAGAGATGGACAAGTTATCGATAAAACTTCTCACCACTGATGATCTTGAGTGAAGAGAGAAGAGCACATCTTGAAATAGAACTCCCACTGACATGACTAAATAGAGAAACAACTTTTAAGTGCCTTTTTTTCATTCTTTTCCAAGAGTATATTTTTTTCCAGGAGCTAGAGGAAATAGTTCTTTAGCTCTTGCAAAAGTGGCTCTCTCTTGATGGATCTCAAAATAAAAACTTGTGAGAAATGGTTGTTTTCTCTAACAAAGAAAATAATATATTTACTGAAGTTTTTTTGAAGTGAACACAACAGTCTTTTTTCAGCCAACAATAAGCAAACTCTTACGGTTTCAGGAAGCATTTAGGTGCCCAGACTGCAATACTGGGCTATATTTCCCCATTGCTCCAGTGCATACGATAACTCCCAAAGAATGCATCTATTAGACCTCTTCTCAGACTCCTTTCCTCATATCTGACATGGAGGTTCTACCAAAGCCAAGTGTGGCCCATATACAAACACCTCCACCTTGAGCCATCTAGTCCTGGTATCTAGAGATGGGCACGAATTTTTTTTAAAAAATAGCATTTCGTTTGTCGTTTGTCCTTTGGAGGGTCCGTTTCGGTTCGTTTCCTTTTTCGCGAATTTTTGCAAAAAAATGTTTTCATTTTCGTTCGTTTCGTTACCATTTCGTTACCATTTATTTCATTTTTTGTGATTTTTTTTAGGATTTTAAGCAATTCACTCATATTGCAGTAATGGAAACGAAACGCACAACAAAAATTTCCAGTGTTTCTGTTCGTTTCGTTTCATTTTAGAGACAAAATTCGTTTGTCATTTCATTATGTAACGAAACAAAAAAAAACGGAAACGGAAATGAAAAATTGTTCATTTTGTGCCCATCTCTACTGGTATCAGTTGGGAGAGAGTGGAGATGTATAAAGCTTTAACGCTTGTTCACAAATCAAAATCAAAGTTTCTTCCCCTCCACCATGGCTCATTCTGAGATTTTTCCCTTCTTGGAAAACAAGGCAAAGCAGATGACTTCCCTAAGACTACAGCCAGCACCCTGAGATGTACCAGCCCTGAATGCTACACAGCAGTCTTTTTTTTTCTTTCCTAATACCAGTTTTATAAAAAATAATAAGCTCTCTTAGACATGCATCCACACGAGAGTTCCTTTGTTCTTTGTTTCAAAGGTTTCAGAAGTGATGCCTTCTTGAATGAAAAGGGAACCCAATCAGAAGTCTGCCTTCTTACATCACTCACTATTCCATCCCTTCTGGATTATCAGAGTAGTAAAAGATAACTGATTGTGTTCGGAACCTAGGAAACGTTTGAGCATGCTCACTAGGGAATCTGGAGAGTTGCGGTTCAAAACAGCATCTTTTCCCAACCTGCAATGTGCTATTTTATACCACACCGGGCGGCGGGGGAGGGGGGGAGAATGAAAAATTTCTTCATCTTGTCTCTGCTTCTGTGCTCCGAGTGGGAAAACTACAACAGGAACAAGAAGGAAAGGCCAGACATTGTGTGTCCTCATTTGACAGCAACACATGACTGCTATTCAATTCTGCCTGCAGCTATAATAACAATAAATCATCTTGGGAAAGGTGTTGTAACAATAGCAGCAGCAGCAGCAACAACAACAAGCAAAATGCAAGCACAAAAAAACCCCAGGCCATTATTTTACTTTAAAGACTAACTGCTATATTTTAATGCAAGCTTTCATGGGATGTTCCCCACTTCTTCAGACAGATGGATCAGAATAATAATAATAAAATTTTATTACAGTAATTGACCAGCAAGATCAGAACACAGAAACTACCTGGTACAATATTCATGGCAGGCTTCACAAGACAGGGGTGACTGGCATGGTTGTTTTTAGTTTTTGCATCCATAGGATGAAAATCACGTGAAAGGTTGCCATACTTTGGAATTGAATGTATGACACACTGTTGTTGTTGTTGTTGTTGTTGTTGTTGTTGTTGTTGTTGTTGTTGTTGTTGTTGTTGTTGTTGTTGTTGTTGTTGTTGTTGTTGTTGTTGTTGTTGTTGTTGTTGTTGTTGTTGCTGCTGCTGCTGCTGCTGCTGCTGCTGCTGCTGCTGAAATAAAAGGAGGCAAATATTCTCTCTACCGTAGCTGGAGTACAAGCCACTATGCATTCAAAGGTTCATGCTTCAATCATTCTAGCAGCACCAATGCTGCAGTAGTAAATTTTGCAACAGAGATACTATACTAAACATGACAGTCTCTTGTATCTACAAACCAGCTTGTTGTACGGATCTGCAGTAAATGAAAGAACTTCTTCTAGAGCTTTTGTCACCACCATGAACAGACATTTTATATGGATTTTTACTGCTCACTCAACAAGCCATTCTTCAACCATTTACACTGCAAGAGAGACCATTTATTACAATATAGTGTTGCTAAAAAAAAAAAAAAACCTTCATAAAACATAAGAACATAAGAAGAGCCATGCGGGATCAGGCCAAAGGCCCATCTAGTCCAACTTCCTGTATCTCACAAATATGTCTGGGAACGCACGAGACTAGATATCTGTCTCTTGATACCACTCCCCTGCATCTGGCCCTTGAGGTACCCTAGTTTTTTAAGCCTGGAGATGACACATATCCATCATGGTTTGTAACCTGTGATGGACTTTTCCTCCAGGAAATCTGTCCAATCCCCTTTTGAAGGCATCCAGGTCTGATGCCATCACCACATCCTGTGGCAGGGAGTTCCACAGACTAACAACATGCTGGGTAAGAAAAAAATATTTTCTTTTGTCTGTTCTCTGGCATTTTGTGAGAGGGAGAAGAGTGTCCCTCTATCTACTTTACTCATACCCTGCATTATTTTGTACATCTCAATCATATCCCCTCTCAGGCGGCTTTTTCCAGACTAAAGAGCCCCAAATGTTTTTGCCTTTCCTCATAAGGGAGGTCCCCTAGCCCAGTAATCATTTTAGTCGCTCTCTTCTGCACTTTTTCCAGTTCCACTATGTCTCTTTCCTTAGCAGCTACTCTAGAAAGTATAGTGAAACCTAGAGAAACCAGGGAAACACGCTGGCCCAAGGAGGACACAATTTTATTGTCCTTCCCTGGTAATCAGAGCATCCCTCCGGTGGACCCTGCTTCACTACACCACAGACCATAACCTCAAACAGACCCTGAATACTTCGTTTCAATATTCAGACATTGATGTCTAAGGATTATGCCCTCAACTGTCTCACCCCCCCTTTTTTGGCTTATGAGCATGACATTAACAAATTACTCCTTCCCATTCCTTCAACAGCAGCAGTACCAAAATAGTTTAACACAATGGGTCTTCAAATACCTATTCACTTGAGCTTGTAATGTTTTAATACTAACCTGCTTTTCTGAAAGCACTCCCCTCTCTGTACAACTCATGCTTATTATGTAAAGATAAAAAGACTGAAATTTGCAAAGAGGGCTCTCTTGTCCTTTCCCTCTTCCTCACCTCCTTTTCCTACCTCCCACATCTTTTTCTTTCTCACCCCCTCTCACACACACACATTCACACACCTCTTTTCCAATTTCAAGGACAATTTAACATAGTACATCTTCCTGCTAATTTGAAGTTAGAAGCAAGTCCCTGATGAGCAGGTGATGGCAGGCAGCAGATGGTAGGTTTTCTTGTCTAGGGATTGGACGGACTCGCCTAACTTCCTGCCACCTTGTCAAAAAATAAGGAATGCTGGGAGGAGATTTTAGCAATGAGATAAACACTCCCCATTGGTGCCTGACTCAGTGCGTTGAGGACACAAGACTTGAGCATTACTTAAAAAATTAGGGTCATAGATTTCTTGCCTAATAACAGGAGCTTCTGGACGCTTCAGCCAGCAGGGCTAATGGTAAATGATTAGGGAAGCTGTGGTCAAAACGCCAGAACGGTCGAAGGTTGGATCCACTCTGATTGATTTGATGAGACAAATTGCTGCCTTCTTCACTCCTTTTTGCAAATCTGGCTCAAGATATTTGTTGCCTGAGGTGAAGGAGAAATGTCTTCTTGAAGGCTTTCATGGCCGGAATCTGATCGCTGTTGTGGGTTTTTTGGGCTGTTTGGCCACCTTCAGGAGGTTTTTTCTCCTGACGTTTTTGCCAGATTCTGTGGCCGGCATCTTCAGAGGGCAAGGAGCTCAGGGAACTAGGAGTCCTCTCTGTGCTCTGGGGTATAGAGTGAGAGAGGCTGTGTGGTTTTAAAGTTGTGGGAAAGAGGAAACTTGTCCTATGCAGGAGAATAAGTGTTAGTCATTGTATTGTGATGGAGGGATTAAGAAGTTTCACTGCAATCAGGGGTGGCAGCAATCCTTCCCTGTAGTTGATGGGTGTCCTTAGCTGTTCTATTGTGTGAACTTGCAGCTGGGTGGGAATCATTGAAACTTGATCTTTTACAGGCTTAAGTTTTCAGTACTGGAACTGGAAACCAGGCTTTGTTGATTTTTAGACTTTCTTCTTTTGTTGTTGAGAGTGTGTGGAGATGTTTGTGGAAATATCAGGAAAAAACAGCTATGAAGGTGAAATCTCTATTCCCCCCCTCCCATGGCACATACAGAGTTTGGCTGGACCACTAACAGACTCATAGCTGTGACAGGATTGTGTTCTCTGCACAGCCTATGGCAGCAGATTAGTTTAGGGACCGCAATGCGAGTTCTAAGGGACACACAACTCTGTCCTCCAGCTCAGGAAAACATCCTGGAGTCAGGAAAGCAGAAAAAGGTGATTGCCACAGCTGCCCCCTCTTCCCACATCTGTTGTCTTCCCTATAGGAAGAG
The DNA here is from genome assembly GCA_023846285.1 of Phrynocephalus versicolor. Taxonomy (NCBI): domain Eukaryota; kingdom Metazoa; phylum Chordata; class Lepidosauria; order Squamata; family Agamidae; genus Phrynocephalus; species Phrynocephalus versicolor. The sequence goes on along the minus strand of JAHTLZ010000327.1, from coordinate 14,237,824 downwards.
CTGCACACTAACTCTTCCACCAGGGAGGTTGCCTGCTCCCCCCCCCCTCCAATCAGCTCTGAATCTTGTACTCATGCAGAGGAGGAAGACAAGGCAACTGGAAAAAGAAAGCAACACAGGTAGAAGGAGTGGCATGAGATCCACAGAATGCTGATGAAGAAGCAGAGTAGCAATCCTCCCAAGAGGCTTCCTGCTGGTTGCTCTCTAGCTCCTTCTCAATAGACTAAAGTAGGACCCCTGTATCCACTGATTCATTAACCACTGATTCAGTTACCCATGGTTGGCAGAGGAAAAAATTAAACAAATAATTTAGCAGCCGCAAAGCAAGCTATTGTCACAAACAGCAGCCATAAAGCAAGCATCTGTCATAAGACAGCAGCCGTAAAGCAAGCTACTGTCACAAACCAGCAGCCACAAAGCAAGCTTCTGTCACAATACAGAAACTGCAAAGCAAGTTATTGTCACAAAACAGCAGGTTTTTTTTGGGGGGGTGGTATTCTCTCTTATCTACGGTTTTTGTTATCCACAGGAAGGTCTGGAAGCAATCCCCAGTGAACACCGGTGTCCTACTGTATTTTAAAAAGGCTGGTTTTGAGGAAGTTCCTTGGCATTCTTGGACAGCTGGCCGTAGAATCACCCCTGTCATCCTTCCCAAGGCACTTTAACCTCAGTGACTCCCTCAAGCTAGCCTTTCTGGAAATAGCCAGCCCACAGGCTTCCAAGAGGATCATGAGCTTAACAAGGGCCCTCCAGGGACAAGAGCTGATTCACATTTACTTCTGTGCCCTGTGGTGAGTGCAGCTGGCACCACGAATGCTCTTTATGGGATTCTTTTCTTTGAAACTCCCATGCCCACCCAGCTCATCTCACTCCTTGGGCAGAAAGGCAGCCTTCATTCAGCTCTGCAGCCCCTACAGCAGAGGTGTCCAAACTTTTTGCAAGGAGGGCCAGATTTGGTGGGGTGAAAATGTGTGGGGGCCGACCATTCAGCCTGAAGGGGGGGGAGAAAGGGCGTGGTCCATGTGCATTTCCACCAGCCGCAAATGCTCCGGTTTCAAGGCTCCCAAGAGCCCGGCGGCTGTTGCACAGCCCATGAATCAGCCCGCCCAAGACGCACCACTGCGAGCATATGCTGCCCTCCATTTCAAGGAGGTGGGGAAGACACTGCAGCAACAGAGCCAGGAGCCGGTAGGCAGGGCAGGTGGCTGAGGGGATGGATGGAGGCAGTGAGGACAGGCAAACCATAAAAGCTGACGTTTCTAGCCAGCATGGGGAAGGGCTGGCCAGCAGGGATGAGTGACAGGCTAAGCCAGCGGGGAGAAGAGGCTGAGGGCCACTCAAAATTTTAAATCGGGCTGCATTTGGCCCCTGGGTCGGACTTTGGACATGCCTGCCCTAGAGGCAAATGGCATGGTCAGCCCTGGGACACTGGGTAGCTGTCCACTAGAGATGGGCACAAAACAAATAATTTTTCATTTCCGTTTCCGTTTTCCGTTTCGTTACGTAAAGAAATGACAAACGAATTTTGTCTCTAAAATGAAACGAAATGAACAGAAACACCAGAAATTTTGTCATCCGTTTCATTTTCGTTACAACAATACATTGAACTGCTTTAAATGCTAAAAAAATCGCAAAAATTTGAAATAAATGGTAACAAAATGGTAACAAAACGAATGAAAACGAAAATGATTTTTTTGCAAAAATTCATGAAAAACGGACCAATACAGACTCCCTAAATGACAAACGACAAACAAAACACATTTTTTTTAATTCGTGCCCATCTCTACTGTCCACCTTTCCCGCTCCTCGAAGCTTGTACACCAGAAATCTGCCCAAGGAGGTCCGTGAGGTTCATCATTCCAATCTCATTACATTTGAGCGGACCAGACAGAGAGCCCCCCAGGCTATTCCCATCTCTGGCTAACAAGCAGCCCTGAAGGGTACAAGGACAGCAAAACAATGACGCAGAGCCCTTGACCAATGTAGGGAATGAAATACATTTTTTTTCCAAAACATATTTATATTGTCTGGGAAGGGCTTTCACTCAATGACAGCCTGCACCTTTTTAAACTAACCAATAAAGAGCCTTTTCCACTGTGTTCATAGGCACGCGTGTTTACCAGTGTACCCTCTTTTCTGAGCCATTTGTCCATTTCAGTTTGCTTATTTTATTTTTCTTTCCTCTGCAAGAGATAAAATTATCTTGCTGGCTAAGCATCTAGAACAGGAAGAAGGGGTGGGGGGGGAGGAAGACTTGTTCAACACCAGAGATGATGACCCAGTTTATGATTGCGTGATTGGCAATTGTGGGTGGAAATGTACTTTAATTACCAGCATCTCTGGGGATGATTTTTAAAATTGTTGAGAGGGCTCTAATTTGACAGCAGTTTCGAGTGTTTAAAAGAAAAGGAGGTGGTGACAGAAGAGTGAAAAGAATGGAGGATAACTTGCTACATATACTGGTCCTCGGGGGATCGTTTGGAACATCTGCTCGAGGCTGTGCTCAAACAAGCATCCCTCCCCATCCTTCACTCTGCAGCTGCCTTATCTAATGCCGAGGTTTTCTTATCAGATGAAGGAGATGTCCCGTTGTCTTATTACTTTATTTCAATTTTTTTTAAACTTCATTTAATAGATATACCAAGGAACAAAGGTCCCAGCAGCTTCGAAAGGCGTTGATTCAAAATCTGACGGCAATCATTTCCCATTTACCAGAAAGTTAGACCTGCTGAACTCAACAGGAGAAGCCCCGATGGAGTCAGTAAACTTTTGCTTTATTAGAAATGCATAGGATTGCATTAGATAGTACGAGGTCTGTCAAAGTCAGTATGAGTAGGCATTTTGTGTCAACGCTGTGTCCAAATCCTTTCAAAAGTCGTATTGCTTGAACCAAAACAATTGCAATACATTTGATCCTGCAAATCCTAATCATTTGTTTGTTTGTTTGTTTATAGGAGCCTTGAGGTACAGTGGTTAATGTGCTCCAGGCAAAAATCAAAACAAAACAAAATAAAAGACAAAAACATGTGGCACCTTAAAGACTAACTATTATATTTTAATGTAGGCTTTCCTGGACACGCCCACTTCTTCAGACATATAGAAGCAGAATGTTAAAGTGTTGTACTCCATCCCAAACTCTGCCCATGACTTGGGCCTTCCACCTTTCTGAGATTGGTAAAATGAGTATCCAGCTTGCTGGCGGCGGGGGGTGTGTGCATGCTATGTGCAGCCTGCATAATTGTAAACCACCCAGAGAGTACTTTAAGTGCTATGGTGTGCTATATAAGCAGAACACTTTGCTTTAAAAATTATTCATTTACACAAATTTCTTGTAGCACTGGGTTTTTGCCACAGATACAATTATTGAGTTACATATATCAAAAATTTAGCTCATGGTAATATCAGCACCCTCCTGCTGGCATTCCATGAAAAGCAAGGCTGAATAATATTGCAATTCCATTTATTTCTTGAACGCTCTTTTATTCTTCCCTTCATTTCTTTGGCTGCTTTTACATGGCCACTAAAATCCGCTGTAAAGTGCTCACAGATGCGGAGCATAAAATCATTTTCCCACGAGCAGCAGACTTTTTAAAGAAATGCGACCACGCCCACTTAAGCGCGAGCCAGCACATTTTACAAGTACCTGGTCTCAAGGTGGTAAAATCCTTGTCATTGTTCCGATGCAGATTTTAAACCATTACCCGAGTCCGTTGGAACACGGAAAATCTGCACCAAAACCTTTTCGCCCCCGGTTGTAGTGTCTTTGTTGCGGTTCTCAGTCGTGGGATCAGAATGGTTGCAGATTTTCAAAACACAACCGTGGGAATACCTGAACCGTGACATCAATCACGTAACAGCTCGGGGTGGGGGTGGGGACTGATCCAGATCAAAGTTTGCTGTGGATTTTAGTGGCCATGTGAAAGCAGCCTTTGCTAGTGTTTTGACCATGAGGCCTTTGCTAGTGTTTTGACCAAATGGTCAGTGTCAACTATGATCACAATCAGAATATGGCATAACATTAGGCAATTTGTGTATCTTTCTATATGCCATGAAGTTGTTTGGTCAATGCGAGTATTGATTCTTTGTGCCTGCAGTTAAAGCAGATATGTCACAGTAGTAATCCAAAGGATGGATGGAAAGGCTTTTTATAACTATTCACCAGCTCTCCATTTTAAGAGGCAAGGCGATGATAGATTGCTGTATAATGGATGACAGAGGACTGTTGGGTGATGCACTATTCACTTACTAGGGGATAATTGCAGTTAATGGCTTTGCTTGTCTTCATATACCTGATATGCTGCGACCACCCATGTGAGCAATTCAGGAGACAATGCCAGCTTAAATAAAGTCTTGTTTGCTTTCAGCGACATCAGAATTATTTGGCTGTGTAATAGCATCAAATGGTTGTGTTTTGCAAGTGTTCGTTGGCTGATATTGGTGTGTAGAGGGGAAAAACAAGTTCTAGAGCTTTTGTTTGATTTCAAGCAGAAGAGGGGTGGCTTTAAAAGACAGAACGTTTCATTAAAAAAAATCACTTTCTGCTTAATTTATCTCCATTGCCGCTATAATTTGAAGGCTCTGCAAAAGGCTTCATACGCCCCAATGTTTTCCTGTTCAGAGTAAAAGCACAAAAACAGTGCTTTTTGACTGATCTGATTTCACAAAATGGTCACGTGGATAACTAGTTGAGGAAACAAGACCATGGCATCAGGGTGCTAGCTGAGAGTTTGATCATGTATCCAGTAAGGAAAAGGGCAGCTGCTGAGAGGAGTAATGGATAGTGATGGGATTTTTGATTTCTTGGATCACATATCCAAGAAATCTGATTTATACATACCTTTTTTTAAAAAAAAATTATTTAGTTTCTACACTACACAAAATATAACAGATACGTTGATTGTCTCCTGTTGTGTTACAAATTCAATCACAATCACTTTTGTATTTGCTGACATTTTAAATGGTGACTTGCGGTAGCCCTGTTCAGGATTTTTTAGGTACAGAGTCCCTTCCCTAATTCTTCCCTTCTTCTTGAGGCATAAAGGACTTTTCAGTTTGTCAAGACCACACAGACTGGCTTTTCTGGAGAATTCAGCTCTCCACCACTGGCTTTGGATCAAGATGCCTAACTCACAGAGGTATCCCTTACAGCAGTGGTTCTCAACCTTCCCAATGCCGCAACCCTAACACAGCTCCTCGTGTTCTGGTGACCCCTTGCCCTGCTTAGAAGAGACCATGAGCCCCCTTTGGCGGGCCACTGCCGCAGGGGCCATAGAGGACTTCCCTCTACAGGCACCCTCAGCCAATCGCAGCCTCCGGTGCCATTGACTGACATCCCCTCCGACCTATCAAGCAGCAACTCACTCTTCCCCCCTTCGTCCCTCTCCTCCTCCAGACCGAAGCCGTTTGTGCCTTCTTCTTCATTGGCTCATGGGTGACCCCTGTGAAATGGTCGTTCAACCCCCAAAGGGGTCCCGACCCCCAGGTTGGAAACCACTGCCTTACAGCCACATTAATATGTTTCACCTGGGTGAAGAGGCTTTAACTGGAATGTTTTGAGGCTTAGCTAAGCCTAGCTCCACCAGAGCTTCCTGTTTCTGACCCAGGGGTAGCTGGGGGCATTCTTTCTAACAGGAGGACTGCCTCTTCAGTCTTAAAATTGCCAATGGCAAGAGATGGCAGGGTTTTTTTTAAATCCAGCAGCACCTCTGGAGAGCGACAGGTTGCCCCTCACTGCATCAGACCATGCAATCAAGCCCCCAGAGAGCCACAGTTCCTCTTTCCCCTTTTAATGTTTGTCTGAAAGTACTAAATGCTGAAAAATGAGTGTTTGGGAATTTTTTTTTTCAGGCAGCAACCTATGATCTATTAGGGCAATTAATCATTGGTATATTTGGTCAGCTCCCTCCTATTTCCTAGTGTTTTGTGATTGTGTCATTATTTCATCAACACAATAAAAGAGATTAATCTTCATATGAGAGAAAATTGTTTTCAGAGCTGAACATAGTTACCTGAGATTTAAACCTTAGATGCAAAATTAACCTCCAGGCTATAATTGTATTCTTTTTAAAGCTAGGGTAACTCCATTAAGCACCAGCAAGGCCGTTTTCCTGTATCACCATTGTGCTCAGTCATTACAGAAATGAAAACCATTTTCTTTCCGTTTGTCTACTGTTCATATGCAAGCAGTATTTTTAAATATACAGAATACCGTGGCTAGTCAGCTCGTGAATTGCAGTTACTGCTAGCAATTAACAGGGAAAGGGAGAAAGAGATGGTGCTTCATGAAACTCTATTTTAATCCTAGTTGTGTGGTTGTAGGGAGCAAAAACGCAGCCCTAGAGATGTTGATGGTGTCTATTTTCCTTAGCCATTGCTTGTATAGCCACTGTGGAGGGATTCTAAGAGTTGGGCTTCAACAGCATTTGAGGAGCTGCACTTTTTTCACTCCTAGTAGGCCGTTCAACCCAAGTGGCAAGATGCCATGTCTAGAAATAATCTGGAATAGTCTTAAATGTCTTTTGCCAGCACAGTCTTTCTGTGATCCCTGATGGACACACCAACTGTGCTGGCTGATCTCATAAGAACATAAGAACATAAGAACAGCCTTGCTGGAACAGGCCACAGCCCATCCAGTCCAGCATTCTGTCTCACACAGCGGCTCACCATTTGCTTCAGGGTATTCCCAAGCAGATGTCTTCACCTGCTGATGATTCCCTGCAAATGGCATTGAGCGATATCCTGCCTATCTCTTCAACCCAGAGGTTGTCCTTAGGCATCCATAAGGATAGCCATTGATACCCTTGTTCTCCATTAACTTGTCTGATCCTTTCTTAAAGCTGTCAAGGCTCACAGCTGTCACCACTTCTTCTGGCAGGGAGTTCCACAGACCAGTGATCCTCTGGGTGGAAAAGTACTTTCTCTTATTTCTTTGAGATCTAGCACCCAAATGTTTCATGGAGTGCCCCCTAGTTCTAGTGTTGTGAGCAGGGCCTGCGCTTCCATCAAGGTGAACTAGGCCTAGGGTGCCAAAATGGAGAGAGGGCGCTGGACAGTCTGCCGCCGCCCTGCCGCCCCCGCCGCTGGCCACCACCGTCCATCCCCCCACCGCCCGCCATCTGCCCGTCGCCATCCACCCATCGCCGCCTGCCCGCCACCCCCTGCCCCCTTCCAACTCCATTATTCTATGGTTATATGATTTTATGAATATTTAATAGTGTTCATGCCTAAAATATTGTTGAAGTGTGTCCATCACATCCCACTAGTTTTGGCATCATTTTTTAAAACTAACGAGCCAGTTCTGTTCGGGCTTTTACCTAGTTCCTCCATCCAAACTAGGATCATTTTCAAGCGCTGAATAAAACTGGGAAAATATATATGAGGATCTTTCTTTTTCTTTCTTTCTTTCTTTCTTTCTTTCTTTTCGTAGACAGATATCTCTTTGGTGCTTAGTTTACTGGGCGGGAGTCTACTGTCGTTAAATTTGGTAAACATGATCTAAGATCTTTGCCTTCAAACCTTGTGTTTTTGACAAAGGTTTGAAATTCGGATTCAAAAATCAGCTAAATGCACTACCATGAACATAAACTCCATTAATAATTTGTGAATAATTCATTGCAGCTCAAAATCACACCAAGTGAATTCATTCGTTTACTGTCAATCTTTTCTTGTCTTTTTATGCTAAAAACACAGTGCCAGCAACTTTAAATAATTAGTTTTACCAACAAACTCGGCATGCCTGATAGCCTGGCTCATGAATAATAAAGAAATGTCAGCCTTTCTCAGGGATGTTAAAAATTCAGAAGAGCAGCCATTGTATATGGGGTCTACAGGAAGGTGGAGGGTTAGAACCAGGAAAAGATAAACAATGGCCGTTACTTCACGAGGTGCCTCGCTTCGAATCGACCTTGCCTTCGATTTGAATTCGGAGGCGGTCACGTGGTGGTCACGTGGTCTCCCTTCGCTCCCACCCCCGTTTCTCTGTACTCACGCAGGGCATTTTTGGGACCGAATCGATAACTACCTCACGTGCTCCCTTCACATTAGAAAGCTGATTTGCAACGTCCGGTTCCACTCTCCTTTTATTTTTTTTAAAAAATTTACTCGGCGTATCGATGCATCAATGCTTGGCTGTCATTCACGACAGAGCGTGGTTACTGTACGATCCTGTGTTTTCCACTCCTAATTTATATTGTTTTGTTCATTGTTTCCTGGCATCATTGGCAGCCCCCCTGCCCCCGCCGCCGCTACTCGGGGGGAGCCCCGCATGGCACAGCCGCCCGCCCTCCGCCGCTTGCACGCCGCCTGCCCCGGGTGCCCTGCTCTGGCCGGGCGCCGCCGCCGCCGCCGCCGCCGCCGCCGCTACTCGCACGAGGAAGTAACAGCGCAAAGCGATGAAACAATATAGCGATGCATCGATATCCCTGTTTGAATATTTTTTTAAAAAACTTGAAATAAAAGCCAAAAACCGAGACCACACGTGACGTTGGGAGCGAAGCGAGATGCGAATCGAAAAGATTCCAGTCCTCCGCCAGGGGCATCACTCACCCCGGTTGGAGCACGCTAAAGGGGGCGTGGTCAGGGTGACGTCGCAGCCAAAAAGGAGGAGCGTGCGGACTGAAGCGATCGGTTCGCACAGAAATGACGGCTTGCCGCAAAGCGAGCGGCTCGTGAAATAACGGCCAATGACGCTGAATTTCAGGTATACTTGCTGGAATGCCAAGACTATTCCACATATTCTATTGACAGAATAATGAGATTGCTGACATATTTTCTTTTGGTAAAAATGATTTCTATTTATGTTTTCCATTTTTTTTTTGTTTTTTTTTGTGAACTTTTCCTACAACAACACCACAGGGAACAAATAACCTGAAAAGAAAAGGGATAGAGAAAACGGAAAGGGAGAGGAAAGTGGTTCTCAACCTGTGGGTCCCTGGATGTTCCTGGACTGCATCTCCCAGAAGTCTTGATCACTAGCTGAGCTGGCCAGGATTTCTGGGAGTTGCAGTCCAGGAACATCTGGGGATCCACAGGTTAAGAACCACTGAGTTAGATGAACAAATCTTTGCCTCTCTCATTCTTGAAGGCAACGATAGGGAAATGTGTCTTTCTCTCCTGCCTGGCAATAAGTAGATATACGGTACTTTCTGGAGTCACAGACACAATTTTATGTAACTTTTAAAGTATAAAATGTCAAAAATTGAAAGTGACATAAATTGTCACTTTATGCAACTTGTTCAACTTTTTGCTACTTCGAGCAGCATCTGTGGGCGATTCCCATGTTTTCAAAACTGTATCTCCTTCTGACTGTTCTTTGCTTTGCTCATGTCTAAAAACTGAAGAGCACTAGCTGCACATAGGCTGCCATATATGGAGAGAAATTGTGCACAAATTTCAGAAACTGAAGAAGAAGAAGAAGAAGAAGAAGAAGAAGAAGAAGAAGAAGAAGAAGAAGAAGAAGATGATGATGATGATGATGATGATGATGATGATGATGATGATGATGATGATGAT
>JAHTLZ010000327.1:14204292-14228304 GCA_023846285.1 Phrynocephalus versicolor | reverse complement strand
ATGATGATGATGATGATGATGATGATGATGATGATGATGATGATGATCACTCCTCTTGCTCTCCCTGTGAAGGCAAAGACTCTTGCAGAGTTCAGATATTTATTACTCAGATGTCTCTTAGTGACCAAGTAGCCTAAGCAGAAAAAGGAATGTTGCAGGTACTCTTCATATTCCCTATTATACTTTATGTTCCTGACATTTTGTGAGACTATGTAAAAGCCAGTAGTAGGGAATGGAACAGGCCAGAACAGGGATTTCTTAATAAAAATGACTCCAAAAATGGGGGGATGTGCTGGACAAACATCTAAAGATTATTTTAGTACTAAAACCCAATGAATATTAATCTTTCACACACAAATCCATCTGAATGGAACTCAGTGGCCCATAAGAGTGACTTGCAAATGGTGGCAGACTAACAAAATTGGCCTAGCCCAATCTAACTAGATGGGATAGATGGAACCAGCCATAAAATCCTGTAAAACTAACATTCCATTGTCCCTTCCAGGTAGAAAATCAATATTGCAGAAAAATGCTCAGAGCAGCAACTTCCCGGTAGCACAGCACAACCAAATTCAGAGATTTCTTCCAATTAGAGTGGACTATACAACCACCCACAAAATGCCCCCAGGAAGAACACTGCAATACCCCTTCCAGGCAGAAAATCAATAATTTGTAAAACTGCTCAGAACAGCTAGTGCCAGGGAGAAGGAAAAACAATATTGGAGGAGTTTTGCCCTGCGCGAGCCCAGAGCAAGGTAAGGGATTGGCTGGATTTGTTCCAGAGTGTTGTTCCAGTTGCGAACACCAACCGGACCACTTCCAAAATGAAACACCCATACCCAATTAGCATTTTATATGCATATGGAATTAGGCTGCTATTTGCAATCTATACATTTTCAGGTTCCTGTTTGTATCCATACAAATGTCATGGGCAGAGGGGGTCCTATATCTTAGCGATAAAATGCTTGCACAATATTCCAGGTTCTGCCTCTGGCACCAGGGCCACAACTAGGAGGGGAAGAGGTGGGGCATGTGCCCTGGATGCCACACTGGCAGAGGGCACCAAAATGACAAAACTGTGTTTGTACTATTACGCATGTACCCCTGCTGGGGTGAGGAGGCAGAATTCATGTTTGCCCCAGGGGACATAGACCCTTCTTGTGTCCCTGTCTGTCACCTCCAGTTACAAAAGCAACAAGAAATGAAAGACCGAGGGATGGAAGGGTCTATCAGTTTGTGTCTTCCTTTGCTTGTCTCTTTGTTTTATCTCATGTTCCTTTTATCTCAGCCTTTCTAGAGGAAGAATGTGGGAAACAAACAATAGTCACGTGGTTGGATTCATTGACTGCTAACGCACTTTCGTGAGCAGCTGCTCCTTATTTTGGATCGTCCTTTCTCCTCCCATGGTCCCGTGGTTGTTATAGCGGTTCTGCTGTTCGCACTTCAGCAGGTAGCTAGCAATCGGCTTTCCAGTTCTCACTTTATTGAACCGCTTTAAACTTGGTATGCCAATAAGGGGCAAGGGGGGGAGCAACTTAGTATGTCCACAAATTCAACCCAATCACTTAAAAGGGAGACGCAGGAAACACCACCCCTAGTGGCTGTTGCAAGAAAAAGTGCCACAGCTGACAAAAATGGGCGTGGCCAAAGGGGTTCTTCAAATAAATCATTTTGAAAACTAGACAGTGATTTTTAAGGCATCTTGTTTTTAAAGAAAGGTGTTTTAAATCAGAAGTGTGATGGCGGTCATAGGTTAGCAACTTAGGCTGCTTTTACATGACCCCTAAAATTTGAGGCAAAGGGCTCCCAGATGCAGAGCTTAAAATTGTTTTCCCACCAGCTGCTGACTTTTAAAAAAATTAAGTATGACCACGGCCACCTAAGCATGCCCCAGCACATTTTACAAGTACCTGGTCTCTGGAGGTAAAACATTTTCCGATGCGGATTATAAAGCTGTGGATGCCGGGCTCTCCTCGCCTTCTGTTTGTTTTTTGTTGTCCTCCTGCCCCTTTAATAGCCTGGAATACCTATGGGGCTGCTCTGACGGCAGACTGAGGTGAGCAGAGGTGAGCCTGCATTCTTTTCTCCCTGTTTTTCTCCCTCCCCTCACTGCAGACAGGAGGAATGGAGTGCGGAAGGGTGGGAACACAGGAAGCAGAACAAACCCCCACGATCTCTGGTCTGAATTTAAGTTGCCAGTGGATTTTAGAGGTCGTGTAAAAGCGGATTCATATTCTTAAGAGTCAGCCATTCAAAGCTTTGGGATTGGTAGTATGGCTGTGCTTGGGTCACTGTCACAAAATCAAGCTTTGCCATTGCAGCGATGATGGAAGTGGTACATCTTGGAAAGTCATGGTTTAAGAATAAAAAATAAAACCACTTGCATCTCATCTCTTCTTTTCTTCCTCCAGCACTGCTCACTCTGATATTTTTCTTTCTTCCCGCATGCCCCCAAAACACAGCAGCTCTGGGAGATGCCTGTCACTGCTGCTAGGAGACCTGGCGAACCTATTTATGCCCTGTGTTTTCTATAAAATACCCCAAGTGGATCCCTGTCAGGATAACATACAAACTAAAATAAAAATGGCAACAAAGGAGGCAATATCGATAAAATCCAGAAAATTACAGAAGTGTGAAGTCTAAAAAGCTGCAAGAGCAAAGAGACATAAGAATAATAGAATGCTCCAAAGGCCTGCCAAAATAAAACACAATAGTCTTCAGGAAGGATCAGGCAGCCATTCTGAAGAAGGCTGCTTCAAATCACGGCATCACAGCTCAAAATATACTGTCTCGGGTGCCTGTCAGTCACCCTTCTGTCACCCGAGTGCATCAACATACATACTCATTGTATGGTAGTTCCCAACCACTGTATAATTAAGACTAGAGATGGGCACGACTCAGTGAAATTTTTGTTTTTGTTTTTGTTTTTTCGTTTCATTACGTAACAAAACAAAAAACGAATTTTGACTCCAAAATGAAACAAAACGACCCGAAACACGAAAAAAATTGTCGACCGCTTCGTTTTCGTTACGGCAAATACATCGAATTGTGCTAAATGGTAACGAAACAGCAATTTTTCATTTTGTTTTTGTTTTTTCGGGTCATTACATAACGAAACAAAAATGATTTTTTTGCAAAAAAACTCACAAAAATGGAAATGAACCAAAACAGACCCCTAAACGACAAAACGACAAACGAAACAGAATTTTTTGAGTCGTGCCCATCTCTAATTAAGACTGATAACTTCTTTCCATGTTATCTCCCCACAGACATGAATGCATGAATGGAGGCTGGGCTCTTTCTTGTTATTCTTTATGATAATATTTTTATTACAACTATTACTATTTATTACATCCATTACAAATTTGTTACTATTTTTATTGCGGCCATTATTCACTGATGCTCCAGTTCTACGGTTCAGTCCTGCAGCATTGTGAACACTTAATATCTCACCAGTGCCTTCTACGCAAATTGACAACATACAGTGATAATTACAGGGCTCCAGTGTTTGTAAGACACAGGCTTCAATAGCAAGTGCCCACCATTTTGGAGAACATGTGATTTCTTTAGAGATTTGGAAACGTTCTGCTTTCTGCAGTGGCTCTGTGGTTTAATACTATTTTGACTGCCTCCTTTGTTATTTATTTAGTGGCTTTGAAAACAGTCTAACTGATCAACAAAAAAGTTTGTTCCCCCAACATTTATTTATTTATTTATTTATTTATTTATTTATTTATTTATTTATTTATTTATTTATTTATTTATTTACAACTTATATGCCACCTACTACCCAAAGGTCTCTGGGCAGCTTACAAATTAAAATGAACAGTTAAAACAGTTAAAACATTAAAAAGGCAATGGACAAATAAAAACAATAGAAACATTTAAACACAAAACACTAAAATTGCCACCAGGACCCATCAATCTAACATTGATGTCTATTGTTTTCTGCATTTCAAAAGAAACTTCTAAAGAAAGGAGGGGGGCCCTTCTCTTTATAGACAAACAGACTTCTATTTAAAAGCAAAAAGTTATTGAAGCAGTCTCCTAAAGAGGTTCAGCCCTGTAGCAATCTGGTCCCTGGGTACACTGAGGCACCTTTTTTTGCACCTGGTCAAAACTAATGCGATTGCACAAGATGTGAGATCCACTAATAGCAGAAGGGAAATATGTACAACTAGGGGAGAAAAACATTAGTCTGATTTAATCTGACTGTCTCACACATTTGGTATGATTTCTTGTAGTCACCTGCTTAAACTGTTAAAGAGGAAAGGCACATCTGACCATGCCGATTAAGCATAATCAGACTTCCTTGACTCAGAGACTGTAGTAAGCACTTCACTAAATTTTGCAAATCCTATAATTGTGAATATAGAACCATGGGTAGTTAAAATGGCATCAAGTGGTCATAACTAGGGAGTGTACAACTCTTTCAGAATACAGTTTAAGCTTTAGAGATCAGCTTGGAAATGTCATATTTCTCAGCTCCATCTCCTGGACTCCTCAAGCCAACTTCACTGTGTTCACTTTTTCTGTGTCTTTCCCCCCACTTAGGCCACGGTCTCACTAAAGTTTTCTGCGCATCTTAATTTGATGCGTAGGTTTTTTCCCCAGGCGGTCACGTGGTGTTTGATGTGCAGTTAGTATCCTATTGACAGGGTAGTATTTTACTGCTCTGTGCCCATCTCTGCTTGCTTACTGCGCATCCTTTCCCTTTTTCGGGGGTCGATTTTCTAAGTCTCTGTTGCAGGAAGTGGCAGGAAAAGGGGTACAAAGCTAATTACTGTGTATTTTCTGGGGTCACATCTCGCTAGAGTATAGAGATGGGCACGACTCAGTGCAATTTTTGTTTTCATTTTCATTTTTTCATTTCGTTTCGCAACGAAAATGAAAACGAAAAATTTTTCAGAAGCAAAACGACAAAGGAAACGAAACGAAAAATTTTGCCGTGTTTTTTGTTTTCATTACGGCAGACACATTGCATTGAAAAGAATGCTAACAAAACGAAAATTTTTCATTTTGTTTTGTTTTTTCGTTTCATTTCATAACAAAAACAAAAATGAAAAATGCGCAAAAAACCACGAAAAACAAAAATGAACCGAAACGGACCCCTAAACGACAAACAAAAAATGAAAAATTATTTTTTGAGTTGTGCCCATCTCTACTAGAGTAGCAAAGAACTGTGCATCTTTAAGGGAAGTTTTTAAAACCAACCCCTAGCGGCGGTTTAAAAAACTTTTGTGAAAGTGCACTTCCGGGGGCGTGGTCGGTCGGGGCAGCAAATTACTTCCCTTCGCGGTTAAGATGTAATATTTTACTGTGCAGTTCACAGTAGCAAAAATGCGCAGAAAACGCTGGTGAGACTGTGGCCTTAGTGGCTTATTGGGAAAGGGACCTACCATTGTTTTCAGCAACCAAAAACAGTTGTAAAGAAGACTGAGGTACCGCCCGCCGTCAAGGTACAAACAATCCCTCTGGCAGTGAATTTCACGCAACAGGCTAGACTTCAGTGACTCTGCACCTGAGGCTTTGGTGAGGCTGCAGCTGGGTGAGAGAGGCAGCCGACTGAAAAAAGCTCACATTTTGATGGATTTTAATAAAATTTGGTTCTAGTTCAGGACAACAACTTGTGAATGAATTGTGCACCCTTTATTTCAGATGATTACTTTTGTTGGAGAGTAATCAATGCACAATGGAAGCCAAAGACCTTTAAAAAAACGCTAAAGCAATATTGAATTGTGTATAATTCATGGCAAATCTGATAAAAGAAGGTGGAAGCAGGCTGTGGCAGTGTTATTCCATTCGATTTCACACCTGCAGCCTGTGCTGCTCCATTAAATTTGAGTTGTTTCTGGAACGCCAGTTTAAAACAACAATGACCAAATGATCACTTCAAGATTGCCTTACTTGGAACCCAATATTTATTTTATTTTATTTTATTTTATTTTATTTTATTTTATTTTTATCCCACCCAGCTGACGTAAAAGGCCACTCTGGGTGGCGAACTACAATAAAATATAAGAATACAATTAAACAGTAACAAAAACCCTTCTCATTACAATAGTGGCATATTGTAAAAAGATAGCCATATGAATCTGTTGCAGCAAAAGATGCCAACAGTTTTGTGGCATCTGAGATGCAGTCTGATCAAGCAGGCTCCCTGCTTAAGGTACTAAATGAAGAGGATAATGAAGAAATCAGCAAGTGTTCTTTACACCAGGAGGTCTCAACCTGCAGGTCCTTAGATGTTCTTGGACTGCAACTCCCAGAGGCTTCCACCATTCGCTGTGCTGGAAGGGGTTTCTGGGAGTTGCAGTCCAGGAACATCTGGGGACCCACAGGTTGAGAACCACTGCTTTACACCCTTACCTCTGCTGACACTAACTTTTCGCATCACCGTGTGGTGTCTAACGTTTAATTCCAAACTGAATTTTCAGGCTTTTTGCTTCTATGTGCAGAGTGTGCTTTCGGACAGAGTTTGGTGATGCCTAGGCCTTGAGGCACAGCTGATAAAACCTCACTGTTGGGGGAGCAGCCATGGTTTGGGTATTGTTAGTTTAATAACAGCTTAGAAGACAATGGATAACCCAGTGCAAGAAAAGGAGAAGAATGCTTTCCCCAACATGGAGGAATGTTGCCTCTGAGAATGTACAAGCCAGCCCTAATTATGCTTCCATTATCATCCTTATGTATTGGGGGAATGGAGAAGGGCTGGTGCATGGTAATTGGAACAAGGTGTAAATGAGCACTCATTAAACTGTAGACGACACAAGTGCTCTTTCCTTGCAAGCCGGCTGTAAATATGACTTTTAATGAAGTTATGACATGCTTGCCAATAAAAGTCATTTACTTCACAGGATTACAGTTAATTATACACAGCTGGAACCATTTACAGCTTGTTCCTTGTTCACGGCACCCGGGCTCGCCGGGTCTCTCACCGCCTCCTGCTGCTTGGCATCTCTGCACAAGAGTGAGCAAGGGCTTGCGAGGAAAGTCATCGGGAAAGGCAAGAAGACAATTCGGTCTGCGGACTTGCAAGAACACTGCTCTTCCCACGGCATACCCATGAAACGTAGACACTTCTGTCAGAACGGTCTCTCCAGGTTTTATGGCCTGCCCTTTCTGGGTCCAACGAGACTCAAAGCACCACAAATATTGGCCTTTCTCAAAGAGTTTCGTGGCAGGGAACACGAGAGAAAGAGTGAGTCAAAGAGAGGGGGAGAGAGGGGGACAGGAAAACAGTTCAATTGGTCAAGGCCAGTTACTTAACCAGATTTATGATAGAATGTTGCAGTTCCTACAGACTGAGAAGGTCCAGATGATAACTGGTTTTCATGATACCCACTTAGGAATAAGTGATTGGGCATCACGTGAATGTTGCAAGCACACAGAACAAGGGCAGAGAAGCCAGAGTTTCTTGCAGAAAGACAAGAACTTCAGACCTCCGACGTCCCTCACCCAACAGCCTGGTTTTTCCTTTGCCACTCCTTGTGCTCAGAACTGTCTTCCAGTTCATGCACTATTACTCACTTCAAAACCCTACAAGACGCAGTCTTTGAGTTACCCTTCTAATTTGTCTACTTCGTTCCATGACAAAAGACTACAGATGGGCACGAAACGGAAAAAATCGTGTTTTGTTCCCTGAGCTCCCAGAGTACAGAGAGAACTCCTAGTTCCCTGAGCTCCTTGCCCTCTGAAGATGCCAGCCACAGAGTCTGGTGAAACGTCAGGAAGAAAAACTTCCAGAACACCGCCAAATAGCCCAAAAAACTCACAACAACTAACAACAAAAAACATTTCTTGCCAGATGGATGAAAAGTCACCATACAGAGGATGAAAAGTCACCATACCAGCTACTGTTTGGCTTGCAATTATTCAGAGAGTTGTTTTCCTTTTTCAGGGAGCACAAAAGTACAAGAACTTGTACAGTTTCAATAAACAGTTCTAAACTATCCTGTAAGCTCCTAAAGCAAGCAAATGTCCCTTAGCACCACTTCTAATTAACTTCTAACCTGCTGGCAGTTGAGTTCTTTTTTCTTTCTTTTTTCTCTTTTCTTTAACTGCTAATGACGTCCAAAAGTTGAAAATCTCGCCAGGTTTCTAGCTTCCTTACACTGGGCTAGTTGTTAATTACATGCCTTATGTTCCTGTTGAGCAGGTCGAGTCTTTCCATACAAATCAACCTTAACTGCTTCTTTTAATCTTGCCCTGTTATTGGTATCTTTTGCCGGCTCAACACTCCCCCCCCCATTTTTAGCTACACCGTTCTGAAAAAAGTGGACGAATCCTGAGATGGAAAGGTAGAAACTATCTGATTCCCAAAAGAAGTTCACAGTGTTCGCAGTTACAAGTCAGGCAAAGCCAAAACCAAAATAAATAAAAAATAAAGAATGCATAACAATGGCACCTTCAAGACGGTGAAGCCAGAGGCCTAAATCGATGAGCTGTCCAGAAGTTCTTGGACCCACATGATTTTTCATTCATTCTTTATTATGCAGGCATAGACCCGATTTAAAAACACAGAAGGAAATTTGGTAAAAACAAATAAATAAAACTGATTTGTAATACAAAATGTTAAAATACAAGCTAAAACCAGGACATGTTAAAAGCACAGAAGGAAAATTGGTAAAAACAAACAAATAAAACCGATTTGTAATACAAAATGTTAAAATACAAGCTAAAACCAGGACGTGTTAAAAATGCAGAGAACCGTGAGACTCAGTGCTAAGGGAAATCAGTAGCATAATTGAGACGTTGCTTATTTTTAAACTGGATCACGGAAGCAAAAAATTTAGCCACAGATTCCGTATTTAATTGATTTTTGCCCACCAATAATTGAGACAAATGCTCTCTTTTGGATCTTCCAGGGCACTTCTTCAAAATTGGCACAATAAATTTGTTACGTTCTTCTAAGTAAAAACTGCATTCAAACAAAACATGATCCAAAGACTCAACTAAGCACATACTGTAGTCGCTTAGCATAGGGAATATTACAATAGCGACCTTCTAAAACAGCTGAGGGGAGGTAATTAAACCTGGCTTTGGAAAATGCATAATGATATTTTAGGATAGTAAGTTTGTCCAGTAAGTTTGACCCACATGATTTTTACACAGGATCATTCCCAAACCACTACCAAACCATAGGGCCCATCTCTGTCCACAGGCTACATACCAAAAATCATGCTTCCCCATCACAGGGTTTTGCAGTGGTGCAAAACATGCATCTGATGTACAGATACTCGTGGATCCACATGATTTTTAGTTAGGGCGGTTCCCCAAACCACTGTCTAGCCAGAGGCCAGATGGGTGCTCATTAGATATGGGCACGAATCAGTAAAACAGCAATTCAATTTTATTTGTAAGACGCTGAGCGGAAGGTCTCTTGGAAGATCTTAAAAAGCAGGTGGAGTTGGGTGTCATCAGCCCACTAGTGGTAAAAAACCACGAAATCTGGAGAGCCTCTTTCAGGTTTTTCATGTATATATGCAATAGTATGGGGAGGAATCATGGAACCCTGGGGCACCCCACGGGCCAACAATGGTCAAAGTGTTGAATAGGAGGCCACTCCACTGCTATACTATTCACAAAGTGACACCACACAAGGGAAAATCCCAGAAGCTGACTCCTTTTTTCTTCAGCCAGCCACTTCTCACCCAGGGCTATTTTTCAAGAAGTGTGAATGAATGCTATTCTAGTCCAGGCCAATAAATAATTCCCTGTACATTTTCTGGCCACCACATACTGTAGGAAGAAAGCTAGGTTATAACTTGCCAAACATCAAATTATCAATGTGGGTTCCCCTTTTTTTAAATATGAGTCTCAACCTTCAGTTTAAAATAACATAGTCCATATAAAGGGACTAGTTGATAGTGAACTGCAGAATAGTAACATCCTGCACTCTTAAACAGAGAGTCGATTTTCTTTTCAGATTGCAGAAATAACATCATTATTTTTGAGGAGGTCTGCATATGTCCAACATTCATCAAACTGTAAATGAACAACTGACATGACATCTTCCTCATTTCAGTTTATTTTGATGGGATGTACTAAAAATGTGTGTGGTGGAAAATGCTGTATCATGCATTTTCTCCCACATAGCTTCATCTAAATATGGATCCTGATTTATCTTTTTACTGCTGTTGCTTGTATCATTTTATAAGGATTTCAGAAAAATAAAAATGATAAACCCACTGTTTGTACTATTTATATCTTCCATTGATATATACCATCAGAGCACTCATTAGTTGTCTTAAATAAAATTTCTTAATTCATTATGTAGGTTAACAATAGTTTATATTAATAAAATAATGAATATATTTTAATCTAAATTCCAAATAAAGAAACAATAAAGCATACGTAATTACTTGATATTCCTTGTTTTCAATGTGCATCTACACACATGAAGCACAGTCCACCAAAACAACAACAAACATAAGAACATAAGCAGAGCCATGCTGGATCAGGCCAAAGGCCCATCTAGTCCAGCTTCCTATATCTCACAGTGGCCCCACTAAATGTGTCTGGGAGCACACAAGACTAGATATCTGTCTCCTGATACCACTCCCCTATATCTGGTCCTTGAAGGACCCTGGTTTTAAGCCTGGAGATTGCACATCTCCTTCACCCAGCGTGTTGTTAATCTGTGGTACTCCCTGCCACAGTGAAAGGCACCAAGGCGGCATGTTTAGGGTGGGAAGAAACATAAATAGGCATTATTTGAATGAAGGTGGCAGTTGCATAGGCCTGAGAGTTTCTGGGAGAATACACACACAATGATAGGAACATAAGAAGAGCCCTGCTGGATCAGGCCAAAGGCCCATCTAGTCCAGCTTCCTGTATCTCACAGTGGCTCCACCAAATGTGTCTGGGAGCACACAAGACTAGATATCTGTCTCCTGATACCACTTCCCTGCATCTGGCCCTTGAAGTACCCCAATTTTAAGCCTGGAGATTACACATCTCCATTATGGTTTGTAATCTGTGATGGACTTTTCCTCCAGGAATCTGTCCAATCTCCTTTTGAAGGCTAATTCCCTGGAGATACATGGCAAAATTTCTGTTTCAGAAGAACTGTCATTCTGTTACTCTTTTTAAAGCAGCCCCGTTTCTTTGTTTTATTCTTTAAATAAAACTTGCCTTTTGACACTGTCCCACAGATCCTGAACTCATATACAAACTGGAATGAATCTTTAATTTTGATAAATCCACACTGTACCAAATACTGCCATATGAGTTGAGCATGGGGGTGGGGGGAAGCACAGAAAAATAGATATATTGTGGAAGGTGTTCTGAAAAGACACATGTTGGTATAATGTGTGCACAAGATCACCATATAACTGTGGGAGAAATATGTACAGTTAAAAAGACAGACAAAATGCATCTCTTAGGAGAAAAGTATACCAAAGAAAAATATGCACCAGTATTCTAGCCTTTTAAAAAATAGAACTTTTATACTAATGCAAAACTAGATGGATTGAATATAATGGTAGAAAGCCAACCAGCCGAGGGAAAGTAAACTTGACAGATTCACCCATCTCTACTCAGAGCAGCCCAGAATACTATCCTATTAAAATTCATCTCTGACTCACTTCAAACTCCCAAAGATGCACAGAAAGATTTCTACTTCAGTAGCTGCTTTAAGCAAAACTTGTCACAAAGGGTAAAGAAGCCAAGTTAGCATTGCAAAATGGAATGTCTTTGGTTATATGAGAAATATAATTCAGTAGGCTCTCTCTCTCTCGCTCTCTCTCTCGCTCTCTCCCTCTCTCTCTGTTTATTTCTGCTCATAATCTGTTCATTTATTTATTTAAAATATTTATAGCCCTCCTTTCTCCTAAAGTGACCTAATGTGGCTTCCAGCATTAAAAGCAATCTTGAAAGGCAAAAATAACACATTATTACAATATTTTAAAAGAATTATACAAATATATTAAAAACATCATGAACACCATAACTTCATTTGAAAGACACTCATTTACACATATTAGACAGAGAATATAAATGATTGGAGAGAGGAGTCAGCCAAGTCATTCGTGTGTGTATAGAAAATCCCTCTCTCAACAGGGGTGGGATCTCATTTATCATGCTGCCCTTTCATCAATCAACTCCTTGGACTGATTGATGAAAGAGCATCACCTGGATGACTGAGAATCTCCACAGACATACTAAGGCCATATTTAAAGCAACACATTTAAAAGCAGCCAGGCATTATCACAATCCCATTTTAAAAAAATGCTCTCTCAAGCAGGCAGTCAAGGAGGGAGAATCTGCCTGAATTAAAATTCATTTAGTTTTAAAAATGGCCTTCTATAAATTCTGATACTAAACATGTACTGGGACTTCTGTGCTTGGAGGAATAGGGTGAAACATTAACTGTTATTTGAATGTGTTAGGGAAGTAGTTGTGATACAGTATGCATAAGGGGAAAAATGAAAATTGTCTTTTGTGGTAGAATAGTTTGTGTTAGGTTTCTAATTCTCATTAAATCATTATTTATTTCACTCTCCAACTCCTGCTACCTGTTGGCAAGCCGGCCAGCTACCTACATCTTTTAGAGAATCCACAGGAACGACGCGCTTTCACTCTAGCTAGATGTAATGTGCTCCCCTCTAATGTCCTATACGGGAGATTCGGCTCTCTACCACTGGAGACTCGGTTATGTCCCTGTAATTCAGGGACCATTGAGTCTCTGGTGCATATGATCCTATATTGTCCTCTATATAAGGACATACGTGCTTCCCACCTAGAGCCACATCTTGCTAGATTCCCTGGTCACCAGGACGAGATCATTTTGCATAATCTTTTGTCAGGCTTAGACAAAACCCACACTAGGCAGATTGCCACATTTATCAATTTGTTAATCCAGCGACGCAGGCCACAGTTACTCAACGGGCCTTTTGTTCCACACCTCCAAATGTAGTCTGTTCATTCTGGATGGTCTGAAGTCAATTATGGCTGGACAAATATAATGATACATGGAAACACCCTCTTGCTCTCGTCCTGTTGCAATGTTCCTATACTTCCTTTTAAATTGTTTTTAATTGATACTGGTTTGGGTACGTACACTCTCTCAATTGTGTGTTTTATTCTCTATTGTTCCTTGTCTATTTTATTTATTTATTTATTTATTTATTTATTTATTTATTTATTTATGCCAATAAAGGTGTTTGTCTGACTGACTGACTAAATCATTATAAGTTAGTCACTCTCTTTTGTTCTGACATAATAATCAGAACCGCTGTAATGGCAAAAATGGAGAGAAACGTAGTCATGGGCGTGGCCTCAAGATCTCTGTTTTTCTCTGAACCAGAATAAAACAGTATTAATCTAACCTGTTTGTGAGTTCAGAATTACAGTATCAGGTTCAGGAAGTCTTCTCATCATGAGTTTGGACACCAAGAAACCTTGTGGTGCAGTGGTTAGGCTGCAGTACCACAGCCAAGACTCTGCCCATGGCCTGAATTTGACAACAGTTCAGTCACCTGACTCACAGTTGACTCAACCTTCCATTCTTCTGAGGCCAGCAAATTGAGTGCCCAGCTCACTATGAAGACAATGTGCAGCCTATATAATTAGATCATAAACTGCCCAGAAAGGACTTTAAGTGCTAAAGTTGATATATAAGCAGCATATTTTGCTTTGCTTTAGTTGCATCCCCTTAATATTTGCTGTTTTGTATAACAGCAGCAGCAGCAGCTGCAGCAGCAGCAGCAGCAACAACAACAACAACAACAAATTTCTTCTAAATGCTTGCTTAACTCTTTAGGCACCACACCCAGCGTGCTGATTACAACTGGGACCACCTGTACCAGTTTATGCCAGAGTCTCTAAAGTTCAATTTTCAGATCCTGATATTGGGTAATTTTTCAAGTTGTTTCTCTTTGACTCACCATCCGTCAGCTGCAGAAGGCCACCTTACTGGGATCTGCTCACATAATTCGCTGATACATCACGTAGTCCTAAATGCTTGGGAAGCGTTCGACTAGTGATTTGTAATACAAAATCCAGCATAGTTATCTTGATTGGTGTGTGATGATGATGATGATGATGATGATGATGATGATGATGATGATGATGATGATGATGATGATGATGATAGCTGTTTTATAAAAGGTATTCCCCAACCCACCTTGTGATTGAATTTGGGATCTTTTCCATGGAAAGCACCTGATCTTACCTTTGAGTTGTACCTCCAAGCTCAAGACACGCATATATTACTATCTCAGTGGCTGTGACAACCAACATACTTGTTTCATCAAGCAGAAGTTTGCTAATAAAATTCTACTGGGAACATCTGCATGTCAGCCACCTCCTATTTGTGCATTATCATCAATACATTAAGGAAAGTGATAGCTTTGCAATAAAGAGGACTTTTCCTGCATTAAATAATAAACCTTCTTTGCGTAATTTGGTTGAGAAATAAAACTGTTGTACTGCTCCCTGAATGCCAAGAATAGCAGCACAGAGATCAAAGGAAGCCCCACAAGCAGCAAGGAAATTGGTCTGTTTGTTGCCGGGATTTCTGGCCTGTGCAAAGCAAATTTGTCGGTTCCCCCTATCTCTCTGTGCTAATGGCTGTCCCCATTGCTGCACACTGTCATGAATAGTTATGATAAAACCCCTTCTTCCATGTGAGAACACTATGACTGCAAAGATACTCAAAAATCTGAAGTTTAAAAAGCCACTATCTACTAGACAGAGCTGCCTAGATGCCCTGAACACATCCGATCTCGCCTGATCTCAGAAGCTAAGCAGGATCAGGCCTGGTTAGTACTTGGATGGGTGACCACCAGGGAATACCAGGTGCTGTAGGCACTCCAGTATTCCTGCCAAGAAAACTGCATGGACTTGGGGTAACGAAGAGTCAGTCACAATTGTAATGACACAATAACAACAGCAATCTATAAGTCCTTGTATATATGTGTTAGCATTTCTCCCCAAGTGGTGCACATGGCTGTTCTCATCGCATTTCAGCCTCACAGCAATCTTGCAAAGAAGATCAGGATGGGAGGCAGGGACCAGCACAAGTTCATCCAAGACATTTCATATCTCAGAGAGCAGTGGAACATGGACCTCTGAAGTTCAAGGGCTTGGTCCCACGTCCCTTTAAAAGCAGTTTAAATTACTAAATAAACCGAGTCCAAAAATGCCGTCCCCACAGCCACCGGGCTTTTTGAAAAAAAAGAAAAAGAAAACCCAGTAATGATCCCTTAAGCGAGGTTTCTGTGACTCACCTACGAGGTAGAGAATTTTTTGCCTCACTTTGAAAATCCAGCTTTTAAGGAGGCAGGCGCCGTGGGACCACACTGATGATCCGGGTTTCTTTTTCTTTCTTTTTTTTTTGGCTATTCTTGGGGCCAATGGGCTGTGTTTTTTAAAATTTATTATCACCTTCGGAGAAACAGGAAGCTGTCTCCGGTCCTACAAGCATTAATTTCCCCCAGCAAAGTGGTCCATTTTTTTTCAAATACTAGTGCCACCTGCTGGCCAAGGAGACTGAACTGCACTTTAAAATTAAAAAAAAACAAACAGCTTTTTACATGAGAACTCTTGTCCCACATTTAAATCACGTGATGGGATGAAGAGGAAAAGCCAGACCTTCAGAAGATCAGGATCGAAACCCAGTTGTGACCACAGCCCTAGTCTGATAGACTATTAGAATTCAAGAAGGGAAGGTCTCATCCAGAGTTCAGTTACAGTATTTGTAAATTGATCTATAAAAAATGAAGGCACTTCAGGTATTGATAGTTTTTATAGGGCTTTAAGTAAATACAGTGCCGGTTACATGTTGATACTTGATCTAGATATTGTCTGCCACAGCCGCAACCCTTTAATACAGTTCCTCCTGTTGTGGTGGCTCCTTGCCCTGCTTGGAAAAGGCCACAAGCCCCCTTTGGCAGGCCACTGCTGCAGCGGCCATAAAGAACTTCCCTCTACAGGCACCCTCAGTCAATCGCAGCCTCCGGTGCCATTGACTGACATCCCCTCCAACCTATCAAGCTGTAACTCACTCTTTCCCACAGCCTACCTCCCCCTTCTCCTCCAGACCCAAGCCGTTTGTTCCTTTTTCTTCAATGGCTCATGGCGACCCCTGTGAAATGATCATCCGACCCCCAGGTTGGGAACCACTGCTCTAATGGAAAATGTTGCACCATACCCAGTTTTTGCCAGCAAATAAACAGATTATCCCACCAGTGCTTGTCAATATATACACACCTGTACCTACACCTACACATTAAAAAAATTAGTCAGCATGTTATGCAGCCTTAGCACTACATAATAATTTGTTCCAATTTGCTAACAAGACTAATTATCCAAATAATACAGCATGATTCTCTGCTCCTGACCACTAAAAAAGCACCCTGCTGTGCCTCAAAGCCTTGTTTATTCCCATTGCCTTCTCTTGTTTTAAATCCTTCACTGTTTTGAGTACGTTTTATTTAAAGAAAAAATGGATACCTACTGTGTACATTTCTGCAGCAAGCTCTTTTATGTTGACTGCTGCAATTTCTTCCCAGGAATATGCTAATAATTACAATGACTAGGGACTTCGACTTTGTTATCTAAAGGAATAAGGGCTTTTGTGCTTTTAAAAGCACATGGTAAAAAGAGAAAATAAGATTAGATAAAGTGGTGAAACTTATGAGCTTCCTCAGGGTGCAAATAGACGGAAAGTTGGGAAAAGACAATGACACTCAGGCAATGAGCATCTCATAATGGCTGCCTTGAATAACCACAATTAAAGAAAATTGTGGCTTAATGGTTTAGTCTTCCATCCAAGCACTGGCCCAAGGGAATGAGCTTGTCTCCTCCATGCAAGGTAGGCCTCTGAGCATATTACGGGATGCATCAACACTGCGGAAAAGGTGAAAAATCGACATTACCAGAAAACAATTTACTCAACTTCCAACATTAGTTGAAGAAATTCTTCTAGTCAAGAAAGTGGAAGAAGGCATGGAAGGAATGTCACAAACAATAAATGAAAGGAATAAAGCAAATTTGTGCATTCCTAAATTAACAGGTAACTCGAAGAACATCTAATAGAAATGACAAAAATAGTCAGTTGTTTTTTCCCCCTCTGAGATAACAGCTGCATATTTGATGAGTATGTCTTCTAAGTGAATTAATTTCTTCAGTGAATCTTTCAAAATATTTTGATAGTACCCCATTTGTTCATTTTGCTACTAGGATAGTTCTCCCTCCCACTACATTTTCTTTCTTAACATTTCATTTAACAGTTCCATACGGTTTAAAACTTTCTGCTTGGCAACATTAATAACACTCCACTGGACTCTCTATGATACTTGTTTGCAATGCAAAATTTCCTTCTCAATTTATCAGTGTTATTGCCAGTAGATTAGGTTGTGGGGCCACGCCAATGATGTTGCCTCCTATTGCTATTTTATCAAAAGTTATCATCCACCTAATATTGCAGGCTTGAGGTAAATTGTTTGTGACATCAATCAAATAATTTTTTCCTTCAACCATCTCACAATTGTTCTTTTGAAACAAGACACTGGGAGGGGGTCTGCATCACGTTTCTGACAATGTCACAGGAGACAGAGGAATATTAGTCGTTTGGCCTTCACCATCATCCTGATAGTATTAGGCCTCATGCCCTAGCATGCCAACAGTATTCAAGGAGAAATTTACACAGAGTGGAACAAATATGAATTTTTGCCCCATTCATCTCATAGATGAGGACACCAGTGGAGGGCCCCCTGATTGGCTAGAGCAGTGGTTCTCAACCTTCCTAATGCTGGGACCCTTTAATACAGTTCTTCATGTTGTGGAGACCCCTTGCCCTGCTTGGAAGAGGCCACAAGCCTCCTTTGGTAGGCCACTGCTGCAGCGGCCATAAAGAACTTCCCTCTACAGGCACCCTCAGTCAATCACAGCCTCCGGTGCCATTGACTGACATCCCTTCCAATCTATCAAGCTGTAACTCACTCTTTCCCACCCCATTCCTCCTCCCCCTCCTCCTCCAGACCCAAGCCCTTTGTGCCTTTTTCTTCACTGGCTCATGGCAATCCCTGTGAAATAGTTGTTTGACCCCCAAAGGGGTCCCAACCCCCAGGTTGGGAACCCCTAGGCTAGAGCCATGAAATACTTTATTGTTTCTCACCAAAGGCCATTACAATATATAGTATACAATATGCAATACCTAAAAGGGGAAAAGATTTGTCCAGTGCAAAACAGGCAATTATGTGTCCCTCTGCATGTGTAGGGGTTGCAGTCCTAATGGCATATAAGCTCACTGTGTGTGAGGAATCAATACAGCTGAAACAGCCTTAGTACAGCATAAGGAAATGGGTGCAATCATCAGGATGACTTGCCTGCTTCCCAGTGAATTTACCCAGCTTCAAACCAATCTCTCAGGGAAGAAAAGGTACTACAGCAAGATGAGTGAATCCATAGACTCTAGACCAGTGGTTCTCAACCTGTGGGTCCCCAGATGTTCCTGGACTGCAACTCCCAGAAGCCTCTACCACTCACTGTGCTGGAAGGGATTTCTGTGAGTTGCAGTCCAGGAACATCTGGGGATCCACAGGTCTAGACCAGTGGTGGCGAACCTTTGGCACTCCAAATGTTTTGGACCACAACTCTCACAGTCCTTTGCCATTGGCAATCTAGGCTTGGAATTCTGGGAGTTGTGGTCCATCTGGAGTGCTGAAGGTTTGGCACCAATGCTCTAGACTAGTGGTTCTCAGCCTGTGGGTCCCCAGATGTTTCTGGACTGCAACTCCCAGAAGCCTCCACCACTTGCTGTGCTGGAAGCGATTTCTGGGAGTTACAGTCCAGGGACATCTGGGGACCACTGCTCTAGACCATCACATGGGCCCCTTGTGATCTGAACTTGAAGTGCATCCAGATACCCCTGGTAGTGGTGGTATGGAGTGCTTTATGCTAGATGCAAAAAAGAAAGAAAGAAAAGAAAAGAAAAGAAAAGAAAAGAAAGAAAGAAAGAAAGAAAGAAAGAAAGAAAGAAAGAAAGAAAGAAAGAAAGAAAGAAAGAAAGAAAGAAAGAAAGAAAAGTATTGTCAGAAGTGGGCAATACAAGCATAGAGTCCACAGAAACTGCCAGACCAGGTGACAGGACATTGTCAGTGAATGAACTGAATCCCACCAATGCAACTGCAGCTGGAAATAAAATAAAATTCATTTCAGGGTCCATTTTGCCACACATTCTGCCCAGTGTCTGACAGATTGACCCCATTAGGGCTAGGAAAGGCTATTTGCCTAAAAGAATATACTCCAGTGGCGGATCCAACTGGACCCCCATGGCAAAGTGAACACTCCCGTAATGGTGCTGATTTTTTCCCATACTTCTTTGATAATTATTTGATTTTTCAGATCCCATTATGCCTTTTAACCAAGCCTGCCTCTATCAACCAAATAAGGCCTTTATGCTGATCATTTCAACATCAACACTTCCTCCCAATTAGATAATTGTAATATCTAAGGTGGAGTGGTCAAATTGTTGGACTTGCTGCGAGATAATGAGCAGTAATTAATTATTCCCACTGCATGTCTCCTAAACTGATCCAGGTGATCTGTTGGTGCTACCTATGCAGAGCCAAATGAGAATCAGAATCTCTCAGATTCAACTTTGCTGCGATATGCTTCACAGGCTATACTGCAGCTGAATTCACAGTTGGTGATCACACAGCAGTTGCAGATTGATTTGGGAGTTAAGTGTTCACACTCAATGCAATGTGATTCACATTTAGGCCCACAGCTGCTGATTCTTTCATGGTTCTCTGCCAAGCTGTTTGGTTTTGAAAGGGATTCAGAAATGTCATGAAGCCAATATATGACACACGATGTGTGCACCTAGCATGCTTAGGAAACTGACTGGGTCAGAATGAGATGCACACCCACAAATAATAAGAATATAAATCAGCACATGACAAACAAGTGGATGTAGCTCTTAATAACTCATGCAGGGTGATTACAGGCGGCCTGAAACCAAGTCCCACAAATAAAGTATATTATTTGACCGGCTTTGCCCCTCTAGAAGTAACTTGAGAGGTGCAACAAATAATGAACAAAATGAAGTATTACAGCACCAAACCATCGACTTCATGGTCATGTATCCCTTAGAGAATAGTTAATATTGAGGAAAAGTTTTCTGCATACATCTCAGATTCTAATTATTAAACCCAAAGAGGATTGGCCAAATCTATGGAGAGGAAAAACAACACACCTTGCCAAATGGATGAATGCTGAAGAGGGCAAGTCTATCTGCACTTTATGGAAAAAACTTAAATAGATTTCAAAGTGAAGGAGGAAGCTCAAAGCACAATCAAGTAAAATGGGGTAGCTTGGATACAGGACAAATTTTACATCACTGTGGAGAAATGTAGTCAAAGCAGCATTTATGTGCCTGCAACTTGTGCCCCACCACGCATGCAAAAGAAGATCTAGCAAATGGCCAAGGTGATGCTATAGAAGTAACTACTGCTGGTCAAACATAGTCTAATTATTTTAATTTGAGTTAGCTTGTTTTAATTTGTACGGAAGTGAGAGCTGGACCATAGAGAAGGGTGATCACTGCAGAATTGTTGCTTTTGAGCTGTGGTGCTGGAGGAGAGTCTTGAGAATCCTCTGGACTGTAAGGAGATCAAATCTATCCATCCTGAAAGAAATCAACCCCGAATGTTCACTGGAAGGACAGATTTTGAAGCTGAGGCTCCAGTACTTTGGCCACCTCATGAGGAGAGAGGAGTCCTTGGAAAAGTCCCTGATGTTGGTAAAGATTGAAGGCAAAAGGAAAACGGTGTCGTTGATGCAACCATCGTGGATTTGACCAAACTCTGGGAGGCAGTGGAATGCAGAAGCTCCTGGCGTGCTCTGGTCTATGGGGTCACGAAGAGTCGGACACAACTGAATGACTGAACAACAACAACAAGCTTTTACATATATTTCACATACAGTGGTACCTTGTATAAAGTAATTAATTCGTTCCAAATGAAATTATGTTAAGCAAATTTTCCTTTATACAAATTCCCAATAGGAATGCATTGAAAACAGAGTAATCCCTAATCATGACCATTTTTATGTTATATGGATTCGCCCCATAGGTGATTCTGTTAAGCAAATTTCCCCTATCTCCAGAATTTTTTATGTTGTACAGATTTTATGTTATACAAACCATTTGTTATACAAGGGTTCACTGTACTTCCATACTTTTAAATTGTGCAACACACTGTAATGAATAGAGATGGGCACGAAACGAACAATTTTTTGTTTCCATTTTCGGTTTTTTTGTTTCATTATGCAACAAAATGACAAACGAATTTTGTCTCTAAAATGAAACGAAACTAACAGAAACACCGGAAATTTTGTCGTGTGTATCGTTTCCGTTACTGCAATACAAGTGAATTGCTTAAAATCCTTTAAAAAATCACAAAAAAAATTGAAATAAATGGTAACGAAATGGTAATGAAACAAACAAAAATGAAAACGAATTTTTTGCAAACATTCACGAAAAATGGAAACAAACCGAAACGGACCCTCCAAACGACAAACAACAAACGAAATGCCATTTTTTTTATTCATGCCCATCTCTAGTAATGAATAAAGGAAGAAATAATCACTTAGTTCCACACTAAGTGCCTTTAGAAGCAATGCTCTTTTCACATAGATCCCCATGTATTTAGCCTGTACTCTGCTTCATTTTCTGGAGGGAAGGTATCACAGATGATCTGTTTCATTTCCATAGTCCCCTCCCTCCAGCAATTGTGTCTCCTTGCAGCCTACTCGTTTCCCTAGGATAGTCATCCATCAAGCCGGGTAGCTGCTTTCACAGAGATGCTGGCCCTTATCCTATTATTTTTAGTCTTCTTCAGAGTGACCTTCCTATTTATCAAACTCACATGGAGTCTTCAAGCATTTCTTAGGTGTGCATTCAGTGGAACGGCACAGAAACAGCCCTGGGGGAGAAAATAGGAACCTGGGCACAGTTTCTTTTCCCTTGTTTTGGTGATCTATTCCAAACAGCACCTCGGCCAACGAAACACAGACTCTCTATTACAGCCCTGGATACAGGCTTTTCGGAATCCTCTGCCAAATTCAAGGGGATTATGTGTAAATAACAGCTTCTCCAAAGTGAAAGAAAGAAAGGCGAGATGTTCTGCTAAGAAACTGATAAGAAATACACTGCTTCAGACAAGTTGGTGAGGAACGGGGATGTGAAAAATTCATGGTTTATTACCTGACCTTGCCGTAGGCTCTTTTGACTACATGAAGCATGTCAAAGAGAAATTTGATTCTTTGCCTCCGACAGACAGTGAAACAAGGGGCTTTTCATGGTGGAGCATGCCATAATTATGCAAAAGGTATCCAAAGCGAACTAGTGTCCCTTATTTTGAAGAAACAAAGCACGCACAAATTGTTTGTTAAATGGAGCGGCCATCATCCGGAATTAGGCAAACTGTACAATCTACACAAATTGTGCATTTTACACAAATCTGTATAAACGATGTAGAT
Organism: Phrynocephalus versicolor; assembly: GCA_023846285.1. Classification (NCBI taxonomy): domain Eukaryota; kingdom Metazoa; phylum Chordata; class Lepidosauria; order Squamata; family Agamidae; genus Phrynocephalus; species Phrynocephalus versicolor. The sequence continues at coordinate 14,205,813 of JAHTLZ010000327.1, read as the reverse complement.
GGAACAAGTTCATTTAAAACAAACTGGGACTTTGTACGAGAACATCGCTTTTGGTGCTGGGATAGCCGTTGTCCAGCAGAAAGCTAAGTTGATGTTTTGTGTCATTGTATTCATACTATAATACTTGCAATCTCTGTGTTTTTGTGTATGCACATATAGGCATGCTTAGATACACAAAAAATGGCACAGGAAGGTGAATTTACACCACAATTTACACCACAGAAAAATGATAGGTGGGTGCTTTGGAGTCACACTGGAGGTTAGATTTCTTATAAGGATTAACAAATCCTTGAAGTGGTGTCCTATAATGTCAGTCTATCACTCTTGATTAGACATCAAGATTGCTTGGATAAGAAGGTGAAAAGAGGACAGAATAAGATCCAATATGTGAAGTCCAAAAAAGTCTTTCAACTGACTCCAGAATTTGTTGAGAGAATGGAGATTTTGAGAAAGGCATGTGCAAGGTCTGGAGATTAATGCAAGCCGAGTAGATAATTAACGAGATGCTACAAGCAATTATCACTTCTTGACTTTAACTAGACCACAAGAAAGCAATATGAGCATAATTTTAACTGGTGCTGAAGGAAGCACGCAGTTAAATGATGGCGGGGCAAAGCTAGAGGCAATCTGTAGATGCTGCAAGGGGAAATATGATTTTGAGATTACATAGAGTTTTCATTTCCTTTTATTTCTAATCCATTGGTAAGATGGCCTATTTTAGATACTGTCTCTTATCTGGCTTTCTAATCCTTCCTCTTCAGGGGATATTCCTCCAAAGGATGGGGGAATGACTTTGAAAGAAACATTTGGAGAATTCTGAGGAAGAAAAACGAAAGAAATGCAGCCCTGATCTCCACAATGAAGACGGATGTCAACTGGATCTGAAGCAGACACACAGAGAAACCGAGACCAAAGGCAGACTCTGTTGAGTGATGGCAAAGTTTAATTTTCACAATGCAGCACAATGCTGGGTTTTAATTTGGCACACAGTATGCCACTCGGCTGTGATTCAACACTCTGGGCAGGGGAGCCCAAAGTACCACATGTCACCTGTCTGTCATAGTGCACTGGTCTCATCAGTTATGACGTTTCTGAGAAGTCTGAAGACTCCACCCATATATTTAATGCTTCTAAATTCAAAGCAGTGCATAGAAATAGCTTGTGACTCAGATGTCCAAAATCCAATATTGGAGAGGGTCGGGAGGGGAATCAGCTGAAGACATGTTGCAAATTTGGCATCTCTAACATATGCATGGATGATTCTACTGGTCCCAGAATCCTGAATTGGGTGAAGCACAAAATGGTTCATGTTTTTCCTGAAAGATTATAGAAGTTCATGGTTTGTGAATAGTGACAAACCACAAACTATCATGAATCATCATTTCCCCATCTTTACCCATTGCCCTTATAACTCACCACACTAACTGCAGCATAAGCAAGTAAACATTAGATTCTAGATCCAAAGAATAATAGAATTCTGAACTTGGAAGGGGCCTACAAGGACATTGGCTCCCCCCCCCA
>JAHTLZ010000327.1:14183022-14202141 GCA_023846285.1 Phrynocephalus versicolor | reverse complement strand
GTAGTAGTAGTAGTAGTAGTAGTAGTAGTAGTAGTAGTAGTAGTAGTTGGTTGGTTGTTGATTGGTTTTGACCTCTTGCCAACAGATCACCAAAAATGCCAAAAAAAAAAATGAACAACCAAACCTGAAACAGGAAAAGGCCGGAATCTGATTTCCAGTTTTGAAAAATGGGTATTGTGTGGTGATAAACCATGTAGGAGAACTGTAACTGGTTTATAAGTTATAGGGGCTTCCACGTGCTGGCACTCATTTTTTTTTGAAGGAAAAAGAGGGGCAGGGTGGGACTAGGAGCTTCAGTACAGCCTTGGGGAGACATCCCCCCAGTAGTTCCACTGGGGTGCAAACTAGAGATGGGCACGACTCAAAAAAATGGTGTTTCGTTTGTCGTTTGGTCATTTAGGGGTCCGTTTCAGTTCGTTTTCGTTTTTGTTAGGTTTTCTGCAAAAAAAATCATTTTCGTTTCGTTAGGTAATGAAACGAAAAAATGAAAACGAAAATGAAAAATTGCTGTTTCGTTACCATTTAGCACAATTCAATGTATTTGCCGTAACGAAAACGAAGCGGTTGACAAAATTGTTCGTGTTTTGGGGCGTTTCGTTTCATTGTGGAGTCAAAAATCGTTTTTTGTTTCGTTACATAACGAAACAAAAAACAAAAACGAAAACGAAAAATCGCTCGTTTCGTGCCCATCTCTAGTGCAAACTAATAATCCACACAGTATCATGCTGAATTGTTCCGAACAGAGTACATGCCTTTGCACTCTGCCAGAAAAGGTGCAGGATGGATGCATCTAAGTAAACGTATGTGGACATTGTCATTGGGTTCAAATCAAACTATACCAACAGCAATCCTTATGTTGATCTGTAGGCCAGTCTGGGCACGTGCAACACAGTCAGTAGAATCATCTTCAGAGGCAGCATCTGAAATGTCAGTCTGTGAAGCCCAAGATGAATTAAAAGCTGCATAAACTAAAATAATACTGCTCTGCACTTGCTCATTAGAAAACATGTGCAATACTGAGCAACCAATAAGCTTCCCAAAGGCTGCCTGAATGAAACAGTAAGGCAAGAGGAAGGGAATTCCACAACCTGGAAGATTTTTCTGTCCCATTCTTATGAGAAGCATCTCTTAAAATGACAAGGTTAGCTGCCCAGAATGCATCCACCTGCCAACAGCACTTCCTGAATCTACTAAAGTCAACAGCAGTGTACGGCTGTTTATCCCATAGTGTAATTTTAAAGAAACACAAAACTTCTTCTAGTTTTTACTACAAAGCAAACATGATAACTCCTCTGGAAGTCTTTACCTAACAAATTATTCCTCAGCTTCAGGGGGGCTGACATTCATTTCATTCACCTCTGACTTAGTGGTGTTCTAGAAAATATAATCTATCCATTCTTCAGTTTGCTCAGGGTCCTTCTTGGTCCCACAGCAAAGGAACTAGGTCAGGCAGGCCAGTGTTTACAATGGCAGTAGAGATAGCCTGCTTTTGTTTTAACAGTGCCTTTTTCATTTCCAGATGAGAACTCTCTCATAACAGGGCTCAATAAATTACACTTGCAGTTTGCTCCTTACCAGCTAAAATCTCTTGGTGGCGAACTATCTGCCATAAATCTTCTTGACACTACCTGCTATGGTTATTGTATGTTTTTTAAACTCAGCACATAATCTTTATTCTGGTTTCTCCCCTCCATATCGGAGAGATGACTGGTGGATATTGTGTTTAACCATATGCATCAATTATTAGAGCTGCCTGGATGCCCAATGCACATCCGATCTCGCCTGATTTCGGAAGCAAAGCAGGGTCGGCCCTGGTTAGTACTTGGATGGGAGACCACCAGGGAATACCAGGTGCTGTAGGCACCTGGAGTAGGAACTGGCAAGCCACTCCAGTATTCCTGCCAAGAAAACTCCATGGAAATGGGATCACAAAGAGTCGGTCACAAGTCACTGTAATGACACAACACACACATCAATTATTAGAGTAGCCAGTTGGCAAATCTTTTCTACTTTTGTAGTTTTGGTCTCGTTGTCCTCCTTAGATGGCCTTAGAGTACCTTTGTTCAACACCTGAGAGAGGAACAAGCTAGATTTCTCTATGAAAGGTCCTGTAGTGAGCAATTCTTTACCTTAAGAACCATCATTGTACAATGCTTCAAGTATTGGCACCTGTCAGCCATCAATTTGGTTGATTTAAAGATGGTTTTAGGAGAAAGCCAAGGTATAAATACTGTAAACCAACAAACAGCATTGCAGTGCTTCTGAAACAAATCCCACCCACCCACGTTTATCAAGAAAGGTCAAAAAGCAAAACCAAAGCATGCTGCTTATCAGTTGTCCCATAGGGCTTAAAGCACTGGGGGGGGGATAATTTAATTATGCAGACTACACATTGCCCCTCAACCCCCAATCAAACATGAGCCGAGTACTTGGTACTGAACCCTGGGTTGTGAGCACAGTTTTGGCTTCAAGTTAGGATGTATATGCCTCATATAGAAGGAAGCTCTGAGGGCTACCATGAGAAAATGGAATAAGTAGAAACAGATCGTTCCATATGCAAAAGGATTCTGTTTATGGAGTGACAAGGACCTGCAAGATCTGATCCAGTCCATAAATGTAAAAAGTAGATCAGGTTCTAACTCCCCTTGTTTTCCTATCAACAGTTGGAGGAACAGCTTGTTCAGTGGGGAGTATTACCCTTAATGTTTACAAGGGGAAGAAAACAAAACCAGGAAAGTTTGCAGACAGTATTTTTAGCATCTTGACTTTGATTCTGCCCATGTAACCACAACGGTACTAACAGATAAGCGTATGAAGCTGTCTCTTCTATTGTTCTATAGCAGCTACCGGTAGCTCAGTCCCCTTCTTGGCTGGAGACCTTAACACAGTGAAGGGGTTTGATTGTGTCAGTGAAGGTGACAGCAAAGGGCAGACTCCATCACAAATTTGGACTCCTAGCAGAGTCACCCAAGGCAGAATGTTCTCAGCCGAGAGACTCCAGACTTCTTCAAGGCTAAAAGCTGCATCGGCAGAAAAGAATGAGCAGTCCCAAATGGGCAGCAGTGGTAGCTGAAGGTGACACTGGTGGAGGAGGCAGCAGTGGTGACCCTCAAGCTAACTTTTGCTAATAACGTGCAGAAGTTGTCAGTGGTAAACCACTGCTGAATGGTTCTTGCCTTGAAAATCCTACGATGAGACAGTCCAAAATGAAACAAGAGATAGTGATGCAAGATGAAACATCCAGGCTAGAAAGCACTCATTCATTTACTTTGGAAGAGTCTAAGAAGAGTACAAAATATTGCTGTTAATAACATCCTTTTCCATGCTTGCATGGAACTTCGGACGAGGGAACTCTTGGCCTCCACACCTGGAACTGGCAAGCACTGGAATGTTTATGTCAGCCAGGAAAAGGGTGCGGCCAAGGTGAGCTTTTGAAAGGGCTCCTAGTTGTTGTCTCGGCCACTTTCCAGAAGGATATGGGGACAAGGAGGCTGCCTGCTCTCTTTGAGCTGGCAATTTCAGTTTTGACCTCATAGTTACAGTAGGACCCTGGTGTCCACTGTGGATTGGTTCCAGGCTTTCCCATGGATAATGAAAACTGTGGATAAGAGAGAACACCAAAAAGCCCCAAAACTTCTGTTTTGTGACAGAAGCTTGCTTTATGACTGCTGTTTGTGACAGTGGCTTGCTTTACGGATGCTGAATTATTTTTTTATTTTTTTCCCCCTGCCAACCGCAGATAACTGAATCAGTGGATACGGGGGGGGGGTCCTACTGTATCGCCTGAGTGTTGCACTGTTCAGTATAAATGAACTGAAGTGGACTGTGTGGGATATTTTCACACAGACAACTACAAAATGTTCTACTGCGTGAATAACAAATGCAGAAGAAATGGAGTCGCTGTAATACAGAAGCAAGTTGTAGCACAGTTAGGGGGCATAATGCAAGGCATTACTCAGACTCCATGAAAAACCTATCAACATAAACATCACTGAAGTCTATGCTCCGGTTAAAGATACTGAAGAAAATGAAATTTAAAAGCGTGTGATGCAGCCCAAACCACAGGGATCTTGCAGCTACTTGATTTCTGTATGACGTGCAGCTGCCCAAGATATTTGCAGATGCTTAGGGAAAAAGCTGTCTCCTTCTTCTCCATATTAAGCTTTTTCCCTCAGCAATTTAACCACTGTGCCAGGTAAGGGTTGAGGACACATTTCTCCAATTCTGTGCGGCAGTGGTTCTATTTGCTCAATCTCCCCCTTCTCATTTAATGGGGAGAATTTCTCTGCTGCTTTCTTCCACCGGCAGAAGGGAGGTTGCCTGCAAGATTCAGTTTGCACATGTGCATCAGGTCATCCACATCACGGTCCAACTGTGCCCTTATATCAAGAGTACTTCTCCTCTGATTGAATCAGTGTCCACTTGACTAACCTGTTAGGAAGGGGGGAAAGGGAAGGAAAAGACACCACCATGTTGAGCGTTCCAATCAAGGCTGAGAGAGCAACATCACAAAACTGGAAGACGGCCAATACACTGACACTGCTTTAGAAGACAAAAAAATTATCTAATTTGGGACTCCAAACCCTGGGTAAACATTTTGAATGGAAGAATGTTTTTTTTTAAAAAAATATATATCATCCAGCAGTATTTAGGCTTCCTTGTTACCAAGCCCATCTTTCTCCTGTCAGCAATTAGTTCATTGTGCTGATTTTCACAGCTGCAGTTTTGTTTGCTCTGCCTCTTGCTGTACTAGTTTATCGGACATTTTTGTGCAATTAATAGCATGTTGTTGTGTTTCTAATGTTTTTTTATATACAAAAACACTAAGCACAAATGGAAAGCAAATTAATATTTTACAGTTATTATGCCTTCGCTTGCAACGCCCACTATAACAGTTCCACAGCTGTCTGGCTGAAATCCACAGTGTTCCGTAAGCGTATCAGAGAGTATTAACATAACACATTTTGCAGATCAAAGCTATTTCTCATAGTCTTCATCTTTTCAGTGGTAATCACAGATGTTCCCTGAAAATTGCTAATTTATTCCTTTTGGGGAGAGCTACGCTTCTTCCTAGTTCACCTTGGTAAAAGTTCAGCAACGAGAAATCCCTCTGCCCGTGAAAGCAAGTCTTCAAAAGCCTTTGAATGTCTTGGTAAAATTCATCAGATGATAATTCAGCTCCTAGGGCTTTAATCTCCACGGAGCTTGCTCAATTCATGTTGATCAGAGCCACTTGATTTGTGTTTCTGCACCAGCAAAAGCCTCCTATTGTGCATTCTTTTTTTTTTTTTTAAAAAGGCTTTTCAGAAGCATGCTTGAAGAAGATGAAATCAATAGCTTCAACATGTATCAAAATCACAGTTGTTTAAATGTACAGTAGAATTAATTTAACCTTTAAATTCCTGCAAAACCCAGCAGGTCCAAATCACTTCAAATGCCAGCTAAATGTGCAAAATTATGTCAAACGGTGGGTTAGAAGTTTGTATTTTATTTATTTATTTAATTAATTTATAATTATATACCACCCAACTTTCTGAAGGAACTCTGGGTGGTTCACAACAAGGAAATCCATATAATTCAGCTATACGAACAAATGTAAAACAAACCCAATCAATCAAAACATTAAAATCAATAAAAAAACATGGGATATATGATAGCAGCAAAAACGAAGGGAAAAGAGAATAGGATTAAGCCACCATTAGTTGCCAAAAGCAGCCTGGAAGAGCCAAATGTTTAATTGCTTCCTAAAGGCTGAGAGGGGTTCCATGGTTCTAATGTCGCTGGGAAGCTGGTTCCACCAAATGGGACCCACCCTCTGTTTCCGTTATTGAGGGTATTGTTCTGGAACCTCCATTCCCAATTCAATTTGCATTCTGCAAACATAGATTCTTTTACACTGTCCTATACCCCTCCTCCAGTAATTCTTGAGATCTCCGGTGCTTCAACTTCCTCTTTGGGGTAAAATTTTGCATTTTCCGATGTCCTTCACATTTCCGCCTGTTGTTACCCTCTTTGTAAATAATCCAAAGGGAGAACCGAAGCACTAACAACATTATTTTGAAGGGAGGAACAACAGCATGACGTAACCCTAAATAATTATTTCCAAAATTGAGCCAGAGAATGAAGAAATGTCGCACAAAATCGGAACATAAAGCAGTTCAGCAAAGTGCGGACAGGGAAACTGATTCTTAAGAAAATGCCCAAGTGCGGAATGCTGAACCACTTTGGCGACCACATGACCACGGGAAGGTAAAAGGCGATTCAAAATAAAAAGCGGTTGCTGTAGGAAGTGCGGTAAAATTTGGCCATTTCCAGCAGTATTCTGAAAGGTGTCATTCTGCACAGGAGTCATAACTGGCATGTCTTCCATTTAAAAAAGGAGGTGAAACCAAGTATTCCCCAACCTTTAAAAAAGATCATGCAATCTCTTGTGAGTCTGGAAGTTGAGTCATGGCTACTGGACTCCTTTTTTGAGAGATAGAAACGTTTCACTGTTCACCCAAACAGCTTCATCGGTCCGATGAAGCTGTTTGGATGAACAGCGAAATATTTCTATCTCTGAAAGAAGAAGTCCGTTAGCCATGACTCAACTTCCAGATAAACTCACCTGGATGACTGAGAATCTTCACAGACAAATCTCTTGTGAGATTCATCTGAGGGTGAACATTCCTTTGATTTCATTCTGAACAAAAAAAAGAATGACCCCACCATTAGTTTTTCTCTGAGAGGGAAAGGCTATGAGAGTGCCATTAAATACCTCAGTCAGCAGAAGAAATCTTTCTGCATTCCCAATTTTCTTTCTGCAGAAGCTCTGTTCTATCTTGTTTCAGTACTTCTGTAAAAACCTGGTGGAGGTGTGCTTATCAGAAAACGCATGATTTCCTTTCCCCTCACATTTGCCTGTCCAGCTGTAAGTACAGCAAGACACGGTGCTTTGTTGATTTTTTTTCCTTACACTGATTTCATTATGTGTTCATGTTCCGACTCTAAAATAGGATCACTCAGAAAATGTCTGCTGGGGAAATGGTGTGATGGCCTTAGTAATTTAAAAGCTTGTTACCGATATGCGTTTTCAGTCCTAGACAATGAAGTTCCAGAAGAATACAATGCATTCCCAAGAGCTTGGCCATTTTTCCCCCTTGTGATCAGGTATCGCTTGTCAGCAAACAAAGCTATTGACGCTGAGTAGGTTTTGAATGCAGTTTCTTGGGGGGGAATGCTTGTTTACTGGAATACATTGTAGCTGAGGGTGAGACTTTTTGTACTGATACTGGTTGTATAAAAGAAATAGTTTTAAAGAAGGGTGGGAAAAGCTGCTTGCACATTTTTTAAATTGTCCACACACTCCCCAATCCATAAAGCTCCAACATTTAAATCTCTATAGGACTCTTGAAACATACAACAGTGTGTTTAGCTACACTATTAAGATTTGGAAATGCATATTTCATTTGACAATATTTAGAAATTACATTTGTTTTCCTACGGAAGAACCTGCAGTATGGAAATGTCTCCATATGCTAGACATTGGTATCACCATTGGTATCACCATTTGCTGAGGGAGAGAAAGAAAAGTGTCTGAAAAGCTTTAAAGGATTTTGGCAAACACCACATCCCTGTTTACTTCAAACCCACAAACACATTAAGGCAGAGATTCATCTACCCAAAGGACCGGACACCAAAACACAAGATGAGCTAAATATAGTATATGTGCTCCAGTGCAGTGAGGAGTGAGCAGATCTCTCTGGAGAAACTAAACAGACATTAAACAGGAGAATGGCCCAATATAGGAGGGACAACAGCTCAGGACCAGAATCAGCAGTACACCTCCACTTGAATGACAAAGGGCACTCATTCAAAGATGAGAATGTACACATATTAGACAGAGAAGATAGGTGGTTTGAGAGAGGGGTCAGGGAAGCCATTCATGTGTGTATTGAAAACTCCTCTCTCAACAGAGTTAGGGACTCAGACACCATCTGTCTGCTACCAAGTTGCCTTTTCATCAATCCTCAGACAAATCAGAAGCAGTTTACATCTCTACCAGCAAGGCCATAGCTAATGGCCCATACTTAATTGATACTGGGAAGGGTTGCATAGGTGTGACTTCCATGCACCCTAGGCCATTGTCAACCTAAGGAGCCTATTCAGGCCACTGTCCACCTATGAGTCTATTCAGCCCATTGTTCACCTAATGGGCCTATTCAGACCAGGGTGAGGTGAAATCAAGGTTTTGGAGCACTCATCACTAACTTCCTTCAGACTGATGAAGCTGCTTGCATGTGTAGCGAAATTTCAATCTCTCAAGAAAAGAAGTTCAGTTGCCATGACTCAACTTCCAGATTTGTCAGAGCTGGTTTTCAACTGGTTCCCTAGGCATCTATTGCTTGTAAAATATGGATGCTCATCAAATGATGTGATGAAACCTCTGATTTGGCAGGTACAATTGAAAGGGGCTGATTCATGTAGATGCTCAGACCAAGTCACGTGTACACTAACCACTGAATGTACAGCAGATGTGAATAGAGAGAGTTGTCTTTAAGTTCACATTGCACATCTTGAATTTTGCATTATCAGAGGATGATGACCTTTCCTCTTTCTTTCCACTTGCATCAGGAGTCCTCATTTTCTTCGCTGAAGGATGGTATACCAGCTGAACTTGCTGCTGCTCTTCTGTTTTGAATCCACATGCTGCCAATGTTGAAAACACAAGGTGATGATTCATAATTTCTGGTATTAAGGAGGAGGCGGAGAGACTAATTGACAGTGCTTGCAGCACTATTCACTTTGAGGTAAAGTAGGACCTCGGAAAATATAGGAAGGTGGGAGTGTTAAACTTGATTTAACATAATTTTATGTTACGATTAAAATTATATACACTATTACATTTATCTCCCAAAGGTTTAAGTGCAATTTCCAATAAGCAACATGTTGCAAGGAAAGACCCACCTCGCACACCCTCTCTGAGTGGTTTAAATTCATGTAAATTCCTTGGGGATTAACAATCTAATACCTACCAGCTGCACTTGAGTGCACAGCATTAATCTGAAAGACACATCTCTTCTTCCAATGAACAAATCAAATCAAAAATTTGATATATCTTCCAACGAAAAACAACAACACAACTTGAAGTCGGAGACGAGTTCTAAACATGTTGATTATTTTGTGGCAATAAATGTATAGAGAACTTTTAAAAAACCCACTGACAATTGCTTTGTATTTGGGTGAGAAGTGGTTAATGGATGGAAAAATGAGTCCGCCTCTGGAATTTTCCTCAGTTTGGTGTATCTCTATGGGTGGCAGTAAAAGCAAAAGTTTCTCCTAAGACAGTCTTGACTGCTGACTTTGGTGTCATCAACAATCTGTGCTATGTAAATTTACCAAAATGTCTTCATGTCCTTAGCATTGTGTCAAGCAGAAACTTGTTCCAAATTTTCCTTGCTACAGAGCAGCTGAGTTGCTGCCACAGTAACCTTCAATCGAGGCTTTATAGAAAGCACTATCACTTACTGCCTCCGTGTCTGGTTCGCCAGTTGCACAGTGGCAGATAGAAGGGCGCTCCAGAGGGTTATAAACACTGCCCAGAGGAAGAATTATACAATTCCAGATGCTTAAGGAAGACATCTAGAATTCTAGGAGACCCTTCGCATCCTGGCCATCAATTTTTTGAACTTTTGCTATCTGGCAGAGATATAGGACTCTTAGGTCAAGGACTAATAGACTAAAGAACAGTTTTTATCCCAGAGTGGTATCTAAGTTAAATGTGGCCATTTTAGCATCATCCTAAGCCAGTGATGGCAAACCTTTTAGAGACCGAGTGCCCAAACTGCAATTCAAAACCCACTAATTTTTCGCAAAGTGCCAATACAGCAATTTAACCTGAATACAGGTGGCTGTGAAGGGGCGATGTTGGTTGCCCACAGAAAGGGCTCCAAGTGCCACCTTTGGCATTGGCACCCATGCCATAGGCTTGGCAACACTGTCCTAAGCAGTTTTTAAGTAATGTTTAAAATTTTTGTAAGCAATTTTAAGAGTTTTTAATATCTTGTATGGTGTTTTATGTGCTTTATGTCTTTTGTGTGGTGCCTTGTTGTTTTGAGTGTGTAGTGGAACAGCACTCTAATTTCATTGTGCATATTTTGCATATTGCATAATGACAATAAAACTCTATTCTATTCTAAAGGAAAGTTGAGAATGAGTCAGTGCTACCTTAAGTGCAGTGACATGCACAAACTTGTTAGCTTCATGAAAAATGCCCCGTGTCAAAAATTTTGTGAAGAAGTCATATTGGGGACGCAAGTCCGGCTAAAAGCCATGGATGAGGGCACACTCTCCCATGAGGATTCTGTCACGCAGAGCTGAACATTCACTGTCAGGTCCTTATTTATAAGAAAAAGTGTCAAGCATTCATTTTGAAAAAAGACCAAAAAAAATCACACCACGGCACACAATGGCAATCCAGCTCAGGCAAGTGTTAGTAAAAGTGACCTGCTTCTTGACACAGTCCATGGCAATTTGGAAAAATTAAGTGGATTTCAAGCAGAGCAATTAACTGCATGAATGTGGCTCTGATAAATATAAAAAGCAGTCAATGCCAGTAAAATAACAGGGCCATTGTAAAGCGTGTGAGGTGCGGTGTTGTGAGGGGGAGGGAGGTGCCGTTAAATTGAATGGTGCTTTAGAAATGCCTTTGTGGGGAAAGTAATTAAAGGGAATAATACAGGGAGTAGACGCCAAGAGAAACAATTGAATTAACTGGTGCTTAATTTTTATAAATAATTCATACTCATTGTTGATTTCAGCAAATGGACAGTGAAAGGAAAGGTTTGAAATGCAGCATTTCAGATCTGGCACTTGTTAGAGGCACAGCCTGCTCAGGCGTGAACCACTTGTGCTGCTCTAGATGCAGAGCTTAGAAAATACATTCTGAGGGACTACAACACCCAATAATGGACTAGGCCTCTGGAGATTAGGGCTCAAATCCCTACTTGGCCATGGAATATATACCTCACTGTGACGATCCCCCTTTCCAGAGACTGTGTTTTCAAAGGCACAACTGGGTTTATTTCGACATCCCACTGCTGTGCCACTAAATTGTGACAACACCTCCCTTTTACACACTGAATTCTGTGATGGAAATGGAACTGCTGCCACCTTTTATTCACTTAGTAATGCTGCCACCTTTTAAACTCGTCGCCTCATGAATTGGGACAGACTCAGATGAATAATATAAAAATAATAACGAAGTTTATTGAGAAGATAATACATATAACAATATCTGAGGCTGGTATGCGTTGCCTTTAACATATACTATAATAGATTTGATCAGCTCTACAAGCCTCCCTGTCTTCAATCACTAGTAAACAGTATAGCCCTCACTGCCTGACAGAACTCTCAGAGAACAGTGCTCTCTCCCAGCACTCACTCTCAGCTTAACTGAACTTCACTGAACTCCTCAACTGACTAGGCTCCACCCCTTTTATATCATACCATTCCCTGCCCTCCTGCCGGGATTGGCTGACGACTTGTATATTCATTGCTCCTGTTTCCAGGCTTTTGTCACACTCACTTACTTTGAAAGCGCTATTCAGGTCACTAGAGGTTGGTTCTGATTTTGACAACACAGAACACACACACACACACACACACACACACACACACACACACACACACACACACACACACACCACCACCACCACCACCACCACCACCACCACCACCACCACAAAACAAAAAATGAAATGACTTTTAAAGAAAAATGAAATGAAACGAACTGGAATTTTTCCATTTTTCCCGTTTTGTTTTTCATTAGGTTTTCTATAGGAATATATTGGGCGTTTCTATGGAAACCGCTTTAAACAATCCGTGCCTCCCCGCCATCAGGTGCATTGGGTGGAAAGGCGCAGGTTGCTTAAAATGTCTTGGAGCCACCGAGGCTGCTTCAGTGACTCCAAGACATTTAGAAAACCCCACAACTTCCCCCAAACTGGGCACATGGGGGTGTGGGGGAGTTTGGGGTTTTTAAACTGTTTTTGAGCTCCCAAAGCAAGCAGCAGCTGCGGCCATCGCCGCTTGCTTTGGGGGGCTAAAACAAAGTTTCAAAACCCTGCGCTTCCCCCCCCCCCCATCGTGTCCATTTGGGGGAAAGGTGCAGGCAGGTTTTTTTAAATGTCTTGGAGCCACCGAGGCAGCCGCAAAACAGTAAAAAAAAAACACATAAAACACTGACATAAACAGTTGAAACACATAAAACACATAAAACACAAAACGGAAAATGAAACGAAACAAAAAACGAAATGATTTTTTTTTTAAAAAAAATGTTTCAGACGAAACAAAAAAATGAAACACAATTTTAGCATTTCGTGCCCATCTCTACTCGACATGTCTGGAAACCTTAACAAAGCCCAAATGATTTTTCTTCCTCAGTCCCTTACGCTCTGCAGTTCCTATTCCTAGTACAAAGGAAAGGCATTTTCCATTTTAGAACTGCAGTAGGACATCTAAACTGGGCAACATGTAGCCCTCTAGTTCCTCCTTGTTTGCTGTGCTGGCTTAAACTGACGTGACTTGCAGACTAATAGGCGCTGACGACCCCAACCATGTTGTAGATTAATTAATAATCAGTTAATAAGCTGAAAAATATGGATGATAATAGCATTAGCAACACTCATATTTTTAACATGCATATTAGTAGAAAAGGCATTGAAGATAACCTCTTTCTTGAAATGTTAAGGAACAGAGATGTAATGCCACATGTACTTTGAATTTCATTCCCCCCCACCCCGTCTGCTGCTTCTCTTATCTCTACAGAGAGCATTTGCTACGCATAAAGGTTCTTACAAACACTAGGTGTCAGGATTAATCCTGCTGTGAAGGTACTTTTGTTGTTACAGCGCCGGAAGGAGGGAGAGCACATGAGTTAAATTTCAGACATTTCTTTAAAAGCAAAGGAACATTGGAATTCTGTGGATGATAAATATATTATGAACCCAATTTGTGGATTTGAGGGTGCGTGAGGCAAAATGGGAAGCATGGCAGAAGAGTGAAAAATCTTACATGTGCATTTGTAAAAGTACTTCAGGGTAGCCACGAGAACATAAATCTGACTATTTCTGTTTGGGAAAGGAGCCAGCCAGGCCTTGCTTACAGAGGTAGCATAAGAAGGCAATCGAGTTCTCTGCTAAAGGTGTCAATGACACCATTTCATCAGGCTTCAGGTGAGTTACGTTTGCAGAGGAAGGCAGACACTTGCAAGCATGGGATGGACTGTTTCTCTGAGATGAGCCACTGCATAAAAAGCACGATCCCCACGGGGCATTCAAAAATGCCATTTTCCCCAGCTGAAAAGGTTATTACTCCTTCTCCCTATTCTGTAAAAGCCTTATCTAGGCAAGAAATATATTGGTAGATAAAACGTGTGACGAGAATGGTGATGCTATTCTATTGTAATTTCTGTCACTTTCTACACTGAGGAAGGTATGAAGCCAATGGCTTCTGTTCTCGTGGGAGTTCTAACTCATGTAACCCCGTGGATTCAATAGGCTCGTGCCTTTGGATCCATCACCTTCAACACAAAATGAGGGAGGGAAATGACAGAGACTAGGAGAGGCCTGTGTCATCTTGTTCCTGCCGTTCTCATCTACATAACCAGTACTGCCTAAATTAATTGGGGTTTCTGAGATACCCAGGTTGAACTCAGAGCTTGGAGGTAGCGAGCCATAAATAGCAAGTTCCTTGTCATTCATTATTATTATTTTTTAATTAATGGTGTATTAAATTGCATTACAATTCTAATTTTAAAAGGAATGACTGAAGTCCTTTTGAGGTATAACGGTAGCTTCTTAGTTACTTTGATATTGACAAGGGAGTGTCTTCATTCTCTGTTGTGGGCAGTGAAGCAATGGTAAAGCGAACAGGAGATAAATGCATTTTGTACCACAGGCCAGTAGGCTTGCCTCAGTTACAATGACCATTTGAGTTGCAAAAATTTGACACACACACACACACACACACACACACACACACACAATTTTGAAACTGGACTTCGGATCAGCAGTAAGTTTGACACAACTGTGGTACACCATAAAGTCTTATTATGCCATGCGGGGAAGTGTAGACAAAGTGTAGACAACTTTTTAAGTTGTGATTTTTTTAAAAAAATATTAAAACTCTTGTACTCCCCATTCAGAAAATGCTGTCCCAGGTTTAATGTAGCTCACAAAAATGAAAAGACCAATCAGTCAGCAATTTTTAGAACATAAGAAGAGCCATCCATGCTGGGTCAGGCCAAGAGCCCATCTAGTCCAACTTCCTGTATCTCACAATGGCTGTGCCAGATGCATCTGGAGCACATGAGACTACTAGATAACCTGTGTCCTGATACCACTCCCATTCATCTGACATTTTTAGGTACCCTCCTTTTGAGCCTGGAAATAACACATATCCCTATTATGGCTTGCAAGACAACTCTTGTTCCTACCCACTGTAATGTTGCAACGTTGAAACTGGAGGCGTCTTACTGAGGCTGTCAAACTGAGAACATCACAAGAAGATAGGGTTCTCTGGAAAAGAGAATAATGCTTGGAAAGGCTGAAAGTAGGAAAGTAAGCAGACTAAATATGAGCCACGGGCTTGAGTTGCCAAAAGCAGAGCAAGGCAGTAGAAGATAGAACCTTTTGGAAGATGTTGCCCACTTCCTGAATGGCCAGCCCTTATAGTTTCCATTTTGTCTGCAGAACTGGGAAAGGGAAAAGAGTCTTGACCTTCATTTTAGGAGTGGGGGGACTGTCATAGGTCTGCCTTCAGCAGGAAGCAGAGCCAAGCTTTACTCTGTACGGCTAACTGGTTAAGAATATCCACCACAGGTTTGAAATAGCCTGATTTCAGAGCAAGACTAAAGTGAACAATTCAGCAGAGCTTGAGTCACGTTCCTGAGATTTGTGCAGAGGAGGAATGATATTTTTAAAATGAGAAAGAAAGAAGAACCAACCATTTCTTTAAGTAATCACAGCTGACAGCAGTTCATTATCTATTTTAACAGATGCAGCTATTTCACCTGTGAACACGTACCAAGGAAACTCAAGGAACAAGCTAATACACTTTATGAGGGGAGGAAATGACCAAGACGATCTGCAACCATCTCGTTTTTCATTTAGCTCTCCCTGTTTCTTCAGTTGGCAAGTCAACCGCGAGATTAATGCTAATAATAACAATAATAATTCCAAACACAGTATCATTTCTATAGGAATAATATTCTGCTTTAGGAAATCAAGCATTCTTGGCTGCGTCTGAGTTTTTTTACACTCCATAAACCTGCCCTGCACTTGGGTAATACTAATAGAATTATAGAAATAATAGAGCAAATGTTCATCATAAATAAAATTTATTCGTAGGACTCTAACGAAGCAGTGAAGGGCTATCACAGCCCTGTAATCTATTGAGCTGTAACTGATAAACCAGAAACCTCATTTAATTCGGTGTTTTGGACTTCTGTGAATGAGTTAATTAGCCAATGTGATTTCTAACTTACAATAACTTACAATAACTTTTCACAAACGTATGCACGTGTATACATACAAGCACGCACACACAGATAGAGTTTTTTGTATTTTTATTAAAACTGGGGTTCACTAATTTCTTAACCTTTCTAAGGGCGTCACACAATAATGACTTTCTTTTAGCAAAAGAAGAAGGAAACCAAAACAGAACAGTAACATATTGGTTCTTTAGGACTGCCCAAAAATGGTCTCCAAAGATTCCCCACCTAATTTCAGAACAAAAAAAAATGAGGAAGAAATTTTGGGTGGATGTAGACAGATGGAAAAGGGGACAGAAATTAATTTCAGTGGTTTCCAAATTCTCACAAGAATTATCCATATCACAACCTCTCTGTCATTTTTTTTTCAAAACAAAATGGCTCTTGGCTCAGAAATCTGCAAGTAAATAAATGAAATAAAATCTGCAAGGCTTTTGGTTCACAGTGAGCACAGCTGCTCTGTTTAGAATAGCTTTAGATCGAAACCAGTTCAAGCTACTGATCACCAACGTTCTACGAGGACATGGCACTTGAAGAAGAAGAAGGCTTTTGGTATTTGACAAGAAGCAATATAAACACAAAATAATGCAGAAATCTTTAAAAGGGAAATCGAAAAAAGTGAATAATTTACAGCTATCTGCAAACATCCTTTAGTTAGAGGGGAAAATGCTTTCAAAGCTATATACAGTGGTACAAGTTTAATCCGTTTCAAATGCATGCCCATAAGTTAAACAGCTCGTAAGTAGAGCAGCAGTATCTAAAAAATAAAATAAAAGAATAAAAAATAAAAAATGTAAGTAGAGCAGACTGCATCTAAAAATGTTAAGGCAGCAGTTAAAACGCCAACAGTTTTCCACTCTGAAGTCAAATTGCTTGTAAGTAGAGCCTCTCATAAGTAAGTGGAGGTACCACTGTATGTAGATTACAAAAAAATCAGGAAAATTTAGAAACAAATTACAATACTATGGAATACATGTGCAGAGGAATGTGATGTGATGAATAGAAACAGAGTTGGGATTCAAAAATTCAGTGAAATTTGAAACTGGCAATTCTATCAGTATCTGTGGGGATGTTTCTTTCTCGTCCTCCCATCAAGTGTACTACCTGCTATTGACTGCGCAAACTTGTATAAATCCAATATAGCCTCAATGAGAAGTAGTGGCACTCCAGGCCATTGTATAGGGCAGTGTTGGCGAACCTATGGCACAGGTGCCAAAGGTGGCACTCAGAGCCCTTTCTGTGGGCACCCAACATCGCCTCATCACAGCCACCTGTATTCAGGTTAAATTGCTGTATTGGCACGTTGCAAAAAATTAGTGGGTTTTGAATCGCAGTTTGGGCACTCGGTCTCTAAAATGTTCACCATCATTGGTATAGGGCATTGGCAACCATGATTTTAAAAAGTGACACTGCATGGAAGCTACCATTTTATCTGTTACCAATTTAGATAGGTATCGGTTGTGAATGAGTGTCTCCAGGCACGGCCATGCTTTACAAGCGTTAACACACTTTGTTTTTCTTGTTGTCTGCCATCTGCTGTTGTTATCATCATCACTGGAAGGTGGAAAGATGATTTCGGTCACTTTCGTTTGATTAGCACTTGATGCTTCAAGGCAATGTCTGTTGTGAACAGAGAAATTGGCTTAGCAGGTGAAATGCTAGTTGTACAACGTGGAGAAGGAAGTTTCTGCCTTGGTTTGAAGAGGATTGGTGACCCTTTATTGACATCTGTTGAGATGATGGGTTGCCCTTTCGCCCACTCCTATAGAAAAGAGGAGAGCTAATTTGTGTTTCAGGGGAAGCAAAATCTAGGAGTTTATTGTAGATATGGAGCCACATGAGAAAAAATATTATGATTTTGTGGCACAGAAATAAAACACATAAGCAGAACAATAGCAGGTCCGGATAGACTCGGAAGGCCATATCTCTTTCTTTGACATCCCAGATAATAGGTAATAGGATAGGTAATAGGATTATGTTGGTCACAGGATTGTGCATGTAGATAATAGATCTTCTGTTGTGTCACTGAGCATTTGGTAAGCTCTCCACGTTCAGCTTGGGCAGGCTACCAGGCTGTTTCCATCTCCAACTGAAGATCTATCTCTTTACCTAGGCAATTTCTTGAGAATTCTCCTGTTAAAACCATCAATTATCTTGGTTCTAATGAATAATTTTAATGGATTCATGTGTCGATCTTGCTCCCTCCCCCGTTGTGCTTTCTATCTACTGGATTTATGGTATTGGTTATTTGTAAATTGCTTTGAGATTTTTCGATGAGATGTGCTCCCAAATAAGTAAAATAAACAAATATATTTCTTCTTTGTGTCCGTGGTAGATAACACCAAGATAAAACATTCTCATTGCAGTCCAAAAACTGAACGAGTACTAGACACTGTACATTCAGAACTGAGACTGTACAGTAGATGCAAGTACATGTAGAGTCACTGAAAAATGTGTTTATAATCCCAATCCTAGCAAGTGATCCTTGCTAATATTGGGATTCTCAAATTAATCTGAATGGAGAAAGCATGAAAGAGGCACCTCATTTCTTTTTTGGAATCTTTTTGTAGTTTTACAGTCAAGAGCCCCTAAATACAATAGATTCAGGATTCCAAAAGAGAAACTCCTGTGTTTCTTTTGGATTTTCTCATTCAGAATGCCATACGTCTCATGAATGATGATAATAAGATGTGATCGACCTACTGATGCTTCACTTTATCACATATACTGTTTCCTGCTGGTGGTGCTTGCTCGTATGTGATGTAAAGTGTCTGCTGGAAATATTTGCTTTGCAGACCCTGTTTTAATTTTGCTTTCTTTGGGTGGAGCTGATTTTCCTTCTCTTTGACCCTGATTTTGTTTTGTTGTTGTTGTTTGAAAGTAGTTCTGAAGGTTTTCCAAGGGCTTAATCATGGACAGCACCAGAGATGGGAATGAAAAAAACTAAAACCAAAAGTATGCAAAAGGCTTGGGCTATTTTGAAAAAACACACACCCTGATACCTAAAAGGACCTGAAAACAAAAGAGCAGTCCAGCCCCAAAAGAATCTCTGCACATCCCAATGCTACTCCTGAAGCCTCAGACACCTGTCCACAATTGTACAGGCATCCATTAATTCTGATTGGTTCGGTCACTCAGCCTTCCAATGGATAAGACATATGTGGCCTGTCAGGTGTTCCTCTGAATCAGCCTTAGACAACATAAGCAATGCTGAAGGATGCTTGAAGAGTAAACTGTGCCTACTTCATCTCCAAACAAACTGTATGCATGTGGATAGAGGGACACTCTTCTCTCACACACCAAAAACCAGAACTAGGGGACATCCACTCAAACTGAGGGCTGGGAGAGTGAGAACAGACAAAAGAAAATATTTTTTCTTACCCAGCATGTTGTTAGTCTGTGGAACTCCCTGCCACAGGAGGTGGTGATGGCATCTGGCCTGGGTGCCTTCAAAAGGGGATTGGACAGATTCCTGGAGGAAAAAGTCCATCACAGGTTACAAACCATGATGGAGATGTGTAGTCTCCAGGCTTAAAATTGGGGTACTTCAAAGGCCAGATGCAGGGGAGTGGTAGCAGGAGACAGAT
>JAHTLZ010000327.1:14155185-14168371 GCA_023846285.1 Phrynocephalus versicolor | reverse complement strand
GATAGATAGATAGATAGATAGATAGATAGATAGATAGATAGATAGATGATAGGACCATTATTACAGTATTTCCTGAGTCATGCTAAATGTCATATAACACTCTTGCTTCTACTTATATTTCATCACTGTCATTAAATCCAAACATGCCACCAATTTTCAGTTTTGTCCAAGTGATTGTTACTAGTTTTTACTGTTTCCCTCATTTTAAACAGGAGTTGTATTTGTATTCCCCCAATGACACAGGATTTTGAATGACAAATAAAGCTTTAATCTTAGGCCTGAGCTTACTTACATGGCTTAGAGCATGGAAGGTTTTGCCTTTTCTTCTGAGCCCCGTGGTTCTCCATAGCTACTAATATGTAGCTGTGAGTGTTTGGATGTATGTTCGGAGAGCATACCTATTTTCCTAGAAATGACAAACAAGGCTTTTTTAAAAAAAATTCCCCAGAGGAGCAAAATAACTGAGTAAAATTGGCTCACAGAATAAAGGGGTTGTGGTAGCAGTGCATATGGCTGTTTTTAAGCCTAGAGGGAAAGGAATACGGGAGAGTGTGGTATAGATGTAGAAAATCAAACCTAGTGCAATAGTAATAGGAAAAAGGGAAACATTCTTCTCCATGTATCGTAACCTAACTTCTCCAGCGAAGCTGCCCTGGAGGATTAATAACTGGGAGTATTTTTTTTTCCACCTCACATATAAACTGTCTGGCAACTCGGCGTTAGTCTCAACTAGAGATGGGCACAAATTTAAAAAAATGGCATTTTGTTTGTCGTTTGTCGTTTGTCGTTTGTCGGGTCCGTTTCGGTTCATTTCCGTTTTTCGTGAATTTTTGCAAAAAAAAAATTGTTTTCATTTTCATTCGTTTTGTTACCATTTCGTTACCATTTATTTCAATTTTTTGTGATTTTTTTTTTAGGATATTAAGCAATTCACTTATATTGTAGTAACGGAAACGAAACGCACGACAAAATTTCCGGTGTTTCTGTTTGTTTCATTTCATTTTAGAGACAATATTCGTTTGTCGTTTTGTTGCGTAATGAAACGAAAAAACAAAAACAAAAACAAAGAATTGTTCATTTCGTGCCCATCTCTAGTCTCAACTAGAAGCAATCTGTTGAATTCATTGTTGAATGAATCAAATAATCCTGGTGATTCAATGGATCTACTTGAATTCACATGAGGATTTTAATTTACCCTGTTTCCCTGAAAGCAAGACATCCCCCCAAAAAATAAGACCTCCCCGATAACAAGGCCTCCCCCGAACATAAGGCCTCCCCAATAATAAGGCCCCCCGAAGCTACCGTAACTCTGGACTGTAGCGGCGGGTGCCACCACACAGCTCACAGTTGGCCGCAGCACAGCCGGAGCTGACAGGAAGTGCCAGGTCTCTTTTAATCAGAGAGCCTGTACCACCACCAGGGCAAGCTACCACCTGCTGCTCGCTCTGCCCTGACAGAGTCCGGGTGACTCACAATTAGACAGTGAGTCATGCGAGGCAGGAATCGGACACATTGTGTGGACACACAGGGGGGGGGACTGAGGTAGGGGGGAAAATGTCTGATAAAGGGGTGGGGGGATGTCTGGTGAAGGTGCCCACTGGCAAAGGAGTGGGGAGAGGGGGATCACTTAAAATGATCATGGAAAAATAAGACATCCCCTGAAAATAAGACCTAGCACATCTTTAGGAGCAAAAATTAATATAAGACACTGTCTTATTTTCGGGGAAACAGGGTAGGTGTACATGAGTGGAAGAGTGCTCACATGGAGTTTCTGGATTTCCCACCGGTTTTTTGTTTGTTTCTTTGTTTGTTTACCACCACGAGGGCACAACACTGGGCTAGGTAAGTGCAGTGTGATTCTGCATGCCTCTCTCTTTCTCATTTTCACTCATATTAATAGTACAAGGCCTTTCCTCTAGTGAACTCAAGGTTCACTGAAGTCATCTCCCCTCATTTTATCCCAGTCACGACCCTGTGAAATAAGTCAAAATGTGAGAGTGACGGTTCCAACACTGCTGTGTAATTTTCACTGGGCTGTGACATCCCAGATCCCAGCCCAGTATTCTTACAAATGTACCACACTGGCTCTCAAAACTCCTGATGTCCTCATCACAAGCACTTGACATTCGATGCTACTGGCCATCAGGTATCCAGTATTGTGGGCAGGCAGAAATATTTATTTATTTATTTATTTATTTATTTTTCACATTTATATACCGCTCCTACTTCCCGAGCGGGAACTCAGGGCGGTTCACATAAAACTCAAAAAAACAGAGATGGTGGCAGCGGCATGGGCAAAATTCCAACAAAATTCCAACATATGGGCATATAAGTAAGAATAAATCAGGGGGAAAAAACCTCTAGTCATTATTGAAGGCGTCCCTAAATAAAATAAAATAATCTGACATTGGATGACAACGACCCTGTGATCTGGCTCGATTAATACTGGCTTTGACGAAATCTGCTTTTGCAGTAAATTCATGATCCTGTCAGTTTGGTCTGCTGAATTGCCATGGCATTCCAGTCTATAATGATTAAACATGGCAGATCTGGGTCATTACAAAATCACAGGCATGATTCAGTGGAAGCAAGGGATATGTCCCAATTTTTACCTCATCTAAACTTATTTATTTATTTATTTATTTATTTATTTATTTATTTATTTATTTATTTATTTATTTATTATGGCGCTTATATACCGCCCGTCTTCCTGGAGGGGGAACCCCGGGCGGTTTACAGCAAATCAAAACAACAACTACATGAACTAATAAAATGAACAAATAAGACAACAATTACAGAAAATACAAGAAATGCAGATACCGGGAGAGGGAAAAAGAGGAAAAAAATCAACCAAAAGCCTCCCGGAAGAGGAGAGTTTTCAAAGCCTTCCGGAAGGCAGGCAGGGACTCTGCTAGGTGGACTTCCGCTGGGAGGTGATTCCACAGCGTCGGGCCAGCCACAGAGAAGGCTCGGGAACGGGTGGAAGTTCTCCGAGCCTCCCTGGGCGTGGCCACGCGCAGCATGTGCACCCGCGACAACCTAGTTGGACGGGCCGAAGTTGACCGCTGGTTGATCCGCTCTGTCAGGTAGCCAGGTCCTAGACCATGGAGGGTTTTGTAAACCAAAACCAGGACCTTGAATCTGATTCGGGCTGCAACGGGTAACCAATGCAGGCGGGCCAGAACTGGGGTGATGCTCGAATCGGCGTACACCCGCCACCAGTCTGGCCGCCGCATTTTGGACCCGCTGCAGGCGCCGAATCAGAGTCAAGGGCAACCCCATGTAGAGCGTGTTGCAATAGTCTCCCATCATTTTTTGCAGTCATGATTTGACTTTGCCTTATTTCCAGATTCCTACAGCAGGAAATCTTCAGTGTGAAAGATTCTCCACTGAACTCTAAATTTTGTATATACTGAAATACTTTACACTTGGCAGCCGCTTTCTGACTCTTCTATTCATTCATACCTCCCTGCCACCAATAATTTATCATTGTGCAAAAGCAGCTGAATGAAACACTGAAGTAAAGCCATAAAAACAATCTTGACATAGTTATATGAATGACTGATGGTCAGAAGGTTTTTTTTTTTTTTTTTTTTTTTTGCACATTGTTACAAATGCTATTGGAGAACTATGGATTCTTGTGTTATATAGTCACACACAAATGTGTGTCTGTGTATCTGGGTGTTATTTTGAAAATTTATAAGGGTGGCTATCTCAACAAAACCCTTTACAAAAACAAGGGCAATTGATTATTTTGAAACAATGATATACTCTACTGTGTACAGTACATGGACACACAGGAACTGCTGTTTTGCTGTTCCTTATGAATATGAAGTTTTGGGTATGGGAAAGGTCAGCAGATGAACCAGGGCACCAGAAAGTTGTAGAAAACAGCATGGTCCAGTTCTGAAATTTCACTTACGCCTTTTAATTCAGGAATTGAGAAGTGGCTGAGAACAATGGAAAAGACAACATTTATCACATTCTGAGCTGAAATGCTAGTGACAACTGAGGTGTATGACTACAAAGACCTTCATTTGGCCATTGAATTACACCAGGCCTGCCCAAAGTCTGGCCTGGGGGGGGGGGGCAAATCTGGCCCGTCAGGCCATTCTGAGTGGCCCGCGGCTGGCTGGCCCGCCCCTCCCTCCCCCTCCGCCCCATGTTTTTTTTTTTTTTTAAAAAAAATCTTCTGACAACACTGGCACCGCTGGGAAGCTTCGGTGGCTGGGCGGACGGGCGGTCTGCTGCCACCGGCACCACAGGGGAATATGTGGGGGTGGGCAGGCCAGCGGGCCTCTGCTACTGCCAAGGATCTTTGGGGTGGGCTGGCGGGCAAGCTTTCACCACCGCTGGGGAGCTTGGGGGCGTGCAAGGTCACACAGATCACCTCTTCCAAGGGGCGACCTGTGGCCATGGCTCCCTGTGCTTCCTTTGGTTCCCACCTTCCTTCTTTCCTCCCTCCCTTGGTCCCCACCTCCCTCCCTCCCTCCCTTGCTTGTTCCCCACTTTCCTTCCTCCGTCTCTTGGTTTCCACCTCCCTCCCTCCCTCCCTCCCTCCCTCCCTTGGTTCCCGCCTTCCTTCCTGCAGGTGGGGTTGCAAGAGGTCAGTGGGTGGGGCTTATGGGTCAGTTGGTGGGGCTTGCAGTGGGGTGGCAGGGTCGGGGAGCAACCGGCCCCTGACACATTCTCAGCCACCAAATCTGGCCCTCCTTACAAAAAGTTTGGGCACCCCTGAATTACACAGTGTATTGCCTAAGACATAGGGTTTGATCAAGATTTCATCAAGTTTAATGTAGTAGGCTTAAGTAAAGTTTAGACCAGATCTCAACTCATGAGAAACTTATGATGTGATCAGACAGTGAGAAAGGATTGCTTCAATGGGAGAACTTTTCCTTAAAGTGACCCTTCCATCCATGCAAGAATTACTTCAGCCTGGCCTGGAAAAAGAATAATCTTGTATCCTGACTCAAAAGATCCAGCTTGGGCACCAAACCGAGTCTCACTGGGTCATGAGCGCCTGTATGTTTTATTTTGTTTTATTTTATTTTTATAACTTATATGCCACCCACTACCCAAAGGTCTCTGGGTGGCATACAATCAAAAATTTAAAACAGTTAAAACATAGAATATCAATAAATAATTAAAAGCAATAATAAAAACCTTACACTAAAATCATTACACTAAAATTGCCATCAGAGGACCCATAATCTATATCAGGGCTGCCCAACAGGTCGACCGCGGACTACCAGTAGCCCTCGAAGGGTTAAAAAGTAGCCCGCCTTCTCCCCCGCCTGTGCCAGCCAGATGATCCGCCCGGTTGGGTTCTTCAGCATCTCCCATCTTTGGAAAGGCTCTGAGAAGGGCGGGAGGAAGGTAGCTGCGCTGTGGGCAGCTCCGCCTGGCCCCTCCCCACTGCACCCATGCAAGGAAGAGCCATGAGAAGGCCTGCACTGGGCCCCATAGGCGGCGTCACTGTCACCGTTGCTCCAGCAGCCACAGCAGCTCTGAGCGCTTGTCGCCCAGCCCTGCAATATGCTTTGACCCGCTGCTAGCGCAGCATTCAGAGCACACACCACTGTCCAAGTACAAGAGAGAGAGAGATGTGAAAGAGACAGTAAGCACTTAGAGAGAGAGAGAGAGAGAGAGAGAGAGAGAGAGAGAGAGAGAGTGCTTAAAAAGAGAGAGATCTAGGGGGAGAAAGAGCTGAGGGAGAGCAAAAGAAAAAAGTGCTTCAAGAGAGAGGGGGGAGAACTGAGGGAGGGAGAGAGAGAAAGAAAAAGCACTTTGAGAAAGCGTGCTTAAAGAGAGAGAGTTGAAAGAAGGGGGAGAGAAAAAGTGCTTTGAGAGAGAGAGAGAGAGAGAGAGCACTTAAAGAGAGAGGAGAGAGAGCGCTTAAAGAAAGAGAAAGAGCTACAAGAGAGGGAGAGCTTTGAGAGAGAAAGAGAGACGTTAGGGGCGAGATTGGGTGGTGCACTGAGGGTAGCTCCGCCTGGCCCCTCCCCACTGCGCCCGGGCAGCCCCACAGCGCAGCATCGCGTTTCAGCAGCCGCAGCAGCTCTGAGTGATCACCCAGCCCTGCAGCATGCTTTGACCCACCTGCTGGAGTTGTATTTGGAGCACATGCCGCTGCCCGAGTACGAGAGAGAGAGCGAGAGAGAGAGGGGGGGAGAGAGAGAGAAAGTACATAGAGAGAGAGAGCTGGGTGAAGAGAGCTGGGAGAGAGAGAGAGAGAGAGAGAGCACTTCAAGAGAGAGAGAGGGAGAGGGAGAACTGAGGGGGGAAGAGAGAGAGAGAGAGAAAGTGCTTTGAGAGAGGAGAGAGACCCACTGCTGCCGTTGTATTTGGAGTACACTGCTGTCTGCTTAACAACCTGTCTGAGTATGAGCTTTGAGAGATAGAGTGAGAGAAAAATGGCATGTGGAAGGAGTGGGGTATAAAAATCAGAAAATGGGGGAATGACCACTCTGGTGAATGTGGTAAGGGTAGCCTGTTTTGAGGCAAGAGATGATGGGATGTTCACAAATAATGGCAACAATGGGCTAAAAGGGAATTGATATACAAGAGCTAGGAAGAGCAAGAGAAGGCCAGTAGACTCTTTGAGTCTTAATTTTGCCTTCAACTCATGATGTGTCCTTGTCAAAGAAAGACCAAAGCCTTGGCAGCCTTGCCAATCCTCAAATTCAGAGGGACTCACCCTTTCTGGCAAGCACGGTGTGTTCTTTTTAAGTGCCATGAAATCATATCTAATTGATGGCGACCCCAATGGGAATCCTCCAACTTTATTGGGTTAAATTTTAATTTGAAACAATTTTGAACCTTAGTTTTCATGTAGTAGCCCTCAGGCACTTTGGGCCGAAAAAAGTAGACCTTGACCTCTTCAAAGTTGGACAGCCCTCATCTCTATTGCGTCAATTAAAAAACTTCTGGAACGGGAAGGTTTTTACTTGGCACCGAAATGTCATCAACGTTGGCGTCATTTGGATCTCACTTGGGAGGGCATTCCATAGCTTGGAGGCAGCTGCCAAAAAGGCCCTATGTCTACCAGCCATCCCTCTCACCTACTTGAGGGATGGCTCTTTCAAGAGGCCTCCCTGGCTCGATCTTAATTGCTGGGTAGGCTCGTATGGAAGGAGGCGGCCCTTCAGGTATCTAGGTCCTAAGCCATTTAGGGCTTTATATGTCGAAACAAGCATGTTGTGTGATTAGAGGGGAAAAGCTCACACCAGACCAAGCGATCCAAAGAGAGAACCATGTCTCCATCTGATCACTCTCTTACACTCCATTTCATTGGATCTACTTCACTCCAAGTGTGGATGCAAAACGGGCCCAAATTTCAGCACAGCAGCATCACTTATGTATCTCCGTTAAATTCTTTACAGCAAGTGTGGCACATATGAGACCATCCACACTCGGCCACCGTTGCCTTTGCCATGATTGATGACCGTATCATTCAATTTAATTATGAAGTGAGAAGAAACTAATCAGAACAGCTTGTTTGGAACGGAATGTTACCTCCAGATGCAGTTGAAGCAGATGCCATTGTGTTTTAAAATCTCAT
Source organism: Phrynocephalus versicolor (assembly GCA_023846285.1). NCBI lineage: Eukaryota > Metazoa > Chordata > Lepidosauria > Squamata > Agamidae > Phrynocephalus > Phrynocephalus versicolor. The sequence goes on along the minus strand of JAHTLZ010000327.1, from coordinate 14,160,810 downwards.
TTTTTATCCTCAATCACAGCGCTGGCAGGAGGGGTTTGCCGACAAATAAATAATTAAACAGGTATGTGTGTTTTTTAATATATTTCAAACGATACAAGCAAAGGCCTCTAGGGGACAATTCATAATTTTGTTCTTTGCAAAAAAAAAAAAAAAAAAAGAAAGACAAATGCCTACTAAATCTGACTATTCTTATTTTTTTTTTAATTTTAATAAACCTGAATTTCTAAACAGTTGGCGCCACACGTGTTTCTTTTGCTGATTAGCTTTTTCTATGAGTGTTCAGGGAAAAGAAGGTCCCAGTTCCTTCCTGCAGTTACATTTCATCTCTCGTTTAAATTGACAGGCAAGAATCTGAGTAAAATTGCTTGTGCCGTGTACCCTACTGATAAATTTTTGCTTCAGATGATAAAGATACATTGTTTCACTTCTGTTGGCTTAATTATTGCTTGATGTCGGGGTCCTTCTGGGCATTCGGAATCGAGCATTAGTCTAGATTGCCTTGGAGAGTTACCAGATTTCCAAATAAATATTCTAAAGGCACCGCAAGTGAAAAAGTAAAGCCGTAATTGTCCCCAATTCTCTTATTAAACACTTATAGAATCCCTATTCAGAGGGAGGAAGATTTACTTTCTCTGGACCGCGACTCAAATGGGCAATTTTGGCTGGGCTATTCTCGGCTTAATAGCCCTCCAAAGTAATCCTTCCCAGATCTCTCATCCTTCACATGAGTAAGAAATAATAACATAAGATTAGAACATAAGAAGAGTCCTGCTGGATCAGGCCAAAGGCCCATCTAGTCCAGCTTCCTGTATCTCACAGTGGCCCCACCAAATGCATCTGGGAGCGCACAAGACTAGATATCTGTCTCCTAATACCATTCCCCTGCATCTGGCCCTTGAAGTACCTCGGTTTTAAGCCTGGAGATGACACATCTCCATCATGGCTTGTAATCTGTGATGGACTTTTCCTCCAGGAATCTGTCCAATCCCCTTTTGAAGGCATCCAGGCCAAATGCCATCACCACATCCTGTGGCAGGGAGTTCCACAGACAAACAACACACTGGGTGAAAAAAAATATATATTTTCTTTTGTCTGTTCTCACTCTCCCAGCCCTCAGATTGAGTGGATGCCCCCCAGGTTCTGGTATTTTTGTGAGACGGTGAAGAGCGTCCCTCTCTCCACTTTACTCATGCCCTGCATGATCTGATAGGAGGCCAGGTGGTACATTCTCTGAAAAACCCAGAACAATGCAATTACTAGAGGATTTGGAGCAGGGGAGGTTGGGGTTGAGGTAGTCAAAAGAAGCAAATGTCAGGTCTGCTTTGATTAAGTCTCCTGCTTTGAATAGTGGATTGGACTCAGTGGCCTTCAAGCCCCTTTCCAGCTCCATGAGTCTATAATTCTGTGATTCTAAAGTCATCATGAAGCTGACTTTTCAGTTTTCAGTTTCTTTGTTTTCTGCTTATGAAATCACAGGTGTACAGATGAGCTACATGCCTGTTGAGTTTGTGGGATTTCTGTTTGGGTGTGTAGTATCCTGGCCTGATGTCTACCCCAAGAGGCAAGGACGGATTGGGGTCCTCCCCCTATCTAGGTTTAGCTGATCCACTCTCCTGCCCCTTCTTTCAATCTCCACTCCAACTTCCTGGAGCCCCCACAGCAGTTGCAAAATAGTGTGTGCAAAAAATTCCGAAGGTCAAACTTCAGAGTCTTCATTTAGGATTGGGAAAGAGTCATTTCTGAAATTCCAGAGAGCTGCTGTCAGTGCCAGCATGATAGTGATGGAGATGGTTTCATCAACCTTCCATCCTCAATATACTTTACCCACAGAGCTTCATGAAAGTTGTTGAGTGGGTCTGTTGTGTTTTAGGTTACAACCACTGGTGTCTTCTGGAGGTCTGGTTCTCCTTTTTGTCACCAATGACTTTTTAAAGATTGAAGGACCACAGGGACAGGTTGGGAACTACTGCTTAACTTCATAAATCCATGCATCAGATTTTTGTGTATGTTAGATAGCTACTTGCAGCAGTGCCTACACCTTTCTTTGTACTTCTGCCCTGGCTGCAACACCATCTACAGTAGGCATGGATTTTAAGAACATCTCAAAGTTACATCCTGGTAAAGCACATCTTTTACCATGTCTGAACTTCTGGGACCAGCTTTGAAGAAGAGTTATTTAAACTCGAAAAGGTTGGAATGTTCCTTGTGGTTTTTTTTTAATGGTGGCCTATAAATGTATTGCCTGAAACCTATTCTTTCTTTATACATTCCACCACAGGACTGGCTAAATATCTGAAGTGTTAACATATTCCAGACTGTGCATTTCAATAATTTATGAAAACAACTGTAGGGATGTTAATCCCCCACTTTTCCCCCTATTCTTTTGTGTTTTTTGGCATCTGCCTCCTCTCGTTGAGCATATCTTGTGAATTAAAGAACTATGATAAATCAGCTCCTTAGTTACAGTCGGCTTTTCCTGCAGAAACCAAAGTAGATGTTACTCATGTAAATATGCAAGAGGAAAAAAAAACTTTGCTGGGAACAAACTCAAAAAAGGGCTAATTAATGTAATTACTGTCATTATAATTTTAATTTAACCACAGAGACTTGCACACCAGCAACATCAGAGCTGTCACATTTGCAAACTGCATAATTAGATGTAGTAAGTTCTGTCTCTGTTGCATTTAGTATATCAAACAGGCTGCTACCTTAAATTGTCACATTTCCCCCCCTCAAAAAAAAAAAAAAAGTACCCTGGAAATGTCATTAAAGGTCTCGTTCAATCAGACAAAATCAAGAAAATTACAAACCAGAAATTAAATAGAAGATGTTCGTTAAAAGATATAGCATCTCCAAGATTTTAAGAAAGAATATTGAGAAGGCAGACAAGTTATGAAAATGAGGGCACAGTGAATGTTGTGATTTATGAGTCTTTCTACAGAAGCATTCAGGCCCCTTCAACACATCAGCAATAGGTACAGATTAACTTCATATGCATGGCTAACTTCCACATGAGTTCTGAGTCTCATCTAAACAGTTGGCAAATGTAATCTCTAGTAATATAATGGACTATTATTTTTTATCTATAGTTTCAAAAAGCACAGCAAGTAGTGTTAGGGTGCAACTGCACAGTGGTAAAAATATAAATTAATCCACTGTAAAGTCTCACCTGGGAATCTGGGTTTTCGTGGGTTAATTCACTTCAGCCAACTACATACAGAGAGGGGAGGAAATCAGTCTTGTTTGCAGCTTGTTGATCACTTGAATCCTCCTCTTCCCTTCCCTTTCCCCTTTCTTCCTTCTCTTGAAGGCATATCGAACCAACACCAAGCACTTGACCAGCCAAGGAGGGGTGGGGGTGGCAGAGAGGAGGAAATTTTAAGATAGCTCTGCTCTAACTGTGATTCTTACAAATTTGGATGGTTAGAATAGAGCTATCCTACAACACCTTCCTCTCTCTCTCTGCTTTCCTGGTTCCTTCCCCTTTGGTCAGTGAGCAGATATCTAAAATTAAAAGAAAGAAATGGAAGATGAAATCAAATCCAGGAACTAGGATCAATCATGTAGCAGTGCAGAGAAAAGGATCTCATTCGAAAGTCTTCCAACCATCAAACAGTGACTGTTAGGAAAGCCTCAGTTAGTTGAAATAACCACTTTCCTTAATCCTAAATGCCTGATTTGCTTGAAGTTATATTTGCTTGAAATCCCTTAAATGTAATCTTAAATGCTGTTACTCTTTGGTTAGTGCTTTATTTTTAATAAAGCTCTTTTTAGACATAGACTTATTTGATTGTGGACATTCTATTTTTGCAGAGTTATTTGTGGTTATCTGGTTCAAAAAGCCAAGTCAATTCAGCCAACATTACCAGCATAAAAGTTCTTTACACAAAAGGTGCACAGGCCAACCCAAAAAAGTGATGGATTGGAGGCAGCATTTTATGAGGGTTTTTAGTGGAATGTGAGATTTGGTACTGGGATAGACAGGCTGCTGGGTTATCGTCCGCACAGTGATGAAATAACCCAGATCCTAGCCAAGAACCCCAAATCACCTCCTCTCTCGATGCTGTAGCTGGCTGGAATTGCTTTAAATGCAACAGCACAATCTCATCTACATTAGATAAAACAATCACACCTGCTGCAGCTGCAGAGGGAAAAACTATGGTGAGGCCAGTGGTAGTCCAGGCTGATTTGCATTAACTGCCATGTAGTCAATGAAAAATAATTATAATCTAACTGATGCATTTCCTGCATCATTTGTCAATGTAGTCGTACCATTTAGTCTGTTGCAGCAAAAGCAACAATCTGTTTTGTGGCCTCTTAAATGTTACCCAATATTATCTGGCATATACTTTCATGCACTGCAGCCCACTAGATCACATCTACCCTGGAGTGTAGGCCTCCACCCAAGCAGACATACATTTTTGCTCGCACCTGGTGGTAAAAAATATTGCCAGATCTCTTGACAGTAGTCATTTCACAGTCATTGGGAAGTGACAAGAACATCTTAAAATAGAAAAGGACATATATGGAATGCTGCGAAAAGTCTTTATCCAATGAAAGTGTAAGCGATGGTGGCATCAGTCTGAAACATGCATCCAAGAGGACAAGAGGACAGGTATGTCCCTTGTGGGATATACGTGCTAAGAAACAACATGGTAATAAAAGAAGGAGAGGAAAATAGAGGTGGAATAAACAGGAAGGAAAGCAGTTGACTGACTGCAGAGATGTTGGTAATGTTTTTAATATCATGTCATGGAAAACAGCAAGAAAAGTCCTCTTGGATAAAGGACTACTGCATCAAGGTGAAATAGGATTATGACAGAACATTTTACATGCTGTGCTTGTTTTCACTCTCTACTTATGGCACTTTTCTGAAATGATTTAAATGTGAGACACTATCCTGAATAACAATGCCTGTACTTCCCATTCATGGGCTGGGCTTGCTTAGAGAGGACTGTCTTCCCACAACAGACTCTCCAGTCACATAAAAGTACAAACACAGTTACTGCAGCCCACTAGAATCTCAGACGTTGACACAGCTACATTAGCAATATTATAGGAAAAGAAAAATGTTACTCATAATTTTAGGGCTTCATTCATTTGTTCATCTTCCCATGAAGTCATGCCTTTCTACATCCTACACAGGGCAAAGGTTTTGACAAGAAGATAGCTCTGTTAGTTTGTCTCAAGAAGAAGAAGAAGAAGAAGAAGAAGAAGAAGAAGAAGAAGAAGAAAAGCAAAAACAATACCAATGGTAATAGGTGCCTTGGGTGCAATCCCAAAAGACCTGGGTCAACATTTGAAAACCATCAGCATTGAAAAGATTAACATCGGTCAGCTACAAATGGCGGCATTATTAGGAACAGCATATATTCTACGAAGATATCTCCAGTCATCCTAGGCTCTTGGAAAGAGCTAGATCATTGGAGAAGGCCAACTCCAGCTTAACACCTGGCAGCTGTTTAGCTCTGTATTTCACTGAAAGTTTTCTACAAATCTCAGCATCAAAATCTTACTTTGTCTCTTTTATTGTTATATAGGCCAATAAAGGTTCTTCTTTAATAATAATAATAATAATAATAATAATAATAATAATAATAATAATAATAATAATAATAATAATAA
>JAHTLZ010000327.1:14143103-14155175 GCA_023846285.1 Phrynocephalus versicolor | reverse complement strand
AATAATAATAATAATAATAATAATAATAATAATAATAATAATAATAATAAAGTTACCAAACCTTTAAGCTCAACAGCTTCATTTTAGTGTGTGTTTATGTGTTCTGTGCTGTCATGTGAGAACTAACATATAGCAGCCTTAAATGGGTTTTCAAGATGAGATATTTAAGGAATGCTTTTTATGGGTTTCACTCCTGCAATCTGTTTCCATAACCAAGTAGGAAATTGAATCCATTTTCTGTATCCACTAGACCAGAATGAGAATCCTATTTCAGCAGGAATACCATCTCAGGCACAAGTTATCCAATGCACTCAGACATGAAAGCATATTTTAAAGCGAAAGAATATTAGAAGCTCCATGGCGCAGTGGTTAAATGCCTGTACTGCAGGTAAAACTGTGCTCACGACCTGGGGTTCAATCCCAGGTAGGAGGGTCACGGTTGACTCATCCTTCCAAGGTTGGTAAAATGAGTACCCAGCTTGCTAGGGGAGGGGCAATGTGTAGCCTGCATAATTAAATTGCAAACCGCCCAGAGAGTACTTGAAGTGGTATGGGGAGGTATATAAGCAGAAGACTTTTTTGCTTTGCTTTGCTTCACTTCAGCCTTCTAGGAAAGCATCTAGTCTACCTGGTGAGAATGAAGAGTTTCGCGCCACTTAGAGACTGACAAAAATTATTTAGCACAATCATTTGTTAACTTTAGCCCACTTCTCCAGCACATGGCTGCTGCCAACTTTATATTTCAATGTTTTCTTTTATAGCTTTATAAAGGATAATTGGAAAGAGGGAAGGCTACTGACAACTTTATTAAAAGTCAATTGTAATTAGATGAACACCTGAATGGAACCAGCCACAGAGTGTGCATAGGTGCCGTGGGAAGATATTATATATATAAAAGATACACTGCATCTGGCACCCAGTTGCCTGGCAATCTGTTAGAAAACAGTACTATTTAACCTTCAGTGCTGATCATTATATTCAAACCCATCATCATGACAGTGTCTATGAGGCCAAGTTGTAAGATGAAGAAACAAGAGGATTAGTTATTCTTGACTTGATTTTAACCAGTAGAAATGACAGGGTGGAAGAAGTGGCATTGAGAACTCTGGGGACAGTGACCATGTACTACTTGATTTGTTGATTATAAAGGAAACCAAAACAGAGTGTAGCTGCACATGCACACTAAATTTTAGCAACACCAATTTTAATAACTCCAGAACAATAATAAGCAAGGTTTCAAGGCAGGAGCTTCTAACTGGGAATAGAGTTCAAGATGGAGGAGGAATTTATAAAGGCACAACTACAAACAATTTCAATGAGAAATATAGAAGACACTTAAAAAAGAAAAATGTGGCTTTACAAAAATTTATAAAAAGGACACACAGGTGGAAAGGAGGTCAGGCCACAAAGGAAGAATACAGGCTACAGATGGGCACCTTATGAAAAATAACACAATGCTTCATCCTTTCATAAGCTTTTGAATTGTTACAAAATGAAACAAAATGAGAAACAGCATTTTTTTAAACAAAATGAAACAAAACACTTATTTTTCCCTTTGAAAATGAAATGTTCCATTACTCTGTATATGGCTGCCTTGTAAAAAGCTACCTACCAAATTTCATGCATCTGGGACCCAGGGAAGCCATTTTATACAGTAACTAATTGTTTTGTTATTGTTTCATTTTGTTACAATGGTTTTTACAAACATTCATTTGAAAACGAAACGAAATGAACCACTAGCAAAAATGAAATGAAATGAATCAAAATTCAAATTTTCCATTTTATACCATCCCTAATACACTGACCAACAGCAAAGAATTGAAGGTATGGTTCTAGGAAGGCAAAAGTTAAGAATGTGCTGAGATTATCAAAAGATGCTAAAAGCAAAATAAATAAATAAATAAATAAATAAATAAATAAATAAATAAATAAATAAATAAATAAATAAATAAATAAATATTTTGTTTAAAAAATCCAAAAGCATTCTTCAAGTAGGTGAGTAGGAAAAGAGAGAGAGAAGAAATAGCGGCTCATTGTGAATAGTACTGAATGGGAATGGAAAAATGATAACATATAAAAAGTAAAAGGCAGAAATACTCAGTTCCTGATCCATGACCATTTGGCACATGTGAAGTACAAGGGTAGGAGATCTGAAATAGAGAAACAAACAAAGAATGCCTTAATATAAGTGACAGTTCTATACCTAGGAAAATACACCAAATGCACAGTTACAAGATGGGGAATACGTGGCTTAATAATATTACAAGCAAGAAGGCTCTAGGAATTGTAAAAGAGAGGGCTTAATATAAGCAGACTAAAGCTCTAAAAACTGTCGGCTGCAAAGTCAGCAGCTCGGCAGTTCGAATCCCAGGTACCACGCAGTGGAGCGAGCTCCCGCTGATAACCCCAGCTCCTGCCAACCTAGCAGTTCGGAAGCCTGTAATGCAAGTAGATCAATAGGTACCACCATAAAAAGCAGGAAGGTAAAACCATGTTTCCTTGCAGCCACGGTCCCCACGGTCACGGATTTACACAACACTGCCTCCCTGTATTACCTGCTGAGCTTCCTTTTTAAATAGATGTTACGAGTTGTAAGCAAGCTCAGCTGTCTGAAGTTTGTGCTGAATTCTCACTAAAGCTGTAATATGCCCCTTTCCAGTAGGGAAGGAGGATGTGGAGCTGCAGCTGAGGTATAGCCTGAACAGAACTCATGGTTCTCTAAAGGACTGTGCATGTATGTATGTGCATCTCCACATGCCTTAGTGTGTCAGCTTATATAGCCATAGTATCTGTGGCTAATATCCCCGATGGCTCTGAAAATGCATATTTAGCAATTTCTCTACCACTCCGTGCAGCCTCCATCATAAAGACGAAATGGAAAAGTTCTACGTCAGGCATGTCTAAACGTTTTGCAAGGAGGGCCAGATTTGGTGAGGTGAAAATGTGTGGGGGCCCACCATTCAGCCTGGAAGGGGGGGGGTAAGAGCGTGGTCCGTGCATATCTGCAACAGCCACAAATGCTCCAGTTTCAAGCCACCCAAGAGCCTGGCGGCTGTTGTACAGCCCGGGAATTGGCCCACGCGCACCCAAGATGCACAACTGCTCCCATATGCTGCCCTCCCTCGCAAGAAGGTGGGGAAGATGCTGCAGCAATGGAGCCAGGAGCAGGTAGGCAGGGCGGGTGGCTGCGGGGATGGACGGAGGCAGGTTGGACAGGCAAAACATAAAACCACAAGCTGACGTCGGTGGGGGCTGGGCCAGCAGGGACAAGGAGCTGAGGGCCACTCAACATTTTAAATCAGGCCGCATTTGGCCCCTGGCCCGGACTTTGGACATGCCTGTTCTATGTATTCTCAAAGGCTTTCAAGGCTGGGATCTGATAGCTGTTGTGAGTTTTTTGGGGCTGTTTGGCCATGTTCTGGAAAGTTTTCTTCCTGAGACATTTCACCAGTCTGTGAAGATGCCAGCCACAGAGACTGGCGAAATGTCAGGAAGAAAAACTTCCAGAACATGGCCAAACAGCCTACAAAACTCACAAAAGCTATGAAAAAGTTCTATTCATTTTGCTTAGACCACGAAGGAGCTTGTTCAGAATATATACACACATGGAAGGCATGCCTCTTTTACTGGGATTCTGTGTGGTGTTTATCTCTGAGCTGGTACACGACACTAGGGAACCTACCATAATTCTTTGCGCAACATGCATAAGTGTTTCTGAATGAAGCCACTAACACTTTCCTTTTGTTGATAAATTGAAATGAAATCAGGATTTTAAGATAAAAGGGGGGGGGCTAATACATGCACATAGCAGCTGAATAGTGGCATTTGCATTGGAAATTGAATGTGACAGATTATCACAGCATCCCTATTCAAGGCAACTTCAGAGTGATCCATTCAAAATTTCAGTAATATTTATGCAGGATCACTACATTAGCAATGGCAGTTCTTCCTAAAATGCTGGATTAGAGAAATGATATGAATGGGGCAATTTTTACATAATTTGCGACTTTAAAGTGCCATGACTCTTTCCCATCACTTAGTTTCAAAGGACTCAAGGCGGGGAGTGCTTTGAAGTAATATAGAAAACCTAGCAGTTTCTGTTTTTTTTCTCAAATACGGAGTCATTATTACTACATTTCAATCTGATTCTTCTTCCAAGGAGTTAGGTGGGTTACATACAAGGCAGCTTCCTGCCACCTGAACTTCATAGCAACCTTGTGAATTAAAGTAAGGTGAAAGAGAATGTCCAGCCCAAGTACAGCATGGAGTTAATGCCTGTGCTGGGCGTGAGTAAAGTGGATAGAGGGAAGCTCTTCTCCCTCTCACAAAATACCAGAACTAGGGGACATACACTCAAATTGAGGGCTGGGAGAGTGAGAACAGACAAAAGAAAATATTTTTTCACCCAGCGCGTTGTTAGCCTGTGGAACTCCCTGCCACAGGAGGTGGTGATGGCATCTGGCCTGGGTGCCTTCAAAAAGGGGATTGGACAGATTCCTGGAGGAAAAGTCCATCACAGGTTACAAACCATGATGGAGATATGTAATCTCCAGGCTTAAAACTGGGGTACTTCAAGGGCCAGATGCAGGGGAGTGGTAGTAGGAGACAGATATCTAGTCTTGTGTGCTCCCAGATGCATTTGGTGGGGCCACTGTGAGATCCAGGAAGCTGGACTAGATGGGCCTTTGGCCTGATCCAGCATGGCTCTTCTTATGTTCTCATGTTCTTATGGGTTTAGTGGGTGTTGTTTTTTAAAGACTGTCATCTTTATTATGGGAACATGAGGAGTTGCCTTCTGTGGCCAGTTGGCCCATCTCAACCAGTCATCATTGAGTCCTGACCCAGCCTTGATCCTGCTGCGAAAGTTAGATGAGACTGGGCGTGTTCAAAGTAGCATGGTGGATAGCCAGGGCTGGTGCTGCCTCTCTAAGCACTACACAGCACCACCTCTTTGCTACCACAACTGATTGGCAAGGTCACTGCGAGGTGAAAACATTTGAGCAAAGGGATGGCGGTGGGAGAGTGTTTGTTTCTGATCCAACTAGACAAGTAAACAAGTCTTTCTGCATATACAGACAGCATTCTGCTCGTGGCTGTAAATTGGTAGCAGGTGAAGCTGCCCTAAACCGGGCTGATTGAGCTGAAATGTTTAGTAACAGAAGCATCTAATTTGCTCTCTGTTTTGCACATGGCATTAGGAAGGAGAAAAGCACTGCTCATCTGTTTATCATCATGGGTGGGCCTTTTCATAGAGTTCAGCTGCCAACATGGCTGATCAAGCTGCTAAAACACCAAGCCCTTGGCTAACTGAAATGTCTAGCAGGCAGGGATATTTTTGCCCGTGGGCTCATGGCCAGCATTGTGTACTATTCTATTGTGTGCTATCATGAGACTTGAATTGTGTGTTTGTATGGATTTTTGTGAGCCACTTCAGAGGGCTTTTGGGAATGTTCATGGTAAGAATCTGATATCTGAACCATTAAAAGAGTGAAAGTTGTATTCAAAAAGGGTCTGAAGATCCATTGGGGAACACCATTATAATTAAACTTTGTTGTTCAGTCGTTTAGTCGTGTCCGACTCTTCGTGACCCCATGGACCAGAGCTTGCCAGGCCTTCCTATCTTCCACTGCCTCCTGGAGTTTGATCAAATTCTTATTGGTTGCATCGATGACACCGTCCAACCATCTCATTCTCTGCCGTCCTCTTTTCCTTTTGCCTTCAATCTTTCCCAACATCAGGGACTTTTCCAAGGAATCCTCTCTCCTCATGAGGTGGCCAAAGTACCGGAGCCTCAGCTTCAAAATCTGTCTTTCCAGTGAACATTCGGGGTTGATTTCTTTCAGAATGGATAGGTTTGATCTCCTTGCAGTCCAGGGGACTTTCAAAACTCTCTTCCAGTACCACAGCTCAAAAGCATCGATTCTGCAGCGATCAGCCTTCTTTATAGTCCAGCTCTCACTTAAATACATCAGTACTGGAAAAACCATAGCTTTGACTATCCTGACCTTAGTTGGCAAAGTGATGTCTCTGCTCTTTAAACTATCTGCCCTATATAACAACCCTTCACTAATTTCTACTCCATATTTTAATTTGCAGGGGCCCCATAGATTTTCCACAAAATGTGAGTCACTTTGGAAGGCCCTGAGGCTTATTGGTGGCATAAACCTTAGCTAACAATTCTCACACTTGTGCAGATTATGGGTAGTGAGAATTCCGGATGGTGCGGATTCCGGTGGAAACAAGATTAGAGCAGCAGCCATTACACAATCTCCGTGCCTCCACACAGGAGGCCCATACCATCTCGGATTATCTGTCATACTCAAACCATAGCACGGACAGACACATTTCTCAGAAACAATATTTTGTTGTCAGCTATTCCTCTTGAAATATAAAGTATGGTGGGGCTGACTTTGTTAGCTTCCCAAGATATCCAACACGTAAAACCGCTAGGGTTGGTTTGTTCATCTATGTCAGGATCATTGTCTTTATTTTTTCTTCAGTATTTGAAATGTGGAACACAGCATTTGTCATGTGGAGTGCTCATACTTCCAAATGCACCACCAATGTCCTGGTGGTGCATCTGAACTTTTAGAAGGTCTACTTGCCCTTGGATTCATGTGTTGTTCCTCACAGACCAGGATATCAGCTGGGTAAAATTTCTTTACTACCCATCTGGCCAACCAATGGTGTCTAGATCAAAACTATTGCTTTAAAAATGGGGGGAGGGGGGAGAGAGTCCCCGAATGCAGATTTGGGAGCTAATGGTAGATCCAAAATCGCAAAATACTTGAGATAGCTGCTCTGTATATAGCACCAATATTCAGCACATGAATCCTCTCTACTGGAATCTTTTCCTTGTTTGTCACATGCTGCTCTGTGATTCCTCTGCTGGCTACCTTGTTGGAAACAGGGATGTATGATGTTGAAAGGCAAAGAGAAACGCAACTGCTTTAAATTAATTGTGTAGGAGATCATCTAGAAAGGTCAACCTCACTAAATATATGCGCACTATTCCATGTCAATGTTCCATTCCCCATTCCCACAGAGAGCAGCAGAGTCACATCTCTGCGTTTTTTTTAATATGCAATTATGCTTCTTCCACACTCCCGATCATTTGTTTACTCCACTTTCCTTACGTATAATGAATTGCCTTGGTTTTGTAAAGATCAATACCAAGAACATTAACTCAGAGTGTTTTCACATTGTTACTCTAAGTGATCCTGTAGCCGCTGGCTAGAAAAAGTAAAGGTGTGATTAAAAACTTCTTTAATCTTGATATGAATACACAAGTTTGCTCAACCATTGCTTTTTAGAGAGTGAAAAACTGATAAAAATGGGCAAATGAAAAGTATTTTAAGGCAAAGACTAATTTAAATTAATCCATCCCATTTTGTTCCCAAAGTGGCTTCTCTCTCTCTCTCTCTCTCCTTGCTATTGGGGGCCTTCTACTTCTTCAAATTTGAACAATTCAAACTGGCTTTTTCTCGTAAATTTAGTTGTGATTAACTGATATGGGGATGAATTGAAAACACGAATCCCATTTTCTGACAAATCTGGCGGATTCACCAAGATTCATTGATTTGTATTCATCATAAATAAAACCTCCCAACAAATATGAATAGATGAATGCTTCACAAATTATGATTCATTAATTTGTTGGGATGTGAAATGTCCTCCAAAGCACCGAGAGACACCAAATTTGGCAGGAACCATCCTGAGACTATATAATCCCTCTATAAGTTTGGTGGGGATTGGAGTTCTGATGTCTGAGTTATCCACCCCCAAACAGTCCCTCCCCAGGAAAGTCCCCCCCAGGTACCTAGAGATATCATACTTGCAGAGAAGGTTCATCTGACTCTCCTCTACAATCCCTCCAAGTATGGTGAATATTGGGTTTCCCCTAACCAGTTTCTAAAGAGCACTTCCCTAGGGGGACCTACTTTGTGGGTGTATCAGATGTCTGAAACCCAATCTTCATCACACTTGGAGGGATTGTAGAGGTCTACATGTTTGGTGTTTCTAGGTGCCTGGGTGCACTTTTCTGGGTGGTCTTCTTTGGGGGTGCATAGCTCAGAGATATGAACCCCCAATTATCACCAAACATGCAGGGCTCATAGAGAATAGGCAGAGGAAGCATCCCTGTAAAACTGGGGCCTCTACATCTTAGGGGGTTCTCTTTATAGCCTTTTAAAGAGGAGACAAATCAATTCACCAATTTGCCATTCATCACTGGAAATTTATTAATTCATCAATTTGTCCATTCGTCAGCCTCAATCAATCCCGAATCATGATGAATTAGCATTTCATTTGATTCATTGCCATCTCTAGTTGTGATATGATCTTGTAAGGATGAGAAGGTGTCGTTCATAGTGTTTTGGTGATATAGACAGTTGAGGCATGTCAACCCACCTCTATCTCTTTTATGATTTACAGTGAAGCTGCTTTCTCTTTTAGATGTTCAGAGACCACTGCATTTTTCCCCCAAAAAGCTTTACATGGAGCAATAACTATATATGAAGAAAATAGGCAATTCCTGCATGTGTTACTTGAAACTAAAGGGAAATAATAACCAATGGGAAGGAGAAAGTGATAATACCTGTTATGGAATCATTCTGATGGTGATTTTGAAATAGATGGATTTTGGGAGGGACCCGAGTGAAAGAAAGAGTGAAGAATTATGTTGAATGAATTTAAAGATACAGAATAAATAGCATCTTTTGGAGATTATTATTTGAATAAGATCTCATTAAAATAATTCAAGCTGAGTGATGCAAAGCTCAATACCTGAGAGTTGGCTGTGTAGGTGTGTTTTAAGGGGCTTGAGTGAAGCAGGAAATACACACATGCAGGGGAACTAAAGATTGCTGGCAGTGAAGGATAAAGATGCTGGAATAAATAATGTACACATGTGTATATAATAATACTGTATTTGAACTGTGTATATGCAACTCATGAGCTCATGTAACCAATCAGATTCTTTCTGGTGCTAGCCCATGGTTGTTAAGTGGGCTAACTGCCAGATAAATAGAAAACGAAGTGGCAGTTATTATTTTCTTATAAAAGAAACAAGGTAGTATGTTAGTTGTCTGTTAAGAGTCTGCTTGTACTGTTAGTCTGACAACTTGTCTGTTGCTATATCTGGTAAGAATATGTTATAAAACTGTTAAAACTCTGTCAAGCCGACAAATATGTCTATGTGAGGTAGAAATGTTTTAATATATTTTACATGTGTGTGTCTTTGGTTGCTTAAAATATCTTTGTGCTGCCTCCCCCCCCCAAAAAAAAAAAACATTCAAGGTGGCTTACAGTTAAAAGAAACAAGGTGAAGAGCCACATATGAAATTATTGCAATATTTAAAAGCACTAAATAAGTAATACAGTAAACATTCTTAAAGTTTAACGAAGACTAAGTAAATTAATTAATTAATTAATTAATTAATTAATTAATTAATTAATTAATTAAATTATATGCCAAGTGATAAGACAGACATATAAGGAAAGAACTGGACACTCACTTGTGAGAATATCATTGAAATTTTGCCTCCTTAAAATTCTTGTCAAAGACGTTTTGTTGAGAGTGGTGCAAGGGGCAGGATATGGAGCTTCCCGGAAAGAAATTTTAGAACAGAAGTGGGTCAAATGGTGCTAGCAGTTAGGAACCTGAGGGCCTCTCCACACTAGTATATATCCTGTTTCCCCGAAAATAAGAATGAGTCTTATATTAATTTTGGCTCCCAAAGATGCGCTAGGTCTTATTTTCAGGGGACGTCTTATTTTTCCATGATCATTTTAAGTGATCCTCCTCCCCCGTGCCAGTGGACAGACATTTCCCCCCTACCTTAGTCACCTCTGTGTGTCCACACGATGTGGCTGACTCCTGCCCCGCGTGACTCACTGTCTAATTGTGAGTCAGCCAGATTCCATCAGGGCAGAGCAAGCAGCAGGCAGCAGCTTGTCCTGGCGGCGCCGCGGGCTGTCTGATTAAAAGAGACTTCACACCTCCTGTCTGCTCCAGCTGCGCTGTGGCCAACAGTGAGTTGCGTGGTGGCGCCCACTGCTACGGTCCAGAGTCCAGACTTATGGTATCTTCAGGGGGCCTTATTATCAGGGAGGCCTTATTTTCGGGGAGGTCTTATTTTCAGAGGATGCCTTATATTTCAGGAGGAGCCAAAACTGTAAGTAGGTCTTATTTTCGGGGGATAATTTATTTTGGAGGAAACAGGGTGGATGTGATATATGAATTCCGGAGAGCATGGTTTGGATAAGGCCTCATCCAGAAGTGTTTCTACTAGAACAATCCATCCTTGCTCTTTATGGATTGCCACATTCCTTTCTGGCCCTGCGGTAGGGCATGCATTCTTTTTGGCATGCTTGTTAGCTGGGGGAGAGCAGTCTTTAGCATCTGCAGATTCCGAGGGAGGGTTTCAGAAAGAAAGTGGTGGGAGCATAAAAGAAGGGAAGGAAGGAAGGGAAGGAAGAAAACGGAAGGGCACTGAAAAAGGACAACAAGAGGAATGGAAGATTAAAAAATAAAAAAGATTTTCCTCTGCAGACAATCAGGGGAAGCACTTAATTGATCGCTGACATTGCTATATGGGGCGCTTTTACATGACCCCTAAGATCCGCTGGCCACTTAAATTCGGACCAGAGATCTTAGGGGTTTGTCGCTCTTCCTGTGTTCCCACCCCCTCCGCACTTCCTGGCTGCTGGCTGTGTGAGGGGAGGGAGAAAACAAAGGAAGAAAAGATTGCCGCTCACCTCCGTTCTGCCTCTCGCTCTTCTTAAGTAGCTCTTAAAGGGGCGGGAGCCAAAACAACAACAAACAGAAGCGAGGAGAGCCCCGCACTCACTATCGTTGCACCGCATCAAAGAATGTTCACCTCCAGAGAGCAGGTACTTGAAAGGTGCGCTGGGACGCGCTAAAGTGGGCGTGGTCACACTTAATTTTCTGCAAACTCCGGAGCTGGTGGGGAAACATTTTTAAGCTCCGGAGCTTGCAGCCATTTGCTGCGGAGTTTAGGGGTCGTGTATAAACGCCTATAAATGGTTGTTCACTTTTCAGACACACAAAGAGCATGTTGAATGGCACAGGACACATCCTTTCCCCGACCTCAACAGATCCATTCCACACCCCAAATGGCCACTGTGAACACTCCCTGAAGCACATGATCCCAGTTTTCTGCCTATGGTTAATAGGTGGACTGTTCATTTCTGAGACAAATTTAAGATGTTGGTTTAAAGACCTGAAATCTGACCTTGTGTGTCAAATGTTGTAATTCTTGTTGTTTTATTTGTAGTTTATTTGTATATGTTTTATTTGTTGTTGCAAACTGCCTGGAATATTGCACTGTACTAATGGGGCCACATAAAACAAACAAACATTTCAGACCATGTTACTAAAACCCACCTGCGTCCAGCCTCTCAAAATTTAAGATCAGTATCCCGCTGTTCCAGCAAATGCTGTTTGAATTGTGGCAGGAATTATTTTTTTCCCAGTGGCATCTCTTCACCTCCATCCCCAGGGAAGTGAGTAAAGCATTTGGAAGCATACTTTATAGCTATCAGTTGCTTTCCAGAAACCTTGGAGTCATTTTGATTCTAGTCTCATTTGAGTTAATGTCTTAAGTGTTGGAAAAATGTTTTAGCGGTTGACTTTATTATCTGCTCTGGCTGTGACTCCACGTTTGCATCTTGCTTATTAGATGCTTGTGACCGACTACTGGTAATGATGTTTCTTGAAAGGTGGATTGTAAACAACTTTAATAATAAATGAAGAAATTAAAGATGAACAGTGTGAGGTGAATGTAGCATCTTAGAACACAGTGAGGTTTTTAAGCAGAGGCTGGATGGCCATATGTCAGGGACACAGTGATGGGGGTTCCTGCATGGCAGGGGGGTTTGGTAGATGGCCCTTGAGGTCTCTTCCAACTATGATTCTATGATTTTCTAGCCTTTGACTTCATTTTACAGCCAACCAATGAAGTGCATGTTTGGTAACCAGACAAAGCTACGAAGAGTAGCCTAAATAGATAGATAGATAGATAGATAGATAGATAGATAGATAGATAGATA
>JAHTLZ010000327.1:14110282-14137338 GCA_023846285.1 Phrynocephalus versicolor | reverse complement strand
TCTTCTTCTTCTTCTTCTTCTTCTTCTTCTTCTTCTTCTTCTTCTTCTTCATCATCATCATCATCATCATCATCATCATCATCATCATCAATATGCCAAGCTTCACATAGCCATGTCCAGACTGAATGTTAACAATACCAATGCCAGCAGGTGGTGATGGCCTCTGGCCTGGAGGCCTTCAGAAGGGGATTGGACAGATTCCTGGAGGAAAAGTCCATCACAGGTTACAAACCATGATGGAGATGTGTCATCTCCAGGCTTAAAACCGGGGTATTTCAAGGGCCAGATGCAGGGGAGTGGTATCAGGAGACATATATCTAGTCTTGTGCACTCCCAGAGACATTTGGTGGGGCCACTGTGAGATCCAGGAAACTGGACTAGATGGTCCTTTGGCCTGCTCCAGCATGGCTCTTCTTATGGTCTTATGTTCTTAAGATGCTTTAGTAAGTTCTCTCTTACCTTCAGTACTATTCACCAAGAGACACAAAGCAAGGGAAAATCCCCAGAAACTGATTCATTATTTTCATTTGTTAAAACTATTCTCACCCCAAGGCAAAATTATTGTCAAGGCTTTTTTCATTTTGTCTTTTTTTTTTTTTTGAAAAGTTCTTTTTGTGAACAGTTAAGTTAACAGAATTGTTAACAGACTTGGCACTGGCTGCTCTATGTTTTACCTGGGCTACCTATTTAAGACAATTAGTGGCATGGTACAGTCCTCTTAAGAGGACATGGTCTGCAGATTCAAGACTTCTAGTGGCCCCTTGGACTAAAGTGGTAAATCCCAGCCTTCGGTCATTCTCCAACTTGGATCCAAAGCTGTGGAACCTTCTGCCCCTTGAGTTTTAGTATGGGAGCCAGCATTTGACAAATGTAGATGAGATCACCTATCCAGGGAAGGGAAGGGAAAGTGATCCTAAAACTGCCATGTCCGCAGCCCAGAGTCAGGGAGAAACAGCAGAGCTCAGCTCCTGGCTAGCTGCAGGCACATCAAGATTGGAGATAAGCTAGCTCAACTGCTGAGGCACGGGGGAGGAAGGAAGGAAAACAAATCAAT
Source organism: Phrynocephalus versicolor (assembly GCA_023846285.1). Lineage (NCBI taxonomy): Eukaryota > Metazoa > Chordata > Lepidosauria > Squamata > Agamidae > Phrynocephalus > Phrynocephalus versicolor. The sequence goes on along the minus strand of JAHTLZ010000327.1, from coordinate 14,136,284 downwards.
TAGTTTAAAAATAAACCTCCTGTACTCAAGATGGCTGGATCAAGAGGCCTCTCACCACTAGGAAAAACCATTTCATTTTCAAAACCAAATACAGTGGTACGTCGACTTACACATTTAATCTGTTCCAAATGCATGCTCTTAAGTCGAACTACTCTTAAGTCGGGGTACCTATATAAAAATAAGTTTAAAAATGAAAAAATGAAAAATAATGAAAAATAATATTTGTAAGTCGAGCAGACCATATCTAAAATTTGTAAGGCAGCAGTTAAAATGGCAACAGTTTTCTGCTCTTAAGTCGAATTGCTCTTAAGTTGAGCTGCTCTTAAGTCAGGGTACCACTGTATGGTGTTTCATTTCATTTCTTGGCGGCACACAGTTTGCTGTTTCGTTTTGTTTCATAACGTTTTATAAGCTTACGAAACAACAAAACAGTGTGTCATTTTTCATAAGGTGCCCATCCCTAGTGGTGATCTGTTGTTCACTGTGACATTTTCCCCATATTGCACATGCAAAGCTGTGCAACATGATTTCAATCAACAACAGCTCAACGGAAGCTCTTGACCTTTTGTATTTCATCTGGCATCTCCCTAGCTGTCACTCTGCCTATCAAAAAAAATGAGCATATCTATAGAAACTATAATTTAATAAATCCTCCAATCAATTTCCACACTGCCGTATCTTCTCCAAGTACAAAGCTAGAATTTCTATCTTGCAATGCTACGGTTTACCAGCAGGTGTCCCTTACAGCTCAAAGCTGATGCTTCCGACTTCTTGTTGTTCTTATTGAAGGGAGGCCAGAGGTGTCTATTATTAACTGCAGCAAATTAGTTTATATAACATTGGGTGAAATTGTGCCACGTAGCACAATATGCTTCACTGAGCTTCACAATTACAGACACTCACCAGAAAACAGGATGTCGGCTCAAACCGCATGTTAGAATATTCGCCCATTGTCTGGGATCTCTGTGGTTTTTCACATGCGGCATACCAGAAGAACCTAGATCCTGACCTAGAAAACCACAGTGTATTCCACAGGTACCTACACTAGGTTTTCTGAATATGTTTTTGAAAAGGGGAAACTAATAAAAGGAGTAGAAATGTGCAGGCTATGTAAACAATGGCAGGACTGGATTTAATTAAGACAAGAAGTTTGGCAAATGCACCCTCTACTTGGGTTTTTGTCATCCTTTTTAAAAAATATCTGTTATTCGGGCTGCCAGCTGATCATTCCCTTTGGAGGCAGACTGCAGATTCTATGTTCATGATTAGAGGTTGGCACAGCCACTGATTTGGCAGTTCATCCCAGTTCATTCACCAGCCAAAGAGAAGTTCAGCGTTTCCCGGCCCCTCTGTCCTGGCAGCTGGAAAGTGAACTGGCACAAACCAGCAGACCAGTGGTTCATGCCCATATCTATTCATGGGAATTGCTTGGTAGGTCGTTAGAAGAATTACAAAACAGAAGACAGTCCCCTAAAAACTAGGCCTGAATGAGATATTCATCACAGCTTGGTCAAAGGTTACATCTCTGCAGCCAAGTCAGAAAGGTAGATGTGTGTGGAAGAATACAGTAGACAGTTGCTACAGGTGTCAGAAAAGGCATGTTTAGCTTCATCCCCTCCCAGCAGTGAAGTGGAGATACTAGAACTTACCCTTTGACCCTAACTCCCAATTTTTACCACCGCCAATGCAGTTTGTATGCCGCGATGTTTGAATGCTTTTCTCCTCAAACAGCTCTTTAGGGATGAATACAGAACTGTGTCTTGTTTCCTATTTCATTTATACAATGCCACTAGAAGTAACGCCATGACTACAGATGCAAATCCCTGCTTGGCTTGTCTCCACAGATTTTTTTCTAAAAAATAAAAGTACTTGCATCATGAGATTTTTTTTTTGCTGCTTTTGATTCTGATGTTGCATTTGTGAAGATGATCTTTGCACCCCGAAACTTGAAATAAACAGGCGACACGTCATATTGGGTTTAAAACTGGGCCACAACTTTATTAAATCAATTTAATCAAAAGTCCCTAAATTAAAAGGGGGGGGCTGCTGTAGTGCAAGTAAACTTTAACCTGGTTTGTCCTTGACCATCAGGCCCTTACAGTTTTAGGTGAGTTCCTCCCTGGAAATGTGCCGTTAACTTTATTGTGCAGATTTCCATACTCTGTGGGTCTAACTCCCAAAGGCAGCCTTCAGTAAATTTACCACAACCTATTAACTTATTACTGCTAAACTATGAATCCCTAACTAGTTAAAGTTCTATCAAAGGCTGCCCAAGTTCCTTTAATGGGACCAGCCAATAATCCTGTTGTAAGTCTATGGAACTCCCTGCCACAGGATGTGGTGATGGCATCTGGCCTGGATGCCTTCAAAAGGGGATTGGCCAGATTCCTGGAGGAAAAGTCCATCACAGGTTACAAACCATGATGGAGATGTGTAATCTCCAGGCTTAAAACCAGGGTACTTCAAGGGCCAGATGCAGGGGAGTGGTATCAGGAGACAGATATCTAGTCTCATGCACTCCCAAACGCATTTGGTGGGGCCACTGTGAGATACAGGAAGCTGGACTAGATGGGCCTTTGGCCTGATCCAGCATGGCTCTTCTTATGTTCTTATGTTATGTTCTTATCTCACCTACCACAAAGACATGCAGTACCTGTCAGTTGCGACCGATGGAGAACATGACCCGCCTAGGCAAGTAGTGAGAATGGGATAGGCGAAAACTCACCACCATACAACAGCCAATCAGTACAACGATCAAAAATTCCCATCTGGCCCCGAAGCGACCAGCTACTCTCACTCTCACTACAACTGGGGTGGGTGGGTGGAGTGCTGCAAAAAAGCTGCAGAGAGGAAGAAGCAATGGCAGGCAGCCTTCTTAAAGGCTTATGCAAGCCTGCAGAAAGCCTGCAATCACATGGGATGTTCCTCTTGCCGCCCGCTCAGATCAGATGCTGCAAAACGTTCCCTTCCGGGACCTTCAGCCCCGAGGAGCCAACCTTTGTGCGAGGCCACTTTTTAGATTCCTGGCAGTTTAAACCTTAAATTGGTTCTCTGTCTCTTTCTTAACAATCACCCAGTCCATCTATGCACACTATGTCTCTCTGTGTGTGATTTTATTCTCAATAAGAAATATTTTGTATACGTTTTCTGCTAATTTCATGGACCGGGCATTGGGGATGCTCTTCTCCCTCCAGCTACCTTATTAAGATATCTTGCAAAGTTCGGACACGTCTAAATCAAGAAGTGCGAGGCATTTAGCAAATAGCGTTGACTTCTCTTGAGAGGGCATGAGCAAATGCTAGTGGTTCAGCGGAAGGGTAGGGACTTCCTTATCATGCATTTTTATAGAGATGGAGAAGTTCAGCTGAACACTCCCATAGAGAGAAAGAGCTGAAATAGGAAGGTCAGCCTTGAGATATCTTGCGACATTGCTCCCTCGAGGCATAGTTCTTTGTTTAGAGTTTTATTCATGCTTTGCTGTATTATTTGTATAGAATGCCGAGTCTTCATAAGGAAAGTGCACCTCATCATGTCCACAGCTATGACCATTTTCTTCTCCTGCCGGTTGTTGTCTTGTCGGGCAAAATCATTCTTTCATTTTCACACAGTTGATTCAATTTTGTGTATTTTTCTTTAGGCTAGCCACTTTTCAAGCTGTGTGATGGGCTCACTAACACACATCCCCGCTGCTCACAACTGTAGGTGCTGCCAGCTCTCAGGCTGTCACTGGCTGAAATATCCAGGAGTTGCTGTGTGTCAGTCTCCCGGGCTCTTTGGACAAGATGAATCCTTCAGTGAAAACTACTGGGGAAGGAAAAGCTTGATTGTGCTCTGTGTATGTCTTTAATGTCTGTTTCTTCCCACTCCCTAACTGGTACCAGAGTCACCGACTTAGGCCACGGTCTCACCAGCACTTTCTGCGTATCTTAATTTGATGTGTAGTTTTTTCCGCGCGATCACGTGGTATTTGATGTGCAGTTAGTGTCCTGTCATCAGGGTCATATTTTTCTACTCTGGTCCCGTTTCTACTTGCCTACTGCGCACCTTTGCCCCTTTTTCAGGGTCGATTTTCTAAGTCTACGTCGTATATTTACAAAATTGCTTTTACTGTGTATTTTCTGTGTCCTGTCGTGGTTACAGAAGCAAATAAGTAAGCATTTTCGAGCGAAGTTTTTAAATCCAGCCCCTGGTGGTGGTTTAGGAAATTTCACTGAAACTGCTGTTCCAGGGGTATAGTCAGCCGGGATCAGAATTTACTTCTCTTCCCGGTTAGGACGGGATCTTTTACTGCGCAGTTAGCCGAAGGGAAACTACGCAGAAAACACAGGTATGGCCGTGGTCTAAAGTGCAAATGGACATTTGTGTCGTGCAGGAAATCCTGCAAGGAACACGCCACACAATCTTACTGGAAAACAACAAATACATAAGTGCTTACACAATGATCTTTCACCCATTACTTGCTTTCCACCATTTGACTGCTTCTCTGACCTGAGAAATGCAGGGACTGGCCAGCAACACAGGGCGTTTATACATGACCCCTAAACTCCGCCGCAAATGGCTGCAAGCTCCGAAGCTTAAAAATGTTTCCCCACCAGCTCCGGAGTTTGCAGACAATTAAGTGCGACCCTGCCCACCTAAGCGTGACCCAGCGCACTTTTCTTGTACCTGCTTGAAGAGGGTGAAAATTTTTGATGCGGAGAGTGCCGGCTCTCCTCGCTTCTTTTTGTTGTTTTTCTTTTGCCTCCCGCCCCTTTAAGAGCAACCAGGAAGTAAACGTGGCTCCCACCGGGGCTCGGAGCAGGCACCGGAGGTAAGGCTTTTTCTTTTGTCTGTTTCAAAGGCTTTTTTCCCCCTCCCTCCCCTCACTCAGCCAGCAGCCAGGACGTGAGGAGTGGTGGGGAGGAAGGAAGAACGACAGACCCCCAAGATCTCTGGTCCGAATTTAAGGGACCAGCAGATCTTAGGGGTCGTGTAAAAAGGCCCACAGGTAGACTCACTTTGATGTTTGAGTCCCTATACTGTACTGAACCCAAAGGATTGTTAGTCGCTGCCTGTATCAGGGTGGTGCTACCCAGCATGGAAAATACACTTTGATACACGTTGCTCTCTACTTTTTCAGATTGGGCCCTTGCTGATTTTGGTGAATGGAATTTTGAATATCTCATCAACTGGGGCACAGTTTTTTGTCTAGCACACCAGAAATTACTTTTACATGTTGGTTTTATATTTCTGCTCCCAACAGCAGCTGTTTCCGATCTCCATTATCCTTTCATGCCATGTGGATCTCTTACCTGTCCCTGCCCACATCTCTTTCTCTTTTTCTCTCTCATATTTTTCCTCTCTCTCTCTCTCTCTCTCTCTCTCTCTCTCTCTCTGCCTGTATCTTTGTAAATGTGCTGAGTTACCAAGGTAACAGGTGCTCTGTAATAGTCACTCTGGTAAATAAAATACATGGTATTCCTGTAGAATTAAAAGTCTCATACTAGCCTATTCAGTAGAGTTTTTTCTTTCTTTCTGGTCAATGTATCACACCTGGGGTACAAAAATGAGTACCTGACCCCTCTTCTTTCTTAGCAACTGCCCACAGATACCGGATATATATATACAGTGGTGCCCCGACTTAAGAGCAGCTCGACTTAAGAGCAGCTCGACTTAAGAGCAGAAAATTGTTGGTGTTTTAACGGCCGCCTTACAAATTTTAGATACGGTCTGCTTGACTTACAAATATTTTTTTTTCATTTTTTTTGATTTTTAACTTATTTTTTTTAATTTTTTTAGATAGGTGCCCCAACTTAAGAGTAGTTCGACTTAAGAACATGCATTCAGAACGGATTAAATTCGTAAGTCGAGGTACCACTGTATATATAAAGGGAATGCTTTGTTGGAGATCAGGTTTGTTAAGTGCCAGAATTTAAAGAAATGCTTCTATCCAAGTAGAGGGCTTTTCTGGATCACTTCCAACTTTGTGTAAGAGTCATACCACTGAAGAGAGTGAATGATTTTACCAAAAATTATTGAAAGTATTTTTCAAAATTATCAACAGAGGGTCCGTTTCTCAGCCAAGATGTGGGAGAAAAATGGACCTGAACAGCAATGGCCCAGTGTGCAGTGCTGGATTTCTAGCGCAGAGATGGCTCGCTTACTGGCAGGGTCAAAGTCTGGGCAGAAGCTTATCTGCTGGCTTGTTTTCTCCAGCTCTCAATATTCTCCCCCTGTTTAATGTCAGAATGGCTTGGGAGAAACTGATGTGGGTTAGACGTGATGGATGGTTCACTCACACACCACCTCTGAGCTCAGCCGGCAAGTCCCCGGTGCTAAATAGAAAGGCCACAGGAGACTCTGCCTCTTTCTGCCTCTGTTAGTGAGGAGTTGTCAGCTTAGCTTAAGCTGAAAGTTTTGAAGTGCCCCATGTGAGCCAGAGTAACAGTTTCATAGCCTTCTTCTCAGAGTTCAGTGGACAGAAGCTGATAGGGGCTTGTGTGTCATATCAGAGTCCTACAGGCCCCTGGCAGGTAGGTGCCATTTTAATTTCCATGAATACTGTGATGTAGCATCTGTTTGGAGACTGGGCAAGTCTGTTGTTGACTATCACAGAGTACCCGAACATTAAATAAACGGAAAGTTGACCCATGTTTGATTCTGGCCTATGACAAGACACTGCAATCCGTCCATGGATCTGGAATGTCCATTTAAGGATGTGTGCAAAATATCCTTAAAATAGTTTGTATGGGATTACTGGTCTTTTATTAGGTCTTGACCTCTTCTCCTGAGTCCCTGTAGTCTAGGAATTCCCCATGTGAGGGTTCTGCATAGACTAGTGCAGACTAGAGATTAGGAAGGTGCATGGTCCAGGGCTCAAACACCAAATGGAATATCAAAGACAGCAATGTATTTTCCCTCTACCATGAAGATGTGGCTCCAGATGTTATTTATTTATTTATTTATTTATTTATTTATTTATTTATTTATTTATTTATTTATTTAAGGGTATTTTTACCCCGCTTTTCTCCTTGGAAAAGGTCCCAAGGCGGCTTACAGTAATGAGGGATAACATACAGTCCAGGACAATTATTAAGACATGTTCAAGTATTTGAGAACAAGGAATTGAGGGTCATCTTACAGCATTGATAGACAACATTACATTGAAGCCACACGGTTATAAGTAGTCATAAACTTTGACTACTATAAGTAGCCATAACTTTGTGAAAGGGTGAGATGTTTTGAGATTCTGTTAATTATTTTAAAAAAAATTATTTTTGTGTGTATGCATGTTGAACCAAAATATTGCATAAATGCTGCAGGGGACACTCCTCGGGAAGCCTGTTATGGAGTTCTTGAAAGACGGTCTCAGGGACAGACTTTCTTTAATTGGAAATGCTGCCCTTGCTCTATCTTACAAACTGTGGCAGGACTCATTTCATCACTGTTCTAATGGGTCACATTTCCTAATTCTGTGCTATCCATGTACACAGATTAACCCTTCCAAAAAGCTTGATGAGGCACAATAACCTTAAGTTTGAAAGGAAAATAGAAGACTTGTGATGTGTTTTTCAACCCCAGAGTTGCAATCTAATCATGCCTTATTGCCTTCCTTTGTAGCATTCCAAAACCAGTCAGCCAGAGAGTACCATAAACAAAACAAAACAAAGCAGGTAAGGCTATTTATATGTCATACCTGACATTGAAACAATGGCACACCTTCCACAGTTAAAACACAGTGGGGTCAAAATGCTTGGTATACCCATAGGCAGAATCACAGCAGGATTGCTTTCTCACTTTATTTCTAAATATTTCTAAAATCTCCTTGAAAATGAAGTATTTGCAATGATTAATTCTGATCATTAGTTTCTAATAAAGAAATCTCACATTCTAATAGAATCCCCAGGCTTATTGTATTCATTCTCTGTAATTGCTGAAGATTGAGTGACATGTAATGAGACTCAAGTCCTTTTCGGCTTTGACCAGCACTGCCACCAGATGTTAGATAGCTTTTTTGGGGGGTTAGGCAAGACCTTTGAAATATATCTTGCCTGTGTGGTTGGGAATAAAACCTTGAAAATAAATGATCAAATACATATTTTCTTTTTCTAGTTATTTATTTTGTCTACGCTACAAAAATAAAAGCCAGTTATCCAGAAATCCAGATGCTGTGGGGCTTTCTTGAGTGCTGTAAAGGTCAGTCCTCAACTAAGGTTTGGTGACATTTGAGTACTGAGCATGACGTATGTTAAGCGCCCCCCTAAGAGACACTCTTGAGACTAACTAGAGAAAAGAGGCATTTTTTTACAATGTGTCTGTAGAGTTTTGTTTGCATCATATTAGCTCCATCAAGAAAATCAGCTGTGTTTGCTTGAAAGAATTAAATAGCAAAACGGTCTCCAATCAGAACACTGGAAGAGAGAGTTATAGCTTGGTTCAAATAATGAAAACTAAAACAGGGTCAGTGTGCTTAATTCAAAGGCTCTCTCTCTGACTCTACATAAAATAACTGTGAGCTTCTCTTTTGGCACACAGCAGCAATGATCATGCAAAGCAATTAGTCTAGTTCTCATTTTGACAGATCTCTCATTGCATTCAACTGTCTCTTGTCACAATTTGCATCTACTTCTGGGGTATTCAAAAGAAAGTTAGACAATCATTCATCCGATATACTTTGATTCTGTTGGACTTGATGGCAACTACCTCCACCGCCACCTTACTGTAGAGCAGTGGTTCTCAACCTGTGGCTCCCCAGATGTTCCTGGACTGCAACTCCCAGAAGTCTCATCTCTAGCTGATCTGGCCAGGATTTCTGGGAGTAGCAGTCCAGGAACATCTGGGGACCCACAGGTTCAGAACTACTGTTGTAGAGCTACAGACCTGGTCAAGGAGCCCCAGAAGGGCACTGAATGTCCAACCCACCTAAACCACTGACCTGTCCAGCTGTTCTCTTTCCCACTTCATTATTCTATGATTTGTCCTGAAGAGACAAGATGACCTGAAGAGTTAATGATGATGATTGCTAATATGAGTAGCCATCATCCCAGTGGCTTTCCCCACAAAGTCAAAGACCGTGTTTGCTTCAAATTACTTCATATGCCAAAAATATTTTCCAAGCTATTGACAATATGCAGAATCTGAATTATCCATGGGGGACATTTTCAGGTGTCATGTCCCTGAGAGGAGATTACATCTATTAGGAGATATGTTGCTGTAATTTCAAATAGCAAGGTAATGGAGCCTAATAGAGATGGGCACAAAACGAGCGATTTTTCGTTTTCAATTTCATTTTTTCGTTTCGTTACGTAACGAAATGAAAAACAAATTTTGACTCCAAAATGAAATGAAATGACCCGAAACACGAAAAATTTTGTCGACCGCTTCATTTTTGTTACGGCAAATACATTGAATTGTGCTAAATGGTAACGAAACAGCAATTTTTCGTTTTCGTTTTCGTTTTTTCATTTCATTACCTAACGAAACAAAAATGAATTTTTTTGCAAAAACCCTCACAAAAACGAAAACAAACTGAAACGGACCCCTAAACGACCAAACAACAAACGAAACACCATTTTTTTGAGTCATGCCCATCTCTAGAGCCTAACGTTTTGGTGGTGTTACCTCACTTCTGAAAAACTTACTGTGATGTTTCTCTTGCACTGGAGCTCTGTGGAGCTTGTACTATTGAGAAATACATTTGAAGAAACTGAGTTATTTACTCATTGTTTTGTGTCCATCTTGTCTCATACAATCCAAGGATACTGTGGTGGCCCAGATCCTGACTTTCTTTTACAATGTTTTTGAAGACTATATGCCTGGGAGAAGACTGGCAGAAAAAGTTGGTAACTGATCTCACAGTTCCAAAGCAATTGGGTATAATGGAGATTTCACAGGAATGAACAATGACCCCATTTAAACTATGAGCTGTACAATGTACGTAGAGTGATTCACAATATTTATTTGTCAGGAATTAGTCATCCAACTCTCTTGGATCTCTTGCTCATTATGGCAGCACTGACATATCCTTGCACCACCATTTTTTTTCTAAACCTATACTCAAATTGCTCAACTGGCACAAATGTGAGGAAATCTTCGTGCAGTACTTGTTTGCTGCTACTTACTTCCACATAATGAGCACAAACAAACAACTGCTCTTTCCTTGCTATGTCTTACATCTAGTCAACTGGAAGAGAAAAACTCTGTGCAACACTTATTTTGGAAACAATGCTTGTTGGGATAATTTCTCAGCATGGTCCAACTATCTCATTTTGCATGAATCGAGAGGAGAACATTGTTCTGGTACCTACAGTCTCTGTTGGGTGTTTCTTCGGAACGTTCATCTCCACGGAAAACTGAAAACACAGAACAGTGCAGTAATTTCATTATCATTCTTTCAATCTTCCAGTTTAATAGCACAGAAGTTGTCAATGTTTCTTAAAGCTATTTCCTGCCATCTGAAAAAGACTATAGTTTTTACAATGAATGCTATTTATTTATTTATTTATTTATACTCTAAAACAAGTTGTTGTCTCTGATCTCAGTTTGGAGAGAACATTGGTCTGCTTTCCTTCCATGATTTTAAGGAAGTTTTCAGTAAAAATAAATTAGCATCTATATGGTAATTACCCCTGCCCCCGGTGGTTCTCAAATTTTTCTGTAGCATATTTCTAGTCCATTTATTCTTTGTAAACTAAAGATCCTAATGTTTGGTGGCCTCAATACCTTTGTTTCTGAACAAAACACAAGTGTTACATATTGAAGTTCTTAAACTTGTTAAATCATTGTGTTGCGTTGTTACAGTCGTGACCAACTCTTAGTGACCCCATGTCCATGGAGTTTTCCTGGCAGGAATACTGGAGTGGTTTGCCAGTTCCTACTCCAGGCACCTACAGCACCTGGTATTCCCTGGAGGTCTCCCATTCAACTACTAACCAGGGCCGACCCTGCTTAGCTTCCAAAATCAGGCGAGATTGGATGTGCTTAGGGCATCTAGGCAGCAGTGTTAAATCATTAGTGAAACTGCAGCTTACTTTCTTTAGGAAACAAATTTTTAGATGATATTCACAGATGGTTTAAGGTTTCCCTTTTCACGGAGTCAACAGGTGGTGCTTCATCTACATATAAACCTAACCCATACCCACCAAAATCTTCAGAATTCTTGTTAGTAAGCCTAGTTTAAATACTACTGCATGCATCACTTAGGCCTAGATTAAGTTAAACATTTTTAAGGCGACTTTCTGAGAATTCTACCTTCAGAATTTCAACTTCTAACTGCAAATGCAACTATTGATGATTGTTTTGAACATTTCACTTTGGATTTTCAGAAACAGAAAGTTTAAAAGAAATTAAACACAAACTTGCCACTTTTTGGAAAATTAGATAAATGGAAATGGTTCAGGGAATATCGGGGAAACTAGTCAGAAATCAGGGAAATTGTGATTAAGAGATATTCAAGTAGTGAATTTTTGATATGCCGCTGGTACAACAGGATGATCTCCTGGCGAATGGAGTAAAGAGGTAATGCAACATACAACTTGATTATGATGTTCACCTTCTCTGACTTTTCTCAGATCCACCTTTTTATTGGTTCCACCACTTGCTTCATCAACCAGTCAATTGTCTTTACTGAACTCTGTCCCTGCATGATCTGGTCAGTCAACAGCACTTACAAAGTAAAGCTAGTCTAAATGTTTAGAGCAACAGACAAATTCCAAATTTTTAATGTCCCTGTCTACTAGTGCCACACTTAGTTTACATAGAAAGTTAAACATGTATTGGTGCCACACATGAGGACAGAATAGAAGATTTGTTTCCTGCTAAATGCAGAAATCAGTTCCACATGAGTTTTTCTGCTGTTGGATTTCATAGTTGACTATCATTTTCTGTACATCCAACCAAGTAAAGAATTTTATGTACATCCAACTTTCCCTGGTGGAGTTTGCAGAGAACCAGGTCTCTTATCTTCTTTCTTGACCTCTTCCATGCATGAAGCTTGGTGGAAAAGTCCATCACAGGTTACAAACCATGATAGAGATGTGTAATCTCCAGGCTTAAAACCAAGGTACTTCAAGGGCCAGATGCAAGGGAGTGGTATCAGGAGACAGATATCTAGTCTCGTGAGCTCCCAGACACATCTGGTGGAGCCACTGTGAGGTACAGGAAGCTGGACCAGATGGGCCTTTGGCCTGGTCCAGCATGGCTCTTCTTATGTTCTTATGTTCTTATGTTCTAAGCTTGCAGATGAGTATTGTCTGCATCTTGAAGATTGCAAATATTAAACTCCACCTCCTTCCCTGTTGCTGATATACTTTTTGTTTTGTTTTTTCTGGAACCTAAAATGTTAATCCCAGCTTTGGACAGTTCCTACTTGCCAAATTAAGAAATTGAGACGTGGGCCCTCACAGACACATAATGTAATAAGCTGGAAGCCCTGAAGATGTGGATCTACAGACAAATTGATGATACATTGGACAACCAGAGTTACTAATGTGGCTGTATTATGGTTTATTAAAAAGCTATAAATTATCAATGCCGTAAAAATGAGAAAATTACAATATTTCAGTCATATAATGTGCAATAACAAATACCATTTGCTGCAGGTTATCCTTCAAGAAAAAATAGAGGGGAAGCATAGAAGAACATTCTGGCTTAAGAATTTAAGCCAATGGTTCCCAGCGAGCACAGCTTCTCTATTTAGAATAGTGTTAGATAAAAACCAGATCAGGATACTGACCCCAACGTTCTACAAGGACAAGGCACTTGAGGAAGAAGAAATTAAGAAGTCTATTAAGAAATGCCTATAAAGATTCCCAGTCATCCAGGTGAGGTTATCCAGAAGTTGAGTCATGGCAACTGGAATTCTTTTCTTGTGAGATCAAAATGTTTCACTAGTTTTGATCTCACAAGAAAAGAAGTCCATTTACCATGAGGTAACATCTGGATATCTGTTAAGAAATCTACTCCCTCTTGATGTCAGGCAGGTGTTTCTGTGCAAGGGTGTATCTGAAAATATTCTCTGCAAATAAATTTTATGAGAGCCGATTTTAATGGATGGATATCAAATTTCAAGCTGGGTTCATTCCATGGCTATCACCAACCACTGGAAGCAAATGCAAAAATTATTGCAAAGTGTGCTCCAAAACCATTGAACTAAGTAATACAATAATGAGAGCTGTAAAGTCCCATGCACAAGGACTATTGCCTCAGACAAACCTGAAAATTAAATCAGGTCAACAGTCCACTGGAATATGTTTAGGTTCAAAGCCAAATACTGTACACAATAAAAGCAGGCCGTATGAAGAGATAACAGAAAAACATGTTTAGAGTGATGACAATGGCGTGCAAACCTGTAAACTGCTTGTGTGATCAGGGATTATGTTAGGACAGCTGAGTACCTTCAGGCTTTGCAACTAATGATACCGAAAATGTCATTTAACCCTTGAAACAACATAAGTGAATTAGTTAGCAGCAGTATGCATGTTGATTTCAAGCGCATTTCCAGGTAGCAGCTTGGAATTTATGGAGTTTATCACTTGAAATAGAGGACTGTCACAGGCAATCTGTTCCCCCCTACTCCTACTCCCTTTCTGAAACCCAAATAATTTCTTTTTACCTGGGGAAGAAAGTCTGCACAGTAGCATGAGATGGGATTACAAAGTTAGCTAAACCACCACAAACAGTCAATTTAAGACAAATTAAAGCCAAATAAAGTTTTATTTTTAATTTAATTTTTTTTTACTTTCTTAAGCATTGAAAACTGATTGTTTGGTGTTAAGAGTCCATGATGTTGGAGAATGTAGGTTAGTCTTTGATGCTCTGATCGGCCATTCTATGGTGCCTTATGGTACAATTATGTTTATGGTACAGTTAGTTCATAGCCAGATTTACTTCACTGGCATAACACAGTATGTATTGTCAGATTCTAGTAATGATATCAAATAAAAATCTCTCTCTTTTACTTAACGAAATCTTCATATGAGAATACAAAAAAAAAAAAAATATTCACTGTTTACATACAATGATATTTTACCTGACTAGTTTCAATACCATGTTTCCCCGAAAATAAGACAGTGTCTTATATTAATTTTTGCTCCCAAAGATGCGCTAGGTCTTATTTTCAGGGGATGTCTTATTTTTCCATGAAGAAGAATATGGTACACATTTATTGTTATCTTATTATCGGGGAGGCCTTATTTGGGGGGATGCCTTATTTTTCAGCGAGAGGCAAAACTGTAAGTAGGTCTTATTTTCAGGGGATGTCTTATTTTTGGGAAAACAGGGTAGTTTCTTCACTGAGTATGGTTACACAAATACTTAGAACACAAACATTACTAACCTATTACTAACAGGAACATTACTAAACACCAACAGACTTGAACATTGCTAAACTGACACAGAATCCTGATTGAGATTAAAACATCTGCCCAACCACAAATTCTGGATACTAAAGCAAACAAACATACTCCTCTACCTCTGTTTCAAACATACTCTTGGCATTTTATAAAGCCAGAAATAATGAATCCATCTGTAAGAAAGACCCTTGTTTCTTCCTGCAGCCAAATAATATATGTCCAGCATGGAACAGTTGCAACTCTGTGAGATATGACAATATTCTGTAATCTGACTGAAGTATCTCGCATAATGGTAAAATATATAACTTATTCAACCAAGTGTGCTACTATCAGCAATAATATGTTTTTGGATGGATATGGGTTGCAGAATTGTTGTAGGTACACAGTGATTCACAGCTTTTCATCAAATTCTGTTTTTAACATTCTTCAGTTCTGGGATTTGAATTGTTCAAACACACCTAGAATCATAGAATCATAGAGCTGGAAGAGACCTCAAGGGCCATCCAGTCCAACCCCCTGCCATGCAGGAACCCCCATCAAAGTACTCCCAACAGATGGCCATCCAGCCTCCTCCAAAGAAGGAGACTCCACCACCCTCTGTGGCAGCATATTCCACTGCTGAACAACTCTAACTACCAGGAAGTTCTTCCTAATGTTCAAATGCAATCTCTTTTCCTGTAGTTTGAAACCATTGCTCTGAGTGTTAGTCTCTGAAGCCATGGGAAACAAATCTGTCCCCTTTTCAATGTGACATCCTTTCACATATTTAAACATGGCTATTATATCCCCTCTCAACCTTCTTTTTGTAAGGCTAAACATTCCCAGCTCCTCAAGCCGTTCCTCGTAAGACACTTCTTTGAGACCTTTAATCATCCCGGTTGCCCTCCTTTGGACCTGTTTGAGGTTGTCAACATCCTTTTTAAATTGAAGTGCACACAACTGGACACAGTACTCCAGGTGGGGTCTGACCAGAGCAGAATAGAGTGGTGCTACCACTTCCCTTGATCTAGACACAAGGCCTAGGTTGATGCAACCAAGAATCACATTGGTTTTCTTGGCCACCACATCACACTGCTGACTCATGTTCAATGTGTGGTCGATCCAGACTCCCAGGTCCCTTCTACGTGTACTATTCTCCAGCCAAGTGTCTCCCATTCTTTATCTGTGCAATCCATTTATGTGTGTGCGCGCCCGCCTAGGTACAGGACTCTACATTTCTCTGTTGAAATTCATTCCATCAGCTTTGGTCCAGCACTCTAATCTGTCAAGGTCGATCTGGATTTTCATCCTATCCTCTAAGGAATTAGCCACTCCACCCGCTGACTTTCAACAGGCATGTCCTTGGCTACTAGGGTAAACTAGAAACTGCAGTGAAGAAAGAAGGGAAAAGTCGGATGCATAAATACACAATTGTTAAGGTCGCTTTAAACCCCATTTGTATTAAATGCAGCCCTGGTGTCAATATAAATGCAAACAAACACAAAAGAAGCAAGTGGAGTGAAGCATCTTAGAAAGAATCCATTACTTGCCTTAAAGTCTTCAGAATTGTATTAATCCAGTAGCTGGTAACAGATGCTTTTCTTCCACTCCTTGTTCATTTTAAATGATTTAACAGCTCTGGAAGTATTCATGAATTCAGGTTTCCTCAGTTCCCTAATCATGTTGTCAGCTTAAAATTCACATTTAATTAACCTCTTCACCGCAGGCATAAATCAATACGAAAACTTCCAGGGCTTGCTAGACTGATAGTGATTTTCATTTGGAGAGAGGCAGGCCTTTCGGATACCTGGCACAACCTGACAGGCTAGTTCAGCGGAGTGAAGCACAGCTGACACAAGAATACCATTGCACATGGCCTTGGGTTAGAGAAAAAGTCAGGTCCCTATGGTTTCCCACAAAAAGGGCTCAGACTCGTACATGAACTGAAGCTATTAATGAGAATGAAAGTGGCCATTTGAAATGCATGGATGTGTTTTTTTTAGAGACCCTGTAAAACATCTTTCACATCACAACAATACTATTATTCCAAAAGGGGGGGGGGACATTGGCGTGTTCCATCTATTTACATCTGCCCCAGAAATCTCAGGATGGGGTACACTCACAATAGCAGCAATGTTAATTGTCTTTATGTTGTATTTTTTTAGCTTTGTTGATTGAAATGTTCAATTTGATTTTGTTCTGCTATTTATTTAGCATGTCTGCCATTAAAAGGGCCCCCGTGGCGCAGTGGTTAAATGCCTGTCCTGCAGGTAAAACTGTGCTCACAACCTGGGGTTCAATCCCAGGTAGCAGGCTCAAGGTTCACTCAGCTTTCCATTCTTTCGAGGTCGGTAAAATAAGTACCCAGCTTGCTGGGGGTGTGTGGAATGTGTAGCCTGCATAATTAAAATGCAAACCGCCCAGAGACTACTTGAAGTGGTATGGGGTGGTATATAAGCAGAACACTTTTATTTTACACTACCCACCCATAGTGACCTGTCAGATGGGCAGAAAACAACAAACAAATAGACCCACATTGAAGGAATTTAAATCACACTGCCTTTTTTGGGAAAGTGTTTGGGAAACATCAGTAGTTCCTTCCCACCATGTTGTGGGCAGGCTATCATCCACAGTTCTTGTAACAAGATATTCCTTATTATGGTAGCTTCCTTGGTTGCTGGCTTCTGGACACAACTGACAGGAAAAGCTGACCCATATATGCAGGGATCAGACCACATTATCTCAACCACTCTTAAAGAGCCTTTTTGCATTTATTTTGAATGTTTTCACCCCACCTTTCTCCTTACAATAATGAAGGGCAGTATACAGCCCAGAGCATTTAAGATATATTCGATATTTGCCTTTTAATCTCTTATTTGGTATATTCTACTGCCTATTTATTTTTCTATGTTGTTCACCACCCAGAGTTCCCAATGTCGGGAAAGTCAGGCAGATTATAAATGCAAATAATAAATAAGATAATAAATAAATCATTGTACATATCAGACATGTTTTGATTGATTTAAATTTCCATAAGCTTCCTTCACAACTGGCAGTTCGAACGGTGATCATTAAGAAGATTCTTAATGTCATGACAAAGGGAGTGAAATGCTCTTGCAGCTTCCACTTGTATGCCCACAGAAGTAAATCTAAAGCTGTCCATTTAGCAATCTGCTCAGCAGGTCCTGTCAGGAAGGAAGCAGAGCTTAGGCGCAATCCTTGGAGGGAACATACCTCCCAACGCTGGCCGAGCTTCCATTCACAGACTCAAGAAATCATGTTTGCCACCTCTGATTCCAATTGATACATACATAGATCCAGTTCGGGTTGCTCTAGCAGGCATGTCCAAACTTCAGCCCTCCAGATGTTTTGGACCACAACTCCCACAGTCCTTTGCCATTGGAAATACAGTCTTTCCGCCATCTACCTACCCTCTGCCCTGGCAACATACTGACACCCTCTGTGCTTTCTGCAACCTCATCCTGACCTGAGCAGGCTGCTGGGCGAAATGAAACGTGGTGGAATGAAAGCATGAATTGCATACATGTACACACACACACTCACACACACACACACAGAGAGAGAGAGACTGCAGTGTTAACTAGATGAACACCATTGTGCACTTAATTTAGTCTAGAATTGTTTTGGGGTTTTTTTTACAGAAACTCACCTGGTTAAACTGAGGGTGAGGTGTATACAAGGGACAGCAAATAAACAATGGAGCAGGAAATCACATCTCTCTAAAAATACGGTGCCTGTGGAAGCCTCAACGGAAACGCTACTTGTCTCACAAGGAAGGAAAACTAGAGACATCTCCTTTAACTTATACGCCAAGAAAATATTGTCATTGGGAGATGATAAACAAAGGCACCCCCTCCATTTTCTCTTCACAGGTTTGCTCTACAGAGGCCAAGTTCACTTTAAGCCCATTAACTTCCTTGCTCTGCCCTAGTTGTTCAATGGTAGTAATTAGCCTCTGTGCACTTTATTGCCTCATTTTATTGCAGAGGGAGGCTAACCTCTCTCCTCTTAGTGTCCCTCTTACGCCCTCAGACACATTAGAAGGTCAGTAAGAATTTTAAGGACACAGTGTTGTGATTTCTCCCACTTTGAATGAGAAAGGCACAGATCCGTTGCTCTGCAATGCGCCATCATCCTTGGAGAAGATATGATGAGTCCACCTGTTAGCCTGGTGCTTGCCAGCAAGCTTGATGTGTGTGTCTCTCTCTGTGTGTGTGTCTGTGTCTGTGTGTTGCATTGTTACAGTCGTGACTGACTCTTTGTGACCCCATGTCCATGGAGTTTTCTGGGCAGGAATACTGGAGTGGCTTGCCAGTTCCTACTCCAGGCGCCTCCAGCACCTGGTATTCCCTGGTGGTCTCCCAACCAAGTACTAACCAGGGCCGAGTCTGCTTAGCTTCCGAAATCAGGCAAGATCAGATATGCTTAGGGCAGGCTTGTCCAAACTCTGGCCCTCCAGATGTTTTGGACCACAACTCCCACAGTCCTTTGCCATTGGAAAGACAGGCTTGGAATTCTGGGAGTTGTGGTCCAAAACATCTGGAGGGCTGAAGTTTGGACATAGTTTGCCAGTAATTGGGACTTCCCCTCTCCCTCCTAATCTTCCTAAGAATAGATGCTTGCAAAGGATTTGGACCAAAACTTTCATGTCTCCCCAGTTAAGAACTGCTGGTTCACAACATTGTAATGACTGCCTCAAGTAGTAGTTTTCACTAAGTGGGATGATATAGAAATCCCATAAATAAATAAATAAATAAATAAATAAATAAATAAATAAATTCAGAAGTTATTGCCCAGCTCTTTCCCTTCTGTGATGAACTAGAGGTCCAATTAAGGGCATGGTGTACCATTTGCTTTTTTATACTTATTTTTATTTGGTCATGAAAAGTCATCCAGTGTAAGGAAAATATCATGTTTGGACAAAATCACATGGTCTAGTGTGTTTGTGCATGCTAGAGTAAGAAACTGCAAACTAGTATCCCTCAAATGTCATTTTAAAGTCTCTCTGCTTCTTGAAGTCTAGCAATTATTTCTGATGATAGAAAATCATCTTAGCAAGATAGCAAAGAGGGAAAATAGAACTGCAGCATCTAACTGATGAATGGGCAATTACATTTCGTTCAATCCACCCTGTCAAGGGAAAGAGAGGGATTTCAATTAAAAGGCCCCATCCTAACTCTTTCCTCACCAACTCCAAAAGGCAGCTGAATGTAAAATCCATTAGCAATAGGTCCATATTTCCATAAGTTTTTTTCATTCTCAGTGACCGAAAAACTTACCAGCGTGATTCTAGTTCCCAGGAAAACAACATAGAATGGCATGGCTCACTCCTTCCAAAACTCATTCTGTATTTTTGCATAACATGCAGAAGCTGGAATCTTACTTTCAGTATAATATTAGTTATTATCATTGTTGCAAAGCCAAAACTGCAGTTTCAAAAAAGCATGTTGTGTTATGTGTCATCAAAGCACACCTGACTGACTATAACCTTAAGAAAGTTTCCACCCACACCTCAAGATTGACACTTACTTTGCCACTCAATCCACTCTGAGGGGAGTTTTTAAATGGATTGTTGTGCTCTGTTGTTTAAAAAAAAATATTGTAAGCTTCTATTTACTATTTTTAATATATTCTTTCTCTAATTCTTTTTTTATATTCATATGCTTACTGTTTTTAGCTTGTAAATACTGTCTTTTTAATGATGCAAGCTGTCTTGGAACCTTTTCTTACGTAGAATGCCAGGATAAAATATTTTAAACAAATAAATTCAGTATGTCGCACTGCTTCACAGTGCTTTGATTCCACACATTCCACACGTACCCCTCCACCTTCCCAGCTGTTGTCTTGGGAAGTGAAACCCATACTGCTCTCATCTACCTACATAAAAACACAAGAATATAAAAAGAGCCATGCTGGATCAGGCCAAAGGCCCATCTATTCCACCCAAAAGGAGGGCAGTTTTGCCTTAAATTTCTAATTTAAACTAATATATGCAAAAGTAATCACTTTTAGACATTATTTCTATAAACTACGTGGAAATACGCTACTGCTCACCCTAGAGCACCATATTGGATATGCATCACCAAAATAAAGCACAGCATTTCAAATGGACTGTCCCCTTAAAGGAAGACTTCTGTTT
This sequence comes from Phrynocephalus versicolor, assembly GCA_023846285.1. NCBI lineage: Eukaryota > Metazoa > Chordata > Lepidosauria > Squamata > Agamidae > Phrynocephalus > Phrynocephalus versicolor. Next base: position 14,115,815 of record JAHTLZ010000327.1, on the reverse strand, counting down.
ACCCTACTCCTTCCCTATCTTTCTCTTTGGCTAATCACCACTCATCTCCATCTGTGGCTCATCTTTCTCTTTTGTGGTTACTTCACATCCCTTTCGTCCCTCCTTGCTGTCCCGCTTGCGACCGGAATGAAAAAAACAATCTTACTTCACGTCCATAGTGTGAAACTTGTCTCGGCCACGCCCCCGGAACTGGGAACAGAGTGTGACAAGCCATATATGCCCCTAGGCTGGGGAATTCTCTTGTCACACTTTGTTCACGGTTCCTGTTCCGAGACAAGGGACGTGAAGTAATGGCCTGTCACACAAGAACCAGTGTCCACATAGTGGTAAGGGGTTGAAGCAGCAGTCAACATTAGTTTTCCTATGGGAAACACCATGCAGTGCAAATATTTATTAAAGAAAGTGCTGAAAATTCTGTAGCATTGATGTGTAAATCCCAGAAGACCAGTAAATCGAAATATCGAAAAAGTTTTATTTACAATATTTAAAAACAAGGGTTAAGAAAGCAAGACAAATTCAGAATTTGTCACGGAACAAGGACGTGAGGTAACCGTTGTCACAATACAAGTAATCATACCCGTGGGTAAATGGAAAAAGGGATTGAACAGGGACAAAACCCCGTGACCGTGAAGAATGCTGTCACAGAATGAACGTAATCGCGGAACGAGGTAGGACGTGAAGTAACCGCCTTTCTCTATTTCTGTATTACTCATCTCCCTCCTTCCCTGCCTCCCTCTGGCACTTCTCCCTCTTACCATCTCTTTTCCATCATGAACACCTAACCCCATCCCAGGGCCTGCTTATTCTCTTTCTCTTCCCCATGGCTCCTCTTTTTTCACTTTCTCCGCCTTTCTCACCCTCTCCCATTGTCTCTGTGTAAGGCTTCTCTGTGTATATGTGCATTCACTGACACTTATTCCTGTGGTAAGGCTGCAGTGCTAATCTACACTCTATCCCAGAAGGAAGCCCTATCCCCTCAATGTTATTCATGTACTAAGATCCCCTCAGTACTGGAAAGCTGTCAGGGCAATTGCTATAGAAAACTTCAATATAAAACAAGCATTTTAAAGGCAGTGGGTCTTTTTAAGGCCAGCTTCAAATAAACAAAAGCCGGCAGGAGGAAGCATTTTCTTTGCAACAGGAAGCCTCTGTCCAAACGTCTTCAAAATCTGTCTGACAACAAGCCCACGCTGCCCACAACTACTTGGTTGAATATGATTGTGAAACCAATTCAAGGCCTTTCATGCTGAACTCTTCCATGTCCAGGCTTGAAGCTTTGTAGTTTCAGTGACAGCAGTGTTGAAACACCCTGTGGGACTTTTGTTACTTCTCATGTGGTGCCTCACCTTTAATATCCATGGCTCCCAGAGACAGTAAGGATACAAATGCTCACGCGTGCCTGGGATGGCTTATTGTGTTTGATAGATGGGAAGGGGATCGTTTTCCCTTCAATTTTTAAAACATTTCTCGGGCTTCACAAATCATCTATTGCAGACAGATACAACAAAAGGGGCTTTGTGTGTTTGTTTGTTTTTTACTACAGTAACCCCTCGCCTATCGCAGGGGTTAGGGACCCACCTGACCCGTGATACATGAAAATCCGTGATATGCAGAAGTGGGTTGGGTGGGGGCAGGGGGCGATCAGAGGGGTGGGTGTGGGTGGCGGGGAGCGAAGCGATCACTCCCCACCACCCCACCACATGGCTCTGAGACCTCCCGGAGGGGGTGGGGAGTGACAGGGAGCAATGCAATCACTCCCCACCGCCCCCCACACGGCTCCAAGGCCTCCCGGACAGGTCTGGGGGGTGGGGAGTGATGTGATTGCTCCCTGCTGCCCCCTTGCGGTTCCAAGGCCTCCTGGAGGTGGTGTGGGGGTGGTGGGGAGCAATGTGATCGCTCCCCACCCCCACCCCCCTCAGGTACTGCGATGCCGCAATACAGTGGGACCGCAGTACCTGACCTGCAAAATGGTGGGGGGTGACTGTATGTAAATACAGGAAACACCTTACTTGGTTGATTTCCCTATCCCAAGCTGGGTAGAGTTGAATCTGTCCATTTGGAACCCTGGCTTTAGAAAAGAAATTTTGAAGAAATTAATCACTCGAGTCACAAGGCACAGAGTTGAACAGTGACCAAGGAGACCTGGGTTACAATCTCCACTAGACCATGAAAACGTTCTGGGCAGTGGAACTAGGAAAACCAATCCTTATATAGCTCACTTACCTTGACAGCCCTATTAGAGCTGCTGTAAGTCAAACAAAACAAGTTGAGGAGCCGTATAGCCATCACAAAAACCAAATAGAAAAGGGGAACAGGTGATACCTTTAGGCTACCATTTGTCTTTTCCTTGGCACTTTTTTTTGGGGGGCAGCTCATTCCTGGTATCTCAGTATTTCCAACTGAAGCAAAACAAGTTGAGGAGCCATATAGCCATCACAAAAACCAAATACAAAAGGGGAACAGGTGGTACCTTTAGGCTACTAGAAAATTAACGAAAATGTTGCTAATATTTCAAGGGCGAAACCCTCTTCCTCAGAGCACTACCAACAGGTTATAACATGGCAAAAGACGGATTTCCCAGGAGTTATTTCTTAGATATAAGGTCCTTGGCAAGATGGGGTGGGGGTGGGGGAAGCCAGGCAGTTTCTTAGTTGAAGCTCGAAGATTGGATGTTCTTAGGCTGCATCTGAAATGAAGGGAGGGAGGATGTTTTATTGCCCCAGTCCTTTCAAAGACATGTCACGGCAAATCCATCTTGTGACTTCTGGCAAATCCATCTTTTGCTATATTATATAACCTATCAATACTGCTTTGAGGAAGAGGGTTTCGTCTTCGGAATATTAGCAACATTTTTGTTAATTTTGTTAATTTTTGTTAATTTTCTAGTAGCCTAAAGGTGTCACCTGTTCCACTTTTGTATAAGTCAAATGTAACTTGACAGCACATTTGACAGTAAAAACCAGCACAGATTTCCTCATAATTTGAACATAATTTATTATTTATTCATTATTTATTAAAAAAACAAAGCAGGCGGAAGGAAGCTCAACTGATAATTTTCCATCTCTGGGAGCCTGAACAAATTCCCTTGATGGCAGTCAGAGTTGCACATTGTGTATGCCTTTTTTATTAGTATTCTAGAAAATCCTAAATATTTGTCTATCAAAATGTATGCCTACTGCTACCCAGGTGGACCTGGGTTGAGCCATCACTTCTGGAAAACAGCATAATGCCTCTGTCAGCATTTTAAACAAAGCTCATTATCTAAATGGATCCATAATTAATAAATATGTGAAAGGATGTCAGCTTTAATGATCACCTACTTCCATGAGCTGTATTTTATTTGCTTATTTTCTACCGCCTTCTCTCCTCACTGCCTCCCACTCTTGGTTAAAGAGCCAGCTTATAAATGAGATGTGACAGGATGAAATGAAACCTGAAGTGACGGTGTGCATACGTGAATGTACTGCCCGGCTCAGCAATTGTTTATGTCAGTGAAAGTCTCAAAAATATTAGCATGGATCCTCTGCACTTGCTAAGCTATCCAGATGTTCCCACAGGATCACTGTCTGGGTTAGAGTTACCTCAGCTCAATAATGATAGGAAACTCTTGAGTGAGATCTAGACAATCCTTTAGTTCTTCAGCCTCCACTCACTCCTGTTGTTTCACGCGACTTCCCCCTCACTCACTCACTAACTCTCTCTCTCACACACACTGAAATATGTCTGTTGTTTGTGTTTGCTTATCTTCCACAGCATCATTGGAATCTGATAGTATCTTTTTGAGGCCACTCAGTCATAGGGTTGACATAATTTCTTCACTGACAATATCAAAGTTATTTCTTCTGTAATACAGTAATTGTTGTCTTCTTCATGGTCTGAACAGCATAGGACCCCATGACCTAAATGAGCCTATCGCAGCGTATTATCAGCTCCAAATGTAGAACCATAAGAAAGTTGAGTTGGAAGGGCCATCAGGACCAACTCCCAACTTAATGCAGGAATCCAACTCAAAGCAGACCTGACAGATGGTTGCCCAGTGTTCACTTGAATGCTTCCAGTACTGCAGCACTCACAACCTCCTAATGTAATTGGTCCCATTGTTGTTTTCCCTGATATTTAGACAAAATTTTGATTCCTATAATTTGAGCCCATTGTTCCGTGCTCTGCACTCTGGGATGATCATCAACAACAGATCCTGCCACTCCTCTTTACGGCAGCCTTTTAAGTCTTTGAAAAATGCTATCACATCTTCCACCAGTGTACTTTCCTCAAGGCTTAACATGTCTGATTCTTTCAATCATTCGTCAGAGGGCTTTTAAAAAGCCCTCATGGGGCTTGGTTTCCAGCCCCCCTAAACATCCTTGTTGCTCTCCTCTGATCCAGTTTGTTGTCATTCTGTTTGTGCTCTGTGAAGCTTCTTCTCACTTGTAGCATTAATCAGCCAAATATCTCCGAACTGGTAACTGTGTGTTTGCTTTTCCTTAGGTGTAGAACTTTGCACTTACCCCTGATAAACTTCCTTCTGTTGTTTTCAGCCCAGTGCTCTGGCTTTTCAAGGTCTTACAGCAAGGTATTAGCTAGGTAAAGGTAAAGGTAAAGGTTCCCCCATCCTTGCACATGCATTCTAGTCATGTCCGACTCTAGGGATGGTGCTCATTTCTGTCTTCTTGGTTGTTATTTTGGCCCCTGCTTTCTTTTAGGTCCAAAAAAATGGAGCTAATGCCAAATGTCAAATTACAATATGTGTCACAAACACTGAGCATTCTGTGTGTCTATGATACAGCTGCTTCTTGACCTTGAGCTGTTTCTGTTGTGACCTCTACAATATGGACATTCTCTCCTCAGAGCTTAGGAAAAGAGCCTCCAGTCAACTGACATATGGTTTAGCTTCTTGGTCTAATGCAGTTCTCCCAGTTCCCTGGAAATATATTCTCTGCTGCCAACCAGCTTGCCTTCAGGTGTGCTGAATCATACATTTCCAGCCACCACATCTTTATCGACATTGACTGGGTTTTTTTTTTTTAAAAATTGCTGAGTGAAACATTTAGTGCTTTGTTAGCAAAAACTTTGCCTCCATGTATATCTCTTTTGCTCCCTCCGTGCCATGATGACTACTAAGTAGGCTGGGCTGCTCTTCCTCCATGCAGCCAGATGCACAGTTTACCTCAGCTGTGGCAATCTGAGAATCAATCACCAGGACGTGAATTAATCTCAGACATAAAGAGAAATGCAGATGCCTCATAACGTTCAGTCTAGCAGAATTTAACAAAGTGAAAAAGAACTGAATTTTTCTTATGAAGTTGCTAAGAGAGAGGGTGCATCCAACAATTGTACAACAGTATCTAAAATCCTGAGGAGTAACTCCATATATATATATATATATATATATATATGTGTGTGTGTGTGTGTGTGTGTGTGTGTGTGTGTGTGTGTGTGTGTGTGTGTGTGTGTTTTCGTAGATTTTCACGGGTATAGGTATGCATGTTAGGGTGGATTCGGGTTTCTTCCCGTGTAGAAATCTGGTTGTTTTGGC
>JAHTLZ010000327.1:14087186-14110242 GCA_023846285.1 Phrynocephalus versicolor | reverse complement strand
AGTGGTACCTTGTATAAAGGAATTAATTCATTCCAAATGAATTATGTTAAGCAAATATTCCTTTATACAAATTCCCTTTAGGAATGCATTGAAAACAGAGTGATCCCATTTTTTGTTGTACGGATTCTCCCCATAGGCCATTATGTTAAGCAAATTTCCTCTATATCCAGAATTTTTGTTGTACAAATTTTATGTTATACAAGCTGTTTGTTATACAAAGGTTTCAATGGTTCCTCCTAGTTCATTTACCACCACAACAGGTATTTTGTGAGAGGGAGAAGAGTGTCCTTCTATCCACTTTAGTAACATTCTACCAGGCAAGAATATATATTTTGATACCAACCCTTTGCTGCGCCATTGGAGTGTTAAGAAGCTCCTCAAAAGGGGTTAGGCAGCTCGTAGCTTGCCTCTTAATCCTCTGGCTACATAATAAAATCGCTTACTTGGTACCATGCCTGTCCTCAGCTGCAGGATTGCCCTAACTGCAATAATCTCAGGCATCAACTTAGAAATCTGATATGGGCCCACTCTGACCAATTCCTCAAGTATATAGGAGCCACATCCTGTGAAAAACCCATATGGCACCAGCTTCCTTTTAAACCAAGCAGAGAGAAATGAGGACAAGCACTGGATAAATTAACAGGATGTTTATTTTTAAGGGCGAGGACTTCAGTCACCAGTAGCCCACAATTGATACACAATTCCATGTTAGTTTCCATGTTCGATTCCATGTTGGGTAATAGAAAGAGACAATAAAATAACTGTGAAAACAGAGAGCAAGTAAAGGAGCAAAAGCCATGGGAAGCGAGAGAATATCTATAACTTAACCTTAGCAGAACTTTTTTTTTTTACTATGCGAAAAGCCATAAATGTTCAGGGACATAAAGTGCTTCTTAACAGTCTGTGTCCAACACAGTTCCTCCCTCTTTTATGTTCCATTAAAATCTTTAATGGAACAAAGAATGCCATTCTACATTTATCATCTTACATGCCAATTTGCTTTTGGAAAGGAGTTCAAAGAGGCATCATTCTAACTGGTTGCTCCTCAGCCATGGAAAGCCATTAATTTAAAAAGTCAACAGAGAACATGAAATCCCATGTAATTATGTCTCCTTTCTATCCATGAAATGGCAATCTGCCGTATGAAATAATGATTTACTGTCCAGAAGACATTCACATGATATTAAAGAAGCAAGGGAGTCCTCCCAGATTCAGGGACTCAGTCTGTCGGTGTCGGTGTCTCCTTTCCAGCCAGGGAAAGAGAAATACGTCTGTTTCAAACAAAGGCCAGATGGAGAGATGTGAGTATATACGAGATCTGTACTTTGGAGAACTGGGTTTCATGGGTTTCATTCCAAAGCTGTCTAAGGCTGATACTTCATGTCCATCTCATCGCTGTTCGCGGTCCCACTTGGGTCCGGTATGAAGTAATCTAACTGCATGTCCATTGCGGGATGAGGGGATTTCGTCCCAACCATGCCCTCTGAACTGCGATTTAAGCGGGATGAGACATTCCCCTCGTTGGCCTCGGGAATCTGCTCATCACGCTTTTCATTCCGAGATGAGTGCTCGTGAGGTAAGGCTCGCCACGCAATGTGCCATTCTCCATCTAGTGGCCGGAGTGCGAAGTGCCATTCGCCAGTACATTCCCTATGGAGTCAGAAATGCAGTGCAGAGAGATTAAAAGACAAATGCCTCAAACTTAGCTCCGTAACACATCGAAGGCAAGGCTTTGCCGAATTGAAACATCGAAAAACAGAAGGTCAGGCTGGGAAAAAACTGGAGGAAAAAAGGCATGGAATTTCACATCTCATCACGGAACGAGGGCATGTGATAACAGTCATGCCAGTATCATCCATCATGCCTGTAGTACATGGGAACAGGGACAGAACCAGAAAAGACCACGTGACCACGACCAACATCAACACACAACGAACTTCCTCCTGGGATGAGAATGGATGCGAAGTAACCGCCTAAGCTGTAACCATAAGACAACAAGCAGATTCCTGACTTCTATCTAAGAGACAAGCCTGGCAACAGAGGTATAGCTAGGGCTTTCTGAGTCCAGGGGGAAAAAATCAGTTTTTGCAACCCCCCCCCCCAAGGTGTGAATCACAAGGCCAAGGAGTCCCTCCAGTGCCATAGAAGCCTTTCCCAACTTTGGGCAGCAGGAAACAGAGCAGGAGGGGGACGGCCAATACCTCACCAAAAGGCACCCGGCCATTGGGATCACAGCCAACTCAGGGCGGGTGGAGCTTGGGGCTTCAGCGGCACAAGTGAGCCATGAATGCACACACCCCTCTCTGCCTCCCTGGGGCAAGAGCGGTGGCGGCAGCGGCGGCAGTGCCAGGCAGATGGGTCCCTGCTGGCGGATGTCTCGGTGTCAGAGCAAAACAAGGGACCCAGCAGAAGGGAGAAGAAAAGGCAGCTTTTTACCAGCTGGCAAGGAACAGGAGAGCTGGAAGCAGCTTAATCATCTGCTCGTGGGCACGCACACATGCACGCACACACACGCATGCATGCGCACACGCCTACACACACACACACACACACACACACACACATGCTGGCAGCGGTGGCGGGCCCAGCCTCCCCCGCCTGCCTGGAGGCAGCAGACGGACTTGGAGATAGGGGCGGGGGACAATAGACAATTTTGCACCCCCTAATTGCTACACCCAGGGCACCCCGCTCCCTTGCACCCCGCCACTTCCTGGAAAACTCCATCTTTGTCCAGAACTTTGTTGGACTTAACATTTAAGAGCACTTTTCCTGGCTCATGGTGACCCCTGTGAAATGGTTGTTCGACCCCCAAAGGGGTCCCGACCCCCAGGTCGGGAACCACTGAGTTAAACACTTCATATCCAAACATATAGCAATTATCAGCGCTGTTCTTATTGCTCTAGGCAATTATTTTTCTCTCTAGAGCGCTCTAGGCAACTATTTTTCGCAGCAGAAAAGTAATCAAAATGCCTAGAAGACTTTCACATTACCTATGACCATTGTCATCCAAGTTTGTGCAGCTGAAAAGTACCAGGTTGTTAATCCCCAAGGAATTTACATAAAGTTGGGGTGTTTATGCCCCATGCAACACAGTGCACATCACTCCACTCCACCTGGTTTTTATCTTTTTTATTTTTTGAAGAACCGGGTCTCTGCCATGTTCCTTCAGGGCTGACGTTTTTTATGCCCAAGAGTGAAGCAAACTACATTCAGAATTGGAGAGAAATTATCTCCAATTCTGTTCTGCATATTTGCTGCAAAGTACCTCATTTTAAATCACTCTCAAAAGTGTGGAGTGTGGATCATTCTTTGAACCTTTAGGAGGGAAGTGAAATGGGCTTAAATTAAAGCATCTGATTGTCTGTCTCTCTGGACTGAAAAAGTTATGTTAAACACGTTCCTTTCCATATGCATGGAGCTGTTAAGATTATATCTAGTGTTGGCTAAAGAGCAATTTCCTAGGGTGACCTGCTTTGGTGGGCTATAACTCATATGTCCCAAGTCCATTATTTGCCAGCTGAATAATTGTGGCATCTGCAAGTCAGTGGGGGGAAATTCTCCTGCTCTCTGAAGGCCTGAATTGCACAAATCACAGAGTGCACTAATTGCCATTGCCAATAATTATTTATTATTTTGTTTTGTTGTGGGTGAGCATGTTTCTTTGATCCACCCCCCTCCCATAGTTTTCATGTCCATTTCTAGTCATCAAACATCAGAAGTGACTCAATGGCACATACATATTTGGATTTTTTTTTTAAAAAAAAAGTTACCAAACAATTGCAGAATAACAAAAAGGTTGGAATGGTTGAGACTATGAAAAAGATACGTGGATTTGATACCAAAGCTTGGTTAACCTATAGTAAGATCATCTGATCGCCGCAGAATCGATGCTTTTGAGTTGTGGTGCTGGAGGAGAGTCTTGAGAGTCCCCTGGACTGCAAAGAGAATAAACCTATCCATCCTGAAAGAAATCAACCCCAAATGTTCACTGGAAGGACAGATTTTGAAGCTGAGGCTCCAGTACTTTTGGCCACCTCATGAGGAGAGAGGAGTCTTGGAAAAGTCCCTGATGTTGGGAAAGATTGAAGGCAAAAGGAAAAGAGGACGGCAGAGAATGAGATGGTTGGACGGTGTCTTCAATGCAACCAATATGGATTTGACCAAACTCTGGGAGGCAGTGGAAGACAGGAAGGCCTGGCAAGCTCTGGTCCATGGGGTCATGAAGAGTCTGACACGACTGAATGACTGAACAAAAACAACATGCTGACAGCTAGAAAGCAAAGCAAAACAAAACAAAACAAAAGCCCCAGTAATTCCACATCTTCAATGTCTGAGCTGGAATAGGACTTTGTTCTCTTATTTTTAAAATATCTTTTTAAAAAAATATCCTGCCCCTGGCTGCTTGGCTGGACCCCATTTCCCAAAGATCTGGAATGTGAAGATGCAAGGGATGCAGAGGTCTCCTGTCCCTTCAGGCAGAGCTTTGTGGCACAGCTTCCTGCACTACTCCGTCTCTGTCACAAAGGGAGAATAGGTCCTGGTTCTGGTCACCAGTAGAGCCCCAAGATGATAGAGAACAGGATTCTGTGCCCATGGGCAGCTGTATTTTGGGAAATGGGTTCTTGGAGATCACCTCTTGCCTGCAGCCAAAGACAACATTTTGAAAGGGTGGTGTGTGGTTGTGTTTATCATGCTTTTAAAAAGAGATTTACAAGCGAAAAACAAGAAGGAGAAGGAGAAGGAGAAGTCTTAGGAACACATTTGTAGCAGGAACATTGAAAGGGCTTGGGACAGTTGGGTTTCTTATTTAACCAGGTCACCTATATCAAAACTCTCAATTTCAGGGCTAAGGCTTGGGAGTAGAGGTAACCTCAGATCAAAGACAATGGGAAGATGAGCTGGCAGTTGAGCCAGTGGCCTGATGATAGATGCCTTATTTTTCCAAGTATATTGCAGGGCTTACACGTTCACTGCAGGGGACTATGCAATAATCAATATGAAGCAGTGTTGTTCAACGAAGCCTCACAAGTTGTCCCAAGAAGCCTTTTGTACAAATGAATTAATAATTCTCTCTCGGAATTATAGTTCTCAGTTGGCATAAGGGTGAGATGATCGCATTGATTCATTATTACTCATGCTGTGGAAGCCCCAGATGGTCCCTAAATCCAAAGGTATGTCTGCCCAATTGGGCTGGTGCATGGAAGAAGGCCTCTTCCTGGTTTAGGCCATGCATGAGGACTTGGTCATTTGGAGAGCATGGGACATCCCACAGATGGGCACTCCCATTGACAAAACATGGGGTTGGAGCAATAACGAGGGCTGCTTTTGCTTTGGTAAATATAGCCAGAACACTTTCACACATTGCATTCTCTGGCCTAGGATGAGAGAGTGTAGCAAGGAGTGGGATACCTTTTTTTGGCCTGCTTTAGGCAGACCTCATGGGCTAGTTGTGCTTTTATGTGCTACAGTGGCACCTCTACTTACGAGTGGCTCGACTTAAGAGCAATTCAATTTAAGAGCAAAAAACCATTGGAATATTAACTGCTGCCTTACAAATTTTAGATGTGGTCTGCTCTACTTACATTTTTATTTTATTTTATTAATTTTTGATTTTTTAGATAGGGCTGCTCTACTTAAGAGTTGTTTGACTTAAGAGCATGCATTCGGAATGGATTAAACTCGTAAGTAGCTGTACCACTGAACTTACTCCAGTCCGTGTTTTTAATCAGGTATGTCAATGTGGCAAAATTCCTTTTGGCATCTGCTTTGTCCCTCCTGGGTGGGGGCTTCTCATATTTTCAGAGCATGATTTCGACTAGGAGAAGAGCAGAGTAAAAATCAGTAGCAATCTTTTGAAATGTTCTGGGTTTTTTTCGGTCTGCTACTCCAGCCAAATCCTGCATAGGTTCTCCCTTCCACTGCAAGGTGTTTAAGTGACAATCAAAATGTCTAGAAATATCTCAGATCTCATGCATAATGTGTGGGGTGCCAACTCCTGCCACCCCACCCCACATTACAACACACTTTCTTTCTCTCTGATGTCTGGGAAAGTAATAATCAGGTCCACATTCACTCCTTGGGGTGGTCAGCAATTCTTTGCTTCCTCTTTCCTTGAGCTGACAGCACAAACGTTGGGGTGCTTTTATGTCCCTTAATATACTCATATTTTTGAATGTAAAACTTAAATGTGCATAGCACTCAGCAGGCATATTTCAGCCCACTTATAAGTTTCACTAACAGCTCAGGATGTTTTTTTATGAGTCCCCATGAAATAAAAAAAAGATATAAATTTGTAACTGATTTAACATTTTATAACCAGAGTTACACTGAACATTAAGTAGGCCATTTTTGGTTAATCCATGATGCAATGAATTAAGCTGTTTCATTAAAATGAAGGGGGGCCAGGGGGAACTGTCCCTGCATGTCTCAGGTGGCCTGTTTGTTTCAATAAGTGAAATCCCAAATGGATAGCTACTCACTGTCAGTGTGTGTTTCTTCTTGGAATAGTTTCTATCTCACTTGATTTCTACCACACCTCATGCCAAGACGTCTCAGCTTTCAACTATGCCTTGTTAACATCCAGGCTAGTGTGCTTTGAAAAGCTGTAACCGAGACTCTTTTTGAAGATTACTTGTTATGTGCCATCAAATCTGAACTGGTGCATAGCAGCCCTAATAAGACTTTCAGAGTAAGGGCTCAACCCCACCAGCCAAAAGAACCCCAGTTATACGAACGTGGCTGTTATTTAGATCTTTTAATGATTTCCTATTCACATGACACATGGCCAGGAGTGACTCACTTTCCCAGCCAATGGTTTATTTCCAATTCATTCTCAGGGTTGTTTTATTTTGTACAGATGATGCAGCAAGGAAAGAATCCTTGAAGCTGCCGGTCAAAGCTGCCAGTAATGGGCTCAAGAGCTCCATGATGTGTTGCAGAATCATATACCTTCTAGAGATGGGCACGACTCAGAAAAAAATTTTCGTTTTCGTTTTCATTTTCGGCTAGGGTCCGTTTCGTTTCGTTTCCGTTTTCGTGAGCTAATTTCAAAATTTTTCGTTTTCGTTTCATTACGTAACGAAAAAGAAAAAACGAAAACGAAAACGAAAAATTTTTCGTTTCTCCCCATTTAGCTCCATTATGTGTTTTTTCAGTAACGAAAAACGAAAATTGGCTCAAAATTAGTCGTTTCGTTTCCGTTTTCGGTCCATTTTTGAACCGTTTTTCGTTTTCGTTTCGTTACGTAACGAAAACGAAAAACGAAAACGAAAACGAAAATACCGCTAAGTCGTGCCCATCTCTAATACCTTCCTCTCTGTATATGTTGGCAAATATTCAGAAAGCAACATTCACTCAAGGAATTAAGAAACAAGGCAGTATTAGCTGAACTTCTGGTCCTCTGAAGCAAGCAGGTCTTGCACTAATTCCCTCACAACTAGAAGGATTATAGACAGGGGAGTCTGAGGAACAGTGCAGGATTAACACGGCCTCTTTAAGGTGCAGGATTATCAGGGTGCTGAGGATTCACAGTCAAAAGAAAATGTAGCTGTTTTCCAGCTTTGATCGGTGTACATGATCAGAGGTTTGAGGAGCTAAAAACCTTCTTGTCCCCATAGGGTATTAAGAGTCTTTTCCAGTCAGATTCAAGACCTCCCCGGTGTTAGCTAAAATGTCCAAATTTCTTTGAACAAGGACAAGTTTCCTCTCATCTCTGCAGTCAAGGCCTCAGCTGGATTTGTTGTTATCAGATCAAAGACAGGGTTCTCTTTTATATTTGAAATGCTAGGAGGTTTCGGTTAATTAACACACCAAAACACTGAAATGGTGACAAGTTATTTTTAAAAACCTACTGAAATAGACACCCATTACAAAATAAATCCAGTGATGATTGATCACTTCTAACTTTTTTTAAAGTAGTGCGTACATATACATACTGATTTTATTCAGGCAATCAAAGAACACGTGATCCCGGAGAACACATATGAGTGATGTGACTCTGATCACATATTATCTCATCTGTATTTTGCAAGCAAAGGAGGATGAGGCATAGTTAGTATTTGGGAAGAGCCCACAACTGAATGCCAGCGACCTTGGGGGTAAGTCTTGGAGAGCAATATAGTATATGCGGTCCAATGCAGTGAGGAGTGTGCGGACCTCTACACTGGAGAAACTAAACAGCCATTAAACAGAAGGATGGCCCAACATAGGAGGGGTAACAGCTCAGGACGGGAATCAGCAGTACACCTCCATTTGAAGGACAAAGGGCACTCATTCAAAGATGAGGATGTACACATATTAGACAGAGAAGATCGGTGGTTTAAGAGAGGAGGCAGGGAAGCTATTCATGTGAGTATTGAAACCCCCTCCCTTAACAGAGGTGGCAGCCTCAGGCATAGTATATCTGCTTCTTATCAGGGTGTGCTTTCAACACTACCCAGACAAATCAAAAAGCCTTCAACACCAAGGCCATAGCTAACGACCCATTCTTTATAGGCTTCAACACCTAGGCCATTGTTCACCTTAAGGCTATGGATACTATTGTCTACCTAACGAGCCTATTCAGGCCATTGTTCATCTTATGAGCCTATTTCAGACCAGGGTGACAAGAGATCAAAGCTAACTATAAGATGGAGGACTCGCACTAGTTGTATTCAGAGTTATGAAGCTGTTTGGATGAGCAGCGAAGCATTTCTATCTCTCAAGAAAAAGAAGTCCAGTAGCCATGACTCAACTTCCAGATAAACTCACCTGGATGACTGAGAATCTTCACAGACATCTTGGAGAGAATCCCACTTGATACAGTACTTTCTTCACATTTTATGTTGCCATTGTTTGTTGTTCTTGTAATTTGTGCATAAATTGATTTGAATTGATTTATTTATATTGTTCGTTATACAGTGGTATCTTGCATAAAGAAGTTAATTCGTTCCAAATGGAATTCTGTTAAGCAAATTTTCCTTTATACAAATTTCCCATAGGAATGCATTGAAAACAGAGTAATCCCTAATCATGACCATTTTTATGTTGTACAGATTTGCTCCATTGGTGATTCTGTTAAGTAAATTTCCCCTATCTCCGGATTTTTTTAAATATTGTAGAGATTTTATGTTATACAAACCGTTTGTTATACGAGGGTCCACTGTATTTATGCTGCCTTTTTTTCTATGTAACTGCCCAGAGTAGTGGCTCACCATATTGTGGGACCGCAGTACCCTGAAAGGGCTTGAGGGAGGGGGGAAGGTTTTTAAAGCTGGGGGTTTTTAAACCTTCCCCCCTTCCCCAAGCCCTGGGCTCCAGCTGATTGGCGCTGAGGTGGGGAAATAAAAGCTTTTTCTCCCCCACCCCAGTGCTAATCAGCTGGAGCCGGCGCTTGCCTCCATGGAGGCATTGCGCGCCACTTCTCCCCACCCCCAGGGTGCTGGGAAGCGGTGTGAGATGTTTAAAATGCTTTCAGCAACAGAGCTAAGTGCTTGGCTCCATTGCTGAAAATCATTTTAAACATCACGCGTGGAGGAGTGGCGAGCAATGTTTAAATTGTCTTTAAGCAATGGAGCCAAGCTGGCTCTGTTGCATAAAGACATTTTAAACATTGCGCGCGCCCCAGCTCGACCTGAAAGGGATCCGCATATTGCGGATTTTCAATGATCACGGGTCGGGCCAGTCCCTAACCCCCATGATAGATGGGGGGGGGGTTACTGTAGTAGGACAACAAAGGAACCAATTGCTTTGGGAGGTGGTCAGCATTCCTGCTCTGGAGGCATCCAAGAGAATGTTCGACAACCATCTGTCAGATACACCTTGATTTGGATCCCTGCATTGATCAGTGGTTTTGTACCTGATGGCCTTATTGGCCCCTTCCAATTTCATTATTCTGTGACTCTCTGTGAAGCAGCAATTAGAGGATACAACCAATATATAACAAGGTGCCAAATTATACTAGAGATGATCAAATCTGTCATGTTCAATCTTGTGAAAGTTTCTTTTTCTGCCACCATGCTCAATCTATTGTTCTTCTGTATACCAGAAAAAAATCAATATGAATGTTATGCACATTTTTCATAGATGCATATTTTTGTAGCTATGCACCTGTTAGCCAGAGCATGCTTGTTTTTCTTCCAAAATGAGGGCATCTTGTCTGACACATTAAATAAATGCTTACAAAGGTGAGAAATTCCAAACACGCAACACCTTCTGTGGTTGATTGCATGGGGGTGCAAATTGGATATGATCCACCATTGTGTGTGTGTGATCAGGAAACTGAAAGCAAGCTGAACAGATTCTGAATTAACACCATGCAGAATGTAATAGGAATGTAAAGTGAGAAAACACAAAATCAGACCAGGGTGGGAATTATATATTCTACAGCCCACATACCATTTCAAGGTCATATTTGCAACCCTTCTGCATATTGGGGGGAGGGGGCTCCAGCCTACCTCCAAAACTAGAGGATCGCCTTGTAAGGCAAAATACAAAAACGGAGCAAACTCTTGTTTGATTTGGAAAAATATGGTGCATTTCAAGCAGTTACTGGGAGTGGAAGAATGGATCCCTGACCTTGCAACTTGCCTGTCAAGGCCCACTGCCTAGGCAACATCCAGCTAGGAGTTAACTGCATTGCCCCTTGAACCTTCCAGGATTACATCCAGCTACTGCTAGACCAACCTAGGCAGCATCTTAAAGAGCAGAGACATCAGTTTGCCGACAAAGGTGCAAATAGTCAAAGCTATGGTTTTTCCAGTAGTGATGTATGGAAGTGAGAGGTGGAGTATAAAGAAGTCTGATTGCTGCAGAATTGATGCTTTTCAGCTGTGGTGCTGGAGGAGAGTCTTGAGAGTCCCCTGGACGGCAAGGAGATCAAACCTATCCATCCTGAAAGAAATCAACCCTGGATGACGATGTCCACTGGAAGGGCATATTTTTGAAGCTGAGACTCCAATGCTTTGGCCACCTCATGAGGGGAGAGGAGTCCTTGGAAAAGTCCCTGCTGTTGGGAAAGATTGAAGGCAAAAGGAAAAGGGAATGGCAGAGAATGAGATGGTTGAATGGTGTTATTGATGCAACCAACATGGATTTGACCAAACTCTGGGAGGCAGTGGAAGACAGCAGGGCCTAGCGTGCTGTGGTCCATGGGCTCACGAAGAGGCGGACACGACTGAACAGCAACGGCTAGAAGCTCAGGGGAGCTACCATTGTTCTGTAAAGCAAAACATCTATTTCCAATACACCTTGTTCTCCAGAAAAGCAAACAAAGCACCTTGTTATAGTTGCAAAGGAAAATGGAACTACAAGCCATGGGATGAAGACCGGTCATAGACTCTATGTGTATTATATGCTGTCAAGGCCCTTCTGATTTATGGCAATCCTGGTGGGATTTCATGGTGTGTGAGATGTTGACATAGCTTTGTCAATGCCACATAGCACTGCAGCAAGTTTCAATAACTGAGCAGGGATTTGAAGCCAAGAAGCCAAGATTCTTGAGGCCTAATCCGTCAGTTTATACACTACACCACACTGGCTCCTATATAAACTGTAGGTGTTTGCAACTTCATGTGCCATGTGTAGTTAGCCTGAGTCAGAAGAACAATTCTTGGCTGGGGTGATCATCTAGCATGAACTGATTGTTCCTTCCAGTCTTTGGATTCACACAGAGCTATGCCTTGCCTCTGATTGTTTATTTCCCTCGTTTAAATCTATCCGTTGGCTGTGATTAGTTTCCAGTTGATTTTTTTTTCAGTTGGCTTCTATGTGTGCAGTACACAAAGCAGTATACACAGGCCTGCATTTTGAGCAAATGAAAGTAAGAAAAAATTATTTATCCTACAAATGGGTCAGAGTGACCTACTGAGACTTAACTGGAGAGCTGGTTTATGAGAATGAAGTGGACTCTTGTACATCTGTGTTGCAGAAAGAATTTTATTCGAAATTCAAAGCTCTGCAACGTAGACTATATATAGCCGACATGCAACAGTACACAGCAAATTGACGTAGGTGAGGTATATAAATGGTTTGGGGAAGCCATTCTTACTGTGCTCTAAGCGGGACAAGCTGTGAGTGCTACATTATTTCATTTTCATCATATGTCATCTGTTCACCTTGTTCTCTGAGAAATCAAATGGATGATTGCAGAGGCCATGCTGTTTTCCAAGGCTGCTGCAAACAACTTCTTGCCATCCTGCTTTGGGAGACTGGAATCAGACAAGTTCTTTTCCTGGTTTTTTTTTTTTTTGTTTGTTTTTTTTAGCCTGGCTGTTTGTATTCCCATGGCTTCAGCACGGGCTGCTTCCAAATGTAAATGAAAGCAGTTCTTTTTCATTTTTATCAGTTATGCAGTATTGACAATGAAGGGACCCTTCAGGTCTTGCAACTTTTGAGTAAATTGCAGTGGCAACCTTAATCAACCATGTTAGAGGATTTTTCAGGCAGGAATGCAAATCAGAAAACAGCTTAAGCTTTCTTTAATACTTGAACATTTTATTCATTTTTATGCTGCTTTCCTACTGTAAGAAAGGAGCCTGTTAGGGATAGGAAAGGCTGGCATCATTGGACACATGAGGAAAACATGAGGTGACATCCATGAATTGCAAGGTTGCCTATGTTTTTTTATGGAGGGCTGACATTTGCTTTTGATGGTGAGGCAAAGGAAAAATGGGTATAATAAACCAGCTACACACTTCCATGGCCTGTCGGAAGAAAATGATTGAACACCTATCGACCTTCTCCCCAAGATTTCACTGTCCTTGTTAGTATGACAAGATGGAGATTTCTGCTTAGCCCTGATTAGGGATGGGCATTTCATTTCATCACCAGTAGGTTACAAACTGAACCACAAGAGCCCAGGTGGTCCTCGGAACCGGCTGATATGCGCAGATCCAATTGCTTTACCTTTCTCTGTCTCACGCAGGGTTAAAATCCAAGGAGGAAGCACGCTGCAACGTCATCTTTCCTACTTCATGCTATTGGCCAATCAGAGAGGGAGGTGGGATGATGCCTGTCCTTGCACAGCTCCTGATTGGTCAACATCACAGATCTAGCACAGATGACATTGCAGCATGCTTCCTCATTGAATTTTAACCCTGCATGAGACAGAGAAAGGTAAAGCATTTGGATCTGTGTGTATCAGCCAGTTCTGAGAACCATCTGGGCTTGTGTGGTTCGTTTTGTAACCTACTGGTGATGAAACAAAATGCCCCTCCCTAGCCCTGATCAGAATTTTGACATTGGTAGGTAGGTAGGTAGGTAGGTAGGTAGGTAGGTAGGTAGGTAGGTTGGTTGGTTGGTTGGTTGGTTGGTTGGTTGGTTGGTTGGTTGGCTGGTTGGTCAGTCAGTCAGTTGGTTCCTAGAATCTCTCATGCTCTCATACTCATGCAGCAGAGGATGAAAAAGTAATACTGTTTAGAAAAAGTAAGCAGAGTTCTTGATCCATAGAGGCCATAATTTCAGGGGATGCAAATAAAAGGGAATATGCATTGATGTTATGATCAGTAACCGAAGCTTGCCAAAGCTGCCTTTTGGAGTACAGTTAACAGAATCCCTGCTGTCAGCATGGCTACTGGCTCTTCGGCGCTTGGCTTATCTGCATCATATTTGGGTTACAGTCTGAGCTTGTAGGAACAAGGATCCTTGAGGAAAGGACAGGAATATTGGGGTGGGGGGAGTCACTGTTGCCAAGGCTTTGGTCAAGAAGGTTCTGTAAGAGTCTGAAAGACCAATATTTCTTTTTCTCTTGTGCTTTTAGCCCACATACTGTAATTAAAACTGTAAAACACCCAGAGATTACTTGAAGTGGTATGGGGCGGTATATAAGCAGAACACTTTTGCTTTGCTTTTAGATTTCAAGATGACATTGTTTTTATTCGTCTCTGCCCTTGTAAACATGCTAAATCACAATGAGATTCACTCCTGCAATTATGCTGTCTTGTGTTGAGGAAAAATGCCCATTAGGATTTACACACTTGGTCAAGGGCTCCACAGGTGGACGACTGCAATTCCTGTTTTGGAGCAACTTCACCATCAGCAACCATGGAATCATCCCCCATTACAATAAGCTATCTCTGGATTGGCCCATGACCACAGAAATACAACTTGGCAGTAGAGGACAAGAGAAGGACTTGTAGGGTATAGGGTCTAGGTCTTCCTGTTAAAGATATTCCATATTTCTGATAAGGAGTTGTCTGCATGGGGGACAATTTTAAATTTTAAAAAAAATCATAACTCATTACTTGAAAATGTTTGCCCAGATGTCCCCAGATTTGGCACAAATCAAGTCTGCTACACCTGGGCCAAATTTGGTGATTATTTGAGCTTCAAAATTATAATTTTTATGTGGGGAATCTCTCTGTTGTTGTTTTCCAGCTTTATTATAGAATGCTAAATTGCTCTGTTGCACAATCTCTATCCATTCACTCTCATGCAGCAATAATTTCTCTGAGTTTCTTCAGATAAATTTTCCATCTGTTTTGAGGAGATGCTTCAGCATTGATAGGAGTGCAGTTTCATTCATTTCTCAAAGACTCTTTCTCCCTAACCTTCCTTCCTTCGTTTTCCTATCTCTGCAAGTAGCAACCGCAGTAAATGTGCCAACAAACCTGGCTGCCATTTTGCTATATCTCCAGTGCCCTGCACTCTACTATGTTTTTCTAGGCATTGGGCTTGGGGAGAAGAGATGGCAGCCATCAACAACACAAGCACATCCTCACATAAAGAGTGCAGAGAAGATTTATTCTGCAATCTGGCCTTTCTCTTAGAGAGGGCAAGGAAATTGTTCTCAGGAAAGTATTGGCTACGAAAATTTGTCCCTTTTGTCAAGAGAAGTGTAAATTACATGTGAAAACTTTCAAGTCCCTTTAGGTTTACAAATGCTGTTCCTGCTGGCCTTCAAAAAAAGAGGGCACGGGAAAAGCATTAGAGAGGAGCATGAAATGAGAAATGAAACACTGCTTCATCATTTTGTTAAGTAATAAATTACTTCATTAGGTAACAAGAGAGTAGGACACATTTTGATTTCTCATGAACACCCTTTCCCCCTCTAGAACAAAACGATTCCTCCTAGAGGAAATGGCAGGGGATCTTCCTCAACCTCCTCCGTGTAAGCCCACCCTCAAATTTGGAAAGGTTTGGAGTCAGGGGGTTGGGTGATGAAGATCCAAAGGGAGTGCCCCTATGAAAAAATATTTTGGAATCAGAACTTTGGAAGCCAAGGCATGGGCGAGCATAGTGCCACCGCGGCTTGGCTTCTGATTCCAATTAGAATTTTTTTTTCCCCTAGGGGCACCCCTTTTGGAGCTTCATAACTCAGCCACCTGACCTCCACATTTTCCAAATTTGGGGGGCTTACACGGAGGAGCTTAAGGAAGCTTTCCTGCCATTTTGGTCCTTTAGGACCCAGGGGAGCATAGTGTTTCGTTTCATTTCATTTCATAATGAAACTACTTTAAAATTTTGTTACAAACAAAACTACTAAAGAAACAAAACAAAACAAAAACACTATTTTCCCTTTTGTGCCCATCTCTAAAAAGCAACCATTCAAATATTGAGAAAACTGGATCTTCAGAGCCATACACTTGTACATGGATCTCCCATAAGCAAATACAAGAGGTGATGCTGAAGGTCGTGAGCATCACTTCTGTCAGTATTATATGGAAATATAACCATTAACCGCCCGGAGTTCCTTTGGGAAGACGGGCGGTATAGAAACATATAAATAAATAAATAATATAAATGAGTCGAGGAGAAGCAGCGTACTCATAGAAGAATCTAGAAATTGGCTCTAGAAAGATGTAAAACTTCTCTGCAGTGAGAATTCCTTTTGAAAGATTGAGAAAAGATTGCGCTGGCGGCAATAGGTAGTAAAAGCAAAATTATCTCATTAAAGCTCTTCATTTGCAGCCTGAAGAAACTCTATTAAAGTCTCGGATAGGATTACGAAAGGGCATCAAGATGAATTGACTGTGGCCATGTCAAGCTGCAGACTTGCAGATTACATTACTCCCTTTCAAGCAAATAATTTTTGACCTTAAACATAATGTTAGGGGACTTAACACAGTCCATGCTGAAGGATGATTAGGGGGATATAAAGGAAAAAAATATTTCCTGACACAAGAGGCCTTGAGAAAATACAGTGCCAAATGATGGAGGAAGGAAAGAAGGAAGATGATGACATGGTGAATAGGAGACCTCTTTAGTGTTGGTCAGAGATGTACCAAAGACTCCCCCTCCGGGCATACAGGCAGCAGTATTACTCAGCACGCTTTTTGCAGGAAGAAGACGACAAAGATGTTGGAGAAAGCAGACCTGTACTCACTGAAGGACACACAGGGAGATTTTAGTTCTGCCCAGGTGCATGCTTTTAGCAAGTTGTAAAAAGATCAGCAGGCAGTGATTTGCACCTCCACAAAAAAGGAGAAAGTGGTAGTGTTGGGGGGGAGTGAAAGAGAGAAAGGAAGAAAGAGGATGGCACTCGCCTCAGCACTCAAAGCCTATGGAAGTGGAATGCAAGTACAGTGGTACCTTGTATAAAGGAATTAATTCGTTCCAAATGAAATTATGTTAAGCATGTTTTCCTTTATACAAATTCCCATAGGAATGCATTGAAAATGGAGTGATCCCATTTTTATGTTGTACGGATTTCCCCCATAGGCGATTATGTTAAGCAAATTTCCCCTATCTCCGGAATTTTTTATGTTGTACAAATTTTATGTTATACAAGCTGTTTGTTATACAAGGGTCCGCTGTACTGATCTCCAGTAGAGGTGGACATGAACTGAACTGCAGACCTGAAAAACTGACCAACCAGGCTGGTTCATGGTTCTATTTGTGACCTGGTTCAGGGATCCTGTTTTGATGGAGCTGGCCTTTTCTCCCCTCAGTGCTCCATTTTGCTTCAGCTAAATGGGATGCCCACCGGCCACTTACCACTGACTCCCTTGCCTCCTTACCGGATCCTCTCACTGTCTCTGACTCAGAGGAGGCCAGGAGGAAGCAACAGCAAGGGGAGATGGGTGGGCAAGCAAGCAGCAGGGGAGGCAGAACACAGTAGCAGGTAGGGTCCCTCCAGGATGAACTTGAAAAATAAACTTTGAATTGGCTCATTTTTCCAGTGGTTTGTGGTGATTCCTACTTGGCCACGCACCATCACAAACGAACCACCCATTTTTCAGTCAGTGCCCATCTCTAACCTACAGTTTCTTTCCTCCTCTCTCTTGCCCCACACATAATCCTACTATTAAATCAATTAAGCTATATAAGAAAAAAAGTAAACCCTCAATCATGATTCCTAGCTAGCAATCACAAGTCTTTGAACCCACTCTACCCCACAGTCAACCTGAGATCCTATAGCACCCCCAAAACAAAACCTGAATCTATCCATTTTCATATACTTCTCTAAAGATGGTGCAGATCCCCATTGTGTAGTGTAGATATTCTCTCTCTCTCTCTCTCTCTCTCTCTCTCTCTCTCTCATTCTCTCCCTCCCTCCCTCCCTCCCTCCCTCTCAGAAAACAAAAACACCACAGCTTTTTCTGACTCTATTCCTTACAAAGGCAACCGAACATGGAGTATATCTTTGAGGTACATTAAAAGCTTAGTAGCTTTATTCATAGCTATCTTTGCAGGATCACTGTGGTTCTGATGGAACAAAGGATGTGTTTGTACTGGCAGTTTGCCATCAGTTTCCTGCTAGAAGCCAACACTGTTGGTTTCACCCTTGACCACCAGGAGTATTAAATTAGCTCTAGAAGATCTAACATTAGGTTTTTGCTGTTTCCTTTGTGACAACTTGAAGAGAATGGGTGAATATTTATAAGGTAGGGCTGGTCTTCCTGGACCTTTCCAAAGGCATCTTGCTCTAGATGTATTTACTCTATGAACTGGTCATGGGATGTTGGTTGTTCTTCCCCTGTGCAAAGGAAAGTACTGTAATGTGGAATCCTGGAACCATTCTTCCCAATGGTCAGTATCCTTTTGTCGAAACAAAGGGCAGAAAGATTACAGTGGTACCTTGTATAAAGGAATTAATTTGTTCCAAACTAATACCAACTAACTGAGTTGGCTTCTGCATTTGCTATTTCAATGCTTAGTTCAATCATCAGGGGCCCGTAGCTTCTTGAATCCTGCCACTAAGTAACAGGATTCGTATTCATTTTCTCCTTTGACATGCACCGTAAGTTTAGTTTTGTATATTGCTCTTATCCTGCTTTCCTGTTCCAGGAAGATCAAACAGGCTTATGTGATATGCTAAAAACAATACAGTCACAAAATGGCTTTTCTATCCCTATGCTGTTCAGCATCTATATGAAATCACTGAAGGAGTTCCTCTAGGGATTTGAAGCACGTATTATCAATGTGCTGATGAAGCCAACTTTTTTATCTCATTTAAATGATGCCGTGCAAGTCTGGGATTGATGATAGGCTGGATGAAAGCCAAACAAAGTTGGTTCACTCACCGCATGATAAAGTGATGGTGTCCTTGTTATTCATTTGAACCAAGGATGGGAAAACTGGTGATTTTTGATTTTTCCACCATGCTTTAAAATATATATATTCTGGATAAAAATTATGGTAGTAATCCATCACTTTTTCCAGTATGCAACACTGAGAATTTAGAATGTATGAGGAAGCGTTAATTGTTGTACCAAGTAATGATACTGCTTATTGTTTAATTGTATTGCTTTGATAATAATAATAATGTCACATCAAGTAAATTCCCAGTTCTGGATACCCCTTACAGAGTTTTCTAGGTACACCTTACTCAGAAGTGGTTGACAAATTCTTTCTTCACTGGGCCCTGTGGGACTGTACCACTTGCCCAAGTCTACACAGGTTGGCTGTTTTTCTGGTAGGCACAGTGGGAAATCAAATTCCCGACTTCTGGCAGTACATAATTCACCCAAAAATGTGGTGAGTTGCGGGTAACAATCCTACTTGTAAGCTCTGAGTAAGGATTCTGGAAGCTATAGTAAAAAGAAAACAGAAAACAGAAGAAAAACTAGACAGACCAAAATTCTTTAACCCTGATCTAGAAGGACGATGAAGGAAAGAGCCATATCACCAAAAGCTTAAAAATAGAGTTTGGATGGATATTATTAATACATGCTTGTTCTTGTTGGAATATTTGGCAAGATTTACATTTCAGCCATTACAGGGTTAATGTGAATGTAGAGTATTATGGGCTTGAGTTAATGTGAAGAGAGAATCCAATTGGTTGTTGAGATCACACCACTTGGATTGTTCTGGTAGAAGTCTAGTTAGAGTGTGTGTGTCTTGTATTCTTAGAGAAGAGAAGCATGTTCTTAGCCTAGCAAGATGGCTGTTAGAATAGTTATTGTTAGAAAACCTCCCATGTACCCTTCCCTTCTAGTTAAATAAACAGTTCTTTTCCATATAGTAAGACAAGAGGTGTCTTTCTCTCATTAGAGCAACTAAAAATCATCTGCAACAACCGATCCAACAAAGATCCCCAACAGTTCTCTGCAGTTAGAATGGAATAAACTGAGCAAGAGAAGTTGGGAAATCTTATTCCTTACAATTTTAAAAGAGAAAGAATTCAACAGTATCTGGAAGGATGATTTAAATGAAGTTTGACATCCTGTTGTGGGTGGGTGACCCTTCCAGCTGCAGAGATCTTTTCTCTGTCAAAAGTCCTCCGTTCTTCCAGGGTTCTTCAAGAATGTTAATAGTAGGATTCCCAGGAGGCTGTCTTGGTAACATTTTTTCTATTAGGTTAGACTAAGTTTGAACTCTATTGCAGAGATACCATGCAGAGAACTGAGTTTTTGAAGCAGCAGACTTTGTCTGAATATTCATTTTTCATATCTTGGTGTTATTTAAGCAAATTTGACATGCAACAAGTCTTCCTTAAAATTACTTAGAATTTCTCATTTGTTGTCAGCTAAGCAGCAATCCAACACACATGATCTCATCAAATTAGTTTTTATTATAGCTAGTGGCCATTATATCGATACACATATGCAGATACAAATAAAAGCCTGTTTCCGCTGTCGAGGTCTCCAAGGCTATGGCGCATTGCCGGCCTGCTGCCACTCCTTTCGACCCTTGCCCTGCCTGGCTAATTAGAGCTGCCAAAGGGACTATGGCCGAATGGGCTTCTGCCATCGCCACCGCCTCCTTCAGCGAGGGGGTCTTTCCCTCTCGTCTGAAGGAGACGGTGGTAAAGCCCATTCTGAAAAAACCTGGCCTGGCAGTGGACGATTTATCAAATTATCGTCCTATCGCCAACGTCCCGTTCATGGGCAAGGTGCTCGAGAGGGTGGCGGCGGTCCGGCTGCAGTCATACCTGGAGGATCGGCAGTGCCTCGATCCTTGCCAGTCCGGGTTCAGGCCCCGCCGGGGTACCGAAGCAGCTTTGGTCGCCCTGCAAGATGACCTTCTCAGGGCGGCCGACAGGGGTTGCTCCTCCCTGTTGGTCCTCCTGGATCTGTCAGCGGCCTTTGATACCGTCGACCACGGTATCCTGTTGGACCGGCTCTCTGAGGTTGGAATTGGAGGCACTGCTCGCAGTTGGCTCCATTCCTTCCTGGAGGGCCGGCCACAGTACGTGCAGCATGGGGGGGAGTTATCGGCCCCTTGGATCCTCCCTTGCGGGGTTCCGCAGGGGTCGTCTCTGTCCCCCATGCTGTTTAACATCTACGTAAGGCCGTTGGCGGGGGTCATCAGGAGTTTTGGAGTCTGCTGTCAACAGTACGCTGATGACACGCAGCTCTATCTCTCCTTTAACACCTCTGCTGTGGAAGCTGTGGAAGTCCTCGACGGGTGCCTGGAGGCCGTACTGGCTTGGACCGGGGCGAACAGACTTAAGCTCAACCCCGAGAAGACGGAGGTTATGTTCTTCGGGAGCTCGCCGTCGGGGTACGGTGGCCCTCTCCCCTGTCTGGGGGGAGTCTCCCTCCAGCTCGCGGAGAGGGTGCGGAATCTGGGTGTGTTCCTGGACCCGGCGCTTGCCATGGAGTACCAGGTGGCGTCGGTGACCAGGTCCGCCTATTACCATCTCCGTCGGATCGCCCAGATCCGCCCATACCTCGACGCGAACTCCTTGAGAACAGTGGTCCAAGCACTGGTGATCTCGAGGCTGGACTACTGCAACGCCCTCTACATGGGGTTGCCCTTGAATCTTCTCCGGCGCCTGCAGCGGGTACAGAACGCAGCGGCCAGGCTGGTGGCTGGTGTGCGTCGCTACGACCACATCACCCCAGTCCTGGCCCGCCTGCACTGGTTGCCCGTTGCGGCCCGGATTAGATTCAAGGTCCTGGTTTTAGTTTATAAAACCCTCCATGGCTTGGGACCGGACTACCTGGCAGAGCGTATCGCTCAGCGGTCAACCTCGGCCCGTCCCGTTCGGCAGGCGCGAGCGCACTTGCTTCGGGTCGCCACTCCTCGGGAAGCCCGGAGGACGAGCACTCGGACCCGGGCCTTCTCTGTGGCGGCCCCCAGCCTTTGGAACTCCATCCCCACTGAAGTGCGCTCTGCAGAGTCCCTGCTGGCCTTCCGAAAGGCGCTGAAAACCCATCTTTTTCGGGAGGCCTTTGGCGATGCTTAACTGTCTTTTTTTTTTTTCCTTTCGCTCTTTCCCCCCGCCATCGAATCCTGTGCTCACTTTTATCCCTAGTTGAGGTGCTATTGGTTTTATCTGTGTTTAGGGTGCTCTACTGGTTTTATTCGTTTGATCTTTTATTGTAATTTGCTGGCTCTTGCAGCCTTTTGTAAGCCGCTTAGAGTATATATTATATAAGTGGGATATAAATACAATAAATAAATAAATAAATAAATAATATAGCATTCAGTCATTATCCAAGTATCTATACTTAAAGGCAACACGTAATCATAAAAAGGATTACAATAGAAACTGACTGTATTAATACCTTACTATGTAACACTATAAAAGTTAAAATTGAGGTTTAAAAACATATACAAATACAATAAAAATCCCTAAAATGGTATCATCATAATCCTAATTACACAACCTATAAGAACTTTCTATAGTCAACTCAATACTTATATTTCTCACATGTTCCTACCCTCACTTTCATGCTTTCCCCACATAAGTGATAACTTTGTGACTTATGTAATGTTAAATTTCCAGCACATAATAAACTAAAAAAGGGATCTGAAACAACCAAAAGCTTTCTAATTCTCAATTCAGTTGTTAGTGTGTTAAGAAGGCATGGGTTTAAGGAAAGGATTCAATGAAGGCACCTCCATTTGCTTTGAGATTATAGAGGAGGCTGTTCCTAGGTTAGAAACTCCTTTGACTCACTGGAACTAATGGAGGCCTTTACTCACCAAATCCCCACATCAAAGTCTTCTTTAAAGTTTCTTTGCCGAAGCTGTCTCTTTTCCTCCCAGACGCACTATTAATACCATCCTACAATCCTTGGCCAGAGGTGGTGCCTGACATATCAGAAAACTGTTAGGTCTGGAAAAGCCATCTTTCTTATGGGTCTCATATCCCACCCCCAGAGGAAGATTCATCCTTATACAACAGAATTCATAACATACACAGCTACTAATGTCAAAGTATCTGTGAGGATTCTCAGTCATCCAGGTGAGTTTGTCTGGAAGTTGAGTCATGGCAACTGGACTTCTTTTTCTAGAGAGATAGAAACGTTTCGATGCTCATCTAAAACAGCTTCATCAATCACTGCAGTGGTCAAAGTGGCCAATGAAAAGTGGGATATAGTCAACACAATTTGTGGCAGATTGTTTTACAAGATAGTTGTAAGATGAAATGGGGAATTGTTGGTTTTCTAAATACCCACAGCCAGCTTGGCCAACATTAAGGGGTTATGAGAACTGTAGTCTAAAACATTTGGAGGGCCAATGTGTCCCCATCTGCGCTCCTGTAGTAGGGACTGATATCAGCATTCCAAAGTGCCAATAAATGGTGGTAGTAGTGGTGATAAATATTCTTTGTTGGATCAGAAGGTTTTTTTTTTTGAAATGTTCAAAGTCACATGTATTTTTCTTTTCTCGTTAAGAATTAACTGTTCAAATGTGAAGTGTGTGTGTGTGTGTGTGTGTGTGTGTGTGTGTGTGTGTGTGTGTG
>JAHTLZ010000327.1:14067588-14078072 GCA_023846285.1 Phrynocephalus versicolor | reverse complement strand
AAACCAGCACCTCCTCTGCAAACCCCAACTCATCTCAGCACTCATTTTAAACTTGAAAGAAATGCAAACAGAAGAAAGCCAGGATCCTCGTGGGCAAACCTCAGCTCAGCTCAGCACTCAGAAGAATTGAAAGGCATGCAAATAGAAACAAGCCAGCACCTCCTCTGCAAATCCCAGCTCAGCACTCTGTTATAAAATAGAAAGGAATGGAAACAGACAGGAAAAAGAAGGAAACCTCAGCTTCCTACCTTACAAAGTTCAAAAGGTCCAAATCCCTCCACAAAACATGTCCAGAATGGCTCCTAAACACTATTGGAAAAAATGCTCTAACTCCTCCCACTCCTCCACAAACTATGGGGACTGCAATGCATCCTGGATACACTTTTCTTAAAGGCATGATAAAACATTCGTTATCTGAGGCAGCTGATAGGGAACATTTGTTATCCGAGGCAGCCCTATACCTGGAAATATCCATTCGTTATCTGAAAAATTAATTATCAGGGGCATTCGTTACCCAAGGTATTATTCTTTCTGGGTTGGATAAATCAAACGTAAGGTGGATGCACAATTGGCTACAGAATTGTACTCAGGGAGTGCTTATTAATAGCTTCTTCTCTAAGTGCAGTGGATGACTGTAGTAATTATAGACCCATCACCAATGTCCCTATTCTCTTCATGCTACTGGAGAGGGTGGTGGCCAATCAGCTGCTGGTACTCTTGGAAGAGACCAATACCGTTGACCCATTCAAGTATGGGTTCAAGACATGCTACAGCATGGAGATAGCATTGGACACCCACTGGACACCCAATATGATTTTCTGAGGGAGTCTAATGGGACAAAATATCCCTGCCTGTCCTCCTTGACCTCTCAGCAGCCTTTGATACCATCAACCACAGTGTTCTCCTGGGTAGTCTTTCAGGGTTGGGGAATCATTGACTTTGATGTGTCCTGGCTGTTGTCCTTCCTTGGGGACCAATTTAGGAGAGTACAAATAGGGGATATGTTGTCTACTCTTTGGTAT
This sequence comes from Phrynocephalus versicolor, assembly GCA_023846285.1. Lineage (NCBI taxonomy): Eukaryota > Metazoa > Chordata > Lepidosauria > Squamata > Agamidae > Phrynocephalus > Phrynocephalus versicolor. The sequence continues at coordinate 14,077,050 of JAHTLZ010000327.1, read as the reverse complement.
CTCAACTGCAGAGTCTTCCCATTGCTATTTAATAGAGACTGCTGTGGTCTGCTCCATTTCATTCTATCTCAGGCAGATCACCCAGCAGTGTCTCTCACTGGCTCCCTCCCTATGCTGGTCCATGCAGTGGCATTTTTGAGGTTAGACTACAATAATACTCTCTACTAGATATGGGCACGAAACGAACAATTTTTCATTTCTGTTTTTGTTCTTTTGTTTCGTTACGTAACAAAATGACAAACGAATTTTGTCTCTTAAATGAAACGAAACGAACAGAAACACCAGAAATTTAATCCGAATTTAATCCGTTCTGAATGCATGCTCTTAAGTCAAACTCCTCTTAAGTTAGGGTACATATCTAAAAAGTTGAAAACATAAGTTAAAAAATTAAAAAAGGAAAAAAAATTGTACGTCGAGCAGACCATATCTAAAATGTGTAAGACAGCAGTTAAAATGCCAACAGTTTTCCGCTCTTAAGTTGAATTGCTCTTAAGTCAAACTGCTCTTAAGTTGGGGTACCACTGTATTTCAAGAACTGGTTATTTAGACAAGCGATCCAGACTACTCCACCAACAGAATGCAGGGAAACCTTCTTGAATACTGTACCAGTGGGTTATTCTACTTAAGGAAACTGCTATTGGAGTTTGTATGTAATATGTCTATACCTAAATGTATGTTTTTAAAAGCCTGGAGATTCAGTTCTTCAAAAGGCCTCTGGTTTTGATGCGACACATTCTCCTACTCTGTTTGTGATTCACAACGCCAGCAGAAAATATGAATGCCAAACTATGCGTAGCAAAAGGCAGCCTGGATGTTAAAAGCTAGTGTCAGTCGTCAAGACTGTCTTCAGGATACCTTATTAAATTCTTCCTTAATTACTATAAATTAAGGTGCCAGCTGACCACTCATAGTTTGAGAAATGGATGACAGTAGAAACACTCATTTTTGTTCAAGCATCTGAAAGAGGCTCTTATTTCTTGTTGATCTTACGGCTGTGTTTCTGGAAAAGGCAAGCGCTCCTCTGTTTAAAAAAGGAAGGCCAAAGGAGAGTTAGGTGCCAAAAGGCAGCATCATTTTCACATTGTGTTCCTCTGTTTGAACTAGCTCGTCTCTGTATTTATTCCTGCTGGGAGAAATGTTGGAGGAGGTCACATGACAAAGTGTGTGCCATTCTCAGCTGCTGATCCATCACTCTATGGCTCTTTATTGGCTTTCTTTTTTTAAAAAAAAAAGTTCACATTGTGGGGTCCTTGAAGCAAAAATGAAATAAGTTTATTAAAGAGTACAGCAACACTTCTTTTGCTTTGAATGCATGTGTTGCTTCGTATGTGTGTGCCAACAGCCATTCAATACAGTGGGTGGTTTGACAAAAAAAAAAAAAAAAGCTGTAGCCTTGACAGCCCCTTCAATTTCTCTTCTCTCCCTGCTTCTTTGGAACACACACACACACACACACACACACACACACACACACACACACACACTTTTATGTGCAAAAGGTCAGGGACTATATTTATCACAATCAAATACACCCTCTGATGATGAGAAGCTATCTTCTTTTTGACAACATAGTTTCGGAGAGAGGACAAAATCTAATTACATGAGTTTTTCGATTACTAGCGTTAAAGTAAGCCCAACTGCCCTGAAAATTGCTTGCCACCTTCCTAGAGATTATTAATATTAACTTTTGAACTGCTGAACTGGAAGGGACCCGATGGATCATCAAGTCCACCCCCCTCTCAAGGAGGCACAGAGGGGAACTGAACTCCCAGCCCTTGGCTCTACAACCAGAAACCTAAGCCACTGGATCTAAAAATGTTTACCATACTAGGATTAACTTTTCCAGGACTGGCAGGAATAATATGCTTATTATATAAGATCATAACTTGGGGTGAAGGACAAGAAGTCAGAATAAATAAAATTTCCATACATTCGTTTTTAAATTGGCAGCTATAGGCTGCTTTCACACGACCCCTAAAATCCGCTGGTAACTTAAATGCAGATTCCCCCAACCAGAGATCACGTGGTTTTTGTCCTGGTTGCAGTATTCCCACCCTCCTGCACTCTGATTCTATTGCTTCTGTCTGCTGTGAGGGGAGAGAGGAAAAAAATGGATGCTCACCTCCGCCTGTGGTTAGGGATTCCTGTCTGTTAAAAGGGGGGGGGACAACAAAAACAAACAGAAGGCAGAGGAGGGCCAGGCATGCAATGCTTTAAAATCCACATAGGATTTTACCTCCTCGAGACCAGGTACTTCTAAAATGCACTGGGCCATGCTTCAGTGGGCGTGGTCATACTTAATTTTTTTAAAAGTCCGCTGCTGGTGGGAAAACAATTTTATGCTCTGCATCTGTGAGCACTTTGCAGCGGATTTCAGGGGCCGTGTGAAAGCAGCCATAGTTATTTTTTCCTGATCAGCTATAACCCTGAAACTAATTCCCAGCCCAGTTAAGTGCTGTAGAATTCAGCAAACAGTGCAGGCAAAACTGAAACATAGGCCTGCCATAGTGTGCTTGAAAAGGGCACAACCCCCCTCCGGTCAATCAGAACCAATGGATCTGCAATCACACTTGCCAAGTTGGCCAAGGAACTGGAAAGGGGGTAAGAGGAGGAGTAAGAAGGCCAGATCTAAATCACTCTCAGCCAAAGTTCACAGCCACTATGTAGTAGAATCCTAGGCCACTACCGCACTTCCTTGATCAGCTGCTTTTTATTTTGCATCACCTTCTCTCCTCCCGTAGTCGCGTGGTTGCTACAGCGGTTTGGCAGTCTGCACTTCAGTGGTTGCTTAGCAATCGGCTTCCCCATTCACATTTGGCTGGACCGCTTTAAACTACGACAGGGAAACGGCAGAAACAGGGGGGAACTGAAAAAAGATGGCGTAGTATGTCTGCAAATACAACCAAATCGCTTTAAAAGGGGGGTGCAGGAACTGATTTAAAAAAAAACACTACCCCCAATGGTCGTCGCAAGAAAAACTGACACAGCGGTCAAAAATGGGCATGGCCATAGAAAAATAGGATTGTAGAGTTGGAAGGCACCACATGGGCCGTCAAATCCAGCCCTATCAATTGCAGAATAGCCACATCTAAAGAATCCCTGATATGGCCTCTGCCCAAAAATCTCCAGTGAAAAAGAGTCTCCCACATCCTTACTCACCCTCACACACACACACACACCCTTAAGGTGTAACCAATTGCTTGCCAGTGCCCATTTTTCATCATGTGAGCCTTTTCACTTGGAAGAAATGTCATCATGCAAATATCCAAACTAGAGATGGGCACGACTCAAAAAAATTGTGTTTTGTTTGTTGTTTGGTCGTTTAGGGGTCCGTTTCGATTCTTTTCCGTTTTTGTGAGGGGTTTTTTTGCAAAAAAATTGTGTTTCGTTTCGTTATGTAACGACCCGAAAAAACTAAAATGAAAACAAAAACGAAAAATTGCTGTTTCGTTACCATTTAGCACAATTCAATGTATTTGCCGTAACGAAAACGAAGCGGTCAACAAAATTTTTCATGTTTCGGGTCATTTCGTTTCATTTTGGAGTCAAAATTCGTTTTTCGTTTCATTACGTAATGAAACAAAAAAATGAAAACGAAAAGGAAAAATTGCTCGTTTCGTGCCCATCTCTAATCCAAACCTTTCCTGACACCACCACCGGGAAACTAGTTTTTTGACTTCATTATTCTCCATTCTTTTGCTGGGCCATGGCTTTCAACAGCAAGAGTGATGGACACACGCATACCCCAGTTCAACTCCAGGGTCCTACACCTTCCCTTCCAGAATCTTGTAGTCTATTGCAATAAACTGAAGACTGTGTCTAGCGGCATCCTCTCCCCAACCCCCCCCCTCCATGTGGATAAGAAGGAAGAGGCAATGGTCTGTGAGTTTAATGATTCTGGGCAAGCTTTCCGTGACATCTTTGATCTTCATGCCAGGGAGCTAGCATTCATCTTGAGTCATCCTTTTCCTCTCAACAGGGATTCATGTATTATCACCATGTGCCTTTTCTTCCTCAGGGGAGTAATAAGCATCCTTAGGTCCACAATGTCTTTCACAGCAACTTTGGTGCTGCCTGCTTTCTATGGTTCCTCTCAAAATCCCTGTCGATGGAGGTGAAAGAACAAAAGTTGTATTCACACAGCAAAAAAAAAAAAAAGATTCTGGATTGTCCTTGTTTAATCTCAGTTTGGTTATTTTTGGGAAACACACATTATACCTCACACTCCCTCATCCCCACCGCTCTGAATCCACGACAAATCTGAGAAGTTGAAGACCAACAACACCTTTTTTTGTTTCACATTATATCCTGCATAATCATGCCAGTTTGATGTGTGACCCTGTTCTCTCAGAATATATATGTTGCTGGTGCCACCTTTGCCCCCACCCCACCCCAGTGGAGTCCTGTGGCATTGGTTCACCTGTGAACTGTTATTTCTTTCTTTGTTTGTTTGTTTTGAATTGATTTTATTTCATTTTTTGCCATTGGGTCGGCCCATCTTTGCATCATTCTGATGCACTTTCACTTAAGTTCTGAGTACGCTGCTAAACAACATGCATCTGACCTCTTGACAGAGGATATCAATCACATGACAGGACTGAGCAACAGACCATGACCAGACAAATTCAAATTAAAAGGAAGGCATTTTCCATGTGTGAATGCAGCCTCAAGTCTGGTGCTCTTCTCCCAGTGCCTCGGACACACAGTTTGTACAGAGGTCCCTGGATAGCTCTTCCTTGTCCAGTTCTTCAAAGTCATTATCTGTGTGGAGGTCATGGAGGTTCAGAATCATTATCCATGTTGAGTGCCTGATATTGATTCTGTAGTTCCAAAGATAAAATAATCCTGCTTCTTTGAGTCACATTCCTCAAAATACATTCCTCCTACATTAGGTATTTTTCTTCTTCTCTATAGGCATCTCATCTCTGTTGGAAAGTCCACTGAGCTTTATCCACTAATACTACATTTTCCCTGGTAAGCCAAAGTGAGAAGATTGGGGACACAAGATGATAGATTTCCTCTTCTAGAAAGGGAATTGAGTCACACTTGTTTCTGGTATAGCTTCCTAGTGCTTTAATTGGGAAGACAAACACCTTACAGATGTTGCAGGTCACTGCCAATGGTCTTTAGACATCCATGCAGTGAGCCCCACCACTCCCGCCTTTTGTGGAGTCAGAAGGTACCCTTTGTCCATCGACTCCACATTGTTCAGCTTAAGCTCAACAGGGTTTATTGGACCCTGAGAAGGAAAGACAGCAACTCCAGGTGCAGTGGACACCACTTGCCCTTGTTCAGTTTCTGCTTGGTCCAGGCCATGAGTTAAGTTCACTGGGGGCAACATATCCTTGATGTCTTTCAGTGGATGTCTCCCCAGGAGACTGGAGATAAGGGCCCTGAGGAAGGTCAGCTTATAAACCTGCCCTGAGGGCAAGGCTTGGGGCTCAGCAGCATCAGGTGGTGGTGTAATGAAGGAGGCTGGTGCTACAGAGTGTTTTACTGGCATTCTTTCTGTCTCCAGCATCATCTCTGGCTAGTAGAGATGGGCACGAAATGAGCAATTTTTTGTTTTTTCAGTTTGTTATGCAACGAAAATGAAAACGAAAATTTTTCAAAACAAAACGGAAACGGAAATGAAAAATTTTGCTGTGTTTTTCGTTTTCGTTGCGGCAAATACATTGAAATGAAAAGAATGCTAACGAAACAGCAATTTTTCGTTTCCGTTTTCGTTTTTTCGGTTCGTTACGTATGAAAACAAAAACGAAAAATTTGCAAAAAAACCCAACGAAAATGGAAACGAACCGAAATGGACCAATAAACGACCAAACGACAAACGAAATACCATTTTATTGAGTTGTGCCCATCTCTACTGGCTAGTCATGGGGCCCAGTTCACCTGGAACAGGCTGACTGAGGTGGTCGCAGTGACCAGGCCAGGCACAGCTGCCCAAGCTGGTTCTCTCAAATGAACTGGCCTAGTTCTGAGGTAAGGCAGAGTTCTTCAAGGGATCTTTATGGTAGATGTCGCACCAGTCACACCTGGGATCGGGTGACTCCTCAGCACTGAAACCTTCTTCTGCTTCTTCCTGGGCATCTTCTCACTTCCATTCTTCCTCCAGATCTGATGACTCAGTTCCCATATTAGGGCCCAACTTCATCCTTCACCATTTCATCTGGTGTATCAGTGCACGGAACTGCATGGTATTTAAAATCATGATGAGGGTAGCACTATGTTTTATATTTCTTTTTTTCAGTTGGCTGTCCCAATTATGCAGATTCATTGTCTCGAGGGAAGCAGAATGATGGACAGATCTGCCATCCCACCTTTTTCAGTGGAACCCCTTCCCTCCACCTAGTTCCCTTTGTCTCCGGCTGTGTGCGCCCACGCGGAATGTTCCTATGCTCTGCACATCAGCTGCTGACAAGCTTCCTTTCACCCACCCAGCTCCTCCTTCCCTTCTGCAAAAAGGCAAGAAAGAAGATGGTTTCGCCTTCTCCCCCCTAAATGCTGCTGTCACTGCCTGGGATGTGTCTGGCAGCTAAGTCCCTGCTCCTAACACCAGCGGCCATCTCAGAATGTGAAAGGCAAAAACATCTGTGCCAACAGATTAAAACAGAGAAGCCAGGTAGCCCTTGGCTCCTAGCTGGGCAATGACACAAAAACATAGATACAAATCATGGATTCTGATTACTTTCTATGATTTTTAAATGCAATGCCCCCCCAACCACAGTCAAAACATTGGTCTTATCTGTGCCCACAGACTATCTTGCAGAAATCATTGTGTGGCCCAGTATTTGGGTTGAGAAGGAGACCTATTATTGGACAGTGCTGTGGGGCAAATCCCATGTAAAAATCATGCAGACCCTTGAGGATCCATGCCTTGGACTGGAGGTTTGTAGGAACAGATGAGACAGCATTTGATGGTGGTTTGGGAAGGATCCCGTACCTAAATCATAGGAAATCATCTCTTCCTTCTTGGCATTCCCATCCCTTTCTCCTCTCCCTCCCTCTTTCCATCCCACAATCTCAAACAAATGTCTCCCTCTCTGCTAAGCTGCTTCTGAATCAGTGACCAAGGGATATAGCAGTCAAGTAGAAGGGTAGAGGGGGAAAACACTTGAAATGCCAACAGAGGCATTCAGGTATGGCCTATTGGTAGAAATTAAATCATTTCAACATCCAAGATAAATAAATGATCCACTGGAGGAACAGTAAAAAATTAAAAAAAGAAAACCACCATGATTCCCTCTTAAAATAACTTACTCTTCCATGAGTGCCATGTATTCACCTTTTTAAAACATCAGTTTTAACCATGGTGTAACTGATTCAGCTATGGTTCTCGTCAAGGTGTTTGTGTACTTTGTTCCAAGTGGCACAAGAGCAATAATCACATGCACCAACTGGATTTTTTTTCTTTTTTCCCTCTCCTCCTACCATGTTCTTTGCTACAGTGATGTTGGCCCTATCCTATGTGGTGCAGGAGCAAGAATAAGAGGCACCTTGGTCTTGTAATCCTGTCAGCAACCGTGCAAAACCTGGGAATTAACTTTTTGTTCTGCCCAACCTCTATGACAGGCCTGCCCAACAGGTAGACCGCGGGCTACTGGTAGCCCACGAAGGGTTCAAAAGTAGCCCGCCGGCCATCAGTTAAAAAAGTGAGAGGATAAGTTCTCCATTCCTCCCTTCCCCATCCCAAGGACCACCACTGCCCCAGCAAATTTCTGGGTCTGCCAGCCCACTGTCCCAGCTAAGCAGGGCAGTTCAAGGGCCATGGCGCATTGGAATCTGTTCCCTCCAGAACAGATTAATTGTTTTCAATCCATTCCTATGGGAAACTGCTGCTCTACTTACAAAAGTTTTTACTGATGAGCATATGCTCAGAACAGATAAAATTCATAAGTAGAAGTTTTAGTTAGTAGCCCTCAGGCACTTTGGGCTGGAAAAAGTAGACCTTGACCTGTTCAAAGTTGAACAGCCCTGCTCTATGACATCACATGACATGGCAACCATCTATCCAGATCTCAACTTTTTGGCCCTGAAATTTTAAGAAATGGGATGCTGCTCTCCTGGCAACCTTAAATTTGGAGTTATAGTCCCAATTCCCAAAATCCCACTTTTTTCATCTCTGGGTGCCCGATCCCCCAGCCTAGTGATGGCCAGGTGCACATATCCCCCCTGGGGGGGGAGGAGCCAAGGCTAGCTCTTGAATAATTAAAATTAGATCTACATTTATATAACTTTATAAATGTTTCAGTTCTCCTCACCTGAAATTGCAGATAATAATTGCTTCCCTTGTTGAAGAATTAACAGGTTTAATAAAAGAGGAAGAAGTACCGAAGAAGGTTATTTTGATTAAGAATCCTATGAATAAGAGTTTGCCCCATTCATTGTTGGTTTCCGTGCCCAACACTGGGTCTATTTTAGGATCTTCCATCAATGTCAAATGGCAAACAAGCTGTCACTGGAAAAGTATCCAGACAATGCGATGCGGGCTGCCACAGTATCATATATCGTTATAGTTTGCCAGTGCTGCAGTGATGTTCTTCACGAGCTGCAGGCAGATATGTCAGAGTAGCTGTTTTGGACTGTCATACCTATCAAACTTAATATTGAACATCCACTAGCCTTGCATACATTCTGGACAACACACATCAAAATATGTATGACTTTCCATATGGGGGAGTGGATGAAAGAGCAGGAGCCCACTGCGAACCAGAATGAGTCTGACAACTTTAAGAGATGAAAAGTTGTGAATTCAGCGTACAGCCGGCTATGCCCACACATCCAGACATTTGGCTAAAGCAGTTGCTGAACTGCCTCGTGAACAAACATGCATGAATTAAAGTATAAGTCTCTCTTCAGGCAAGCAACTGAGCTATGCTTATGCAAAGATGATAAAATGCCCTCTGGGCACAGTATAGAATCCTCCCATGCGTTCTGACACTAATTGCCAAGAAGTATTCTGCATTCCATCTTTAAAATGCCCGACAGATGATGCATCATTAATAGAAAATATACTTTAATTATTGAAATCCGCATCTCTCTCTCTCTCTCTCTCTCTGTTTCTCTCTCTCTCTGTGCATATGTGTGTGTGTGTGTGTGTGCATGTGTGTGTCCACATCTAGGCCAATTATGAAATCTAGCAAGTATCAGAATGCAGCACAATGGCAGTGGAACAAGCTTTATGCCTGGAGCTCAGTTACTGCAAGGTAAAGAAGGGAGAAGCAGTGACTTATTTTTATCACCTCTTTCCCCAACCTGCCCCCAATCAGTTACCTTGGTTCTAAGTAACAATGCCCATGTGCAGAGAAGCAAAGAATATGCTGCAGCACATCCCTTGTTCTCATTAAATTAGATTGTGAGACGTGTGGATGATAAATTTTCCAGACTGTGAGATTTCTCACCTGTAGCTTGAAAATACAACTCTCTCTCTCTCTCTCTCTCTCTCTCTCTCTCTCTCTCTCT
>JAHTLZ010000327.1:14053311-14067578 GCA_023846285.1 Phrynocephalus versicolor | reverse complement strand
CTCTCTCTCTCTCTCTCTCTCTCTCTCTCTCTCTCTCTCTCTGGGGTTCTCCAATTTGCTTCAGATATTTAAAATTCCACCAAACAAGGCAGCCACGGCCATTATTGTGCGCAGCTGGCATTATTTGTGTTGCTCAGATTATTTGTGCAAAAATCATCCTTGCAAATGTGAGGGCGACCACTGAGGCTGACAGGAAGGATCTTGTTGTTTCCCAGGTGAGAAATAAAAAGGTGGTTTCTCCTTTTCACACATACCAAGGAGAGGGAGGAGGAGGAGGAGGAGGAAGAAGCAAGTCTTTATGTAGTACATTTCTTCAGACTGCTGTGAGAATTATTGGTCTGTCCCGGAGTTGGAAGCCTGCCACCACTGGGCCAGAGTCCAGTTTCCAGTTTCTGCTTGACATATCCAGTTGGCCAGTCCTGGGCAGCATTGACACCCAAGACCCCAAAACAGCCTGTTACCTTCCAGCTTTCAATTAACAAATGCATTACTCATCGGACAAACTCTGATGTTCAAATATCTTCATTGTATCCCTATAAAAGCTCTTTGCCTGATTAGCTTCAGCCCTCTGTTACTGTCATGATGAATAGCATTTCAGGCTGCAAAAATTTATTGGTTCCTAGAGACATCCAGAACTTTCCTACAGCTCCTTTGCGGGCGGAGTTCAAATGGAAAAAGCCACAAGTGCTAGAGCTTGTCACGGCTAGCAATCCACCAGAAGCAAGAGGGTACAACGATCTGATTTCTTTTTCTACCCAATATTGGAGAGGTAAAGAAGAGCTAACTTAATTAACTCTTGTGCCCTGAGGCTAGAAGCTGCCATTCATTGTCAACAGATATGATCGGTTCCAAATTTCAGTAGCCATTCTGCCAGATGTCTTTTCTATTAGAACAAAAAGTTCATGCGAATATAGATAATGAGTGGGAAACTTTGCCAAGCCATCAATTCCTCTTCCATGGATCGGTTTCACTGGTTTCCAACCTCTGCATGCAATTAACATCCACGTTGGTCAAAATAGCTCGTGGCTCAGAAAGGTCAACAGGGACATGGAGTTGGCTTGTCTCCCCTGCCAACGAACGTTTCAATCATTTTTTAAAAAAAGGCATGAGACCATTTTGGTCGCCTCTGTCCCAAAATGTAAGAAATGTCAACTGTATTTCTAGACCAGATGTCTTCCAAATAACCGAAGGTGTTTTACATTGTATAAGCAACAGCCCCCAAGTTACTGAAGGGCTGGTGTTTTTGGAGGAAGCTACATGGCTCCTTCCCAGGAGGCAGAGTGGCAGTACAAAGGATCTTGGACATGTCAGGAGATTGAGCAGGCAGTATCTTTACCCAAAGGCCGCCTGGGTTGCATGATTCAAAACCAGCCCATTTGTGAGGCTTTAAAAACAGGAAAACACCGCTCTGAAGCCATCATCCAGTTTTTTAACCCTCTCCCATCCACTGTTCCTTTATAATTTGGGCTGGGATTTTTTTAAACACGTGAAAGAAGTTCTGTGCATTCTCTCACAGCCTTGTTGGTAATGGAAGTAGGAGGACATATCAAGTAGAGGGTGGGAGGGTCAGAGAGGTGCTTGACCCTCCCTAGTGGATCCTGTATAAGAGGATGAGGCAGGCAGACATTATGAGGCCCAGATCAGGATATTTTTTTTTCTTTCTTTTTCTTTTTTCCCCTTCTCTTTTTCTCGCCATCGACTCTCACGCTATGAGCGTACTGACCTAGCAGCGAGGTTAGACTATAACAAGGGCGCCTAGATCTATGCTGCGATTTTAATTATATGTTTTGATTGTCTTCTTGTGTGTTTTTATTGATTGTTATGTATTTGCTGATATGTTTCAGCTCTGTAAGCCGCCCAGAGTTCCCGTGGGAAGATGGGCGGGGTATAAATTCAAAAATAAATAAATAAATAAATAAATAAATAAATAATATTGTGAACACTCTAGGGGTGCTAGAAGGGGCCACACAATGGCAAGTGCCCAGATGTGGACCCAGTTTCTGGTCAACTTGGTGTGGGTGTGACCCCGTCCTGTGCTACAGAGCTGGCGGTGACTGGATTCCCTGGCACAAACTCCATAGGTTCAGTGTCAGGGGTTAAACACACAGGAGCTATAGCTTTCACATGACTACTAAAATCCGCAGCAAACTTTGATCCCGATCACCTCCCGGAGCGGTCATGTGGTTGATGTTGCAGATCGGGTGTTCCCATGGTCGTGTTTTGAAAATCTGCAGCTGATCTGATCCCACGACTGAGAACCACAGCAAAGGCACCATAATGGGGGTGAAAAGGTTTTGGTGTGGATTATCCGTGTTCCCACAGACTCGAGTAACGGATTAAAATCCGCATCAGAACAGTGACAAGCATATTACTACCTTGAGATCAGGTACTTGTAAAATGTGCTGTGTCGCACTTAAGTAGGCGTGGTTGCACTTTATTTTTTAAAAAGTCTGCTGCTCGTGGGAAAACAATTTTATGCTCCGCATCTGCGAGCACTTTGCAGCAGATTTTAGTGGTCATGTGAAAGCAGCTTTATTAGCAGTTGTAATAGAGCCTGGCAGGATCCTTGGGAGATGCAGGTTGAGGTGCATCCACCAGTCTTTGGGCACTCTCTTCCTCTTTAGAGTTCTCTGTTAAACTGTTCACATTCGCCAGGGTGAAACATCACCCAGCTCAAAGGGAGTTTATACTGTACTCAACAAAGAATCTGACTGACCAGCCTGTCCCTTCTCCTTCCTCCTCCCATGCCAGGATGATGACTTGGGGAGGCCCAGCTGTCTGTTGACAGTTGACCTTCGAGCTGAGAGAAGCCACACTGCTCCCTTAGCTCTCCCTGAATGCAGTACATCTTCTGGGGCATCAGCCCAGCTCCTGTCTCCCTCTTCTTCTTCCAACCAGATTCCAAAAGCCCTGTTCTTCCTCACTCTTGCCTGACTCCTTGTTTCAAGTGTTCCTCAGCAAGTTGATTCTCTCCTAACAGCTGCCTTCCCTTCACCCTTCCTCGTGCCAGACAGATGAAGCTGTTTGGATGAGCAGCGAAACATTTCTATCTCTCGAGGCAAAGATTTCCAGTAGCCATGACTCAACTTCCAGATTGTGGCCAGTTTTACTTCCCAACCTCGAGTGCTTCTGTGATGATTTCATACCCACCTGTAATCTGACTGTTTGGGTGACTATAATGGTTTATAGTCCAAGATGTCTGATGCAGAAAGGAAATGGGAATAAATGAGGAGCAGAGTAAGGGGGAAATCACACAGCCTTTCATCATATTGTCTAATGAATCAGAAGGAGATAACATTCAAATCAAAGAAGATCATCCTGGAGGTAGCTGGGGAAGAGCGAAATGGAAATTATTAGAGCAACAATGGAGGCATCCTTGTTATCACATCTCTCACAAAGCAGGGATGATCTGTTTTTGACACTGCAAATCATAAGGACTACAAGTCCAAGAATTTCCAGCCTGCATTTCCAACAATAAAGGACTGTGAGAGTTGTAGTCCAAAATATTTTCATTGTGGAAAAAGTCACCACCCCTGCCCTAGCTGTTAGAGAGAGAAATTTCTTCAGATTTCGCTCTGAGCCCACCTCAGTTTCAGTTGCATATCAGTGGCATAATGCAACATAACAGTGCTAGTATGCATTTTCTCTGTGCCAGCAATATGCTGTATTTAAGCCAAACCAATTCCCAGGTGAAGTAAAACCAGAGCACAAAAAAGAGAAGTAAAACTTTTCCATTGTGAGGGTAACCTTCTTAAAATATGCAGCTTGGGGAGACAAATGCTTGCTAGATGAGGAAGATTTTGAATCAGTGGATGACAAAAACGAATAGTAACTAAAGATGGGCACAAATCACTGGAAAAGAATTCCTTCAGTGGCTCTTAGGCGGTTACTTCACGTCCTCCTTTGTTCCGCGACTAGTTTTGTACCGTGACAGCATTGGTTGTGGTCCACATGGTTTTGTCCCATTTTCAGTATCCCCATGGTCATGATAACTTGTCTCGTGACAAGTGTTACCTCACGGCCTTGTACCATGACAAACACTAAATTTGTCTAGCTTCCTTTTTCCTTTTTTGGTGGGGGGGGGCTTAAAAATATTTTTTGATATTTTGCTTCTGAAAAATCAAAATAAAATAAAAAACCCGGACACAGTTTTCTGAGAGAAATGAATGTTTTCTTGCGTGAAAGTGACACAGTGTCATGTCTCGGAACAGAAAGCGGGAACAAAGAGTGACAAGGGAAAGCCCTACCCCAGCACCAGGTACAGTCTTGTCGCGCTTAGCACCCATTCTGGGGGCGTGGTCAAGACAAATTTCAGTAGTTGTGTGACGGACGTGAAGTAACTTTTTTGTACCACTCCTAAGCGCAACACTAACAGAGACGAACTGGACGTGAAGTAACCACCAAAAGGAGAAGGCAGACACAAAAACTTTGATGAGAGATAACCTCTGAAAAGAAACACAGCTTGTGGAGACAGTGAATTTTGAAGGGATGTGTGTGTGAGGACTCCCTTGCTCAGACCGTCAGTACCCTTAGACAAACATAATTTCGATATTAAAAGTGGGCTGATGGAAGTCAATGAACACAGCTACAACAAGCATCGTCAAGTCTTTTGCACACGTATCAGTATAAAAATGTCACAGTATTAATCAGGCATGTTTTTCTACTGTCTCCTCTGAAGACTTGCATTCAACTCTTATCTCTGACAATTCACTCAAATAAAGTTGGAGTTTGATCATCCTTATGCCCTTGGGCGTTGATATCTATTTTTACCATTGAGTTTCTGCTTCCTGTTAATGTGCTTGATCAATCAGTCTGGGGACATGGTTCTCTTCCAAAGTATAATTAAAAGGCAGACATTCCGAAGCACATGCTGGATGGAAAATATCAGAGCACAAAAGCACACGACGTGGGTATGGGTGTCCATTTTGCTCTGCCCACATTAATGTTGCATTCACATTACTCATGAATACGACATGTGTGTCCCTCTCAAAGCTGCTTATTCAGTGGAACAGCATGACCATCCGAGATGGACGAAATCTAACATTCTTTAGTCAAGGGTGTACAATAGCTGCATTCCCCCACTAGAACCAAGACCATCTGTGATGTGATGATACTTCATCTGTGCCCTATTCTATTGCAAAGTGATAACAGGAAGAATAATCCTTCAGGTTGGGGCTGATGGCCCTCTCTGTGAATTTACTTTCAAGCTCTTATATGGTTAATGACCTGGTAATACAGAGGCAAAGGAGAGGAATAATATATATCGGATTCCCCTCAGTGAGTTTCCATGGCTGATTCAAACCCAGATCTCCTAAGTCCCATTCTATTACTTTGTCCACTAAACCATACCAGATTTTCTCTACTGACTGGGGGATTGTGGGAATTTAATTGAATAAAATTCAGTTAGAAAAAGTTACTTTTTAGAAATACAGCTCCCAGGAAACTCCCACCAGCCATGGCCAAGTTAATGTTGAAGAGTAGAGATGGGCACGACTCAAAAAATGGTGTTTCGTTTGTCGTTTGGTCATTTAGGGGTCCGTTTCGGTTCGTTTTAGTTTTCGTGAGGTTTTTTGCAAAAAATTTCATTTTCGTTTTGTTAGGTAACGAAACAAAAAAATGAAAACGAAAATGAAAAATTGATGTTTCGTTACCATTTAGCACAATTCAATGTATTTGCCGTAACGAAAACGAAGCGGTCGACAAATTTTTTTGTGTTTCGGGTCGTTTCGTTTCATTTTGGAGTCAAAATTTATTTTTCATTTCGTTACGTAATGAAACGAAAAAACGAAAACGAAAATGAAAAATTGCTCATTTCGTGCCCATCTCTATTGAAGAGCTTATTATTAAACTTCTAACTTGATTAGCAAAAAGGAGTAAGAGCCGATCACTTTATCTTTTTTCAGTGGTCCTCATTTTATTCCCAACATAAAGAAAAATCAAAATCTGAGAATTTATAAGCTTTATATATATTCATAGCATGAATTAAATGCTCACAGAGTGTTTGTGGGATAGGAATTTACTTAATCTGGATCTACCCTACTGCTTCGTAAGCAATTCAGCTTAGGGCAAAGTCTGTTTCTCTTTACCTATCTGTAGCATGTTATTTGAAATGCAACATATGCTTTACTAAAGCTACACTGAGCATCCAGAATGCCATGTCTGTCTGTCTATCTGTCTTTGTCTCTGTCTCTGTCTCTGTCCCTCTCTGTGTGTATTTTGGTAGCACCAAACAAATGAAACTTTTAAAATTACTGCTGGGAAGACCCACTTTGGAGCTTAATAATTCTGCCCCCTGAACACCAAGGCAGCTCCCCAGTTCTAATTCAATTCGTATCATTTCGTTTTGTTCCCCCCAAAATTCATTAGTAATGAAATGAAATAAAACTACTAAAGAAATTGAATGGAACGGAATGAAACACTGTTTTTGTTTTTCATTTTGTGCCCCTCTCTAATTATAAGACATCACTAAAATGCACTAGAAAAAAAAGGAAAAGAAGTCCCTTAAGAAATTGTGACCATCACCAGAAGGTTCTGACCAGTAAGGTACATGTTATGTCACTTGGGAACTTTATCCTGGTATGAGCATTACATTTATTTTAATATGTTGTGGTCGAATATGACTTATGCAGTGACATACAGCTTTGCTACATTGCATTATCAATGAAAAGTGAAATCTACCCTACAACAGCTGAGCTGTCACTCAATCAGAATTACTTATATGTTGGTCCAGTCTTAACACAGTTAAAGACAGTATTCAAAATTCTTCTTTAAAAACAGATATCAGGCCCTTAAAAGGAGTTGCCCAATTTTGTCCAGATTTGGTATAGAGCAAACATCATCTCCATTCAATTTTCCTAATATGGTGAATCAAGACATTCAAAAGATTTGTTTGGACTTCTCCCTGCTATCAGAAATGACTTACTGAATGTTGATTTTTCTGGTTGTGCAACCTCAGAGGTGCACTTTCATGTACCTATAATGGGGGGGGGCAGAACAAAATCCCCCCATCAGTGATCATGTCACACATGCATGTTTAATTACCACTGGAGCCATACATGCATAGTTCCCCTGACCCTGTTCTATTTCTGTTTTATACAAATCCTCAATTCTCCAGCTTTTTGTAAACTTAATTTAGTTTTCCCCCTGCTGATTTGGGGCAACGGGGAGTTGCATCTGAGTCTTAAAAAACCGAAACCTCTCAAGCACATTTATTGGGTTATTAACAGGCAGTGAATAAAGCAGAAATAACTGTGCTCCAAAAACATCTAATTTATAGCTCATCTTCACAATCAGGATTCAGAACAGGTTGCGGTTTGGTAATGAATTTCGTAGCTCTGATCAATGGCCTCCTAGTGGCTGGCTACACAAGGAGGTCAGCCCCCAGAAGAGTGGAGGAGGACAACATGTCACAAAGTCAATGAATCAACCATTTTTACTGAGGAGGCATCGTTCAAGATACCACCCTGAGTGGCCCCATGTCTACAAACAATCTGCCTACTATATTAGGAAGATACACCACATGAGCTAAGTCTCAAATAAATGCCTGGCAAATACACATTAGGGGAGAAAAGTTCTAGTCAATCATTGTAGATGCTTTTTCAAGTGCAGATGCAACTGTGTCTCCCACCATGGACAGGCAGCATCACAATCTTGTGTAGACAGATGCCCTAAAAGTAAACCCCTTATTGCATTCAGTGGGCCTTGCTTCTTAGCAGACATGGATAAGATGGCACTGAGGATATGAAAACTCCTTTTTCCTATGCATTTGCATGCTTTGCCTTTAAGACCCTCACACTATGTTGCCTAAGGTCATTAAGGGAACAAACGGATGGACTAAGAATGTAAACCAGGGGTCTCCAAGTGGCAGCACAGGTTGTCCGCTAATATCTGAACGTTGGGACATCTCCAAAGGATCAAGAGTCGAACAATCCCACCCTGCTTTTTGGAAGGTTTCTTCCATGCCCACACAGATCAAAAAAGCCACCCTGTAGTGTCCTTCAAAAGCAAAATGTGACAGTAATACCCAAGGAATGACCAGAAACAATGGTAGCTCTGCGAGAACTTGTTCCTTTGCAGGGCATCTTTGCCTGCCCGATCAA
Organism: Phrynocephalus versicolor; assembly: GCA_023846285.1. Taxonomy (NCBI): domain Eukaryota; kingdom Metazoa; phylum Chordata; class Lepidosauria; order Squamata; family Agamidae; genus Phrynocephalus; species Phrynocephalus versicolor. The sequence goes on along the minus strand of JAHTLZ010000327.1, from coordinate 14,059,479 downwards.
AGGGGTGAGAAAGTTGCACAGCTGCTACGGTGGCTGCAAGGGCAGGGAGTAGAGATGGGCATGACTCAGAAAAAAATTTTCATTTTTGTTTTCGTTTTCGGCTAGGGGCCGTTTCGTTTCGTTTCCGTTTTCGTGAGCTAATTTCAAAATTTTTCATTTTCGTTTCGTTACGTAACGAAAATGAAAAAAACGAAAATGAAAATGAATTTTTTTTGCGTTTCTCCCCATTTAGCTCCATTATGTGTTTTTCCAGTAACGAAAAACGAAAATTGGCTCAAAATTAGTCGTTTCGTTTCCGTTTTGGGTCCATTTTTGAACCGTTTTTCGTTTTCGTTTTGTTACGTAACGAAAACGAAAAAACGAAAATGAAAACGAAAATACCGCTAAGTCGTGCCCATCTCTAGCAGGGAGCACGCCTATTTAAGGCTCCACCAGCTTTCTCCCTGCCTCTTGCCTTGCAGCTCTTTTGCCTGCGCGGTATTGAAGATGATGATGCTTTGCTGGTCGTTTTGGGGCCGGATGGGAATTTTTGGCTGTCACTCAGATTGGCCTGGAGTGGCCGTGAGTTTTCATCCATCCCATCATCTTCCATGTGTGGATCTGAGTTGTATTATTCTATTTAACAGTCACAATTGGCGGGTAGCATAAGTGGTATCTTAATTCAGATATGGCCCTCCTTTATGTGGCACCTTCAAGGTACTTGGCAGCCCTCATATAAAATTAATTAGCAAAAGCAGTTAGAGTGTAGGTATAGGTTAGCCTATAATGTCAGGTCAGGTAAATGAGGGCTGCTCTGGGATAAGGAGATTCAGTAGGGGAAGGATGCTTAATTAGTTTGGCTAAATCCTTCTCTCCGCATTCGTAATCTCACTGAAGGCACAGAGGGGAAGTTAGTTAATAACACCTACAGATGATACCCACTTACACTACGACACAGGTTTCGTTTACAGTTAAAGGTTAATATTTATATATTGTTATTAATAACAATATATAAATATTATTTAACCATATTTAACCCTAAACTTTGTCTCGGTCTCGTTATTTCAGTTTTGGTGGGCAAAGAACGCTCTTCAGTGAGTTACTGGCTCTTTTATTTTTTCAGATTCAAACTTAACACTTCCCCTTGCCCTTGGATGGCATGAATACATGCCAACAGTCTTTGAAATCCTACTAGATTACTAATTTCTCAAACCATTTCACAGAGAAACGATGAAAAAGCACCAAAAGATTACACAAAAGAGCAATACAACACTTTTGTGTATCAGTCTTTTGTAAGCACAAATCATTTCATGCTTAGAGGGTGTTTTTCAGCAATTCTCAAAAGAAAATAAATTACACCAAACAACAGCAACAGCACAACTCTTTTATGTTTTGGGTCTTTTGTTTTGACACAAAAGGCCCATCCCAAGTTATAATGATGAGATGGTGCACGCCAACACTAGGACCAGGTGACTGTTGTTATTTTTGTTGGATTGGTTGGATTGTAGAAGATAACCTAAAGAGATAAATATGTCCATGATCTGTTACTAAAAAGAACAGCTATCTGGGTGCACGGCTTCCTGCTGCTCCTCCCGCTCCATGTGCTGGCCCCCTAGATATACCCTTGCCTAGATGTCGCTCACTTGGGGAAAAGGTCACAACGGGAAGCCTTAGCTTCCTGTTCAGAAAGACGGTTGTCCAGAAAATAAGAAGCTTGGGAGGAGCAAGGCCTAGCTTAGCTTCAGTGTCTTCCAGCTGAGGATGTAACCTTTCTCCAAGGTGAGGCACATTTAGGTGTCTGCCTAGATGCCCTAAGCACGTCCGCTCTCGCCTGATTTTGGAATCTAAGCATGGTCAGCCCTGGTTAGTACTTGGAGGGGAGACCACCAGGGAATACCAAGTGCTGTAGGCGCCTGGAGTAGGAACTGGCAAGCCATTCCAGTATTCCTGCCAAGAAAACTCCATGGACATGGGGTCACGAAGAGTCAGTCGTGACTGTAAAGACACAACACACAGGGAGAGGGAGAGGGAGAGGGAGAGGGAGAGGGAGAGGGAGAGGGAGAGGGAGAAAGAATTATGGGATTTGCAGTTCAAGAAATCAGGAAATCACATCTCTATTGAGTAAGGCACCTTAACTGGCCAAACTACTTCCTTCCTCCTTAACTGGATCTTTTCCTTCTTCCTAATCCTACCAATTGAGAGTCTCTGAGCACCAAAAAAAATCAGAGTTAGGATTCTCTGCTGCTTCTGCTGCTCAGCATAACTCTTCTCAAAGTAACTGCATGTGTTGGAAGTGCTAAAAAATTCATTTAAAAATAACTTTGGGGATTTGTGAATTATTTTATTTGATGAATAAGTAATGGGTTTGGTTGTCACAGAACAAGGAATATTTTATGTAATGTAAAGTAATGAAACAGAAATTAATTTTTAAAGTTGCATCCTTTGTTTATTAGTATCCTGTTTGCATAAGCTTTTGGGGTGGAATTCAATTACAAATTTGAATGAGTCTACTGGTGGAAAATATTTAATGTGTTTAAAATATTTTAGCATCAGGTTGTAGACTGATCATTTTCTCTGCCTTGTATTTTAAAAGACGTCGGGGGGGAGGTGCAAAGTAGACTTTTGCCAATACCTGTCCCCCATTATCTGTGTTCACTTCAGAGCACCATCACCACCACCCTTGGGTTTATGCCTGGTCTGAAAAACAGGGTTTTGGTCCTGCTGAGATAATATAGTCACTCATCTTATCAGAGACTTACCTGAAGATGGATAATGTTCTCTTCATTGCTTATATACCACACCATTTTCTGAACAAGCCATCAGTGGTGGTGACAAAAATAATGTCTAGAGATGGGCACGAAACGCCAAAATGGTGGTTGTTTCCGTTATTCGGCCTGCGCCTGGCCAGCAGCTTGCCTTGACCGGTCCCACTTGCCCAGCAAAGCCTCCGAGAGGCCCCAAGGAGGGCGGTCCCGGCGGCGGTGGTGGCGTTTTCAGGAAGGCTGTGGCCATATTTAATTGTTTTTTTCACTGCCTTGCCTACCACGTGGCCACGCTACAATACGGCGGTAGGCTTTTTCCCCTCTTCCTGGTTGCTGACTCGCCGCCATCCCTGAAGGACTTCTGGGCCAGTACCAGGTAGGAGACATCTCTGCCCCCCCCCCCACATTACCAAACCGTACCCAACCGAACCTAATTTTCTCGGTTCTATTCGGTTCGTGTAAAATTTGCCCCTAGGATCATTATTTGTTCCGTTACGTAACAGAACAAATAACGGATAATGGTAACGGAAAATTGGTCATTTCGTGCCCATCTCTAATACTGTCTGATGTCTGTCTAGAATGCTTTGCTTGCTCTTTTCTTTTCTTTTCTTTTCTTTCAATTTCTTTTTCTTTTTACACATAAGGGGATATCTTGAGGGAACGGGGAAGGGGTAGGGGGTTCTAAGGATTTTAAAAAAGGAGAGCTCAAGTGGCATGTTTTACAATGTTCCCCTTATTCTGACACTAACGGCTACAATCTCTCATATAATGATGGAGTAATTTTGATACAGATTTTTTATTCATAAAAAATTGTTGGGTGGCTATCTCTTCCCTTCTGTGAATCTTTATCCTTCATCCATGTTGGAGGAGTGAATCCACACAGTGAGCACGTGAACTGATATTTTATTCTAAGCTTTTGAAGGTTTTTCTTTGTCTGGAAATGAATCTTCTTCATTTCCCTAATGGAGGCAAATGTGTTAGGGTTTTTTTTGTCTGAATTTGAATTCAAAAGGACATTTGAACTTTGCAATTCTACAACCACCTTCTGTGTTGGTGCTGCAGCGGATGACTTAGGTGCACAAATCAAAATCACTAAAATTCATCAATGTGTATTTGTTGGGGGTATTAAAAAAACATAAGAAGAGCCATGCTGGGTCAGGCCAAAGGCCCATCTAGTCCAGCTATCTCACAGTGGCCCCACCAGATGCATCTGGGAGTGCACGAGACTAGACATCTGTCTCCTGATACAACTCCCCTGCATCTGGCCCTTGAGGTACCCTGGTTTTAAGCCTACAGATTACATATCTCCATCATGGTTTGTAACCTGTGATGGACTTCTCCAGGAATCTCTCCAATCCCCTTTTGAAAGCATCCAGGCTAGAGGCCATCACCACCACATCCTGTGGCAGGGAATTCCACAGACTAACAACGTGCTGGGTAAAAATACAAAGTGACAAATTAGTGATTTTCTGATGAATTTCGCAATTCATTTTTTTTTTTAAATCCAGGGCCATCTCTCACTAATATTTTAGTGCATTATCAGATTTAAACAACATCCCTCCTTCCTTTGGATGAGCTAATGGTTGAAATTATGTTTCTTATTGTCGTTACTCACACTGGAGTAGGCCCATTGGCTCAGTGGAGACTTAGAGCCTTTTCACACAACCCCTAAGATCTGCTGGCCACTTAAATTCGGACCAGAGATCTTGGGGGTTTGTCGCTCTTCCTGTGTTCCCACCCCCTCCATACTCTTGGCTGCTGTCTGCATGAGGGGAGGGAGAAAAAAAAGGAAGAAAAGAATGCCAGCTCACCTCCGTTCTGCTCCCGGCAGCATTCCAGTCTCTTAGTATCTCTTAAAGGGGCGGGGGGCAAAACAACAACAAACAGAAGCGAGGAGAGCCCGGCACTCACTACGTTACATCCGCATCAGGAATTTTTCACCCCCGGAGAGCAGGTACTTGAAAAGTGCGCTGGGACGCGCTTAGGTGGGCGTGGTCGCACTTAATTTTTTTTATACTCCGGAGCTGATGGGGAAACAATTTTAAGCTCCGATCTGGGAGCCATTTGCTGCGGATTTTAGGGGTCGTGTGAAAAGGCCCATAGTGAGTCAGCTCACCAAGTTCAACTGATTCAAAGAAGCTTACTGTTGTTGCAACTTATTTTAATGAAGCAAGTCACACCTAAAAGTGTTTTCATTTGAATCAATGGAACTTATGGAAGAGTTGAGTCACTGAATTCCACTCAAATCAATGGTCCTTCTCTATTGAGACTTGCACGGGGGATTACTTCTTCCCCCTTCTATCTTTTTAAGGGTTCTTAAAGTCTTTCCCTCCCTAATTCTCTTTTCAGTGCAGCCGTGTATGAAGAGGGAGTCCTAACTGTGGTGTACTTTTGTTTTCATTACCTGCTTTGCTAGCAGTTTGAAATTTCAACAGCACTGCAGTTTTCACCTCCACTAGCTTCTCTCAGCATTTTGAGCACTGCTTCACACATCAGCTCCTGCCTTCATTGCAAAGCTGGAACACAAATGTCTCAAGATGCACTATTTACAAAAAAAAAATCTTTTGAAGTTTTTCAGTGCAATTTATTTGAATCTCATACCATTTTGTTTGTGTGTGACACAGGACACTCGTTTGCCTTCAAATACTTGTTAGCCCATTTTGAAATCTTATGTATATTAATGTTGTTTGTATTCTTTACTGACTGCATTCATGTTACTATTATCAAATTGCAAAATGGGACATTCTCAAACTTTGGGCCATAAGCATAAAGGCGTACCTCAGTTGACAATTGCCTCTGTTAATGTAATTTTTGGTTCACGAAAGGAAATCCATTTACAGGAATACCTTGGTTTATGAAATTTCCACCCTAAAAACCTTGGTTTATGCATTTTCTTCGTAAACAATTTCCCCCCAGGATGCATTGCACACCTGTTCCAGCTTATGAAATTTTCAGAAGATGAAATGTCCCAGGGAATACATTATATTTGTCAACAGAGGTATGCCTGCATTATGAAAGATATATAGGCTGAATCAGAATTGTGTAAGGGCACTTTTACATGACCCCTAAAATCCGAGGCAAAGGGCTCCCAGATGCGGAGCTTAAAATTGTTTTCCCACCAGCTTCGGACTATTAAAAAAATTAAGTATGACAGCGCCCACCTAAGCACATCCCAGCGCATTTTCCAAGTACCTGGTCTGTGGTGAAAAAATTCTGATGCGGATGGCAAAGCAGTGAGTGCCGGGCTGTCCTTGCCTTCTTTTTTCTTTTTTCTTTTTTTCTTTTTTGCCCGCCAACCCTTTAAGAGACTGGAATGCTTCCCGGGGCAGCTCCCGACGTCAGAGAGGAGGTGAGCCTGCATTCTTTTTCCCCTTTTTTCCTCCCACCCCTCATGCAGACAGAGCAATGGCGTGCGGAGGGGTGGGAA
>JAHTLZ010000327.1:14036292-14051594 GCA_023846285.1 Phrynocephalus versicolor | reverse complement strand
TTATTATTATTATTATTATTATTATTATTATTATTATTATTATTATTTCTCATATTTTATTTCATTTATTGGCTTATAGTAATGAGAGATAATATACAGTCCAGTACCATTAAGACATGTTCAAGTATTTGAAAACAAGGAATTGAGGGACATCTCACAGCAATAACAGACAACAAGGTTATAAGTAGTTATAAACACAAAGTCTATGTGAACCGATAGATTCATATGAAATACACATGGTAGTCCATCATTCATGGAAAGCTTGCCTGAAGAGAAAGGTCTTTGCCTGTCTTCTGGAAGAACAACAGAGATGAGGCAGTCCTGGCTTCTAGTGGGAGGGAGTTCCAGAGTCTGGCCGCAGCAGTCGAGAAGGCCTTTTCATGGGTTCCCATGAGACGTAACTGTGAAGCTGGTGGGTTGGAGAGAAGGGCCTCTCCTGATGACCTTAACACCCGAGTCGGTTCATACTGGGAGAGTCTATCTTTGAGGTACCTTGGACCCAGGCCATTTTGTGCTTTGTAGGTCAAGGTCTTGAATTGTTCTTGATAGCTGATTGGCAGCCATTGGAGCTGTTTTAATAGGTGTGTAATGTGATCTCTGTATGCCGCCCCAGTCAGCAGTCTGGCTGCTGCATTTTGAATTTTACAAATTCCACCTACATTTAGAAGCCCATTGCTTTAACCTTCATCATGTGCCATGGACATAAAGGATATTTGATAAAACTTCTAGCCTGCTCCTCCACTTTGAAAGATGTAGGAATCTGTACCCCTGCTGAGAGACCTAAAACAGTTTCTTTACATTTCAGTTCTCTCATGCAGCAAACGGAAAAATGGAAATACAAGACAAAGTAGCATTCCATGGCTGGGAAGGGTGGCTTCTGTTAAAATAATCAACCTCCCCAAGCTCTTCCATTTGTTTTAAGCAATTCCTGTTCATCTCTTCATTATGTATCTCTCCTTGGTGGTTACTTCACGTCCTTCCTCGAGCCGAGGTGAACTTGCCTCCGTGTTGAAATCGGTTTTCAGCACGGATCGAGAAGTGGATTGAAAAGATTCCCGAGCTCCAGGACGGGAATCTCTCACCCTGCTTGGAGCGCAGTTCAGGGGGCGTGGTCGGGGTGAACTCGGATTGACCCCACAAGGACGTGAGGTTACGTTCCTTTGAACTCAGATTGACCCCACAAGGATGTGAGGTTACGTTCCTTCGAACTGGTCTCCAGCGGGGCCACGAACTGCAGCAAGAGGGACGTGAAGTATCAGCCCTTGTGGCAGAAAATATTATTGTCATGCATTCACAGTTTTAAAAGAACTAGGGGCCTCCTCTCTGCTAGGTAAGGTTCAACCAAGTGAATAGGCATAAGTATTCCCCAGCTAATATCTAATTATTATGTCTATCCTATTAGATGGAAGGTTGGATTTATCAATAATTATAATGCTGTGCAGTTTCCCCTTGAAATTGGTGACCAACAGATTATGCAGGTCAAAATTATTTCCTTCATTCCTAGCAAATTCGAGCTACCTTTTCCAATCTTTTAACATTTTGGCACTGACAGTAGCAACAATATATCACCTGCTCCTCAACACCATTTGATGTCATCCTTGATTGAGGCATGAGGCTACGTTTCACAGTTTAAACAAGTGGGAATCCAGAAATCTATACTCGCATATTTCCAACCACAATAGAATAAAAAGCCTGGCAAAAGGCACAACCAAAGGGTGGCGAGAAAAGTACAACAAAAAAGGGCAACACAACATTACATTACTAATCGGCGAATGCTTTCCTTAAAAAAGGGCCTTTAATGCTTTTTAAAAGGCTGTTAGGGACTCTATTTGGTGCATTTTGGAAGGTGGCTTGTTCCACATTGCGGGACCAGCCACCGAGAAGGCTCAGTTTTGAGTAATGACTTTTTGAAGTTGTCACCAAATATGCAGGTTATATATTCAGGGAAGAAAGGAGGTTCTGCCAAAATCCAGGAGAAAAGGAAACATCACTGCTTTTTCTTATTCTTACTATGCAGAGCTACAAGACTGTAAAAAATTTTTTGAAAGCACATTGAAATTGACCTATAAATGACTTGGGGCTCTACACAATGGTATAATCATAATGTCAGATCCCAGTAATAAGGTTGCCACTCTGCTCTGTTCTGCTCACGAATTCCAAATTGTCTTCAAGGGAGGCCCATGGATGACACTTATGAAATGCATTTTCCATGATGTGTATAGTCAATTTCTTAATAGCTGCAGGTGATATAGGCATTTTCTTTTCAAGGGATACATGAGTAAAATACATCCTTTTGGCAGAAGGCTGTTGTTTATGAGGAACTTGAGCTCCTAAGAGCCTGCTAAAGAATTGCCAGATATATTCTAAAATTAGCCATACATTTCTATAGACTCCTAGTGGAGAAGTTCTATTGCTGACATATTTACAAATGAGAAGCAGTGGGTGGGATAAATGAACACTTAGCAAAGGAGCCAGGTTCCAAAACAAAATGCTGCCAACTCTATATGACAATTTTAATTATAAAAAGCATTGTATAAATCATACCCAATACCAACTGACTTTCAGTGTGAATGCTAATCTGCTTTAAATATTCACTGTGCAGATTTGATACTTGGGATAATTAATCAAACTGTCAGGCCTTAGACCAAGCACTGCTGTGAATACAAGCTAGCGTGCTGTATTGTTACTTAGCAACAGCAACTGAAGAGGTTAAGGTAAAATCTGCTGTCATTTTCTTTTTGTGTGTGAGAAAAATCCCTCTCCAACTTTCAAGTGTGTATGTGTGTGGTATATATGGGGGCGGGGGCGGGGTGGAATGAGAGGAGAAAGACTCATTTTCCAAGAGATATTATCTTTTGTATGTTTCAACGCCACTGTGTTGTAGCTGAAAAAATGACTTTCCTACCAGCCTATTTGAATGGGATGCAGAAAGTGAAAGCTTTTCTATGAATTTGGCACAATTGGCAGCTATTAATCTGGAACGGGTTGAAAGGTTCACTGTTTAGGATAAGAGAGAGATTTGCTTTTTTAATCTTCAATAGAATCCCATTGGGTAAATATGCTCAATAGAAAAGTCGTAGGAGGTGGGGGTTTTTTACTGGCTCACATCTTTCTGCTGATAAAGAAATGCCTGGAATTCATTATAAGGCCTGCTCATTCAATGTGTTAATGAGATGAAATCAACAAAAAGTCCCAACAACAGGTACAACCAGATACAATGCACATACGGCTGATTTATTCCAAGACCATCAGTCCTTCTGTTGTATTGTCTGATCAGCTACAGGTTTCCACAGTCCCAGGCACAGAGCCTTTGCATGACATCTCTCGTTACCACCCCAGCATGGACTGAGGAGCGTGGCCTATAGCAGTGGTTCTCAACCTGCGGGACCCCAGATTTTCCTGGACTGCAACTCCCAGAAGCCTCCACCACTCGCTGTGCTAGAAGGGATTTCTGGGAGTTGCAGTCCAGGAACATCTGGGGACCCACAGGTTGAGAACCACTGGCCAATAACGATAGTTATATAAGGCCACCAAGGACCTTATTGGGTTTCACTGATCATCTTGTTTTGCTTGATCAATAAGGTACAGTAGCCCCTTTTCAGTTGTGACTGTTCAATCCATTTAATTTTATGCTGAGGCACATAACCAAGAGGAAGAGAAAAAGGAACGCTTCACCATACCTTGCCTCTCTTCATCTTATGTTTTTGGAGAGCAACTCTGTGAAGGTGGTTTGTTAGTGTGTTTTTATCTCTCCTTTCATTTATTATTTACTTATTTATTTACAGACTTTTTTCGCCGTCCCAGTACCAAGTGGTCTCTGGGCACATTACAACAACAATACAGTGGTACCTTGTATGAAGGAATTAATTTGTTCCAAATGAAATTATTTATTTATTTTTTATTTTATTTATTTTTACAATTTATATGCCGCCCACTACCCAAAGGTCTCTGGGCGGCTTCCAATCAAAGAATTAAAACAGTTAAAAACATAAAACAACAATAAATAATTAAAACAATAATAAAAACCTTATACTAAAATGTTAAGAAAATTTTCCTTTATACAAATTTCCCATAGGAATGCATTGAAAATGGAGTAATCCCATTTTTATGTTGTACGGATGTTCCCCATAGGCGATTATGTTAAGCAAATTCCCCCTATCTCCAGAATTTTTTATGTTGTACATATTTTATGTTATACAAACTGTTTGTTATACAAGGGTCCACTGTATATCAAAACCATAAAACAAAATATTGAAACCATCAAAATGGGCTAACATTTAGACCCCATCTGTCTGGGTCCCTGATTTAGTTATCTGAAATTTGATCATCTGAGGAAATTTTCATTGGAGGGAAACGTTAAAGTACCTACTAAGATCATTGTCAGTACATCTGTCATATTTCCTATGACTTTGTAGCAGTCTATCAGCTTGTAAGACACATTGTTGTAAGGACTGTCAGCGAAATATACCACAACACTGTTTCAAGCATTTTTCATCATGCATGCAAGGTATGTAAAGTACTCTATCTGATAATCGCCTTATAAATTAAGATGTACCGGTGAGTGTTGCATATTTTAAATAAATAGCAAATCTTGTAAAGTAAGTACAGTAATAGAATGCATTCCACAGAATCTGCCCAACACAGGAAGCATATACTAGCCACTTCCATGAGAAACCATTTTGTGTCTCTTTTGGCATACTGCAAATGAAGAAAGTACTACTTAGAGCAACGTCCAAGCCATCATCTCCTAAGGCACATAGCAGGATCCCAGCTGTGCCAACAGTTGTAGTCTACAGTCCTGCAGACACCGGTAAGGTAAATCTTCAGCTGTCTCACTCTAGAACACAGGGGTAAGAAACTGCACTGTCCCCACCTCCTTCCTACATGGCAGTGTGGTTTTGGTTTTTGGTTTGTGTTAGTAATCATTCTTGCAAGAAATTTGTTCAAAACAATGATCGGAGACTGGTGGTTTGTCGTGTGGAATTTTAAAGCTCAAGCGCACCAGATCAGCATCCGTCTGCTCTCTGTGCAAAGCAGAGAAGAGAGATAAAACTAAGAAAGACCGCAGGGGGGCAAGCAGCCAGGAGTCTGACAAAAGAGTAGTAGTAAGGAGAACGAATCTGGTGGAAGAAGAGACAATAGAAAAGTGAGACCAGGGAGACCAAGGCAGAAATGTGAATGATTTTAGACTAGTACCACAAAGTGACCTGGAATAACCTCAGGAAACAGTCTGTTCGGATGTACTCTGCGCTCAGCATGAGCAGAAAGGGACATGGCCTGAAACCTGGTGAGAGTCATAAGAAGCAGCTGTGAGTGGTAGGAGGGCTTTTCTGTTTGATGAGTCCTAACGGAGCACTGCAAAGGAATAAAACCAAGATGGACATCAGGGGGTGAGCAACCAGGAGTTTGACAGAAAGAAGTAGTAAGGAAAAGGTTTTTTTCAGGAGGAAGAGACAAAAGAAAAGGGAAGCCATGGACTCAAAGGCACAACATCCTTCAAAGCACACAAGAACACCAGCAAAGGGGAGTCTTAGACAAAGAAACGAAAGTAAGAAAGTTACAAGACCCATGGAGGGAAGCAGCACTTCATTGGTGGTGATTTGTAAAGTATTTGCGATGTTTATCTTCATGCCTGAGAGCAAGTGCAAAACTGGTTGCATTGTTGGAAGAGAAAGAAAGAGAACTGGAGAAGCAGGAGAGAACAAACGTAGGAAGCACCAGGACAAGAATCACAGTTAATGGCAAAAGATGTAGAACTGCAAAACTGCTTTCAGATTCATTTTGCAGAGAAAAACATAGAGGAGACCGCACAAGAGAAGACAAGAGAGGCTGAAGCTTCACCAAGCACAGTCACTGAACCAATGCCCTATAAAATTTTAGTAGAAGACTCCCTACTGCATAGGATTGAAATTAAAAATATGCTGGGGAGATCCATGGTCTGCCGGCTATGCTGTCTCCCCAGCATATTTTAATTTCAATCCTATGCAGTACGGAGCTATCACGGATCTACAGGAAGGATTGCCATCACTCTTAAAACCTATAGATGCATATCTCTTTCTTCTCATCCCTGTGGGAATAAGTGACACAGCCAAGAAGAACTATGAAGAATAGAGATGGGCACGACTCAGAAAAATTGTTCATTTTCGTTTTCGTTTTCGTTTTCGGCTAGGGGTCCGTTTCGGCTCATTTCCGTTTTCATGAGCTAATTTCAAAATTTTTCATTTTCGTTTCGTTACGTAACGAAAACGAAAAAACGAAAACGAAAACGAAATTTTTTTCGTTTCTTCCCGTTTAGCTCCATTATGTGTTTTTCCAGTAACGAAAAACGAAAATTGGCTCGAAATTAGTCGTTTCGTTTCCGTTTCCGTTCCAGTTCTGAGCCGTTTTTCGTTTTTCGTTTCGTTACGTAACGGAAACGAAAAACGAAACCGAAAACGAAAATACCGCTAAGTCGTGCCCATCTCTAATGAAGAAATCAGAATCTCTGGGGTGGAAACTCAAGAACATAGGGAGGCAGGTAGTTTTCTCACCCACCCTACTCAGAAGATGAATAGGAAAGGAAAGGAAAATGCTTCAGATGAATGACTGGCTATGAAGGTGGTGTCAACTTGAGGGGGTTGCGTTTGGGGGCTACAGGTGATGCTTCCTGCAAGATGGACAGCTGGCAAGTAATGGGTTGCCCCTCAGACGCATGAAAAACTATCAGGAGGGATTTAAAATGAATTGGAAGGGGGAAGAAGACAAATGTCCCCTTTTTTTCATCCATGTGGGAACGAATGACACTGACAAGAGGAACTATGAGGAAATTACATTGGACTTTGAAGTTCTAAGAAGAAAACATGATTTTGGGACACAGATAACATTCTCTTTCATTATTTGCTCAAGTCAAAACATAGTATATCTAGAGCATTCCCTCTGTCTATTGGAGAGGTCACCCAATCAAAAATGAGATCAGATTAGTGTGGTAGGATTTCTTTTTGGCAAATTCCTGTTGGCATATTGTTGTTACAGTGTTATTATCAAGTTGCTTGCATAGGGACTACTCCATAATCTGTTGAAGAATTTTCTGTGGGATTGATGCCAGTGGGTTTCTTGGGTGTTTTTGTGTATATATTTAGCCATCTCTATTTAGCCAGCCATTTTGTTTCCACAGTTGTGCACACATATTTTGCCTCACCAAGGAAAAGGAAACTAGTTTATGGAACATCTATAAGCTTGTTCTTGTTCTAATCAGTATCATTCATTATTCAATACAAATGATAGCTAAGGTTTTACAGGTTTTAAAAATCAGTGTTGACACAAATTTTGTTGTAGTTGTGTTGTTACATTACAGTCATGACTGACTCTTTGTGACCCCATGTCCATGGAGTTTTTCTTGGCAGGAATACTGGAGTGGCTTGCCAGTTCCTACTCCAGGCACCTACAACATCTGGTAATCCCTGGTGGTTGCCCATCCAAGTACTAACCAGGCCTGACCCTGCTCAGCTTCCAAGATCAGGCAAGATCAGCTGTGCTCAGGGCATCTACCAAAGTTTAAATGTGTGTGTGTGGGGGGGAAATTATCTTGACAGAGTTACCAAGCTCACTTCTTCACCAGCTTCTATGTTCCAATGCTAAAGAAAGCCCCATCTCATTTCATTGGGGTTTGGCATGTTATTAGAATCAAAGAAGAAGGGAAGGATGGAAGTCTTCCTTAACTCCGGAAGAAAGTAGCTGTAGTATTACATATTGGATTCATCATTTCAGACAAATAAGGTTTACCTGCAGAGCAAGATGGTCTGACCCCTTTCAGCACCATTTGCAATACCGTCTGCTCAAAGATTTGCCTGTGGCGATAGGTTAAAAATAATAGTGGTTCTGAAAATTTGATGAAAGCTGGAGGGTAAGTGTTACTTCGACACGGCTGGTTATCACACAAACAAGGCTGAGGCCTCACCGCTCATAAAATAATCATGCCAAAGGGAGTCCACATTTCCATTGTCATGTTGGTCTAAGAGATAAGAGAGTAGTTCAGGTTATATAAAATGGTCACAAAAGAACATGACAAAATCTTGACTAACAGGATGTGCACACAGTCGACTTTGATGCTTCATTTGTTGGATAACTTGGATTCACATGCAAACTATCTTTGTCCGGGTATTAGCCGATTTGCTGCCAGATTCAAACACTGTGAACTGATTGATCTAATGATGGTTGAGAGATTTCTTTCAAATTTTCCAATATTCCTCCCCCCTCCCCCCCCCCCGCGGTCATAACTAGGATTGAAAGAATTTGAGGGTTTTGTGTGTTTTTCAATAGAGAAAAGGCAAGGGAAAGCAGAGGAAGACATATTCATCCATCCAGGCTTTTAACTCTGACTACTGTACTCTTAAAAGCCTTGTTTTGCATCCATATACATTCAGTCATCTTCCTGCTGACTTTTCTTTTCCCAAGGAAGGCTGCTTTATCTTTTACATGTTTCTGTAAGGCAGAAATAAACTCGTCTTCTCTGTCCCTTAAGATAGAAACTACCTCTCGGGCTGAGAATTTTGAAGACAATCTTCTTTAGAAGGTTCTTCTCTGCAATAACATGGAGGCTTGGTTTTGGGGAACCTTTGCTTTCCTGCCTGGCACTTGGTGAGTGCTAGGATGCTTGTTACATGGGGCAAAATGTGGGAGGAGCCAAGGTGAGCCTTCAAAAGGGCTCCTCAACCATCGTTACCTCTTTCCTAAGGCACATGGCTCAACTCCCCTGCCTTGTGGCATCAAAATGAGACTATCTCGTTGCTGAAAGTTTAGATAATAATTGTTGGCTTGCTACACTTGATTGGTGTATTGAACAAAAGGTGGGTAGGAAGGTGTTTTTTGCCTGTTCCATACGGTCTGCTAGGTCACACAAACAAGTAGTACTGAAGAGAACATAAGAACATAAGAAGAGCCATGCTGGATCAGGTCAAAGGCCCATCTAGTCCAATTTCCTGTATCTCACAGTGGCCCCACCAGATGCATCTGGAAGCGCACGAGACTAGATATCTGTCTCCTGATACCACTCACCTGAACCTAGTCCTTGAAGTACCCCGGTTTTAAGACTGGAGATTACACATCTCCATCATGGTTTGTAACCTGTGATGGACTTTTCCTCCAGGAATCTGTCCAATCCCCCCTTGAAGGCATCCAGGCCAAATGCTATCACGACATCCTGTGGCAGGGAGTTCCACAGACTAACAACACGCTGGGTAAAAAAAAATATTTTGTCTGTTCTCACTCTCCCAGGCCTCAGTTTGAGTGGATATCCCCTAATTCTGGTATTTTGTGAAAGGGAGAAGAGCGTCCCTCTGTTCACTTTACTCATGCCCTGAAGGTGTTCAGGTAAGTTCCCAAGGGTCACCTGGGCGGGTAAAGCTTACCCAATCTCCCTGCATTGGAACCCCAGGATTTGGGGGGCAGGAGAGAGGGTTCACAGGGACACCCCCCTCAACCATGCCTTGCCTAAGGTCATGAGCAGGTGGCAGCCTAGGGGAGAATACTCCAATATTGGGCCAGCCAAAGACGGGCTTTGCAAAGGACAGCATAACTTCAAGGCTGAGGACCTCTTTCAGGTACCAGTGCTTTTAGTAAGCCCAAAAGGGGTCAAAGCATTCAGACTCTTCCCTTTTAGTTCAGTTTAGTTTTTCCAACTGGGCATGGTGGCTCAGCAGGTTAGAGAACTGAAACTGCCAGCTGCAAAGTCAGCAGTTCAGCGGTTTGAATCCTCGGTGCCACACAGCAGAGTGAGCGTTTGCGGTTAACCCCAGTTCCTGCCAAACTAGCAGTTCGAAAACATGGAAATGCAAGTAGAGTTGGACACGACTAGCAAGCATTTGCAGGGGGAACCTTTCCCTTTCCCTTTACTATCTGGTCCTTTAGTGCATTAAGCCCTACAGAATTCTAGTGTCATTGGAGAGGAATTTCCTCTGTGCTCAATCTCTACGCTTAAGCTTATTTGCATAGAGGCTTCCATGTATAAATCTCCATTTTGTATAGATCTTTATGGGCCTTTTGAAAACAGAGAGCTGCTTCTACTCAAGTTAAAAGTTGCACAGTATTATTTTTCAGTGCCCCCCCCCTTTATATATATTCTTTTCTTGTCTTGGGCAATAACTGTCTGGAAAGAGCATGTGCTTATTATCGAAAGAAAAATGAGAGAAAGAACGAGAAGCAGCAGCATTAAGGGGAGCTCTGATAAAGTAGCCTTTATTATTGGGGGAAAAAAATCAGTACGTGATTCAGGGAGACAGACAGAAGACAATGATAAACAACTATCGCTGACTCCTTTTGGCACAAGAAGGGTTCTTTTTTTTTATTTTTTTTTTAATAATTTTATTATAAAACAATTCACCAACACCCCAGACAAAAACAGTGACCCCCAGGCATCTGATACATTGGATATACATTGATAATAAAACAAATTCAAATTAACAATTTAACCATATGTACATCTCTATATAAATTAACAATTGACAATCCGCAAGGTTTACTTAGCTTTTAACGTTTTAATTACCCCAAATTGGTCAAACATACTCATATAATTCAATAACTTCTCAAACCATTCCTCTTCTTTCTCATTGACCTTAAACCCTTTCATTCTGCGTATCTTCATGGTTAGGTATTCTAAAATTATAATATTATTTAATTTCTTCCTCCATTGATTCACCCCTAGCTCTTCTGCATTTTTCCAATTACTCGCTATAACCTGTCTAGCTGCAATTACCATCAGGTTTACCCATTTACATTCCTCTTTTGTTTTTAACTCTGTGCTACCCAGGTTAATGAGAACCATTAATTTAGATATTTCCACTTTCCTTCCAACAATTTTTGATATTTCTCTTCCAATCTGTCTCCAAAAATTATTAACTAAAGGACAATCCCACCACATATGACTGTAGGTTCCCATTACTCCACACTTCCTCCAGCAATTTTTACTTCCTAACTTTGTAATATGATACAACCTTACTGGTGTATGATACCATTTTTGTATCAGCTTCAACCCCTGCTCCTGGATTATCCTGGAAGTCGTAACAAAGGGTGGTTGTTGAAAAATTCTATCCCAATCTTCATCTAAGATTGGTTCCTGGATATCTAGCTCCCAATATTCTTTTAAACTTTCCTTTAGTGATTTCCCCATATTTAATAAAATCTTATACAATTTTGAAACTATTTTTGTCCTATCTATCCTGTATCCTTTCACTAATTCCTCGAAGGGGGTAATATTTCTTTTACCACAATTTTTAACTTCATTCTCCTTCAACAAGGAGGAGATTTGTTTTTTTTGTAACCAATTAATCTTATTCCAAATTCCACTTTCCTGTTCCATCATTTTTTCTGTTTCCCAGATTTTATCCATATTCTGGATTGAAATCTCTTTCAATTTATCCCCTACCTCTTTTGGGATGAGCTTCCTTAATGGGGCAAATTTATCATAATACCATAGTTTGGTAAGTGGAGAGAGGTCAGGAAAAAGCTTTTTTTTCCACTTCTCCCATACCAAAAGAGGCCCCATAAATGTTGATAATTTTTCTTCTTTTCTTTTCTTTATCCTCCTTTCGAAGATTCTTATTTTCCCTCCAACTGCTTCCAAATTTGGAGAATTAAGAAGGGTTCACCACTAGCAGATATGTGGCATCATTTTCTTATGCTGAGTTGTCTCTGATATTGGCTAGTACTAGAGATGGGCACGACCAGAAAAAATTACTTTTCGAGTTGTCGTTTGTCGGGAAGGGCCCGTTTCGGGTCGTTTCCGTTCTTCGCGAAAATTTTCAAAAAATTGTCGTTCCGTTTGTCATTTGTTGTTTGTACAGGTTTAGGGGGAGGGGTGGGCTATAGGAGGCACCTCTCTGGGTGCTTCCCTCTGAGTTGACCCAGAAAGGAAGGGAAGCGTAATGTGTAGCCAGTAGCCACTGCCAATTATGTTGGGTTGTTAGTGTGTCAGGAAACCTCTTCAGCACTTCGCTGTCTCACTAAGAACATTATAGCCATTAATAGCTATAGCTCAGCCATATTTAGCCAGGGTTGGGGGTAGTGTGTCAGAGGCACCTCTCTCGGCGCTGACTCTGACTCACTAAGAAGGAAAGCATACTGGCGTACGGGTTACAAGGGAGGAAGTGGGTCTGAAGTTGGAGGCACCTTTCAATGCACCACTCTGACCCACTAAGAAGGGAAGTGTACTTGCGTATGGGTTAGGGTTAGGGTTAGGGTTAGTGTTGGTGGGCTTTTAATGCCCTCTCTGGCACATCCAAAAGTCTCAGCAAAACCTGGCCATGCGATTGGTGGAATGGCTCCAAAAATTTGCATGGTCCCATCCCATGGCCAGCCCATCACTGTGCGTCACAGGTGTAAAAAAATAAAAATAAAATAAAATAAAATCAATGGAGACGTTTTGTTGCAAGAAAAACCCACTGCTGCTACTATAAAAAATCAGGCATTTAAAATACCTAATTTTCAAATGTTTCTGTGGTGCTTTGGTGGGTTTTTGGACCACGATTTAAAAATAAATATTGTGGTCACCATTTTGGATCCCCCCCACCGCATGGCAGATGGAGACGATGATCCCCCCCCAGCCTGGTACCAGCAGCCCAGGACAGGAGGGGGGGGAAGGCCAGGGACCCCCCCCCAGAAACCACCCCTCTCTGGTAGGTGCCCTCACTGAGGCAGGCATATTTTCGCCTGCTTTTATGGCCGGCGGGAATCGGTTTTTTTTTTTAATTTTTAAAACTTTTTTTCTGTGCTGTGCCGCTTGGCATCACACGATCGCCGGCGCCGTGATGCCATGCACGACAACGACAAATCAGACCCAATTTATCTTTATTGGGTCGGGTTCGAGTTGCAGCGGAGTAATTGTCGTTCTCGTTCCTCGTTACGTAACGAGTACAAAGAACGAGAACGGAAACGAGGATTTCGCAAGAGGGTGGTGATATAAAACAGTTTTACCTTTAAAAGGTCCTAGTTTGAAAACTGTTTGCCCAAATGTACCCAAATGCACCACAGAGCAAGAGCAGCCGGTCTGCTCCTTCTGTGCCAAATTTGGTGTTGATCCAAAGTTCTGATTGAAAGTTACAATTGTTTATCATGATTGCCTCCATTTTTAGAATTCCTTTGTGGAATGCAGATTTGCGCTGCTGCACAATATCTATTGAGGCACTCACGTGCAGCAATAATTTTGTCCGAATGTGATGGCCCCAAGTGTCCATCAACTCACATGAAGAGCAAAAATAGCTACTAAGGAGAGATGATGCCACTCTACAAAGACTGGAACATCACTCATACTTAACACCTGAACTGATTGATCTAGCAGTCAGCCATTGAATGCATTCTATATCTCTTGGCAACGCCCCTAGTACAAAGGCACTGGAACTGGAGGAAAGAGCTAGCTATTACCTTCAGACCATTTAATTCCTCTCCCCCCATTCTTCATCTCCTGCTCTTCACCGGGAGTATTATCACAGTCTTTGCTAGGTCTATCTTTCAGTAACACAAAGAGGTTTCATACTATGAAGGGATTAAGTTGACACCATCCTGTTGACAAAATGCTTGCCCATAGTGATTTCCTATACCTCAATATTGTCCTGATGGACACTTTCATACAGATTATATTTGCCCTAGGTCTGGATGGCACATTTGCATTTCATGAGCTGCCAGGAAGGAAACAGAATCTTCTTTCAGTCTTCAAACAGCCTGATAAATCAGAAAGGAAGCTTCAGCTCAGCCTCAGCATCCCTGCTTTTATCACAGAAGGGGGCTCATTAGATGTGTGATTTCTCTGAAACATAATGCAGAACAAACCCCAGAAGAGATCCTGAAAGCAGGCAGGGAGGTAAGTGGAAAGCACTGTACTTCAGAAGAACAGCACCCTAAAAAACAACTGCTATTTTCAGTTTCCTTCCTTCCTTTGTTTGTTTGATTGTTTGTTTGTAGGAAGAGAATTCTGGAAAATGAGACAACCAATTTGAGATTGTTGAGAAGAGCAGGTGATGGATCTGAATAATGATGAAGCAACCATGCTTTCAGCTGCCTAGATGCCTTAAGCACATCGGATCTGGCCTGATTTTGGAAGCTAAGGAGGGTCGGCCCTGGTTAGTACTTGGATGGGAGACCACCAGGGAATACCAGGTGCTGTAGGCGCCTGGAGTAGGAACTGGCAAACCACTCCTGTATTCCTGCCAAGAAAACTCCATGGATATGGGGTCACGAAGAGTTGGTCACGACTGTAACGACGCAACACACACACAACCATGCTTTCATGGTTCTAAGTTGTGGTTGTATGACAGCAAGTAAAAGACAGACAAATTGTTGATCAAGAAACAGGCCGTATCTCTTTATTATTATTATTATTATTTATTAGGCTTATATACCGCCCGTCTTCCTGAAGGAACTCCCGGCAGTTTACAACAACAATATAACAAATAACAATTAAAATAAACACAAAGTTAACTGAATAAATAGAGTTAGTTTGATCCCCAAGTACAGCTTTCTTCAGGATGGCCAGCTACTAATCTCTGCATTTACCTCACACTCAAGTTGCTATATTAATTCTATGCAGGCATAACAGATGAACATAATAATAGTAATGCAGTGGTCTCTCCCCTACCAAGCAGCCAAACAAAACAAATTGGTAGAGGTGTTCTTCCATGCTGCATTTAATCTGGATTAAGATTAAAATGGCAATAGACATGTTTGCAGATTTTAGGAGGAAAAACATTTTTAAAATGTACAAGACATTTAGTTAAATACAGTACAGAAGAGAAAAATATCCAGTTGCATTTTTTAATCTGTACATTTGCATGGGAATTTTCAAGCTCTCTTTTCAACATTATGCTTCCTAAAGTGGCCAAACATCCCATGTAAAAACATTTAAAACATTAGATTAAGTATAGCAGCAATAATAATAATAATAATAATAATAATAATAATAATAAGAAGAAGAAGAAGAAGAAGAAGAAGAAGAAGAAGAAGAAGAAGAAGAAGAAGAAACAACTTGAAAAAAATTACCCAATATCAGGATCTGAAAATTGAACTTCAGAGACTCTGGCATAAATCGGTACAGGTGGTTCCAGTTGTAATCGGCACATTGGGTGTGGTACCTAAATATCTAAGCAAGTATTTAGAAGAAATTGGAGTTGACAAAGTCACCATCAGTCAGCTGCAGAAAGCCACCTTATTGGGATCTGCTCACATAATTCGCCGATACATCACTGAGTCCTAAACAGTTGGGAAGCGTTCAACTAGTGATTGGTAATACAAAATCCAACGTAGATGGCTGTGTGGTTAATAATAATAATAATAATAAT
>JAHTLZ010000327.1:14018338-14034512 GCA_023846285.1 Phrynocephalus versicolor | reverse complement strand
ACCTCTCCAAATTTTTGGAAGTTTACAGGGAAGAGTCCAAAGAAGTTCCCCTGCCAATTTTGTGCCTCTAGGACCCAGGGGAGCCATTAAGAAATCATTTTATTTCATTTCATTATGAAACTACTTTGAAAACTTATTAGTAACGAAACGAAATGTAACAAAATGCTGTATTTTTGTGCCTATCTCTAGAGCCATTCAAAGCTGTCTCAAAAGAAGGGTCCTTTTAGAGATTGTGGAGTCACATCAGCTGGCATGTTCCCCCCCCATCCCCCATGATATGGATCCAATCCAGTGCTTGGCAATTGAACTGATGCTGTAATTGATAAAGCTGTGTCCTTTTAAACCAACAATTGTATGTGAATCAGTGATCCCTCTGTGTGTGTGTGTTGGGGGGTGGGAATCAACCGGAATAGTCATAAGTACACAACAAGGAACAAAAGTGTAATTCTGCATCCTTTAGATGGCAAGACAGAGAAAGTGCTGGTCTTTGCAACAAGCTTGTACAGAGTAATTTTATTATTTCTGGCAATTTCAAGATAATTTCCCAGAATTTTAAAACTCCTGTCTTTGATTGGTCCTGTCTAAGAACCTAACCTCACTTTGTACAAAGTTTGCCTTAGGGAGTCTTAGACTCTTTTTGTTATTTTATCTGGTTCACTGCCTCTTTGCTATAACAGAAGCTTTAATCGGACATTCACCAGTGTCTGAAATCCTGTTGCCCAGCTTTACACGATGCAACGCCCATTTTGTCTTTGGGAAGTGCCCACCGAAATGTTTGTTTGGTCACTTTGGTAACACATTGGCCTATTTTAAGTTGCTGATACACTGTTTGTAAGGGAGCATTCCTCTGTTTCTGCTGTAGTTTTCTTTGTGTATCATTTGTTTTCTAGAATTGTAATAGATTAAATATTCTTTTTTAAAAGCCCAAGAGAAGCTTGTGTAATCTAAAATGTATTGGAAATAGTTTTGTTCAAAGGATGCAGCAGATGGTAGGAGACAGCTAGTATGTCCTATCAGGCTGGGTAGACTTCCATAGCACATGAGACATCATTCCATGGGGTCTATAATTACTTAGGTCTTAATCAATTCATTACCGAAAGAAGAAAGCCAAAGCCCAGGAGACTAACAAAGGCTTTGATACTCTAAGTCTCCCCACATGTTAGAAGAAATTGGTAGAAGCCAAGAGGAAGGTAAGGCAACAAGCAGGAAGAGAGAGGGCTTTTTTGGCGGCGGGGGGGGGGGAGGTGTGTTCTCATGAACACTGGAATACTGTTATTAGAACATACAAGAAATAAGCCTTGTTCATAGAGATGTAGCATAAACACCATTAACATGGGAATGGCTTTATGGGAACAGCTAAGCTTTAAAAAAATGCCATTATTAATCTCTAGACCAGTGATGGCGAAACTTTTAGAGATCGAGTGCCCAAACTGCAATTCAAAACCCACTTTTTTTTTTTTTTTGCAAAGTGCCAATACAGTAATTTAACCTGTATACGGGTAGCTATGAAGGAGCAATGTTGGATGCCCACAGAAAGGGCTCCCAGTGCCACCTTTGGCACCCCTGTCATAGGTTTGCCATCACTGCTCTAGACTAAGAGCCTAAAGAGTGAGAGGATAAATAGGAAAATTCACAATTTTTGCCAGTTTCTGCCCTCAGTAGAATGGAGTTTCACAGTTCTAGGAAAAGACCCTCCCTTCTAGGGACACAGCCAGAATTTTCTTTTGAGGAAGATTGGGTAAAACAAAGAGGCTGAGTCTAGTTAAATAAAGAGATGAGGGTCTTGATACTTATCAATACCGGATTCAGTAGGTTGTGCATCCTTCACTGAGAAAGGCAGGCTCATCTCTATCTTCTCTGAAGATAGAGGCCAAAAGAAAATTTCACAGTAGCTGAGCCTCCCTGATGGCTACAAGACTGGTCATTTTCCCAATGGCTCTCTTCATTAAAACAAATTATGAAACACTAGAATGCCATCACTTTTGCTTGGAGGCTCATGGTGCAGTGGTTGGTTAAATGGCTCTACTGCAGTTAAAACTGTGCTCACAACCTGGGCTTCATTTTTAGGTAGCTGGCTCAAGGTTCACTCAGTCTTCCATCCTTCCAAGGTTGGTAAAATGAGTACCCAGCTCGAGGGGAGGGGCACTGTGTAGTCTGCATAAATAGATTGTAAACCGGCGAGCGTTACAGGATGGTAAATAAGCAGAACGTTTGCTTTGCTTGCCTCCAACAGGTTCCTATAGCTATTGCTTCGTCAGCTCCTCCTATTCAACTTTCTTTCAGAGAAGTTTCTCAGTAAAATAGTAATGAACTCTTATCTTTCATAAAGAGTGACCAATTTAGAATTTTCTCTGGTGGTACAATTAAGATGCGCAAATATGTTATGTTCAAAGTCAAAGGAGAAAACCACTGCCCTATTTTATACAGTATCTTCCTCTTTTTTAATTACAAAAAATGAATCATTGATGCCCATGGAAAGTATGGCTGGCAGTGGCCTAAAAATAGTGCTTGTGGGATGTTTATGTTCCCTCTAGGTTTTCTGATGCTACGTCTGGAAGAAAATAACTGTTTAAGCATTTTTTTCCCACTGCAAAAATTCTGTGGAAATGTTATTCTCAATGTGCTTTTTACTGGAATGCTGTACCCAAACACATTCTCAGTAGCCATTCACTAGAGAACAATTAAATCATTTCATCGAGAACTTGAGTTAAATGCCTTATAGACAAACTGTTTATATGTAATGAGGTCAAATAACACCTGGCAATGTGTGTGTTCACTAGTTCTTCTAGATCTTGCTTATGTATTTGTTTGTCTCACAGTTTCACATGAAATGGGTGTTTTTGACTTTTTAAAAAATCTAGGCTGTAGGCAGAATTGCAGATGGCATGGTGTTTACGTTGTCTACTCAGCACTGCTGATTTTATCATTAATTTACTTGTTAGAGAGAATAGGCTGTTAGTGTGGAAAGACAGAAAATAAAGATACAAAGTGCATGTCTGCCAAAATACTGTAGTAGCAAATACTGTAGTAGCCTAACAAAAATATTGGACCCGACTTACCGAGTCCAGTGTTGTGGTCCGCTGCCCAGCCGGACCTGCGCGAGCCGCAAGATGGCGCCGGCCAAGGACCTTCCACATGGGCTCAGCCATGCCACGCCAGGCACCAGACCAATCCCGGGCACCCAGCAGGCTTTGTGGCCGTGGGCATCCTGGTACTGGCCGGCCTGCACAGGTGCACAGGACCTGCTGGCGCCGGCCCTTTAAAAGGGTCCGTGGCCACCAGAACGCCGCCATTTGGGTCCAGAGGCAGCGGCGTTCCCCACCCACCCGCCCCTAGAGCATGGAATCAGTTTACTGTATGTTGGGGTGTTAACTTGTATGGTTCTTGTTGTTTTGTCACAGCTTGGGCGGTTTGGAGGCATTGGGACCGGATCCAGGAGGGAGCTGCGAGTGTTCCAGCTCAGGAGGAACATCAGACGGCCTCTCCGCTCAGCTTGGGGAAGGAAATCTCAAAGGTGTCTGTGCCCATGGGGTTTCTACTGTGTTGCTACTGTTGAATATATGATTATTTTATATTTCTCCTTATGCATATTTAGAACATATTTACCAAAGATATTCCTGGTGTGTCCAATCACACTTGGCCAATAAAGGATTCTATTCTATTCTAGTCTAGCCTATTAATGTTTTTTGTGCGCTTTGGTTGTCCCAGAAATGCACAAATGCAAATCTTCGCACATTTATTTGAAGAGAATATGCATCTCTAATTGTTACAGTTATTTTCTACCATTCCTCCAGGAAGCACAAGGCACGGCTTCTCTTTTAGTTTTCACGATTGTAACTATATTGTGAAGTAAGGTGACAAGAAGGTAGATTCTGTGAGAGGAACAGAACGACTGAAATCCTGCTGATAAGCATAGAAAATTGTACTAGAGGAGGTCCATTGGATCAACAGGGATGGAGTGAGTCAACTTCTTCACAAAATGTACTGATGCAAAGGACCTATTTTAATGTGATTTTTTTATACTAAGCAACAGGAATATGGCCAGTGCTCAAGAAGGAGTGATTGACCCACAATTATCTTGTGACAGTCATGGCCAACTCAGCACTTTGGCCCTGCTTCTCCCCTTCCTTCCTTCCCTACAGTTTCTCAAGGTCCAACTTAGCATTTTAACAACTGCTGCCATGAATGTTTGGTGTCAGGCAGCTACTTTCACAGCCTAACAGGGGACATGGAATCCTGTCCTTCTTTGAAAATTGGGATATTTGTATATGCAACTTAACATTAGTTAATTAGTTAGTTATCTTTATTTACAGTCAAAGACCAAGCTAAAACAAATACAAGTAGCAAAATGTACATAATGATCAACTATGCATTACATAATAATGCTTAAATTAATCCATACCATTGAAAGATCAAAGGTATAGATTAAAATTAGATCTGGCTCACAGTAGAGCAGTCATCAGCTACATGGCTACCATATTTCTTGACCTCCATTTATGGTCTGTTTTCAAACCCTTATTGCTACTGCACAAAATTTAGCAACTTGCCTGGTTATTTTGTAAAATTTGTCAGAGAGGAGCAGATGCAAATAAAAGTCTATTGACTTAACGTTTACACTTCAAACATACAGCTGCCCTTTGAGGTGCATGTCACATTTTCTGATGTATGCGTCTAATTTTCATGGAGACAATTTGTCCTTTGAAGGGTATATCGCAGCTCAAACAACAAATGAAGAAAGTGTATCTGAAGAAGTTGGTAAGTTAAACAAAAAGTCAGCCTTAGAAAGCTGGCAAGTGGGGGCCCTCCCAGAAATTGAGGTGATGATGATGAAGCAGATCCCTGGTGCAGATTAGCTCTGTCATTTTTCATTAGAGTGGCCACAAAGTGATGAAGAAAGCAGAAGGGTTTTTTCTCTTCCTGCAGGGTAACTTTGGAATCTTTCAGCAGCTCAGAGGCAGCCCTTAGAGACCTCTAGTCATGTATAATGTGCTGCAACAGAGCTCGTTGCTAAACTAACCCTGATAATCCAAGCCCTTGGAGATTTCTTGTATGCCAGCACAGCACAGACTAATTCCCAGTCAGATTCTCCTTTCAAAAAATACTGCAGACAGAGGTTAAAATCACGTCTAATTACTGATGTTATCTAAAGACTACAAGAGCAGAACAACAACACAACAATTATGCTTGTAATTAAGAATGGACTTTTCTGATAGCTTTGATTACTTTTAGAAGTGGGGAGGAAACATAACCATGAATAAAATGTGAAGCATGTAAAATGTGAGGATTGGTTCAATGAAATTCAACAGATCAGACCTATATAAACTCCTTAGACAACTTAGCCCATCAAGCAAGTGTCCAGCAGGTGAAGAGTTCAATCTAATGTCTTGGATTGTAGATATGGGACTTTTTAAAGGACAACAATTATAATTTGTTATTTGTTTGTGTTTATCCTCATTTAGTACCCGTTAAGCCCATACTGTTTACTTTTGTCAAATATAGGTCCAATTCAAAAATCATTTAAAAAGTTACAACTTTTTAATTGTATTTTGATTTCCTGGTTTCTTTATTGTATTTGTTTTATTGTTAGCCGCCCAGAGTTCCATTTCAGAAAATGGGCGGGATATAAGTATAACAAATAAATAAATAAAATAAATAAATAAACTTTTTGTTTGGAGTGCTTCATCCTATCAGTTACGGCTTACATAATACTGCACTGACTGGTCACACTATGATGGATATATTTTCCTTGCTTAGTGTACTGTCATATTAGTAAACAAGGAAGATATTTATTTACATTAATCTACAAGGCAGCCCCACGTAAATTAAGACAAAGCCTGCCTGAAGAGCCAGGTTTTTGCTTGCAGAAGGACATCAAAGATGGGGCTACCTTGGCATCCTGTGGCAAGGAATTCCAAAATCCTAGAGTACCCACAGAGATGGCCCTCTCCAGTGTTCCCATGAAATGCACCTGTGAAAGTGGTGAGGCCGCCTCTCCTGATGCTCTTAAGCAAGGTCATAAAGAAGAACTTGGTCCTTGAGATACCATCAAGTATTACAGATACTCAAGACCAAGGGTGAAATTAGCAGGGTGTGGGTCTGGGGTCTGGATAACCACACACTGGAGCCTGACAGACTGAGAGAAGGACAACATGGAAGATATTTAAAACCAGATGGAGCTGGGTGTTATTGGCCCACAGGTGGTACCAGCCCACAAAATTCTGGACAGACTCAAGTTTTTCATGCACATGTGAAATAGTATGAGGAATCAGGCTGATGGTAAAACGTATTCAACTGGGGTCCCCCAGCACCACTACCATTCACAACATGAGACACAATGTAAGGGGGAAATGCCAGAAGGTGACTCCACAACTTACTCAACCACAAAACAATTGTCAGGGCTGTGTGAATGCAGTGAGCAGAGGAAGGTATCTCAGAGACCATCTTGCCTGCTGCCATTGGTGTTGTCAACATTCGGGCTGCCTTTTTGCTATGTAACGCTTGGCCTTCTTTTTCCTGCTGGCAGTGCGGACATGATTGGGCTCTTTGAATCCTGGCTCTTTGAATCATTGTAGAGAAGCACAACATCCCACGTTCATAACCTTGAGGGTTTTTGAAGACTTTAACTCACTCAACAGCTGAGAGGTTTTAATATTCTTTGTGTTTGTGACAAGAGTAGTAAAACGAATGCTGTGTTGAACCCACTGTTTCAGCCCCAATTTTCTAGAATGCCATAAGAAAGACATTCTCCATCCTCCACATGACAGCGTTTCAGATATTTAAAGATGTGTGTCATATCATATCTCAATCTTGTCTCTTTCAAGTTAAATATACCTAACACAGATTTGAGCATTCGTTTTACTACTCTTGTCACATCACTCTAGCTTCTTAATATCTTTAAACTGTGGGTCAAGAACTAACCATAGGAGTCCATGTGAGGCCTAACCAAAGCAGAAGAGACTTGGAGTATTATACCTCTTGGTGGGTGGGTGGGCATGCACACACGCATTGTGTGTGCATGTGTGCAATTGTCAAAATCGGACCAACATAATCTGATGCAGATGGGCAACAGACAGCCCTTCCTCACATGCAAAGGTGTAGATTCAATCAGTCCTGTGTAATACAGTCACCCCCTGCCATTTCGCAGTTCAGGTACTGTGGTCCCACTACATCGCGGGATCGCAGTACCTGCACCTCGGAGCTGCGGGGGGGGTGATCGGGTTGCTCCGCCTGCCCCCCGCACTCCTCCAAGAAGCTTCGGACAGGCACGCGATCGCCTCCGCCCCAGGCCCCACCCCACCCGGTCCAACATATCGTGGATTTTCGTGTATTGTGGGTGGGATGGGTCCCTAACCCCCATGATCAGTGGGGGGTGACTGTAGATAACTCTGACACCAACTCCTTCATTAATTCTGGCCAATGAGTGTCCATGCACTGGGATACCTGAGAAGTGCCAGACACCGATAGTTAAATGTCATCCTATTAAATTATATTGTATTAATATTTTATACAGTTAAATATTACTATTTAATAGGACTCATCTATCTGAATTTATGAATTCAATGCTCTGAAATCACATGCTTGCTGCACTCAGAGCACCTTTCACCACAAAATTTCTGGATCTAAGTTTGGCTAGATATGAAGTTATATATGCAGACAGCTTTTTATATAGATTAAGATTAAAAAGACAGAGTAGTAGGGACTAGGGAGTAACAATATATTTGCAAAGCTATGACTTTGGGTTCCTCTCCATACCCTCCTATTCATTTTACCTAAACAGATTACTTTTGTCCATCTCATTGTCTTTCAAGACACATAAGCTGATAAAAACACTTGAATTTCCAGCAACAGGGACAAGGTGAGACACGTGTTTTAAGTATTTCTAGAAGAGGTTGCTGTGTTCATTTGTGCTAGCATATTAGACAAAAATAGAAGGGAAATTTAAAAAATAAACAAGACAGAAAAGTTGTAGCACCTTAAAGAGTCATAGCTATATTTTAATGTGAGCTTTCCTAGATACGTCTCTGATTTGAGGCCATGTATAAAGTTATAAATAGAGATGGGCACGACCAGAAAAAAAAAAAATTTCGAGTTGTCATTTTTCGGGACGGGTCCGTTTCGGGTCATTTCCGTTTGTCGCAAAATTTTTCAAAAATTTGTCATTTTGTTTTTTGTTTTTTCGTTTTTCGTTTCTACCCGCTTTTTGCGCGATTTTAAAGCATTTCCGGGGGCTGCCAGAGCTTTTTATGCCCTCTGTGGCTGCCAGACCTGCCCAGTCTGCAACCTGGACATGCTATTTGTTGAAGTTTTCCAAGAATTTACATGATCCCATCACATGGCTTGCCTCCATGTTGTGGCTGGAGTGGCTGGCGACATCCATTTTGTCATCCTTATCGCGACGGGAGAAGACAAAACCAAACGTTTTAAGGACCCCAACCCCCTGGTAGGTAATAATTTCAAATAATTCTCTCATTATCGCTGCATTTTAATGGATGTCCAGGGCGTTTTAATACCCAAGAAATCAATATTAGGCATCTGGGAGCCATTTTGGGTCAATGTCCCCAACTCCCCTTAAAGGAAAAAAAATACAGCAATCTGAGAAAAGACATAAATGCACGTTTTAACGACCCCCAACCCCCTGGTAGGTATTATCAGACAGTATAAATAATTATCGCTGCATTTTTATGGATATCCAGGGCGTTTTTTAACATTTAAAAAACAGCTCATTTCATTGCACGCCGCCAGTAATGGAAACGAAACTAACGACCACAATTTTCATGGGTTGTTTCGTTTCATTCAATTTCCAGCTCAATTTTCGTTTGTCGTTTTGTTACGTAACGGAAATGACAAACAAAAACGGAAACGAAAATTTCACCGAGTCATGCCCATGTCTAGTTATAAATATTAAGCATGTTGTCCTGTCTGAGAAAGTGGATATTATAACATAGCAGTTTGTCTTTAGGGTGCCACAACATGTATATCTTCTTTTTATTTTTGTTTTATTTTTGCTTCATATGTTTTAGGGAGGATGAGCCGTCAGGACAAGGCATTTTACTGATCTTGAAAAAAAAATGAGTCTGGCATTGTGAAAAGTTCCTGCCTGAAGAATGCTGAAGTTCACTGACATTTTTTAAGGCCCTTTTCTCCCCTAGGACTTTCTTCCTTCCTTTCCATCATGACAAGGACAGTCATTGAAAATGTTCCTCTTGGGCCACACTTTTCCGTCAAGATGCTTCGCATCTGGACTCAGAAAAAAAGAAAGGGAATGTAGATAAAGAGGATTAACGCAAAACCAGGTGATTGCTATAATTTGGAGAATAAGATGTACGCTGGTTTTATTTTTAATACAAGGCACATTATTTTGTCTGTCTCATTTCATAACCACTACTTGCTGGAATCATGGTTCTCTGTGACATTTCTTTCTCTTCTTCCCCTCCATTTATTGCCACATGTCACAGGTGCTGCTTTGAGTCATAGCTGTACATATGTTATTCCCTTCCTCACTCTTTTACACATGCCAAAAGAACCAGGTGCTTCCATTATTTGCCCTTTCCTCTCCTCAGCGAGATAAAATGTCTTGTTAGGTATTTCTCAGAAGTGTCATTAGCAAGTCACATTGGTATTTTTGTTCCCCTTCCCTCATCCTTCAAGGTCACGCGCTGAGCCTTCAGCAAATTTATTTAAAGGTTAAGGGTACATTCTAAAAGAGCAGGTTGAACTCTGATGAGCTCCAGCAAAAGAGCAAAAAAGAGAATACTGTATCATTAGGTGACAAATAGGAAAGCTCGGAGAATATTTGACAGGACAGAAAATAACCATAACAACTTTATTTCTCCCTATAAATGTCCTCCCGAGTTAGTCTTTCCATTCCAGATCGCTTTTTATCCTTGCTAGTAAACTCAGTGCTTATCTGACTGAGAATATGAAAACATAATGTGAGCCCTCATACCTAAAGGTAGTCCCACATTCAATTCATGTGGTGGTCAACTAGCTCTCTATGGGAACCCCATAAGCAAGATGTAAGGACAATAATGCACCCTTCTACTCAGTTAATATACTGAGTAGAGATGGGCACGAAATGAACAATTTTATGGGCACGAAACGAACAGTTTTTCGTTTCCATTTTCGTTTTTTCGTTTCGTTACGTAATGAAACGACAAACGAATTTTGTCTCTAAAATGAAACGAAACGAACAGAAACACCGGAAATTTTGTCGTGCATTTCGTTTCCATTACTGAAATATGAGTGAATTGTTTAAAATCCTAAAAAAATCACAAAAAAATGAAATAAATGGTAATCAAATGGTAATAAACAAACAAAAACGAAAACAATTTTTTTGCAAAAATTCATGAAAAATGGAAACGAACCGAAACAGACCCTCCAAACAACAAACAACAAACAAAATGCCATTTTTGATTCGTGCCCATCTCTAATACTGAGACATATTGTCATTGCTGAGGGACAGAAAATATATCCATCATGGTCAATAGCAACTGATGATTCCATCATCCATGGGTATCGTTTCAAGGTACTGGCAGCTGTTGGGCAGCCTGGGAATCGCCCCACGTGCACCCAAGATGCACTGTTACTCACGTATGCTGCCCTCCCTCACAAGGAGGTGGGGAGGATGCTGCAGCAACAGAGCCAGGGGTGGGTAGGCAGGGTGGGTGGTTGAGGGGATGGACAGAGGCAAGGAGGGCAGGCAAACCATAAAACTGCAAGCTGACGTTTTCAGACAACACAAGGTGGGGCCAGTTGATGGGGATGAGTTACAGGCTGAGCCAGCAGGGAGAAGAGGGTGAGGGTTGCTTGAAATTTTAAAATGGGCTGCATTTGGCCCCCTGGGCCGGACTTTGGACATGCCTGGCATATATTAATACCCAGGGAAAGCCTTTTTAAATAGCCACATCTTTAAATGTTTCTTAAAGACCAGGAGGGAAAATGCTAAATAAATCTCAGGGGGAAGTTGGTTCCAGAGGCTATTTCTTGTCAAATATTTGCCAGCCTCCTTCAGCCCTTAGTTGTGTTCTCTGACCCACTTGAGTTTGAGATAGCAGTACTGGATCATCTGCATATAGTAGGGCTGAAATTGATACAGTTAATAGTTTAGGAACATGGAGTGCTAGAGATGACAAAATGCCCAACAATATCATTCACATATAAATTGAACAGGATTGGAGCTAAAACACCCTTATTCAATCCCCTTTTGGATAACATTGGATCTGTTAGATGGCCATCCATGGTACAATATACCCTCAATCAGGTATTATTATCAAGACAATTTATTAGTGAAAGTAATTGGGGAGAGAGGGACTATTCTAACACAGACCAGTAGATTGTAGCATTCTGGTATGGTTGTTTCTTTTAAAAGCTACTTGCAAGTAATTAATTACTCATGATAAACAGGAATGATAATGGTTTACTTTTTTAAAACTGTGTCTCTAATCATAACCATTCAGTGGGGGGAGGGGGAGCTTCTGAACTAAAACAGTAGCTAATTAGTTTGGGAAATACTATCAATAAACTCTGGGTTTCACACACTCTATTGGAGTTATTTTCAGAATGGCATTTAACAAGCCATATTGTTATATTTAGGAGGGATCAATGTCGACTGCTAGTGATGGGTGCCAAAATACTTGAATTCCACATCTTAGCTTAAATCTAATTTAGCAAAATAGCTGCTTGTTTTCACAGGGCCAAAACCATGCAGCATCACCTTGTGCATGGTTTAATTATGAGAGTTTCCATAGTAACTGCTGCAATTAACTAAAATACTTGGACATAGAAGGTTTATTAGGTTTTGAAAAACATTTCCATGTGTAAATAATGCAATCTGTTTGAACTCAAAGGAGTCCTTGCCTCTCCATTCTCTGCTGATAAATTGAGCCATTTTCCTCTTTTGGTGTTGATAAATCATTGTGATTTGCCATAAACTTGCTACACAATTCCCTCTGCTTTAGATCTGCTTTCTGGAGGTTAAACATTGTGGTAGGGGAAACCTCTATGTAATGTTACACAAGGCCTTCTGTATAATAACTTTTTCAATTGCTTTCTGATGAATATTACATTGGGATGGCTATCTTTCGGAAGGAATCTTTTTTTATCAGCAATGTTTTATAGGAAAACTAACGATGTCCCTTAGGTGTATAACTATTATTTCAAGACAGTGTCCTTTTCAGCAGCCCTCAGCAACTTCAGAGGATGCCTACTGAGGTGGGCTGGAATTTCATTTTTCTCCCTTTGCACTAACAGATCCTCATTGAAAGCTGAGATTTATAAATGATGGGTAGTGGAATCCTACCAGTAATCCAAGAAGATTTGCCAACACTGGATAAGAGTAATCCCTAAACAGTTTATTTCTTTAAAATAAGATAAAATAACATAAAATAACTTTCCTTAAGGCTGTTCATTCTTTGTATAAAGCTCTCTTTTTCTGAGGGAGACCCTAACCCTAAGCCTTTTGTTGTCAATAATGTATATGATTTTTTAGACAGTTGAATATAAAGTAAGGCAAACACATAAAAACAATGTAGACAATGTGAATGTGAGTATCACTGGAGTTGTTCTCTGAATTAATCTTGGCCGTATATTAATAAATAAATAAATAAATAAATAAATAAATAAATAAATAAATAAATAAATAAATAAATAAATAAACAAACAAACAAACAAACTCTATCCTCAGTTTAGCCAATTTTTTAAAAACTTCTAGAGAGAATTCAGTCTTGATTTGATTCGTCACCCATTCAAGTTGTGATCAGCTGGGCATTTGTCCCACTTGGTCCAGATTGGGGATGAGTTGGCTGACTCCTTTACCTGGAGACGATAGAGCACTGTGAAACAGTCCACTTCTGGTTGATGCTTACCTGCACCTTTTGGGATCCATGTTTGGGCCACCTTTTATAGTATGGGAAGGATTATTTTATTATGGTTTGTTTTCAGCATCTGTGACCACTGGGACAGATCAAAAGCTGTCCCTTTGCTTCAACTACTCAACTGTTTTGCGAAATGGAAAGTTTACTTGCCACTCTTGTGTAGAATATGCTTTGTATTTCAAGACAAATAAGGGTGCAACGAGACATGTTCTAGCTAGACTGAGCAAAGCCCGAATAACTGGACTGTCTAGTTGCAACCTTATTTGTCTATCCGGCAGTCCATGGCATCCATTTCAGTTATTATTTTCTCCAGTGAATCTTGTCTTCTGGGTTATGTAATTCTTCTGCAGTGGCGAAGCTAGGGGGCAAGGGGGACATCTGTCCCTGGGCACATCATCTGGGGCACCATATTGGGCACCAAACAGCTCCCTGACCAGGGGGCGTGGGAAGGCGCATTGCTGGCGACTTGCCAGGGCAGCATGGAGGGCTCCCTATCTGCCGCCACTGCCTTATTCATGGTGCCTTAGCCTCTCCTCATCCTTGTGGGGGGGGGGCAAAAACTTACTTTGTCCCTGGGCGCTGAAAACCCTACCAACACCTCTGTTCTTTTGAAGTCATGGACGAAGTTACATCAACATGATATATGATAAAACAGTCATCCTCCAATATTTGAAGGGCTGTAGTGCAGAAGAGAGCGACTAAAATGATTACTGGGCTGGGGCACCTCCCTTATGAGGAAAGGCTAAAACATTTGGGGTTCTTTCATCTGGAAAAAAAGGTGCCTGAGTTGGGATATGATTGAGACGAACAAAATAATACAGGGCATGAGTAAAGTGGATAGAGGGAAGCTCTTCTCCCTCTCACAAAATACCAGAACTAGGGGACATACACTCAAATTGAGGGCCGGGAGAGTAAGAACAGACAAAAGAAAATATTTTTTCACCCAGCGCATTGATAGTCTGTGGAACTCCCTGCCACAGGATGTGGTGATGGCATCTGGCCAGGATGCCTTCAAAAGGGGATTGGACAGATTCCTGGAGGAAAAGTCCATCACAGGTTACAAACCATGATGGAGATGTGTCATCTCCATGCTTAAAACCGGGGTACTTCAAGGGCCAGATGCAGGGGAGTGGTATCAGGAGACAGATATCTAGTCTCATGCACTCCCAGACACATCTGGTGGGGCCACTGTGAGATACAGGAAGGTGGATTAGATGGGCCTTTGGCCTGATCCAGCATGGCTCTTCTTATGTTCTTATGAGTGGAGTAAGCATAATGTGCGAAGTGGCATGTGAGCATTAATAGTTGCACTTGTATGCATGCCATTTGTGTGTATCCCTGGCAGCTACAGTTTGGTTCTGCCTGCTTGGACTCATACTATTGTGCTGGGTCACAAAGTAGAGCAGCCTTTAATTTTAACACCCACAGACATAACTATCTGCGAACAAGAGAGGGCTTAAGATCTGGATGGGAAACAAGAGGTACGTGGAAAATGTCCAACCTTTGTTAATATCCTTCTGGTACATTTACACTGCAAAGCAATTTTTAACTAGTTAAACTGTCACAGCTGCTGCTGTTCCCGAAAAAATCCACAGAATTTGTGGGATAGACATGCTCAGAGCAGATCCTCTTTATGACCAAATGTTGTTCTGTAATTGTAAATTTGCGTGGAAGATGTTGCACGCAAAGATGAAAGACTTTGACTCATCTTGCTTAGCTACTAAATAATGTCAGAATATAAATGGACCCCAGTTGGGTGACATTCATTTGCAGTCATTGTTCCATCTATCTCTCTCACTTCCTTGCTCTGACAGCCATCATTGCTTTGCAAGTGAGCATACGCAGAAACTATAAAGATTTTATGATAAAGCGATAGATCTTTTTTAAACATTGGGGCATTACATGGTTTTGTATGGCTATAAAACCTTCTCCAGACCTGACAAGTGTGGACTGACAGAGACAATTTTATCTAGAAGACTGTAAAACAGTTAAGTGCCACATTGGACAAGCATAATAGAGAGGCAAGAAGAATAATTTCCAAAGCAGCAAGTGTTAGACAAGCAACAAATGTCTGTCAACAGGGCTCCAAGTACATGTTCAGAAATATAGCCTTGTGTAACTGGGGTGGTTACTGCTAGACATATCTTCAGTCAGTGTTTTTCAATGTATGTGCACAAGTCCAAAGAGATTCTTCCAGGAACAACACATGTTGAGGACATTAGTCAAAACCAAGCAACGTATGCAAAAGGTGTGTCCCTTTCAAGGTGTACTACAAAAATTCTATTTCCAGTCACTTTATCATATGTTTATGTAACATTGGCTGGAATCCAGTAATAAG
Organism: Phrynocephalus versicolor; assembly: GCA_023846285.1. Classification (NCBI taxonomy): domain Eukaryota; kingdom Metazoa; phylum Chordata; class Lepidosauria; order Squamata; family Agamidae; genus Phrynocephalus; species Phrynocephalus versicolor. Next base: position 14,019,302 of record JAHTLZ010000327.1, on the reverse strand, counting down.
TTGCAAGTATCTTCAGGCAATAATAAATAATAAATAATAAATAATAAATAATAAGTCTCTTCAGGCAAACTTTCCCTGAATGACAGACTACCTATTATATGTCTTTTATATGAATCCACCACACATGATCAAATAGACTTTGTGTTTATAACCACTTATAACCTTGTGTGATTGAACTGACACTATGTTGTCAGTGTTAGAGTCCATCACTCATTACTTTTACATGGATGTTTTACTCTCTCTTTAACTGCTCACATTCTCTTGTAGCTTTAATGTTGTCCCTCAGTTACCTCCTCTCAAACTTGAATATGTCTTAATTGCACTGGACTGTACATTGTCCCTCATTACTGCAAGCCACCTTGGGTCCTTTTCCAAGGAGAAAGTTGGGGTAAAAATACTCGAAATAAAATAAATAAGTGGAGTAGGCCCCTTGACTTAGTGGGAATTAGGTGAATCACCTCACTTGAAAATAAAACAGCCAACATTATAATGCCATTGTGCAAAACGATAGTAAGGACGCACCTGGAGTATTGTGTACAATTCTGGTCACCACATCTCAAAAAAGACATAGTGGAACTGGAATATATATTAGTCTCAAGATTAAATGAGTTTAACTCAGCACTCACAGGACATCTTTATCAAGGGAGTGAGGTTAGTTTGTAAGAGGATTCTCAAGGATGGTATTCTTTGAGCACCTATAGGTTCCAGTTGATGTTTGGTGTCTATCAGGCTTACAGCCTAGTACAGTATATATGACTGAACCAAGGGTATAAAAAAGCTGAGAGGTGGGAGCATCTGCAAAGGCAGCCTTTATTTATTTATTTATTTACTTATATATATATTTGGGAAAATCTGGTTATATATCTATATCTATATCTATGTCTCTCTCTATAGATAGATAGATAGATAGATAGATAGATAGATAGATAGATAGATAGATAGATAGATAGATAGATAGATTGTA
>JAHTLZ010000327.1:13967769-14017177 GCA_023846285.1 Phrynocephalus versicolor | reverse complement strand
CTTTGACTATGTGTTAGTATTGCGTGTGTTTACCATCTCCCAGAGTGTAACCTGTTTGTTCCTTTTTTGATATTTGCATACTTATTGCTTTAGTTTTAATGTTGTCTTTTAATAATGTAAGCTGCCTCTTTATACTCATTACTCTTAGCTTTATATATTGTCTTTTAATGATGCAAACTACTGCTGTATATTCATTGTTTTCAGTTTTAAATATTATATTTCAATGATGCAAGCTGCTTTGGGTCATTTTTAAGGAAAATGGGTTAAGATATTATTAATAAATAGATAATTAATAAACAAATTAAAGACTGGTAACCATGGCTGGCTTGGGGTGAGGGTACAGTTGTTTTATTTTGCCCTTTTGTGGATTGCTTCTGTTACTGATGGAGCCCCATGGTTTGATCTTCATAAAAGGTAAGAAAAAGCATCACCAAATAAGCACACATACTGTATACACTTGCGGTGTTTCTATCACCCAGGTATTTTATTTATCATTTTCAGTTAGAAGCACTGGGAATTCTTAAATGGTGTGTAAAATAAACACCTGCCCATTGCCAGGATGGACACATCTGGACCAATTAATTTTTCATCATTTCCCAATATGGGGGAACAAATATTCACAATATGGTAATGCACCGAAGTGGCTCCATTGGTTACGTTTAATGAGTTTCTGAAAAAGATATTTATAGAAAATGAGAAAGGTCTTATTGCTCTTTAACCTCAGCTGCAGTATTTAATTTTATATGCTGAAGGGCTAATGCGTTTTTTCATTGGAAACAGAATCATAATTTCTTTCCTTTACAAACACTGACTTAATAGGAAGAGAACTCATGTGCAGTGCAGAAAGTCAATCCTTGCTATTTTTTTCTTTTATTTCTGTGTTCCATATTAAGAACAGAAAAATGTGTATTTCAAAGCGATGACATAACAAAGGTATCTTCATTAGTTATTGGAGGTCTCCATCCATGTACATCTGTGTTCATTGACAAGTCATAAATACAGATAGCTTTTGTTGTTGTTGTTGTTTTCTTCAACCGCCGACCATGCGGCCCCTGGGGCCCGGTCAGCGCTGGTTTTATTTTTTATATTTCCCCCTTTATCTTAGGATGCTGACCCAGGCAATCCTGGGACTGGGTCGGCACTCCTTTTTTAAAATTTTTACTTTATTTTTATTTTTTGTTTGTTTTTTTATTTTTACTGCCGATCACGTGGCCTGTGCTACAGCTGTAGCGGGGCTTTTGGCCTTTTTTTTTGTTCCTGGATGCCGTCCCTGAAGCCAGGAAAACCAGACTTCCAGACCAGCACTAGGTAGGAGACATCTCCACCCCCCCATTAATGAAACAAAATGAAACGAACCAATTTTTTCCGGTTTGGTTCGTTTCGTCCTAAATTCACTCTGGGGTTTGTTATTCATTTCATTAGGTAATGAAACGAATAACGAATAACAAAACAAACTAAAAGTTCATTTCGTGCCCATCTCTACAACGACCCAAGAAACATTTAAAATACTTTTTTTTAAAAGAACTACGTGCTAAATAGAACACTTTAAAATTGTGTTCTATTTAGAATGTAGTTATTCTCTTGAAAATTAAAACCCTTCTTAAGACCAAGGAGTGTTGGACAAGGCCAAAGCTGTGAATCATTTCTCATAATTTCCTACTGAAACTTGATACTTTTTAGCTCCTTCTAATTATTAAGGTGGGGAGGCACATCCACAAAGCAAATGTCACTCAAAGGTCAGACGGCACCAAGAAGTTTCAACAAAATGCATGCTGAATTTCAACTGTATTGTTTGCTTTTAAAAGGGGGGAAAACAGTGCTAATTTTCCTGGCATTTTGCTACTTGTTTAGAAGCATTGCCTCAGGCTAGCCCTGGTGTCTGAGAAATATGGAGTGGAAAATAAATGCAGGAAGGCTGAACAAGTTCCTGCATACTTTCCTCACTCTTGCCATCAAGAATGGAGGAAATGTCATTCCTACTCACTGAGTTATGGCAATTGGACTTCTTTTTCTTGAGAGAGAGAAACGTTTCACTGCTCATCCAAACAACTTCATCATTCTGAACTGAACAGTCTGAACAGGTTCTCTCTCTCAAGAAAAAGAAGTCCAGTTGCCATAACTCAATTTCCAGATTGCTTTTAGTACTTTTTAATATATATATTGTGTGTTGTGTCCTTACAGTCATGACCGACTCTTTGTGACCCAATGTCCTTGGCGTTTTCTTGGCAGGAATACTGGAGTGGTTTGCCAGTTCCTACTCCAGGCACCTACAGCACCTGGTATTCCCTGGTGGTTTCCCATCCAAGTACTAACCAGGGCCGACCCTGTTTAGCTTCCAAAATCAGGCGAGATTGGATGTCCACAGATAAATTGTGGTCTGGGGCCTGTATGTGGCTTCCCATAACTATTGTTTGCTGACAATAGTGGCTGTCTGGCCATTTTCATTTTTGCTTTTGGATATGAAGCTTTCCTTTCACTTCCAAAACAAAAATACTGTACATATATACTAAGAACCTGAGGGGGGGGGGAATGTCCTTTCTGGGCAGAGGGGATAAATCCCCACTCAGAGCTAGGAAGTAACTGAATTTTGTAATGAGTTACTGTGCTGAGGTCTCTGTCAACACCTCAGATAGGATCCCAGCCCTTGCTCCAACCCCTTTACAGGGGGAACAAAGGGGGAAAGTTGATGGGGAAATATAAGGCAAAGAGACAAATCACAGCAGGATGAGGAAACAAAATATAAGATGGCCTTCTTGATAAAAGAATTTCCAGGGTTGAGTCTTCAGGAGCGGCTGAAGGAAGAACATTTGGGAGAGCGTTCATTCAAAGAGTTAGTATGACTCAGAAGGGAATTGACATAATAAGACAAGAATAATAACCCCTCATGGTCATTAGAGATGGGCACGAAATGAACTTTTAGCTCATTTCATTATTTGTTATTTGTTTTGTTCCGTAACGAAATAAGTAATGAACCCCAGAGTGGATTTAGAATGAAACGAAACAAAATGAAAAAAAATTGGTTAGGTTTGGTTCAGTTTGTTAATAGTGGTGCCGGAGATGTCTCCTACCTGGTGCTGGCCCTGGAGGCTTCAGGAAGGGCGAGCAGAAAAAAAAAGCTGACGGCCATGCTACAGCTGTAGTGCGGGCCACGTGGTTGGCAGTAAAACAAAAAAAACCCAATAAAAATAAAATCAAATAAAAATAAAAATAAAAAAGGAGTGCCAACGCACCCCCAGGGGTGGCTGGGGTGGCGCCCTAAAATCAAGAAAATAATATTAAAAAGGTCATGGACTGAGTCCTTAAGTCCCAAACTGACTTAAGAAATTTAAGATTGAAAGATCCCCCCAGAATGCAGACATTTTTGGACAAATCAGCAAAACCACTACCACCACTACCAGCTTTTCCATTTTCTCAGCTTTCTTTTCTCACCATTGCTTCCCTTCATCTGCAAAAGGGCAAGATCTTATCCACTGATCTCAGCTGCCCACATTTGCAAGAACGGGTTTTTAGGCATATAACACAAACAATGCAAATTGTGCAAAGCAGCAATTGCTCCAAGCCTGTTGTGTCATGTAAAAGAATCAGCCAGCGTTCCTTATGTCTCTTCTACATAGTGTCCATGTGTGTTCATGCATGTGCTCAGCTCCTCAAGAGAAAAACACGTGTTGTGTGAACTACAGAAGCTTCAAGATGAAAAGTGCTTGTTTTTGCTTTTCTTGTTCTCAAACAGTAGGAAACCCATGGAGCTGGAAAATTCCCTATCAGAGTATCTCAGCATCTCAGTACAGCTTTAATTGATGAGAGCAAGGCATTAAGCAAGTCTTCCTTATACCTCTAGCTCACCAGCAGCAGTGAAGTCAGCTACAGGGGTGCTTTGCGATTCTGGCAGGGATGACTGTAAACAAGTAGGAGGGCTGAAATTTGCCTCTGGATGTCACCGTCCCCTGGTTTACACGGTCTGGGCTGATTTTTTTTATCATAAAGCATTCAAAGTAGCTTTCCATCTGTAGCTTGTGCTCCTAAAGGAGAAAGCAAGATGAAGAGAAAAACAAAGCCACAAAGTCGCACCATATTGTGACAAAGAGCCTAGAGGTTAAAATAAGGCTTCATTTCCTTTCATTCATCTCCAGCTGTTAATCTAGTGCTTGACATTTATGGGATGTTCAGTCCCATGTCAGAGAAATGAATTATCACATCTCCTTGGCAGACTTTCAGAAGGTTCTCCCCGTTGCTCTCTCCTCATCTCAGCTGCGTTGCCAGATGTCAGCTTTGTGCAAGTGTAACATACACAGCTGCTGAACCTGGAGGTGATAAATATTTCAAAGGAGTGGAAATGATGCAATTTCATGTTCATTTTCTCTCTGATAATTGTGCATGAAGAGCAGAAGCAGGGCAAAGTTGGACCCTGTCTTCTTAAGGACCTGACATTTGGAATATCAGTTGCATGCTATTGTCACTGCACAGCTTGACGAAAACACTGCTCAATCCACCTCTGGACCTTGGAAAACTGGGTTCTTTTTGTCCTTTTCAAAAAAAAAATTGCTATTTTTAAGATGCTTATTGCAGGGTTACGGCGAGACTCCGAGAAGAGGAATTGTTAAACACCCTGATTTACCATTCAAAGGCAACAGAGTCTAAAGTCAATGTCAGCTTGAATAAGGGCATAGACGGGACGCTCACCAGATTTGCCGATGATGCCAAATGAGGAGGGGTAGCTAACACTTCATACGTTAAGAATCAGAACTCAAGAAAACATAAAAGTCTGGAGAACAGAGCCAAATTATGAAAAAATTTCAACATGGATTGGAAACATTTAAATTTCTATATTTAAGCGGGGGGGGGGGACGGACGACAGATGTACAGATGGCATATAAGAATGTCAAACAACACTGAGCCTCAGAGAGAATCATGATGCACACCATTTGCCATTTCTCTCCAGGTTGATGAGGAACCACTAGTGAACACTTTTGGGTTTCATCTGAGGTCAACCACAAACTTAATGGCTGCAAGAATATCATGCGGGACCCTGTGAAAAGCCTTCCTGAAATCAATTGTCCTTATCTAAGCACTCCTGTTTAATAATATGTTCCAGAAATTTTCTGTTATCACTATCAAGCTGACTGATTGGTAGTTGGTTTTATCTTCTCTGTCCACCCTTTTGGAAGATGGGGTGACATTTGCTCACCTCCAGTCTTCACATTTCTCCACATCCTTGTCTCCTGCATTTGGCATGCCTGGTTTCCTGTTCCTCCAGAAGAGTCTTTTGAGCTCCATCTAGATTTTTTTTTACTTTCCTGAAAAAAGCAACCGTGTTGTAAAGGCAAGCCTTGAGTTGCTGTGTATTTGAGATGGACTGTCAGTTTGGTGCAGGAGCAACTTCCTATGTCTTTAGGCAGGAAGACAAATATGGCTTAGCTGTGTAAGCTGTTTCTTCAACAATGATGCATCTTGTTCTATGTAAACCATCACATTTCATTCCTAGACTCATTCTCAAACATCCCCAGTGCAAAGTGCACTGTTTACTCTCCCTGTTCTCAAACTCTCAGTAACAGGTTCCTAGGGACTCCCAGGGAATAAAACTATAGACCTCTTTTAGAGTTTGTTTTTTAAATATAATAATAAGGTGTCATTATTATCAGGAGCCTAATAGGACAGTTGTTAAATGGGTGTACTGCAGCTATAACTGTGCTCATGACCTGGGGTTCAATCCCAGGAAGCCGGCTCTTGGTTCACTCAGCCTTCTAGCCTTCTAAGGTCAGTAAAATGATCTTGGGGGGGGGGATGTGTAGCCTGCATAATTAAATGGTAAACTGCCCAGAGAGTTCTTGAAGTGCTATGAGGAGGTATATAAGCAAAAAACTTTGCTTGCTTGCTTCCTTCCTTCCTTTGCTTACAAATCCATCAAAATCTGGCAATTTATTGTTTACGCTTTTCATTATGGCCTTCATTTCTCTTCTTGGTTAGAAAGCTCTATGTTATTGTTGGATTTGTTCATTATCTTTTGTTAATCTGGAAATGCATTTTTCTGTCAACATCAAAGTAGGCTCATCATTAGCCTATTGTGTGGAATAATACATTACATAATGTTCCAAGCTATATTCTATTTGGGGAATCTCAATTTAAAATAGATTGGAGTAAGTCCAAGATTATTGCTCTATGTATCTTTCTTCAATATTTGAAATAGCTGGTTAAGATACCAAACAATGATCTAGTCTCAAATTCACATTATGCTCCTAGATTAAAATATTTCCAAGTATCAACCAAGTTGTATAGTTGCTGTGGAACCACTAGCTCAGTTTATTTCGATCAAATCCTTTATAGGCCTCTTTACTCTTTTAGGACTCTTCCAACTGCATTATTCGGTGATCGTATCAATTTCTGGTTCAATGGAAAATGGGAAATTGCAAAGTATTAGCATATACACTGATGACAGCCTTCTATTTTTAACAAATCCCAAAATAGCTATTCCAGAATTTATACCAAATCTAATTAAATTAAAATGCTACTTGATTAAAAATAAACTATGCAAAACCTAAGCTTCTATGTCTAAATTCGCTATGATCATAGCAGGAGAAAAATTGCAAATGGAATCCGGGTTAGTCCTTTGTTACTTCAACTTTGCATATTTGGGCAATGAAATCATTAAAGATTTAACACAAAGGATGTATAAAATATTTATGAAAGTGCAAAAATTATAACCCTATAATCTGATGGATGAAGGAAAAGCTAAAAAGATGACAGGCTACTAATTTGCTATTTTTTTGGGAAGGGTAGCATTAATTAATTGTACCCACATTGGTTTTTATTTCAAAGTATTTGCATGGATCTGCAAAATCAAAGGTCACCAACGTGCAAATATATTAAAACTTTTAGAAACCCAAAGGAAAAAACCCAGATTTGCAAAAGAAATGATATATCAAATCAAATCAAATCAAAACCTTTATTGACATAAATAAGACAATATACAGAAAGTACATTCAGCAGAACTTAATTAGGGTTTTCTGAAATAGTAGCAAGGTTTGGTTACATTCTGTGTTATTTGACTATTTATGCCACAAAGTACATCACATTCTCCAACTGTGAGGCAGTGATCCTGTCTCGTACCAGACTTGATCTAAAATGCCTAATGCACAAATGTCTTGAGGTCTTAGCTCAGGCATGTCCAAACTTTGGCCCTCCAGATGTTTTGGACCACAACTCCCAGAGTCCTTTGTCATTGGCAATCTAAGCTTAGAATTCTGGGACTTGTGGCCCAAAACATCAGGACTCAGAGGGCCGAAGTTTGGACATGCCTGTCTTAGCTAGTAATAATCTACAACTCAATTATGATAAGTCTAAAATTGTTGTATTCGCAAAATCATTGATATTGTACTGTAATATATAATTTGACACCCAGTGGAGGCATAACAATGCCCAGTAAAAGCTTCTAAAATGATTCTTTTCAAATCAAGCAATTAATTCGCATCACCAGAGAACATTATTCAGTGCATTAGATAAATGTGGTTGATTTTAAGAATTCCAGGTTCCGTATCCACACCAAGAAAGAACAGAGCATAAGAATAAATAAAAATGAGTTGTCAACACATTTAGACTTCTCCCACAATTTTATTGTTTTTTTAATTAAAATTAACTTACTGTTCCTCCTAATTATTATGATATTTAGCAACTGCCTGTTACTGCTCTTTATTATCTCAGTAAAAGGTGGTTTCTTTTACTTTATTTTTATTGGTATGCTTTTTAAATCTTCTAGCTGCCTTGAGAACCAATGTGGGAGTAAAATAAATATTTTATCTATTTGTGTGTGTGTGTGTGTGTGTGTGTGTGTGTGTGTGTTGCTTCATGACAGTCGTGACGACTCTTCGTGACCCCATGTCCGTGGAGTTTTCTTGGCAGGAATACTGGAGTGCCTTGCCAGTTCCTACTCCAGGCGCCTGGTATTCCCTGGTGGTCTCCCATCCCGACCCTGCTTAGCTTCCAAAATCAGGGGAGATTTGATGTGTTCAGGGCATTTAGGCAGCTCTATCTATTAGTAGCATTTCACAAACATTCAGCCCCTTCTCCTGAGATGGACACACACACACATACACACACACAATCTCCTTGCCCAGCTTCTGCAGGATTGATGATAAACCCTTACTCGAGCCATGTTTTTGTCCTTAATACATTTTGTCAGAGCCCAAGGTCCTTGCGATTATAGACCTGGTGCCAAAGTAAGTGTGTGGGAAATATTCAAACTCAAAAGCTGAATGCTCCTGCCTTTGAGACAGCAGCAAAAAATAAAAAGATGTCATTTGTTACACTTGCGCCACTGACAAGATTGTTATGGAATGCTACTGGCAATGGAATTGGCCAAGCAGTGCTTACTACGGCTGCCGGCTGCTTCATTTCTTGCGGGAATGGGTTGATTCATTGAACTGGGTTAAGCCCTCATGGAGAATCTATGAATCTTTCTTCAGACCCTGGCACTGAACAGCTAAGTTGGCTCTTATGCGTTCAGTGTTTCATCAGAGATTCCTTTAATTCCAACATTGTTCCCCTTAACTGATTCCGTCCTGTCATTCTTCTGCAGCTCCTTCTTCTGGTATTTGGTTCTGTTTCTACCTACCACCAGCACTCAGCTCCAGTTTCCAAGAGTGTTCTGCTAGATGTATGTCTTTCACTTCTGGCTACCTTCTGTGTGTCTATGGGAATACAGTTAGGCTGAGTGAAAAGAAGCTTCCAAAATGTTTCATGGCATTATGTGTATGTAGTGATTTGCAACACAGCAGGTCTTACTGCTAAAGACAGCTATAAAACTGTACCTAAACTGCAACCCTGTACAAGTCTGTACCATTCCTGAATTCAATGGGGTTTTGTTTCCAAGAAGAAGGCTAAGTGGAAATGTGCTGTTTCTTTTTTCACTATAGCACACCCAATCAAGGATAAATCCATGGGGAATAAATTTGCTCTTATTATGTTTTGCAATCGCATAGGATAAAAATGATATTTGGTTGCTTTAGCGTTTGGGTTTATTAAGAAAGGAGGAGTGTAAAATATGCTTGGTTCTTGCTGGATCAATCTTTGCAAAACCCTTAATTTGCAATAACTCTCTCTTGTGCAGACATCTAAGAAGAGCGGCAGGATTTGTAGGTACTGCATTTTAATGAGAACATTTCCAAGATTGTTATTACATTGTTGAATTCCATCCACAAGCAATTTAATTTCATTACCATTAATAAGGCAATTAATGAACCTGCCCCCAGCCCTATTAGCAACCGGTTACACCCAACATATGTCTAAAATGTTTGGTTAGATACAACAAAGGTTGCAAAACATCACTGCATGACAAACTGAGCACAGTTACGAAGTGGCAGAATAATTCTTCTATACTGAACTACAATTAAGTGAGCCGCAAGGTATTTTAGTATAACCTGCTTCATTTTTTTTAAAAAAATGACAGCTCTACAGCAGCTAGAATAAACATCAAGAAACCCAAAATTTGTATAAAATATGCCCAGTTTAAGTATCAACAATAATTCGCAAAATGGAAAGACATTTTTAAATTTTTACAGGTAGCTTTAAGCACTGAAATGCAGCATTATTAACAAAATTACAAAACAATGGAAATATCAATGGAAGAAAACATAAATAAATCAAAACAGAAAAACAATTGGAATAAAATAAAGGATCATTTAAAATACTGAGAGAATATAAATGTACTCACCAGCTGCTGAGACTATTAAAAAGAGGCAACATTTAAATGTCCCTTAGGAATATTTTGCACAACTGGAATGCCACTATCAAACAGGTCCAGTTGGTAATCATTGCCCACCCCAGTGTTCATGTTAGCTGGCTACAAAAAGAAAGAGTAGGAAATTGGATCACCACCTTTTTTTTTTTGCATCTAATTAACAAATAGTTGTATGACATGAAGCTACAGGAGAAGTGCCTGAATGAGTTGAAAACAAGGCCTGAGTAGTAATTTCCTCCTCTCATTTCCACCCTCTTTTCCCTGAAATGAGAAGGACTTCCAGGAAAAGTGGGAAGGAAGGTAGGGAATGGGGAACCAGATGGGACCTAGGAACTGGGTGGAGAAAGAGGATCTAATCGTGGTGGGCAGGACAGCAGGAGGCTGGGTACACAGCGTCTTTGATTAGTCAACTGGAAAGAAAGATAACAGGAAAAAGAAAAATATGTAGTTGGAAAAGGGGATGACAATGAGTTTTACCCGGAGTGATAAGGAGAGGAAGGAAGAAGACGAGAGGAAGAGTTGGCTGGAGATCAGTGGTAGTGACTGCACAGGGGCAAGTGACCAATGTTGGGGGTGATAGGAGTGACCATGGTGATAGAAAGGCCAGACTTCTGGAGCCACCCTTATTTTAAGAGATAAATGGCATTTCCTTGCCCACCCAACCACCACACCATTGTGCCAACTACAGCACACATTTTCCCCTCTGCATCAGTGCCTAACTGATGCCAATGGATCTGCTGTGAGGAAAAGTAGAAACCCCAGTGGAAGAGAAAATAATAACGGTAATAACTAAAAGCCTTCATGGATTTGGCAAGAACAAATCCTGCCAGACTAACATGATCTCACTTTTTGATCAAGTAACCTCCCTAATAGACAGAGGGAATGTGGTAGACACTGTATAAAAATATATTTTGATTTGTCAGCTTAACTAGTCGTGTGCTGGATAGAGCACTTGTCTGCTGGATACACAGTTGGCTACTGAATCACACTCGGAGGGTGATTATTAATGGCTCCTTCTCAAATTGGGAGGAGATAACAAATGGATCACCACAAGGCTTAATCCTTGGCCCAGTGCTCTCTGACATTTTTATTAATGACTTGGAGTGCAGGAAATGCTAATTAAATGTGTGTTTCACACAAAATCGTGTCAAGCTCTATGAGGAAAGTAGAAAGCACCGGGAATGTTTAGCCTTTAGAAAAGAAGACTGAGGAGAGATGTTGTAGCCCTTTTCAAATCACACAGAGGACAGGCAGGATCTGTTCTTAATTATCATCTCAGAGTGCAGAACATGTAACTATGGGCCCAAGACACAGGTATCCAGATTTCAACTGAATATCAGGAAAAACCTCTTATGTGTTAGAGCAGTACGGCAATGGTGCCAGATACCTTGGGAGGTGGAGAGTGCTCCAATGCTGGGGGCATTTAAGAGAAAATTGGGCAACAATCTGTCAGATCTTCTTTAATTTCAATTTCTGCCTTGAGCAACGGGGTTTTGTTTGATGGCCAGACTTGCCAACATCCCTCCTGCAGACAGCCATTTCTTTTACATGATCTCTGGCTGCTTTTACACGACCCCTAAAATCTGCTGGTAACGTAAATGCAAATCCCCCAACGTGGTTTTTGTTCTGCTTCCTGTGTTCCCACCTCTCACACTCTGATTCTATTGCTTCTGTCTGCGGTGAGGGGAGAGAGAGAAAACTGCAGGCTCACCTCCGCCTGCCATCGGCAGCAGCTAATTGTTCCAGCCTGTTAGGATTCTTGTCTGTTAAAGGGGGGGGGGACCCAACAAAAAACAAACAAAAAGCGGAGGAGGGCCAGGCATGCAATTCTTTAAAACAGCAACAAGGATTTTACCTCCTCCAGAACAGGTACTTGTAAAATGCACTGGGTCATACTTTTTTTTTTAAAGTCCGCTGCTGGTGGGAAAACAATTTTATCTGGCCCAACCCACCCAATCCTCTTTGGCCGTCTCGCTCCGGACCGTCACTCCGAAGGAGGCCAACAAAACGAGTACGAGTAAACAGGCCTTCTCAGTGGCGGGGCCTACCATCTGGAATGCTTTGCCGAGCGAGTTACGGCAGGCTTCGTCGTTGGCATCGTTTAAGAAGGCTTTAAAGACCCTGCTCTTCAGGGATGCCTTCGGCACTAACTAGGGATACAGGATTTCCTTCCCCCCCTCCCCTCTGCCCGTCTTGCCTGAAGTCTCCTTGGATGCCATGGTCATCGTGACTGTGATTGGTTTTAGATGTTTTTAGTTGTTTTTAGATTGTTCTTAGATTTTTAATATTTTGTGTGAACCGCCCTGAGTTCTCGCTCGGGAAATAGGCGTGGTATAAAAATTTGAAAATAAATAAAATAAATAAATTATGCTCTGCATCTGTGAGCATTTTCCAGTGGACTTTAGGGGTTGTGGAAAAGCAGCCTCTGTTTCTTCCTCGAACTGAAAGCAGCATTTTGAGAATACAGATTTCAGCCACAGTGAAGCAGTCACCTCATGAGGCAGACACTGAGGAGAGAAACTGTAGCAGCTCACTAGTATATGCCTCTATCGGAAGACAAAACTGACCAGCCTACTTGTGCTTTCTTTAGTGAACCCAGTACCTACATGACCTGCGGTTCAATCCCAGGGAGCAGGTTCATGGTTGACTCAGCCTTCCATCCTTCCGAGGTTGGTAAAATGAGTACCCAGCTTGCTGTGGGGGGCACAATGTGTGGCCTGCATTACTGTAATTAAAACTGTAAACCACCCAGAGACTACTTGAAGTAGTATGGGGCAGTATATAAGCAGAACACTTTAATTAGTGTCAAAGAAAGTTTCAGCTGCAATCCCATGTGGAATTGGGAGAATGGATCTTCTCACTTTGGGTGGCCACGCCCAGGGAGGCTAGGAAAGTGGTAACCTGCAACCGAGCCTTCTCTGTGGCTGGTCCTTTCCTCTGGAACCATCTCCCGAGGGAGTTGCACCTTGCACATTCCCTGCCAGCCTTTTTAAAAGCCTTGAAGATCTGGCTTTTTGTGAGGCATTTGGCGACCTTGATTAGTTTTTTTTCTTTCCCTCCTATTCCGCCATCTTGCCAGATATCTCTTCTAATTTTTTTCTTCCATATTAGTATAGTTAATATAAATAAGTAAATAAGTAAATAAGTAAATAAATAAATAAATAAATAAATAAATAAATAAATAAATAAATAAATAAATAAATTTCCCCTCATCTGGAGAGCAGCATGGCTGGCCAAAGAAAATGCCATAGGCCAGCTAGGCTCCTCCCCAGACAAAGGAAAATATACTGTAAGCCAGGGAAATATATTTATGACTGATAGCTGTTGTGAGGTTTTTTTTTTTTTTGGCTGTTTGGCCATGTTCTGGAAGTTTTTCTTCCTGATGTTGCACCAGACTCTGTGGCTGGCATCTTCAGAGGGCAAGGAGCTCAGGGAACTAGGAGTTCTCTCAGTTCTCTGGTACTTATGATTCCTTGTAACCAGTAGTTTACTCCAAACATTAAGGCACTGTCCCCCTCTTCTGAATATTAAACATAACCTTTACCTGGTATTTAGATTTCTTTCAGGTTTCAGGATAAATTCTGAAAAGTCATCATGTAGGTGCAGGGAATTCTCACCGTTTCGCATCTATTTTTCCCCTCCATAGTAAATGGAGCTACATGCAGGAGAAGAGGGTTAAAGAACAATAAGTACACTAATTATGGTAAATGAAATAGAGAACACTGACATTGTTAAAACTAATGACCCAAGACATTACCACTTAACACGTCTTTTGAAGTTCACTCAATTGAATTAATTGCAATATTGTCAAGCCCACAGACCTGTATCTCCTGTTTAAGTAAAGGCGTAAATGATGAGGCAGCATTAGATGGAAGGTCTTGGGAACCAATGGTTTCTCTGGGGATATATGAATTCCATTGAGGTTCTTGTTTCTGCACACAGATCTGTGTATGCTTTTTTCTATTTTCCCCAACCCTAACCCCCTCACCCCCAAAAAACCTGTACACATTTTTGTATGTGCTCTTCAAATGGCCGCTTTCTCTGAAAATGATTGAGCACATTTTTTTGGGCATTTTCAGCTGTACAGTACTTATTTCCAATACTTTTTCCTACCTCAAATGCTTTCCAAGCCCTGGATATACACAGATTTCTGAGGCAAGATCTGCTTGTTTGTTTTGTAGTCTTAAGAGCTAGAAAATATTTTTGCATGTCGACACAAGCTGCACAGATTTTATCTCCAGCTTTAAGTCTTATTGAGAATAATATCGCTTCACTTGTGAACCATCAGAACTTCCTATATCCAGGCTTCCTCATAGGGCATCTCTTCATGAGAACACATAACAATATTTTCTGTTTAGAAACTATTTCTGCTGATTGGACTTGCAGGTTGCTCAAGCTATTATTGCCAGGTAATCTTGTGCTCGGTCTGCCCTTTATGGAACCTGAGCTTTGAGGAGCAGGTGTGTAAATCCAGTTTCTTAAGATACGTCTATTGTTCTTACGAACTACCAAATTTTAATGAGATGATTGATAATCATTGGGCCATTTCAATAGTTACATTTATTACAGTCTTCTACTGAAATTGCTCACCAAATTTAGAACTATCTGATCTTGTTTGTAGAAGAAAACATGGTTGATCAGCCTTCCATTTGTTTGCTGCCTATTGCTGAGCTTTCTTCAGACCTCTGTGAAGTTTGCTGCAAGTCTGTTTCCATGTCTATGATTTAAAAGGTCCCAGTAGACACCGGTACATATGTGGCTTTTCAAAGAAACATCAGAGTGATTAAATTTTGTCTGATGGTACAGTTTCTCCTTACTTTGCCAGGTGCTCAAAGAAAGCAAATTAACAGAATTAAAATAACAGAATTCTACAGTTAGAGATGGGCACGAAACGAGCGATTTTTTGTTTCCGTTTCCGTTTTTTCGTTTCGTTACGTAACAAAATGAAAAACGAATTTTGACTCCAAAATGAAACGAAACGACCCAAACACGAAAAATTTTGTCGATCGCTTCGTTTCCGTTACGGCAAATACATTGAATTATGCAAAATGGTAATGGAACAGCAATTTTTCATTTTTGTTTTTGTTTTTTTTTTGTTTTGTTACCTAATGAAATGAAAACAATTTTTTTTTGCAAAAAAACTCACGAAAACGAAAACGAACCGAAACGGACCCCTAAACGACCAAACGACAAACGAAACACCATTTTTTTGAGTTGTACCCATCTCTATTTACAGTATTGAAATGTACTGTATATAACAAGTAGAAGCACCTTAGGAAGATATTTGGAAGTAGGAGAATGTCAGGATATCAAATACAGAAGAACACAAAATACAACTGAACATTCTCGAGCAACAGAAGATGACTTTGTCGAGTTAGAACAACAGTAAAGAACAAGTTGTTCTTGTTCTTTACTGTTCTAGGTCAAGGACAGCTATAAAAAAGACTTTGAACATATTGTAAACAAAGCAACTCTAATGGAGAAAGCTCGGTGTGAGTGATACACGTGCAGAGGGGGCAATATGCATACTGAAAACTACTGAAGATGATTTAAAAGCAGAAGAAGAATCCATTTTAAATATCCAGCATAAACTGGAAGACAGGAAAAGTGGACTGTGGCAGAGTGCAAGCCAGAACAGTAAAAGAACAGTGGGAGGACAGAAGATACTCGTATCTTTTTAAACACGCAATGGCCTGCCAAGTTAAAGTTGTGTCATCTCGGACCCATTTTTTCCTTCTATGCTTCCTTGGAATTCTTTCCATCCTTCTGCCCTCTTAGAAAATTCACATTTCATTCTCTGATGATCTGCCTCCATATAGGTGTTCTCTCAGCATGGAGGCATGGGTATGGTCAGTGAGAGGCTGAGATGTACATTTCTAGCACCGTCTCTCTCTCTCTCTTTTACCTTTTCTTTTCCTCTCCTTTGTCGAGATAAGCCTAAATAATGGATGACTGGCTGATATGTATTTATATTCTCCGGGTGAAATCAGGCTAGCATCACAATCAAGACTTGTACAAGCATCAATTTGCTTCTCACTGTACCCGCGCCAAGCCTAACAACTCCTTCGCAAATGAAATCTTATGCACGAGTAAGCAAGAGATGGGAAGTGCAGCTGATTGTATATTCACCTGAGATTAAATGTTCTGATCTAGGGTGAAAAGGTGTCACCTGTTATTTTTAAAGGAGGGAGAAATAACAAGGCGAAAGTGGGAGTGAAAACACAACGTTGGTTGGTATTCAGTGAGACTTCCTGCATGTCAGAAGCGACAAGACCCATGCAATTTTGGCTTAACCCTCACCACAGACCTTGGAGCTTGTATTGAAAAAAAAAAAGACTACACAGCAATCAATCTGGAGAATACAAATTGATTTTTACCATCACATTCAGCAGTAGTATTGCAGAGAAGGGGCTTGGAGTATTAAGAGCTCTACCCATCCTCAGTATCTCTGGTTAATTGCTGAGGGTTTTTCTTCACACTGATTGAACAGCCAAATTAGAAATGCAGGGATGTTCAAATGTTGCCGTCTGACTGTGAATGTTAACTGCCTGGCTTCTTCCAGAAGCAGCTCTGTTGTTGAGTTCTTGAGGCTTGATGCTATAAAGCAGTGGCTCGCAGCCTGGGGGTCGGGACCCCTTTGGGGGGGGGGGTCGAATGACCATTTCAGAGGGGTTGCCATGAGCCAGTGAAGAAAAAGGCACAAACGGCTTGGATCTGGAGGAGGGGGAGGAAGAGTGAGTTACAACAACAACAACAACTTTATTGATTAGCCGTTCGGGCCATATCAAGTACTAAAACCACATAGGTCCAGAAAGATACAGAATACAGTTACAGCTTTATAGGTTGGAGGGGATGTCAGTCAATGGCACCGGAGGCTGCAATTGGCTGAGGGTTCCCATAGAGGGAAGTTTTCAATAGCACCTGTGGCAGTGGCCTGCCAAAGGGGACTTGTGGCCTCTTCCAAGCAGGACAACATGAGGAACTGTATTAAAGGGTCGCGGCATTAGGAGGGTTGAGAACCACTGCTATAAAGAGTGGTATTTTCCCCATTTCTATGTGTAGCTGTGAAAGCTGGATGGGGGGAAAATGAGATATTCATCATGAGAAAACTAGATTCATTGGAAAAGATAATGCTTGGAAAGGATCTTCCATCTAGCCCTTCCTACTATTTTAAATCTTAAGATGTCAGAAATATACTTTAAGGTATACTGTGGTTTAATCCCCTTTATATATAATTACACCCAAGGGTTAATCTTTGCTATCTTCAGGAGCCTATAAGGGCCTAGTTCTCATATAGATGGTAAACTCTGCATATGGTACCACCGCATCAGAGAAGGAGGAACAGTCCAGAATATGTCACATCTCGGAGGGGGGGGGCGGGACTCACAGAAACAAACCCAGAAACAAGTGGGAAACCAAGTACAGCTGAACCAACATTTAAAAGAAAATACGTTTTTGAGAAGATTCCTGAGATAGTCTTCTTTTTGCAGTAGCTCCATTTTTTCCTCAGGTAAAGACTGCCGAAAGACGCTATCGCCAACTGTGTATATGCTGTCAAGTCCTTTCCAAACCATGTGTTCATAGTTGGGTTTTGTGTTGTTTTTCTGCTTCCCCTCCTCCTTGGACTTCCACGCCTCAGCAGGGAGATTAACCTCTTGCATCTTAGCCTGACAATCTGCCTTACGCGGCACACTGACTGCCAGTGCAAAGATGTTAAGCCTGAGATCAGTATGCTCTCCAACTGTCAACTGCAATGTGAGTGGCTTTTTTTGCCCACATGTATGCAACTCCCCCTCCCGCCACAAACACACCTGGATTTTGTTGCAACCCAAACCAAAATGGTTGCTTTGGTAGCAGGAGAAAAAGCCATCCACAGAAGAGGCCAGAGGTGTGCACCCCAAGGGTGCCTTAGAGGAGTCCTCGCCTGAGATACAGTGGGCCCTTGTATAACAAACGTTTTGTATAACATAAAATCTGCACAACATAAAAAATTCCAGAGATAGGGGAAATTTGCTTAACAGAATCACCTACTGGGCAAATCTGTACAACATAAAAATGGTCACCATTAGAGATTACTGTGTTTTCAATCCATTCCTAATGGAGAATTTGTATAAAAGAAAACGCTTAACAGAATTTCATTTGAAACAAATTAATTCCTTTATACAACGTGCCACTGTATTATGGACGATGGAAAATGATGAGCAGGCACTCAATGCCCATCATTTATGGCAGAAGAAACAGAAATGATTCCTAATGGGAAAAACTGGGCTTCTGGAGAACTTCATTTGAGAGAAACTTTTGGGAGTAGAAGTAGGGAGACTCTTTTACTAGAGGAAATCTGTAAAATTGTCTCCCTATTGCCCCACCAAATAACGTCCAACAAATATGGGGGGGGGATATTTGAGAATCCATTTCAGTAGAGCTGTTTTAAAAAGGCAAAACAGGAAGGCAGTTGCATTATCAAGAGTCCCTAAGCATTGCTTAGTGTAGATAATATTTTCTTGGATTATGTTATAGTAGTGGGCACACAGAAGTCAGTCAGTGGACTAAAAAGTATGGAAAAATCAGCCCTGAGTCTTAGGTATCTTTTGCTCTCAGCTGCCACAAGTCTTGTGCACATTTTGGTTTTTCTTGGAACAGCAGTATGTGTTAGGCAAGATGTTGGAGTACTGCTTGTCTGTTTAATAGAGATGGGCACGAGTCAAAAAAAATGTTTTTTCTTTTTTCGTTTTCCGTTGAGGGGTCCATTTCGGTTCGTTTTCATTTTCGTTGGGTTTTTCCGCAAATTTTTCATTTTCATTTCGTTACCTAACGAAAACAAAAAATGAAAATGAAAACAAAAAATTTCTGTTTTGTTAGCATTCTTTTCAGTTCAATGTGTTTGCCGCAACGAAAACGAAAAACACGGCAACATTTTCCGTTTCGTTTCCGTTTCCGTTTTGTTTTTGAAAAATTTTCGTTTTCGTGTCGTTGCCTAACAAAAACGAAAAAACGAAAACGGAAATGAAAATTTCGCTGAGTCGTGCCCATCTCTACTGTTTAATGCAACATACTTGCTGTACATATATACAGCTACAATACCTTCTTCCATGGCAACATTACAAAGACCTAAGTAATAGTGTATTGGGGGGAAAGACCACATAAGACTTAGATTTGTATGTGTATCTTTGTTTTGAATATACATATTAAATATATTATATTATATATATTATATTGGGAACATGATTGGCTGGCATGCCTAACAAGAAGGATTCCTGCAGTGTTTGACTGAAAAGATCTACTGAGGGCAAAGTATCATAAAATGAAGTTAAACTACTATCCAATAGATTAAACTTCTGTCCAACACCAAAAGAGCACAGCACAACATGATTGTTTTTACAATGACATTAAAGCTTTCCCAAGGAGATATAGATTAGCAGAATGCTTCTGTTATGACTCCAAGGACAGTGTAGATGTCTAGTGTCCAACAGAGATCAGTTGTTAAATGTTTGGACGCCCATATCAAAGAAATCCAATCCTGGAAACCTTTTATTCTTATCAGTTAACAGAGAAGTGTACACCTGCCTATGACAACCTTTCAAAAGAAAAGAATAACACTTTAAAAAAAATCTCCAGATGAGAACAGATAATGTCACAAAGCCTGGTGACAATAAAGGCTGCAGTTATGGTATTAAGCATCGCAGACTATCTGGCAGAAGGGCAAAGCTGAAAGACACACAAATGCTTCGACAATTTGTGCTACCTCAGAACTCAGTGAGCATATTAGTGAAAACTTACAAAATCTTATAGGCAGGGAATGTCTGAACAGCAAAAAGCAGTCGATTTTATGAACACAAATCCCGCTGTTGAATGCTTTTATATTTTGCACAAAATCACATTAAATGTCTGATCGTACAGGCAAATAGCTTAAATTTTTTACTGCTTGTGGCATAGACTAGCACAGTGATGGTGAACCTTTTAGAGACCGAGTGCCCAAACTGCAATTCAAAACCCTCTAATTTTTCGTGAAGTGCCAATACAGCAATTTAACTTGAATCCAGGTGGCTGTGAAGGAGCGATGTCGGGTGCCCACAGAAAAGACTCTGAGTGCCACCTTTGGCACCTGTGCAATAGATTTGCCAACACTGGTCCAATGCAAGCTATTTTCTGGTGATCCTTCTGTTCTGAGCCTGATCTGTCCCAAAGCTGGACCTTTTTGGTTCAGCAATAAGGCTAGTACTTTTTGAGACCAGGCTGGAGCAATTCCCTAATAAACTGCTGTTAAAGAGAGAGGTTCAGGGGAAAAAGCAATATTTTGGATGTAATCAGACGTGCACTTGTCTCACCAATTGAATCTACCACCCAGGAGACGATATTGTTTTGACTAATGACACAACTGAGGATCTACCTATATATCAATTTAAACCCACAGAGGATGGTAAAACACTTTCCATCATATATCAAAGGCATCAAGGATTGAATATTTAAACGAAGTGCATCAATTTGATAATGATACCATGCCACATCTTTTTACAAAATACTGACTCTTATTATCAGCTGTGTTTGTCCTACCATCAAATGCATATCTACCAACATTGGTGGAAATGGATCTTTTCTTTCATTAGCCATGACACAAGATAATTGTCCCCAACCCATTGATTCGCACACTTACCTTGGCTGTAAATATTAACCACTGCCACGCACCCCAAACATAGAAAGGGGTTGCTATCTTGTCTCTTGTATGTCAGGTACATTGATAGTATAAAAGAAAATTAATGAAAAAAATAACTTAGCAGAAGAGACACTTGCAATCTCTGAGGATATTCTCCATATAGTATTGAGTCGTATTATCAAGACAGCAGCCACCTTGTCAGGGAAAACAATTGTCTATGTCAGGCATGTCCAAACTTCAGCCCTCCAAATGTTTTGGACCACAGCTCCCACAGACTTTTGCCATTGGAAATACAGGCTTGGAATTCTGTGAGTTGTGGTCCAAAACATCAGGAGAGCTGAAATTTGGACATGCCTGGTCTATGTCAAATTCAACTAGCATTCCATTTGTTTCTGGAATTGCAGCAGGGGGCATTTAGGGAAAGCCATCCCTGCCTTCACTCCCTTCATGCTGCTCCTGTCCCATTCCTACCTGGCATTGCTTCCTCTTTCTGTGTGGCCACTGCCACACCTTCAGGGACAGCATTGCGGCTTCCCTTCCATAAGTTAGGCCTGGTGTCTTGGCACATGCAGATGCCTATCAGCTGGCAGGCAGGCACATGCGCAGAGACAGCTGGCCTGACTCCTGGGAGGGAAGCCAGGGCATTGATCCTGAAGAAGGTGGTGGTGGAGAAAGAACAGGCAGTGGCTGAAGCAACAGGAAGCAACAGGAAGCAACAGGAAAGGGCGTGAACTGGAAAAATGAATTGCAAACTGGTTTGTTTTTCCAGGGTTCGTGGGTACTCACGAACCATTCTGATTCACCTTCTTTTCCCAGTTCCTGTTCATCTTTAATTAAGAGCTATCTATCAGTCAGCAATCTAGGACTACATCCTTGAGATTTCCAGCACGGCATTACCTGCATATTTCTTATGAAGACAATCGCCTTTTACAACATTCTAATTGGTAGGATCTGCCATATGAAACAGATCATCATTTGTATGACCTGCAGTCTAATTTATGTCACTGAGTGCAAGTGATCAGGATACAATGTACATTGCATAGGAAAACTGACAAATGGCCTGCATACAAGCATCAGAAATTACAAATATGCAGTCCAAGAAATTGGAACAAGCAAAAGCTAGATAACATTCAGAACATAACCTAATTTGTGCATAATTAGGTTAGAGATTTTGGAACAAAATATTACCAGATTTAAATACAGCAAAGAGGCAGACCTTCAAGATTTATAGAATCTCTGGATTCGATAATTGCCATCTGGAAAACAGCAGGTGGTTTCTCTTCCAAGCAACAGAAAAAGTTGAAAACAAATATAGTGTTAAAATATTTTGTATTTGTCTTGGTTCTAAGAGATACAGAGATACATGTATGTATATATAGATATGGGTTTTTAATAAGTTAAATTTGAATAATTTTTAAAAGGTAAATAAAATTAGACAAATGTTAATATTGTGTATTAACACAATAATTGGGTATTATTGTGTAATCCATATCTAGATGTTTGCACTATCGTTGTATGACAGTTTATTAATGTTTATCCTTGATCTAATGGTGGGCATTGTACTTTCTCTTTTGTTTTTCAAATAGCTGTACATTCATGCTAATTTAATGGTTGTTATAAGGTAGTAAGCTATTTTGTAGCGTTCTAATAGTGCTGCGATTGCTTGTCCTTTTGGCTGCATTTGTTTCTTAAATGTATGCTGTAAGCTCCTTTCAGTTGTGCAAGAGAAACATTTTACATGTACTGTTTACTGAGGAGCTCTCACTGCATCTTAAAATAGTACAGTAGGACCCCCATGTCCACTGATTCATTAACCACTGATTCAGTTATCCACTGATTCAGTTATCCATGGTTGGCTGAGGAAAAAATTAAATAAATAATTCAGCAGCCACAAAGCAAGCTGCCATCACAAACAGTAGCCACAAAGCAAGCTACTGTCACAAACAGCCGCTGTAAAGCAAGCTACTGTCATAAAACAGCAGCTGTAAAGCAAGCTACTGTCACAAACAGCAGCCACAAAGTAAGTAAGCTACTGTCTCAAAACAGAAGCCGTAAAGCAAGCTACTGTTACAAAACAGCAGTTTTGGGTTTTTGGTGTCCTCTCTTAACCACAGGTTTCATTATCCACAGGAAGGCCTGGAACTAATACTCAGTGGATACCGCGGTCCTACTGTACACTGAGACATCAATTGACCAATTTGGTACACTTAAAATAGCACACTGAAAACTAGAGCAAGGAGACTACTGTCTTATATTCCTCCAGTAGAGGCATCATTCCAAAATATGCAGGATGAGATATATGCCGTTGTTTCCCTGGTTTAGGAAGAGGCCACACAGTGGGATCATGATAGAGATAAGCCTCAAATCAGAGATATCATAACCATTAAATATAGTTTCTTAGACATAATGTTATATCAGTAGGATTTTCTAGGAAGTCCTGGGATTACCTTCTTCACCTTCTTTATTTAAAACCATCTAAACTAGGACGCTCCCAAATATTCCATTTTCTTAATACATAATCTGAACATCAGCATACTTTAACTGTGACTGGCCATTAACATTTTAAGGTATTGCATCATGTTAAGTGACAAGCCAGCCTATTTCTTATCTCTGCAGAACATCTGCCTTTCAGGCAGCATATCATATTAACCATTGATGGTCAAGATTTTTAAGATGGCTTCCCCCGCTCCCATTTTAATGAAAATGCTCATCAAAAAGGTCAGTGAAGCAGTTCATGTTGAAATATTTATGAATGATAAAGCTGGCTTGACAAGACAAAGTTCAGCTGAAAGGCCACTTATGACAACATGACAAGGTTTCATAAGAGCCAGTGTATAATTAAAGGATTAATCAGGGAAAGATGGAGATGTGTCCAGTCCCATCACATACATCTGCAAAGAGAGAGAAAAACACACACGCATGGATGGAACAATAAGTTTCTTACTTCTTATTATTGCTTATAAGTTACTTTCTAGTTCAATCATACAAATACTACTTTAAAAAACCTAACTGTGAAAAAATAGACAATGACAAATATTAAGTCCCTAGCTCATGCACTGAGGACACTTTAAACAATGGGTTAAATTCTTGGGAAGCCAACTGTATTTTCGACACAACAAACTAATTGTTCCAGAATGGCACAAAATCTTGATAAAGAAAGATTCCTCATGCATCCCAATCAAAAGAGTTACATATTGGAAGAAAGAGGCCCATTGGTTGGGCAGATCCAAGTTAAAACATCCATTGCAGGGGGTTCCGATGAACAGCCTGTTCAAAGCACACAGCACGGACTACTTCTGATGCTCCAGTAGTATGTTCGGAGACCACGAAAATGCAAGCAATGCATGCACAACCCATGGAGAGAGAAAGGTCGTTCATATGAAGAGTGTCTTAGACTAATCGTAATACTTCATCATAAGGGAAAGTTCTATATAAATATGTTGGTAAATAGCTTTTCTATTCCTCCTCAAAATTGCATTTCCAATACATGGATGAGTGTTGTCTTAACATCCCTGTTGTTACAGAAATGGGCCAGGAAATCAATCTGTTTGTGAACCAAAGGCTTATTTATTTATTCTATTTTATTTACATGTCAACCAGCTACTAGCTAGGCTTCTGCTCTGAGTGGCTAACAAAAGGATGTGTAGTCATAAATAATACTGATAGTGACAAAAATAATGACAACAATGATAAAAACAATACAACAGCAGTGAAAATTAATGGAAGACTGGCAGCAGAAAAGTAACGGAAGATGACTTAATTGGGGCAAACTACTGAAAGGCTTGGGAGACCAACCAGGTCTTCAGTTGCCTCCTGAAACCCAGGAGGGATGGGGTCCATCTCACCTCTGGTGGGAGGAAGTTACAAGAAAAGCAGCCATCACAGAGAAGTCTTGGGTTTGAGTGACTGATTTCTGGGCCTCCCTCAGGGTGGTCACTTGGATCCTCTCAATATGTAACAGGGGTGAGAAAGGTAGCTGATTTGAGGGAGAGGCGCTCAGCCAGGCAACAAGGTCCTAAATCACGATTAAAGGCTTTAAAAGTTAGCATAAGCATCTTGAACTTGGCCCAGAACCAGGCAGGCAGACAGCACAGATGAGCCAGGATAGAGGCTATATCTACTGCAGCTTCTGAGCCACCTTCAAGGACAATTTTTGAGATTACAAGTTCATGGGCCAATGCATTGCTATAAAGCACTTCCTGTTGAGATACAGGCAAAGGTGGGTGATCTGCCTCAGATGGTAAAAGGAGACTTGGCCATGACTGAGATCTAATTCTCCATTGGTCTTGATGGGGTCACGGTGTGACCCCATCAAGACCAACCAGAATACCACCAACTCACTCAGAGGTCCCTCCAAACTAGAGATATAAACGTTCTGGACATTTTGAAGCCAGGGAAAAAAGCTTTGGAGAAAACCAGAAACTTTTCCCAAAGTTTCCAGAAATTTTACATCTCTACTCCTAACAAAAGGACCTCAGTCTTATTGGCATTCAGTTTCAAGCTATTTACCCTTGTCCAATCCATAGCTGCACCTAATGGGGTGGTATATAAAATAAATAAGATACTGAAGTTAAAATGCAGTGGGCGAGGTTAGCGTATCTCCTTCTCAATTTTCGTTATTGTTTGTGTAGGTTACATGTGTCTTACAAAACCTGCAGAGAAAGCAGCTTCATTATATCAGAACCAAGCTCCCTGCTAGCTCAGTCACCTCTCCATAACAAAAGGGCAGAGGGGTCTGATCTCACAGCTGGAGACTGCTGTTCATTCACTGATCTTATGGGTCTCAATGATCACTCTACCTACATTTCTTTCTTGGTAGCTGGAATGCATATGTTTGTTTAATATTACTGTGTACATGGGGGGGGGGAGAAAATGTGGGACTTCAGAGGAGGGCAGAGCAGTTCCCAAGACTCCCATGTTTATGTCATTTGGTAGATTTCTGCATCATAAACTAATATAAATATTACATCAAGTACATGTTGGGGATATGCCTATAATAAATAATTTATACTGGGAATGAATGGCAAAGATTCAATAAGATGGGGAAATAACTAAATGAGTAGAAATTAGAAGAGGAGTCTGTCAATGATGTATCTTGTTGCCAATTCTGTTTAATATTTATTCAAAAAAAGTTTATGGAGATTGAGCTCAGTGGAAGAAGGGCAGAATACACCTGTAGTAACTCTCTGTCTGTTTATCATGTAGGTATTTTATCAATGTATAAAGTTCCTTAAGTAATAGAGTTATGCTATATGGAGAATTATTACTTGTTTAATTGTGCTTATACTGTATCACAATGAATTGTATTGAAAGAGAGGAGTTAACAAAAGAGAAAAAAGTTGATATATATTAGAAATTAAGCCTTATGTCCCAACAATATGTTTCTATGTTATGCTGATTTTGCATTGAACTAAAACACCTGTTTCTCTGGAAATTCTTCAGGCCCTGTGCCTTTAGGCATGACTTAGAAAAGTAACCCACAATCCTGATGATACATATGTTTGACAGAATGATATTGAAGCAAATTATCTCTGGTTCTGCCATTCAGGTAAGAATGAGATGGGAGGTCAGAAGGCTTGCATAACAAAAATGCAGTGTTGCACACTTGTCCTTTAACACACATTGTCTGTGGAGTGCACAGTCTGTATTTGACACACACACACACCTGTATTTCAACCAATTGTGTCTATAGCTTCTTTTCAGAGTTGTAATAATGATTTATGGTAAGACGTAACATGTTTGTAACCTCCCATAAGTTACATTTTTCAATACTTCAAATTTTATTTTGTGCATATGGAACACGAAAACAATGCAGACAAATAAAGCTTGTAGAATTAGCAAGCCAATGTTGCCTGGAATTATTTCAATAATGAAACAACTTACACACTGATATCCAGAGGAAATTTGATACAATTGAAAAAGATCATCTGATCTCACACTGGAATTGATTCTTTCAAAGATAAATGTCATCTGTAATGGACCAAAGACTCAAAGTACTAATAAACTACTTATAAAGTTTTATTAAGCTCAGGGATCATTGTTTGAGTTTTATATCGTTGGCCCTGAGAGGGTGGTTTTAAGAAAATACAGAAAGACAAGAGTTTTGCTTCTCTTGTCACTTTTGGTACCAGTTTAAGCCACATGTCACCCAAATGGCATGCCACATACCAGTATTGTCAATTTACAAGTGGATATCTAGAAAGGAAAAAGTGCTCTGTTTTGATGAGCCTGAAACCTCTGGAACCTTCTGTCATACCATTTATAGCTGAGCATGTGTTTCTTTCTGTTCTTAATAATTACCTAATTCTGTAAGAAGTTTTTGGGGTTGGTTTGGTTTTTGCTGCTTGTATATCTTACTGACAACATGTAAGATATAAATCTCACTTGGTGCAATGCAAGATTCCATTAGTAAGAATTGCCGTCTAAGGGTCAAACTGTGGCCCCACTTATAGTGTGTTACAGCTGAGATGTAACTAGGGCATGAGTCACCACGGTCAGATCAGACGTCTGATCTGATCCAGCATCCCTTATTCACCACGATACTCCAACCGTATTTTATTTTTACTGGTTTTTCAGAAATCTGTGGACACCACAAGACAGTCAGACTTTTAACTGCATGAAATGAAAAACTAATTAAAGACTTGTCCTTCAACAAGAAGATAACAGAGTAATTGCCAAATCAAATGTTGAGTCACCAGAATAAGCCTTACAATAAAGTCCGGAAAATGCAGCTGACAGTTTTACCTTGTGGATGGCACTTGATGCTGCTCTGAGGCTTCAGCTGCTAAGAGACAGAGGCACCAAGTGAGCAAAGTACTTCCTTACTTGCAGTGATGAAAAGGATGCAGGCTAATCCCAAGCCCACAGGGTCAAACACACACCGGCAACCTTCCCCTCTTTGAGGGCAAATGTCATTGCTAATCATCCTCCCAAACTTTTTGAAAAATGATCACCCCTTATTAAATTATGAAATTAGAATTGACAGTGTGTTCTTAAACTGTTTTCCTGATTGAGGACATTTGCCTCATTAATCCTGAACAACCTGTGCACGCCATTAAAGTGTAATGGAATAATGAGCAAGATTACAGAAAGTACTTAAGGCATCCTGTCCCCAAGCATCAAAAAGAAAAGACCAGTTAGTATTCAGCATCAGCACTTAGGAAGCATGGAACTGTCTTGTAGAACAACCTCTATGCAATATTGACGATTTTCATACAAATATTACATAGTTCTTTGAGCTAACAAATCAAACATGTCATTCTAGCAAAGTATTTTTGTGATAATAATGACCATGTGTCTCCAAGTCAGTTCTGACATGGTGACCCATTTCAGGGTTTATCAGGTAGAGTGTACCCACCAGTACTTACTGTTCCCTTCTTCTGGGGGTATCCTGGGAGGCTAGCTCTTCCCTAAGAGGAACACTTGAGAATCAAACTCCCAACCTCTGGATCGGCAGCTAGATACCTAAACTCCTCAGCTATCCAGCCAGGCAAGGCCATTATCTACAACCCAGCAGAAAATGATCAGTAGCAACAGGTACAATAATGGCAGCAGTTGTTGCCTCCAGAGTCAGGTTTCGCATGTTAAGAACAGAAGAACATAAGAACATAAGAAGAACCATGCTGGATCAGGCCAAAGGCCCATCTAGTCCAGCTTCCTGTATTTCACAGTGGCCCCACCAAATGCATTTGGAGTTGCTGGATACTGTTTGGTGGAGAACGTAGACAAGATGGGCACTGCTACTCTCTTCTCAATCAATCAATATAAAACCATCACAATCAAAGATCACAGAAAAGATAAATAGATAAAACAGTCATGACATTTAAAAAATAGAAAAAAGGAAGCCATATAAATAGGGATCTCTGGAGTTGACCTCTCTTGCCAGAGAGGAGGGGGTAGAAGAGAGCACTGATACCACCTCATATCAGGGAGTCTCCTACGCAGCTCACTGCAATTGTACTCAGAAAGTTGGCACAAATTTTTCTAGCAGCTTTGGCAAACCTAGCAACTCTATAGGTGATGTAAGTGTCACAGTCTGAAAGCAGCCTACCCACTTTAACCAAGGGACTCTCCACTTGCAAAGGGGCCAAGATGATTCCTAGAAGGTTGGCTCTTGGGTTATGGTAGAGTTGGCAATTTAAAACACACACACACACACACACACACACAGAGAGAGAGAGAGAGAGAGAGAGAGAGAGAGAGAGAGAGAGAGAGAGGAGAGAGAGAGAGGAGCCCTTCTTGTACATTTTCAATACATGTTAACTTCACTCCCCCCCTCCTTTATCTTGTTCCCTGCAAGCTTGGAAACAGATTGCTGATCGAAGATTTCATGCCCATGTCTGTATTTGGTGCAGAAGGTACAAATTAGGTAAACCTGTCAAAACAGCAACAGCAACAACAATATGCAAAAGTTTATGTGTGCTATGTATAATCAAGTCTCATCCGAATTATAGCAACCCGAATAGGATTTTGGAATGTTCAAATATAGGATGTTGAAGGGGTGGTTTAACTACTGGTACCCACCAGTGAGTCTCCATGCTTTAGTGAGTATTTGAACCCAAGTATTCTGAGTGCAATTCCAACATTCTATCAGCTGTACCACCCTGGCTCTCACTATATTAGAGAAATAAGATAAATCTATGTGAGTAATTCTTCCTTTTGCAGAAAATCAATTCCTGAAAGTTATGCTGAAGTAGAGCTACTTCCGCATGGCACATTTCCCAAATGACATCACACAGATGTAGTTAACTTTCTGTAACCTCTTCATGAGCAATTACATCTTTATAATCTAGAGTTTTCTGACAGTCTTTTATATGCAGCCTAATTTCTAAAGTGACTGTTCATTAATACATTTTGGCACAATGTTACACATTCCTGCCATATAAACATAATTAATCATGATTAATACCACAACGACTCTTCAAAAGCAGCTAGGATTCTATCTCATTTATAATAAAGTGTTGGTATTCTGTTCTACAGCATATGGCAACTGAGCTGAGGAGCAAGAATAGGTTGCAATTTGCAACAGGTGTCCTGGTTCTCTCTGTGCACAAAAATATATAGTATAAAGGCCATCATATTTGTTTTTGAATGGAAATTTTTGTCAAGCTTGGCTTCAGTCAGTGGAACATACAACGCCAAGCTTGTGAGGAAAACACAGAATTTTCAAAATTGTTATTCTTGACTAGAGATAGGCACAAACGTGGAAATTGTGGTTGTGTTTTGGAAGTTGAGTCATGGCAACTGGACTTCTGTTCAAGTGAGATTGAAACATTTTGCTACTCATCCAAGTAGCTTCATCAGTCTGAGGAAAGTTGGTGTGAGGCTTCCAATTTATAGTGCACCTTGGTTTCACACCACCAATGACCCATTCTAGGTATGAACCTCACCCAAATAACCTCACCTGGATGACTGAGAATCTTCACAGACACATGATAGTTGGTGGTTCATTGTGAACTTTCTGATGCAATGAACTGTTGTGTGGTTCATGTGATTTGGGACCTCTGGTAGTGATAGGATGTCCCCTAAACAAGTTAGAAGTACCTAACTGAAAGCAAATATTCAGCTGACCTTTCTACTCACCTTCTCCAGGGATGCTTAATGAGGCAAAATGTCAAACAAGCTTCTCTAAAGGGAGACATCATCAAGAAGATGTCTTACCACGAGTAGAGCAAGTGATGAGTGGAGTCAGCAACCCGTCACTTTTACATATGAGATGACTTGG
Source organism: Phrynocephalus versicolor (assembly GCA_023846285.1). NCBI lineage: Eukaryota > Metazoa > Chordata > Lepidosauria > Squamata > Agamidae > Phrynocephalus > Phrynocephalus versicolor. The sequence goes on along the minus strand of JAHTLZ010000327.1, from coordinate 13,987,072 downwards.
TTGAAGAAACAGCTGGGAAGGTGTACAGGCTAAGGAACAACTGCTGCAGACATGGGCTGAGCTGGAAGGATGTTATTGCCCTCCAGGTAACCATGGTAACAGTTTCCATTGCAGCATTCCCACATTTTTTAAACCATTCAAATGGGGTTAAAGATAACGCATAAGGATACCAATATGCTGAGATATGGCATCTGAGGGCAGACCAGCCGTTTCTTAGAATAGAGGTAAGCAGTCATAAAAATCTAGAGCGATAAGGAAAATGCCTCTGGACTCTCTTGAGTTGTCCCTACACTCTATGGATGACACCCATTGCAAATTCCGAGTACTGTAACCGGATCCAGAGTTTTTCGTAAAAGTAATGTGCACCATTTGTGATCTTTCAATAAAAGCATTTTTTTATTCATAAATAACTGATCTGCAGTAATCCTGTACATAGCCAAGGGCTTTTGCAGCCAAACAATTTCTATGCAAACTCTACATAAAACATCCAAATTCTTTTATTTCCTTTTCCCCATATAACATAGCATGTTTGGCATTTGTGTGTGTATTTCTATATGCACGTGTGTATGTATATTTACATACACACATACATATATGGATACATATACATAGGTACATATATGATGTATATACTTATCTATACAATATATACAAGTTCTGAAAAAGTGGTCATTGCCACTTCCCCCCCCCCCAAAAAAAAGCATTTACTGTACAACATTCAGTATTTACACTGATAATACAAGGCACAAAAAGTGTGGTATGAAGCCAAGGCCATATGCTTTGCTAAACTTGAGGGAGACATTCAAACCCTACTTCTTTGCTTTCCTGAAATGAAACCACAATCGCATGCCACCAAATTTTGCCAAATCTCAGAAATCAACAGTGTGCAATTCAAGCATACCTTTTTCAGTTCCAAAAACCATTTCCACTGAAGGATATATTTTTAAAAATGCAAAGGGAGCTGCACCTAGTGATATTAATTCGGGCTTTAGATTTGAATCTTAAGTTGAGGCAAAAAATCCACATGACTCATGTTAGTGGCAATTAACCTATATTCCACAGGTTTCAGAGAGTGTATTACAGTAGGACCCCCATATCCACTGATTCATTAACCACTGATTCAGTTATCCACGGTTGCCAGAGGAAAAAAATAAATAATTCCAGCCGTTGCAAAGCAAGCTACTGTCACAAACAGCAGCCGTAAAGCAAGCTACTGTCACATAGCAGCAGTTTTGGGGTGGGGGGTTGGAGTTCTCTCTTATCCATGGCATTTGTTATCCATAGGAAGGCCTGGAATTTATGCCCAGCAGATACCAGGGTCCTACTGTATTTCCCCTGGAGGAAAAACTTTGGAAATTAGGCTGTCGAACTTTGGGCACATTGTGAGAAGATAGGATTGTGCAGGAAAGTCATTTTGGGAAAAACTAGAGACAGCAGGAAAAGAGGAAGACCAAATACGAGATGGATTGATTCCCTAAACGAAACCATATATTTGAGTTTGCAATTGCTGAGTAGGGCTGTTGAAAATAGGATACTTTAGGGACTGGTCATAGGATTGCCATGAGTCAGGAGCAACTTGGCGACACATACCAACAACAATTCCACATATGAATAAATGGTGACCCAACTCAGAATCAAGGAGTTGGAATAAGAGGACACAACAAAAATGGACAGGCTATCAATTACAGTAATACCTCGGTTTATGAGCATAACTTATTCTGGAAACATGCTTGTAAACCAAAACACTCTTATATCAAAGCAAAAATTTCCCATAAGAAATAATGGGAACTCAGAGGATTAGTCCTGGAGCTCCATAGACCACATCCTGTACATACAAAATGCCGAAACTCCCAAAAGTAGTTGGCAAAATGTCTACACCCACATCGTGGCTGGATTTTACTCTTGTTTTTATGCGACAATAATAAAGTTCAATTTGCAGCCATATACCAACTTGACTAGCTGCCCCATGACTAGAAATGGTTTGAAAATTTAAGAATGTTGAAACAAATTAAATAAAATTAAAAATATAAAGAATACTAAAATCCTAACCTGCACTCCCCTTTGAAATTTTTCCTGGCTGGTGCAAGGGACACTTCTATTCCTCTTTCCTCCCTCTGCTTTGGAGGCTGCCTGAGATGGAGCGTTCAAGGCAGTCACTCACAATACAGCAGGGGGAGGGAGGGAGGGAGAGCCACCACCACTGGCCTGCTCCAATGCTTGTTTATCAAGACAATGCTTGTTAATCAAGGCAGTTTAGAAGAAATGTTTGGTTTTTTTCTTGCAAAATGCTCTAAAACCAAGTTACTCTTAAACCAAGGTATTACTGTATTGTCTGCAGGGAATTTTGAAAGGATTAATTCCCTGTGAATGAATTTCTGTCGTGCTTGACGGAGAGAGGGGAAATGGGGCTCTTAATACATTTGCATTTTCAATTTTAGATTGGCAGAACAGGTCAAACAGACTTTCAGAGCATGATCTGACCCTGTGTTTCGCTTGGCTGGAGTAATTAATTGCATGTTTAATACTTATCTCCACTTCGGCTGTAGACACCATAAAATGGGGACGCAGGTATTAGTGGTATTGCAAATCACTGATTCCCGATGAGTAGGTTTATTGTCAGTAGATGGACTATTGGAAAATGGCTCTTCCTAAATTTCATTCTGGATAGTGTTCAACATCTGTCTCACCTGATGCATGATAGTCTTGTCCTATGTTTTTGTTTGGATGGCTTTTCATCTATTCTTCATAACACGGAGTGCACAAACTAAGTCACTTCTAAGGAAAACACAAGACTACAAAGCAAGGATAAAGCTTCGTTTCAGAATACTGTACAGTACCCTATAATACTGTCTATAGGACAAGACAGAGATGATTGTTCTTATTATACCACCCCTGAGCTAAAGTTTCTCAAGTGATAATGTCTAGCTTGCCCAGACCAGAAGATATAGGCAACGTCTTTCATTAGAATATGTTAGCTCATGAACCTGTCCCTGCAAAAGAGTTACTTACAGCCCATACAAACAGCGAACAACAAAAGCAACTTTAGAAATAATTGTCAAAACACAACACAGGGCTTCCCACCTCGGTGGCATTACAGGGAAAAACACACACAAGATAAATAAAAAGTCTGGGCAATGTAAATGTAACAGATATGCTTTTGATAAATACCTCAGACTTTTATTTGAAGAAACGAATGGTAAAATGATCACATAATTCCCCCTTGTTTATGTAGTTCTCAATGTGGTGCTCAACCAGACATTTTATTAGCCCAAGAGGCTTCAAAAGGGGACATTCACATGGTGTAGTAAGCTGGAGTTTTGTTCAATAATTCGAATAAGCAAGGACAACCAGCATGGATTTTATGGCATCTCGCCACCTCAGACACAACTCCGAGTGAAATGGGCCTGTCACTTTTCAGGCAGATAGCCACAAAGATTGCCCGCTTTATTTGCAATTTGAAAGTTTCCACAGACAAAGCTTAACTGCTATCTAACATAGATTATTTCCAATATGTCAATATAACAGATTGCTCTATTTCTTCCTCCGTGGACTAAGTATACATGGCATAACAGGCTCCGTATCTGATGTAAAACCATGTCCCCAGTACATAGTATTGGATAAAATAATACAGATTACTAAAAGTAGAAGGGAAAAATAACGTACACTCTAGTTCAAACAGAGAAGTTGTTACACTATTATTTATTTATTTATTTATTATTTTCCTCCTCTCCCCCTGTGGGCCAAATAGTAGTTAAGAAGAGTGATATCATTAGGAAACAGCCAAAAATAAAGGAAGGAAGGAAGGAAGGAAGGAAGGAAGGAAGGAAGGAAGGAAGGAAGGAAGGAAGGAAGGAAGGAAGGAAGGAAGGAAGGAAGGAAGGAAGAAGTATAACCTATCTACTCTTCCTTCTAGCCCTTCTGGTTGCTTTTAGACTTGAATAACTGGGAGATCCAATCAATAATTGAGTTGATGGATTTCTGGGCACAGGCAGCATGGTTACCCTTCATTTACCCCATGAGAGCAACCACTGCTATCTGTCCTTGCGTCGCAATTCAAGATACAAAGCCACTGCCCTTTGAAAGGTCCTGGGGAACCTGACTAGGAATGCCAGGAGCCCTGAAGAGAAAAGATGTTCTGAGCATGCATGACTGATCCCTGCCAATTGTTTATTTAATGTTTGAGACTGAAAATTGTGCCCACAATGTCAAGGTACCTGATAATTGAATTCAGACCAATTATTTTTGTCACCTGAGGTGGAAAATCCCATCAACGCCTCTTCTTCTTTTTTTTCTTTTTTTTTTTTGACCCTGGATGTAGAAATGCAAAAAGTTCCTATGGAAATCACTAAACTTTGCTGCTGTTTTCTGAAACCTCAAATCCGCCACCTGTAAAGTAGATACATCACTCTTGTTACGGGTAAGGGTGGCTCTGCTCCCACCAATCCAAGGAAGTGTTCAGGTCCAGCTCTTTGGTGGGAAAGATTCAGCCTCATGTGTCATTGTGGCTTAGCATCAGCTCCACCTTCGTTTTCCTCAGATGCAAGTTTGTGTTTTCTTCTGACTTCCCATCAGAAAAAGGTCACACCTAGCAAGTAGTCTATGGCCGTTACTCCACGTCCACTTTGTACTGCAACAAACTAAAATGTGTAATAAATCTTGTTGCGGTCACGTGGTTTTGTTGCTGTTCCTGCATCAACAAGGACGCACTTTATTGTTATGTTAGTTAGTTAGTTATCTTTATTTATGGTCAAAGGCCAAACTAAAATAAATACAAGTAGCAAATATACATACTATTGATAGTTACGATACTATTGTTATGTAACTTCTGTGACCCCATGGACATCAAACTGCATTTTGTTTTGTTTTGTTTTGTTTTTTAAAATTAAAACCCGATAGATAGGTACAGTGGTACCATGTATAAAGGAATTAATTTGTTCCAAATGAAATTATATTAAGCAAATTTTCCTTTATACAAATTTCCCATAGGAATGCATTGAATACAAAGTAATCCCTAATCGCAAGTGCGACTATTTTTATGTTGTATGTAGAGATGGGCACAAATTAAAAAAAATGGCATTTTGTTTGTCGTTTGTCATTTGTAGGGTCCGTTTTGGTTCGTTTCTGTTTTTTGTGAATTTTTGCAAAAAAATCATTTTTATTTTCGTTCATTTCGTTACCACTTCGTTAACATTTATTTCAATTTTTTGTGATTTTTTTTAGGATTTTAAGCAATTCACTTGTATTGCAGTAACGGAAACAAAACGCACGACAAAATTTCCAGTGTTTCTGTTCGTTTCGTTTCATTTTAGAGACAAAATTTGTTTGTTGTTTCGTTGCATAACGAAACAAAAAAATGAAAACGGAAACGAACATTTTTTTGTTTCGTGCCCATCTCTAGTTGTACGGATTCACCCTGTAGATGATTCTGTTAAGCAAATTTCCCCTATCTCTGGAATTTTTTATGTTGTACAGATTTTATTTTATACAAACTGTTTGTTATATGAGGGTCCACTGTATATCAGTATTTCATTTTTCATTTGTCGAACTTTGAGTACTTCTTTTTTGGCTTCTTTCCATGCATAGTGGCTTCTCGTACTGTGAATTTACTGTCATGTGGCTGCTCCAAGTAGTGCCACTAGGTAGCCCTATGGTGACGGAACAGTTATGCTGCAGATTAAACGGTACCCCATGGTGCATGTATAAGTTTAAAAACCACAACGGAACAGCGACAAGGATTCCACCACCCAGAGGCCAGGTACAAGGAAGATGTGCTGAGTTGCACTTCGGGGGCGTGGTCGCACTTTATTTTGCTTAAAGTGCAACGGACATGGGGGAACAATTTTAAGATTCGCATCTCAGAGCACTTTCTAGAGCATCAAAGTAGACACGGGTAACGGCCTATGTGGCTTTTAAAAGTCTTCAAAATGGATCCTGAGCTGTTCAACAGAATACTCAAAAATCCTTGGCCACAACCATGGCAAGTCAACGAAATCTCAACCCCTGTTAACTCATGGTTATGCTACCCATGTCAAGTGCAGTCTGGCTCTGAGTATGTGTTTGCAAATCCTCTTTATATATTATTGATTTTATCATCAGTTGGTTCACAGCCTCTACTAAAGATGCGATTAAATGTTTACTTCCCCTTCAGCAGCGAGGTAATTCTGACCATAAATGAAGCTGTAATAAATCTACAACTTGCTTTCCAATGGAAAATTCTTATTGAGGATTTAGTCTCCAAAGTTAAGGTCAGTTGTTTACTGTGCCCATTTTATTAATATATCATTATAAACGATGCTCCTTTAATTCTAGACATAATGGTGTTGGAACCTAGTTTTGTCTAATAAACAATGGAAAATGCATAGGTACATGCCTGGCATCCCCCATCCTTATTTTTTTAAGAGTGTAAGATCTGCAACAAAACTACATTTCTAAACAAAACATGTGGAAGATATATTTGCCCTCTACTCACCAGTTGGCACCACTATGTTTCATTTGATGCTATTGACAAAAAGGGATAATAACATATTATTTGTGACAACAGGAAAACCTACAAAAACGAAAGGAACCAGAATCGGAGTCGTTTGTAGATACTGTTCAAGCGGATACCATTAGGAATAGCAGTGAAAACTCTTCTGAAAAAAAAGTGATAAATAACCAGGAGGATTTGGAGCACATCGAGTAGTGCAGTTTGCAGTAAGGGGATCGTATATAAACAAGCAAGCAAGCAAACAAACAAACATAAGAGGTACTACCTGTCTCATGCCTCCATGGTAGTAGCTAAAGGAGGGAGGCCTCTGCTTCCTCACACCCTTCCTGATGTTTTCATTTGTCAAAATGGGGAAGGAAACAAACAACAAACCAAAGAAACCCACATGCACAAGGCCAAACTTGGTGCAGTTTGGAGAACCATGTTTAGGGGGACCCATGAGCCTCATGTCTCTGTGGCTAAGCTGTTGTACTGCAGCCAAAACAGAGCTCACAACCGGGGGTTCGGGTCTCCATCCTTTTGAGCTCAGTAAAATGAGTACCAAGCTCACTAGAGAGACAATGATTGGTCTGCATAATTAATTTGTAACCTACCCAGAGAGTGCTTTAAGTGCTGTGAGGCAGTATATAAGCAGAACGCTTTGCTTTTTGCTTTGTCAACATGAAGCGATGTGAAACACCGAAGTTTTTTCACAGTTGCCATTTTGCTTTGCTTGGTTTCTCCCAATGATCTTTGACCAACTAGGTCAGTGGTTCCCAACCTTGGGTAGCCCGGATGTTTTTGGACTGCAACTTCCAGAAACAGCACAGACTGTGATGAAGCCCAGTCCCAGAACCCCTCCATGATTCAAGAATGGGAAACGCTGAGCTAGACTATGAAAAAGGTAAATAGTAGATGTCGAAAGTATGACAAACAACAGAGGTTTTTCTATTGCAATGAAACACATTTTCCCGTGGACCTCAGTCTGTATTCATCCCATCATCATTTTCAGCAGACACTGAAAATATAGGTCTTGTAATAGATTCATAGACTAATGTTAGAAAGAGCCTCTAAGGCAATCTAGTCAGTGAAGGAGTCCAAAAGTACATCTGATAGATGGTGGTTTAAGGGTGGTTGTATGATTTGGACTGAATTCAGTGATTTGAAAACCAATCTGATTAAACCTGGACGTAGAGACCAGGAAATTAATTTCAGTTCTGAATCTTGATATGGAAATCCAGATCTTTATGCCTCCTAGTTGCTATCATTGGAAATCAGTAACTGCTTTCTTCTCTTCATCCCGCATGGATTCGGATATATCCTGATTCTTCCCAAATTACCCCAGTTATGTTCAAGTGAATGTGGAGTGCACTCCTAACACCATTTCCTGCTCTGTACCTTAACCACCTCTAATATCTGATGTAAACAGGCAAGGATGTAAAAGCAGCTTCATTAATTACACCACGTTCTCCCTCATCCTGTTTTATAACTACATGAGTGCATTTATATTTATTAAGCATACAGCCCGTGTTGTCTCTAGTTTCCAATTTTCCTCTCTTGGTGTGTCCTTTCCCAGTCCTTTGTGGCTTAGCGTCATTTCTAATACAGTACTTGAATTGTACTGCCACCAAAATGATGCCCGCTGCAGCTTTCCCAGGCTGCGGCACTGTAAAGTTAATTTACAGGTTTTTGTAATGTTGCTTTTGCAATCTTGTCTACATTAAAATCCTGTAAACCCAAAGAAGACAAGGTCTCCTTGGTAGACCTAAATGCAGATTTCATTTAGCAGTACAAGAAGCTCTATAAAAGCTAGGATGTACTGTACTGCTGCGACATATTTAATTAGTCCACCGTTCATTTGGTTACAAGAGAAAAAAGCAGATGATATACAGATCTTCAACGCCTCTGGTGTGAGGGGTTCCGGATCCCTATATGTCTCCCAAAACACAATTACAAAGCACATGTGTGCACACACACCAGTTATCTCTGTTGGGGTTCTCTTTCATAGCTTTGACAATCCTTTCTGTACAGTAACGTGTAATGAGCCTGAAAAGTCCTTATGACTGAAGCTGAACTACAGGTTGGGAGACAAGATGACCACTCTGGTGCTTTCATTGTTCTACTCATGACCCTGGTTCTAGGTCGACAGGGGCACAGTATTTAGCAAATGTTTATTTACTGGACATTTATTGCTTGTTTTATATATTCATTTAATTCTTATTTTGGGGGGGGGGATCAGTATATAATAAAAGCTATGCTGCTCAGCTGCTGCCTAGATGCCCTAAGCACATCCGGTCTCGCCTGATTTCGGAAGCTAAGCAGGGTCGGCCCTGGTTAGTACTTGGATGGGAGACCACCAGGGAATACCAGGTGCTGTAGGCGCCTGGAGTAGGAAAAGGAAAACCATTCCAGTATTCTTGCCAAGAAAGCTCCATGGACATGGGGTCACAAAGAGTCGGCCACGGCTGTAACGACAACACACACACACACACACACACACACACACACACACACACACACACACACACATGCTGCTCAGACCTGTGCAGTTCTAGGGAGAAATGAATAGCATTTGTTAAAAACAGAGAGGTAATTTTTGCCCACCTGACCACCCAGAATCCCCCCAAAAAGGAAAGGAAAATCTCCAGAAGTATTCCCAGCATCTTCTTTGCAATGTTAGTTAAAAACTAGGGAAAGCTATTGACTATTAATCATCAGAACAGGTATCTCCTTGGAAAGAAAGAGCTTTAAGCAGTTTATATGGCATTCTCTGGCTCTCTCTCTAGATTTAAAAGAAATTTCAACACATTTAGTGAATTGCAGTATTAAAGTGGTCATAACATTGAGATAAAGCATGGGGAGAGCAGAAGAGTGCTTTAGCTTTTTTGTTATTGTCGTTACAATTCTTTTCTCGGTATTTAAATAGCAATTCCTAAATAAAAAAATGCACTACAGTGTATTTTGAGAGTTAATTAACAAGGAGTAATGAAACTTCAAATCAAGAAGAGCTGGGGGGGAAATATGCTCCCTCTCCTCCAGCTACTGTGTGTATGTATTTTAATGATACTGTTGTAGGCCACTCAGTTACTGGCGTGCATCATGGACAGTCTAATTGTGTTTTTCAGGTATGTGCAATGATCAAGGAGCAATGAAGCACTGCTATCCCCCAGTAACTTTTCATGGCTGAGCAGAGTTGGATGTAGTCTCAAATTCTATCCACAACACCGCACTGGCTCTTTATAGGAACCGCTCTGGTTTTAATGGAAACATTAATTTACAAAGGCATTTCTGAAATCTCTCATATTTTTCCCCTAGAACTATTTAATGCAGTACGGAAGTCAGTTTCACAGCAGGTGGAACAGATTTCTCTCCACTCCAAATCCTTTCAATGTGTAAGCCTGCAGCCCCATCATCCCTGAAGTTAAGTACCCAAATATCTGCCATGCCCAGTGGACAATATTCCCACCACCAATAAATACAAGCAGTGTCTGTTGAGGAAGGGTAGAACCTGTCCTTTCATTGTAGGACGCAGGTCTCCTCTGGGCATCGGCCCCATTCCCTATGCATGTATGAAGGGCTCATAAGACCACTCCAAATTCTGAGGTGTATTTCCATAGTGATGCTATCATTAAAAAAAATCCTGGAAGACCATCATGTTTACTGCCACTGCCAGTGGTCCTGACTTCTGCAAACAACTATACTCATCCTGCTAGTGCCAGTAGCTACTTTCAGATATTAAAGGCTTACCCAACCAAGGCTCTCAAAGGCCTCTTCAGCTCAAAGGTTAGCGTTAGGAATCCGTGGAACCTAAGGCAGGTGTAGAAAGGAAAGTTTACATTAAAGATTCAGGTGTGTAGGTGATGATGTAATCAGCCTTTATACACGGAGAGTTGCGTAACTGGATTTGGTCTCTGGCTCTCAAATACATTTTAAAATACAAGAACTCTCTCTCTCCAACACACACGTCAATCAGGTAGGTATTAATGCACGCTTAATACAGAATGAAGCATTTACCACAACTGGTAGATCTGGAATATTATACAGGGGGAGGTTACCTGATTTAAAAAAAGTGATCAGAATAGTCTGGCAAGATTTGTTCTTGTTGGCTCTTGGTTACTTCTGCCTTTTTCCTGGGTGCTTTCATAATGACCACTTTACCAACTGTTCCAGAATCTACCCTGGGATTGAGGTCTCAGGCGGACTGGTTTATAGTTCCCAGGTTCCCACTTTGGGCCTTTTTGAAGAAAGGGACATCAGTCCTCTTCCAGACATCTGGTACCTGACCCATTTCCCATGATTTCAAGAAAATAATGGACAAGAGTACTAAAGAAACTGTTAGAAAATAATGGAAAAGAGGATTGAAGGAACTCTGATAGTTCCTCATCTATTTCCTTGAATTCCTTTGGATTCAGGTCATCTGGCCTTGGAGAGCTGAACTTGTTTAAGGTAGCAAAGTATCCCTTGACTATGTGTTTATAAATTTCCAGCCTCAACCCTGTTCTCTCTACTTACACTTCACATACGTCTGGAGGGTCATAGTCTCTCATTTGGGAAAAGACTGAACTAAAACAGAAATTGAGCACTTTTTGTTTTTCTTGGTCATGTTATCACTTTCCCCCCTTCTCCACTGAGTTGCTGAGCCGCTGCTTGTGTCATGCTACACATATAACCCCAACATGCTTGTTTGTTGTTGTATTTAGTGTCTCCAGATAACCTCAGCTAGTTCCTGCTTTTGCCTTCTCCTTACTTGCCAGTACCCTTCCTTTGTGGCCTGGCCTTCTTTCCACTTCCTATATATATATATTTGCTTTGCTTTCAGGTCCTCTCTGAGCATTTTGCAAAGCCACACTGGCCTTTTTTTGCTGTCTCTCACCTTTTTTGTTGTTGGAACTGTTTGTACTTCTGCCTTTAGAATTTCCCTTTTGAAAGAAACTCTCACCCTTCTTGGACTCCTTTTCTTGTTAGGATCTCCTGCCATGGGACCTTACAACTCCTTGTTCTCAGTTTAATAAAATTAGGGTTGTTGTTTTTTTTAAAAAAAATCCAGCATATATGTGTGATTACATTCTGCTTTAGTTTCCTATGAAATCAAGAAGAGGTGGTCACTTTTCCCCAGAGTTCCCCTTATAGCCAGCACCTTCATCAACTCTGTATTGTTTAGAATCAAGACAAGGATAGCTAGTCCTTGCTTCTCCTCTCCACTTTTTTGTAGTAGAAAACTATCAGCTACACACGGCAGGGATTTCTTGGAAGACCCATACTAGGTAGAACGTGCCTCCCAACAGATTTCAATTGATGTGATATCTGTTGATGTGATAGCTGCCATCTGTTTGTGTACATACGCATATGTGTTCTTGTCGTAACATTATGAGGTGCTTGGGTGGGGGATGAAGTATGAGACTTTAATCCCAGTTTTGTGGAATCCCAGTAAGGGGACTGGGGTTAAAGACATCCTTAAAGCCTAGCTCAGGGGAGAGGGTTGAAAGTCCACCATCTTTCCTAGGCAACAGCAAGGGTTAAGAGGCAACGAGCCAATGCATTCCCCATGGACTGTTATTCCTAAAGTGTTCACAGAAGGAGTGGGGAACAGAGTAATATTATTCTGACTGCCAGGTCTCTTGGTCTGCAGGATCAATTCCCCCATCCTTTGCCAGAGAACACTGGTATGGTCACCAAAAAGTCTTATTTTTCTCATAATTCAAGGATTGTGTAATTTCCCCCCTTCCTGCCATTTCCCCAGGACTGGAGCCCATTTATCACCAGAAACACAACATTTTTACACCGTATGGATGTGCAGTACTCAAATATAAAACTTGATCCTTGTTGTAGGGTGATGATCTTTCCCTCCAACTCACAGAAACAGTTTATTCCCCTCTCACAGAGAGGCATTTATTTTGATTGTGGCTTATCAGCTTTTTTCTGTTCCTCCCAATGGAAATGGGTTGGGTGGCATGAAGAAGTGAGCCTTTTCTATGCAATACAGATGGTGGGGGTGGTCGTCGTGTGTGCGCTGTGTGATATGATAACACGTGTTCCTCCCTGCCAAAACAAATTTCATCAAGTAACAAGTCCAAGCCGGTTCGCAGTTCTTCAGAAGGGAGGTGACGACTAAAGTCCATTTTGTCTGCTGTAGCTGAAGTTGGACTCCTCGAGCTGAGTTTCTGTAAGGTTTGAAATTTTGGGCTGTGTCCTTCCTATCTCTTCCAAAGCACAGGCTAGAGAGTCTAAGTTACCATCGTGCTGATGTCTGGCTTCCCATAAGTCCAAAATGACAGCAGATGGGCTGCGTTGGGTAGCAAAGTAAGACAGATTCCTAAGGAGAAGAGAGACAAAAACACAGGGGTTAGGGCAAAGGACTCGGAAGCTGACAACGCAATGGCAAGAGTGGAGAGGCTCCCACTCCTATTTGGGTTGAAACATTGATTTGGGCTTTGCTTCTCCTCCCTGGAATCTGCTAACACTCTGCAAGCTACGCCCTGTCCGTTTGTGGAGGCAGAATCAGCCAAGGGAGAGTTTGTCAACAGGTTTGCCTACTCAGTTTTTGAGTTAAAAGGCCCATGGTCGGGAGGATTCTTTCTTCAAGGGAATATGAAAATCATTTCCTCCACATCTTTCTCCAAAGGGAAAGGAATACTGGGCTTCCAAATGCATTTTCTGAGCACGCACATTGGCAGAGCACAGGTGGAAAGCCATCTGAGGGGTTTCTTATTGTTCCTCTTGAATGCTCACAAATTCTCCAAGGCTTTTAAGTGCCTTTGATCTGGATGCTCACAGAACTCCAGTGGTTTTTGAGACGGAAGGACTTCTGCTTATAATTGGCAGCAAGTGGCACATGCCATGGGAATTATCTGGATCCGTTTGTTCTGGACTGACACACAGGTACAAAGAAAAGCAGTATATTATAGGAAAGAGGCGTGTCTGCTCAAAATGTTTGATTCTCAAGGGTGGATAAGCACGGTCGTTTGTGTGAACAGTAGAAATGGGCACCAACCACGTTTTGCTGGTGGTCTAAGTCGTTGGCTCAGCACCCCAGGTGCTGCACAGTCACTTTCCCCATCCTGGTTGCCACTGACCTGCCACTGGGCACTGCTCCTTCCCTCCTCGTCACATGATCTCCCATTCCGGTAAGAACACAGACTTCCCTTTTCCACCTCCTCCAGCAGCTGCCACCACACAGGCTGCACTGCAGGGATCCCTGCCCCACCTCCTCGTCCGAGTGGGCATCTGCTGCATGAGATGGAGAAGGGAAGTCCATGCTCTTGATGGAATGGAAGACTGCGGGACAGTGAAGGAAAGAGTAGCGTGTGCCAGGGGTTCAAAGGAGGAGCTGACTGGAGGCGGGAGAAGTAACATGCAGGACCTGTGTTGTTGCACCGACAACTCAGACGTTCATACCCATCACTAATACCCATCCTTCATACTCATCTCTAATGCAGAAGGATAAGGCTACCAATGGTTAAGATATTTATCATGTTTACAACATACCTTTCCTTTAGAAAGATAGCATTTCTCTCCCCTCCCTCCTAATAATGACTCTGGAAGTTAGATCTTACTGAAAGGGTATGGCTGGCCCAAGGTTAACCAATGAGTTCATAGATGAATGAGAATTAATGCTGAATGTCCCAAGTCCCAGTCTCAGATGCTTAACCACTGTACCTGTGTCACAATGGAGATGTAATACTTCCAGTTCTGGAGGTGGGGCATCTCTGGCACCCCCACAAATATAGACATTAATGTGTTGAAGGGGTTGAGTATGTCAGGGAAGCTAAGAGTGATACCATTGGGAGAATCTAGTCTCCTAGAAGGGCTACCTAGAAAGAATGGCTAGATCAAATCTAACCCAACTTTTCATTAGAAGCTAAAATGACTGAACTGTGGTGACTGCATGAGGAGAAAAAGACTCACATTGGAGAAGACAAAAATGTGAAGAAAAGCTGAAAGCCTATAAGAAAAGAGGAAACATGATGTGGATTGGCTCAAAAAAGAGGAAGGCTTACAAGACCTAGGCACACGGGTCATTAATCCATAAAATCTTCATAAATTAGAAGGGACATGTGGGTGCATAATAGCAATGTACCTCCGAGAAACAAGAACAGGACAGTGTTTTGGCATTCATGTTCTGCTTGTGCGTTTGGGATCCACAGGTATCAGACCGAACAAAATTTCCATTCTACCTTTCTATTCTCTTCATGTTGTATCCTTTTTTTGATAGGCCATTCTACAACCTGAGAAAAGCTCCATGAAGGGTTGTGACAAAAAAAAAAGTTCAGAATGGATGCTTTAGATCTTTGTTTTCCTTTTTTAAAGTAGCTTTTTTTTTCTAGCAACTATTTTAAATCTTGCTAAAATGTGGCCATATGATTTATGGAAATGTTTGGGGCATTCATTTTCAAGGGGCCTGGTGGAACAAACTGATTTCTGAATGCACATTATTCTCCAGCTGTGTCATTAAGAGATTGTGCCTCCTGACAAATTTACTCTTGTTATTTCCGCCGGGCATAATCATCCAAGGAAGGCTACTGAACTAGCATGCATCTGGAGACTCATGTTTACACACAGCCTACTTATATATTATACATGCATATAGACCGTGCTGGAGTTAACTCTTTACTGAAATCTCTGCAAGAAGAACTACTCCAATGACACTACGGGAAAGATCAGACTTACAGGGGGATACTACTTGATGTCACATTTTAAGTTTGAAAAATGCATCACATGGCAGATCCCCCCCCTCATTATCTTGTGTTATCTTAAGAACAATACATTTCAGCCAATGGAATTCGAATGTTAAGTTGCAACTCACCAACACTGGACAATGAGAGATCTAGTGGGAAATTGCATCAAGTGGGCCTCATTAAAGTACTGTGTCCAATTTTAGACACTGTACACTTTAAGAAGGATGCTGACAAACTGGAACAAGTTCAGTGGAAGGTAACAAGGATGATCAGGGAACTGGAAACCAAGCACTATGAGGAAAGGCTGGAACATTTAGACTTGAGAAAAGAAGACTGAGGGGTTATACAATAGCACTTTTCAAGTACTTGAAAGGTAGTCATGCAAAGAAGAGGCAGGGTTTGTTCTCTAGTCATCTCACAGTGCAGAAGACATAATAATGGGCTCAAGTTAGAGGGAGCCAGATTAAAGCTGAACATTAAGAAAATCAGCTTAAATCTTGGAGCAGCGAGACAATGGAACCAATTACCTCAGGAGGTGGTGACCGCTCCGACATATAACGCCTTTAAGAAAATTAAGTCTATCTAATACAAGGCAGATCTACTGGGTGACAGGGAGTGGCAGTCAAGCTCCGCCATGCATTGGATTTGGAAAACGTTGAGTCCAACCCAGTTCTGTTTAGCCACTGCTTCTTTCGTTTACATATGAAATCTGTGGGTTGAGAGGTTCTGCTTGGTGCGAGACCATGGGAGCCTCTACCTGCAGCAAGCAGTAGGGCCTGCATTTCATTGCTTCTTCAGAAATGGGATATGCCCTTCATTTTCAGTAGTCAAACAGAAGTTTGGAAGATAAAGGTAATTTAAGAGCTAAAGCCAGGAGGGCAACATCTGTACATAAAAGTAATCAAACCCTTTACCACCTAAATCCTGACAAAATATCAACTCTTAGCTCTTTGACAGCAGAGTTGAGCCAATCAATAGACAATTGCTGTGAAAAGTACAGACCTAGAGCCTTCCTCCAATACTTCCTCTCAGAGTCTCTAAGAAAACTGTCCTTTTACTTTCAGACGATGTCAAGTTCCTGCTACATTTTTCTGCTGTTTGCATGCATGCCACTGGCTTATTTGGGAGAAAATTCTCTGGTCCTCTGCTGCTTTTGCATAGCCTTCTGTTAGGATGCCAGATCTTGTGTGGCTTGGCACCTCAGCAACCCATCTATAATTAAGGGGAAGATAACCTATGTTACTGTGTATGTTTTAAGGCTTCTTGAAACAAAGCTTATGAGACCTTTGCATGTGGTAAAGATAGATTTCTTCCGGGGATGTGCCCCCATTGAGGTATATATCACAATTTCAAAGAAGGGAGCAATGCTGTACATAGATATGGTGGGGAAATGGCTGTCAGAAGAAACATGCAGTTATTCCAGGATTCCCTTGCAATGCTCCATAATTTATAGCATGCTAGAGAACATGCCAGTTATCCAACCTCCCCATCGATAATCATCAGCTTCCTGGTTTTTCATTCATATTAGTTTCCCTAGCAATGTTTCTAACAAGGCAGCACAGGGAATAGAGCAACAGCAAAATCATCTCTCAGTAATACGCCACTGGAAACTGTGTAAGTTTGTTCCAAACAAACAAAGACTGTCAACAAACAATATTGGTTCGAAAACCAATATAAATAGACTCTAGGCTGGGTAGATTTTCCTAACACTCCGAAGCTTCTAGGTCCAATTTTCCTCTGGCACTGTTGGTTCTTTTCTTCCATGTGCAGTTAATGGAGCCAACAGAAAAAACACACACTTGCAATTCCAGAAAGCACTGTGCATTGTTTCAAACAACTAAACATTGGTCAGATTTGGACCTTGAAAAGCTATCCAATATTTTTAAAAAGATACAAACTTTTAAATGTTTCCTTTTTCTTAAAAAAAAATTCTTAATTTTTTTTTTAGAATGAGGAATATACGATACTAATTATGGTAGATTGTTTCCCCTGTGGGCCAAGAGTATTTATTTATTTATTTATTTATTTATTTTCTACCTTTCTCCCTAAAAGGACTCAAGGTGGCCTACATAATCTTATATCGCCTTTAAAAGCTAAAAACAGTATGTATATATATTTAGAAAAGAAACAAATATTATTAAATAAGTACTCTATCATATTAAAATGGAAACCAATATTATTATTTTATATTCAGAGCACCAAGGTTGATTCTGTAGCCACCTCTCTTACAAAGCTATGGTTCGAATGTTATCAGCACAACCATGCTTCCACAGAATAAAAGGGGTTGCATGACAATGACAAATGTTTGTATAAGGATTTTAGCATCTGTATTAAAAGACAATGATTGTTAAAGGTTACAGGTGGTGGTGGGAAGTGTATCCCCCACAATAGCAAACTAAAGTTGTGAGCGCTGAGAGAAATCATGCTAGAACAGAGCCATGTAAGGTGGATCTATCTATCTATCTATCTATCTATCTATCTATCTATCTATCTATCTATCTATCTATCTATCTATCTATCTATCTATCTATCTATCTATCTATCTATCTATCTATCATCTATCTGCCTGTCCCGCCCTCCCTCCCTTCGTTGATTCATTAATTAATTCATTTATTCATTCATTAGATTTGTGTCCCACCCATCTTGTGACAGAGCACTATTCTCTGGGTGGATACATCAGTAAAAAGAAACAAGAACCCACCCACCAGCACATACACCCAATCAAAATAAAAAGGCTCCAGAGGCGATGGCAAACCCCCCCATTTAAAAACAAATCAGCCTGTAGAAATATTGAAGCAGAGGAATAATCCATTCCATAGTATCTTTATAGAGATACTTGTCACAGTAATCAGAATTACAAGACTATTATTTACATTCCAGTGGCAAGTCATAAAATAAGGCCTGCCAAATACAAGAAGAGGGAAACCATACTCTTTGACATACACATATATTACACTACTAGATAGACAATCTCTGCTACAAATATGATAAATGTTATTGTCTAGTTTGACCCTCAGAAAGATCTGCTTGCTCAGAGAATCTCCAGTATTTCATAAAGACAAACAAACACTCAATACTAACTACTCCAGTAAGGTTGAAAATTTGGACATTTCCACAGAATGCTGAATATCAGTTGGAAGAAGAACAAACAGAACACTGCAGATATGAACCCTCTGTTTAATTCTTAAGCCTTGTTGCATGCTTCTCAAATCAAGTATCCTTCAGAAGTGTTAAGTTTCTCCTTGTCATAATGGAGATGTTCCCTTACATCTCCTCACTATAAAACCTGATCACACCTGACAAAAGAACCCCAATCATATTGACTGATATGGCTGTGGAATTTTTTTTAGATCTCTTAATCCAGAGCACAAGACTCACAAGCAGTCATTTCCCCATCCAGCAGTTTATTTCCAGTTTATTTCCCCTTCACTGAGAGGCTTGATTTAAATTGTACTGGTGATGTACTGGTTTAGCCTGTGCATGCACTCCTATTGATTTATTTCCTTTGCAAAGTGGCTGGGGTTCTGGGAATTGTGGTCATTTCATGGCCATTGTGCTTGTACATTCCCCCATTAAAATTTTTCCTCAACAGGTATATGCATATCAACAAATTGGCTGTAACAACCTCTTCTGTCTCCTTCTGAGCAATATATTCATGCTGTTTTTGCCAGAAGCTCAATGGAAACAGCCTCCTTCCTTCCCGTTAATGAGAACTTGAGTATAGCCATTTCCTCTTTTAAACTATAAAGGAGTGTTGCATCTCCTCTACCTTTTGTTTAATATCCTACATTTGCAAAGTATTGTGCTCTTTTGCAAACAGTTTGGGTAAAGTGACTAAAGGAGGGAGGTGATTGCAGGAGGAGAAGAGAAGGTTAAGACCTCTCTATTGCAGCACAGATCAGATGTTCCCAAACAGGAATCCTTTTCCGCCATATCAATGTATCAGTTAGGGATTTATATATTTATTTATTTAGTTATTTATTTTAAAGAAGGGACAATTCCATGATGTAGCCACCAATAACATTGGAAATAGCAAAAAAAAAAAAATGAATCAACAACATTAAAGCCAGTAGGAATATAGAGTTCCTATTGGAAGATGGGTGGTATAAAAGTTGATCAATCAATCAATCAATCAATCAATCAATCAATCAATCAATCAATC
>JAHTLZ010000327.1:13952074-13967759 GCA_023846285.1 Phrynocephalus versicolor | reverse complement strand
ATCAATCAATCAATCAATCAATCAATCAATCAATCAATCAATCAATCAATCAATCAATCAATCAATCAATCAATATTCTTGTTGGTATATATACCATGTGACTACAAAATGTAATCTATTGCTACAATAAGAGGTTTGGGAAGAATTGGTATAACTAGGATTTTTTTACTAGGTGAGATGATGCCCTAGGTCAATGTTGGCGAACCTATGGCACAAGTGCCAAAGGCAGCCCTTGCAGCCCTTTCTGTGGGCACCCAACATCGTCCCTTCACAGCTACCTGTATTCAAGTTAAATTGCTGTATTGGCACTTTGCAACAGATTAGTGGGTTTTGAATCATACTTTGGGCACTTGGTCTCTAAAAAGTTCGCCATCATTGCCCTAGGTCATTTCAATGGTCTTGGATAGTTAGCACATGTTGGGGCTCACATGTTAGCCTTGGAAATACACACAGTTGTGGTCAGAGTCTGTGGCAACTACTGTCTGCTTGCTTCTAAATGTGGACTGGTAAAAGGACACCTATTTGGATAGAGTGACAGATTAGGACACAGGAGACCTGGGCTTGAATCACTGCTTAGAAATGCACTGGGTTGTGGTGGTGGAATTGTCAGATACACTCTTGAACTATCACATTTAGCTCAAAAGCCCTATTAAGTCACTATAAGTTGGTTCCAACATGACAGTTCATAACAGTAAATGTACTAGGACTAGATAAGTTGTTGCATCATTGTGATCAAGAAGTATATCTTTGTGTGTTCGCTATATGTCTGTTTAACTTCACAAATGAAAAATACACTAGGAAAACACATTAAGTTGTGCTAAAGATAATTTTAGCAGGTAGCCATGTAAGTCTGTTGTTTTAAAGGAGAAACTGGGGAAAATTTTAGTATTTTTAAGACCAGCTGGTTTTCATTTTTCATAAACCTTTATTTGTTCAACAATATTCCTTCATATTAAAAAGTCTTTGACCACCTCCTTCTTTTCAGAGGAAGAAATTTATGAGAAATAGGAAGTAGACCATGGGTACAGAACCTTCGGTCCTCCAGATGTTGTAGCCACACCTCCTACAGCCTGGGAGTTGTAAGTCCAGAACATCTGGGGGCTGGAGGTTGTCCACCCCTGAATTAGATAGTCTTAAAGATGCTACCTTTGGTTTTGTCTTTACTGGGATGTACTGAGGGAAATGTGGAAACCATGTTAATAGGAAAAGTAGCTCTTACCTTTCTCTCTTGCTGGAGAAGAGAATTCACATGCAAAGTCAGAGAAGCCTCAACAGGCTCTCTCAAGATAACAACAGGCTGTGTTGATATAGCTTGTCTCAAACAAACCCAAGACAATGATATTTTTAAATGGTGTTACTATTATTATCTTGAATCCCCTATATAAGTTCTTCCGGGGGATACACTGCTGGCCAATAATGTCCCAAACATTTCCATAAATCATATGGTCACATTTAACACGATTTAAAATAGCTGTTAGGAAAAAAGCAACTTAAAAAAGGAAAGCAAAGATCTTAACCAGTGGTTCTCAACCTGTGGGTCCCCAGATGTTCCTGGACTGCAACTCCCAGAAACCCCTTCCAGCACAGCGAGTGGTAGAGGCTTCTGGGAGTTGCAGTCCAGGAACATCTGGGGACCCACAGGTTGAGAACCACTGATCTAAACCATCCTTTTTGTTTGGTCTACTACAGCTCCCTAAAAAGAGCTCCTCTCAAAGATCCCAAAACACAGACAGGATAACGAGAAGGAAAGCATTTGCATTTGGTTTTATATTTCAGTTTCTAGCATATGGTTGCTTGGGTCCTATGGTTTACCTGTTGAAGCTGTTCTTCTGTGCCAACATCTGCCAGTCTTTGCCTTTAGCGCTGGGAGTATCAAACGTTGCACATATCCTTTGCCTGATTGAGTGTGGTATCTTAAAGGCTTGTGGACCCATCTGAGTTGGAAAGTTGCTGTCGTCGTGTGCAAACAAAGGGACGGTTTCTCTTTCGTTCTGCATGCAAAACAACAACAACACCCCATTAATGCTTGAAGACCCCTGAGGTTGCTCAGAACTCGTTCTATACAGCCACCTCTTATGATATCAAATAACTTAGTATCAATAGTGGAGTCCTTTAAATTTTTAGGTACTATTATATCTCAAGATTTAAAATGATCATCTAATATTGAAAGTATTATTAAGAAAGCACAACAAAGAATGTTTTTTTTTCTGCGTCAACTTAGGAAGTTCAGACTGCCAAAAGAACTGTTGATTCAATTCTATAGAGGTGTTATTGAATCTATCATCTGTTCCTCTATAACTCTGTGGTTTAGTTCTGTGACTAAGCATGACAGATATAGACTTCAAAGGATAATTGGATAATTATTGCTACTAATTTGCCATCTATTGTGGAATTGTATACCACACGAGCTAAAAAGAGGGTGATGAAAATATATACAGATTCCACACATCCTGGACACAACCTGTTTCAATTGTTACCCTCAGGGCGATGTTTTAGGGCATGGCACACTAGGACAACTAGATATAAAGATAGTTTCTTTCCAAGTACTATCAAACTGTTGAATAATTAATTTTTACTTCTTCCTTTTTAAATAATAGGTTATATTGTATTGTACTGTGTTTTTATTGTTGACTATATGATTCTTATACAGTGGACCCTTGTATAACAAACAGCTTGTATAACATAAAAATTGTACAACATAAAAATTCTGGAGATAGGGGAAATTTGCTTAACATAATCGCCTATGGGGAAAATCCATACAACATAAAAATAGGATTATTCCGTTTTCAATGCATTCCTATGGGAATTTGTATAAAGGAAAATTTGCTTAACATAATTTCATTTGGAACGAATTAAATCCTTTATACAAGGTACCACTGTATTTCCTTTTATATATGGAGAGCATATTTTACCAAAACAAATTCTGGGTGTGTCCAACCACACTTGGCCAATAAAAGTATTCTGATTCTGATTCTAAACTGGGTTGATTAGCTCATTATATTTCATGGTGCATTCAAATTCCCATTAACCATGCAACTTCATGCAGTTAAGTGATAAATATGCAGGGATTTCTCTCAGTATTAGCACCTGAAGGACAGAATGTAGAAGCTGAATTAGCTGCACTGAGAGGAGCCACAATGCCCAGAAACCTCAAAGAGCCAAGCATATCTGCTAAGAAGGGATGTCATGAAAACTGAGGAACGTTATTTTCATAATTTCAGTGCAGAAGTAGGAATACGTCAGTCAATCAGTCAGGACCTTTACTGGCATCAAAAAAAGCAAACGATACAAAAGGCAATAATGCTCACACAGACGAGGGGTACAGTATGTGCTCAATTAAAATTACACAGGCACTAAAATACGGAACAAAATATGGTATGGTGTGACAAAAAACAACATGATATGTCCACTTAAAAGGTATTTGTCCATCAGGCATGAAACTCTGCCCCACCTGGGGATAGTCATCCTTGTCTTAAGAGTGCAAAACTAAAGACCCTTTTGGGAATGGTAACCTGCATCGCTGCACCGATAGAGTAATGTATATGGCAATCTGCCTAGGGTGGACTTTGTTCCTGCCTGACAGCAAATTATGCAGAATCACATCCTCTGATCGACTAGGTAATCTGACAAGAATTGTCTCCAGGTAGGATGCACGGATATCCCTGGATACAGCACAGTGAAGTAGGAAGAAAATGAGGCCCTCTTTGATAATTTTGTGCACATTTCAAACTCTTAATTAACAATAAAGAAGAAAACTCATCCCCGTAAGATAATTTTGTCTCCAGGTGTTCTCCGCTCAAACTAAATTGCATCCGCTACACCTTGTTTTAGCTAGTGATCTGCTATATGGACTGGAAGTCGTTTTTCCAAATTGGAAGGAAGCATCCCAGTCACTCTTGCTTTGGCCTCAAATGGGTGGTTTGCTCCTGCCACGGATGCTGCCCTCAAATGGTGGACCTTGCCTTTCCCTGCCTTAGGGGCCAGATATCTCAAGAGCATAATTGCAACAGCTTTTCCCATTGGCTGCAAATTCTTAAAATGCACGAGTCCCATCGCAATGCCATATTTGTTTGTTTGTTGGGAAAGACAGTCTGGCAGCTTCCCAATACTGTGCCTGCCGAACTTGGCTTGCTGTTGCTGTGTCTTTTGACTGTCAAGGAAGGATGTTTTTAAAGAAAGAGCGGTGTTGTTACAATTACAGAGCGCAGCAGAACATATGAGGTTGAGAGGCATTATGGGAGGAGGGCAGCAAAATGGAGAGCTGGTTGTCACGCCCCAAGCGGTCTCCCAAATTAAATAGCCTGGATAGCCTTGATGACAGACACCCGGGGTTGATGGCAACCCAGGTTGCTAAATGCCAGGTCAATGAAAGATAAGACAGCTAACATGACTTGCATTGGGGAAACCTAGAGCTTTGGAGTTTCATGACACCAAACTCAATCTCTCCTTCCTATCTGATTCCAAGGAAGCTGTTTTGTGTCCTGACTGGTATCTGTTGTCAATAACAGACTGGATGAGGGCTAATACACTGACATTTATCCACTCAAGACAGAGGTGCTCCTGATTAGTTCAAAAGCAGATCAGGATATAGGAATTCAGCCTGTACAAGATGGGGTCGCACTCCCTGCTGAAAAATCAGATTTGCAGCTTGGGCTCCTGGACTGAAGCCTGCACAGGCTTCAGCAGCGTCCAGGAGCATTTTTGCACAGTTTACTCTGGTGTGCCAACGGTGCTTGTTCCTTGAGATGTCTGGCCAAGCCAGGGTGACATATGCTTTCTTTGCAGGCAAAAATCAAAGAAAAATTAAACAAAAGAAAATACACAAAACCTGTGGCACCTTAAAGACTAACTTTCATATTTTAATGCAATCTACCATTTCAGCACTCTATAAATATATAACAAATTGTTAAATCCTCTGTCAGAGACCCAGAAGAATGCAGTTCAGTGAGAGTACTTGTTGGATAAATATTTTTTTCTTGGTGTAAAGGCACAACCCATGTTTCGGGGTCAGTGGTGGGCGACTTCCACCGTGTTGCAGGGGAATCTCAACTGATTGTGCTGCTGCTCCTGCTGCAATGGCAACACCTCACCTGTACACACACACACACACACACACACACACACACACACACACACACACACACACACACACACACACACACAGAGACCATTTTGCTGTAAAATAAGTCAAAGAGAAACCACCAAGCCTTTTTAAAAATATATATATAACAGGGTGCCTAGCTAGGAAATTCAGCAATTGCAGGAGGAAGAGTGACGGAACAGCATGGACCAAAGTTCGTTAAATGCTGTCCTTGGTAGAGCCTGAAAATGATAATTAGTCATACTAATCTTCCCAGTATCCCCAATCCATGCTGGCTTGGGAATCCTGAGAGCTACACTCAAAAGAAAAGAAAAGAAAAGAAAAGAAAAGGAAAGGAAAGGAAAGGAAAGGAAAGGAAAGGAAAGAAAGAAAGAAAGAAAGAAAGAAAGAAAGAAAGAAAGAAAGAAAGAAAGAAAGAAAGAAAGAAAGAAAGAAAGAAAGAAAGAAAGAAAGAAAGAGCTTCGGATGTGGACCATGACTTGCTTCCATTTCTCAGCCTGCATTTCTATTTCCTCCGTGAGATGCTGAATTCATCAGGCCAAGCACTTCCCCGCCTCCCACAAATCTTTTTTGAATATGTCTGCTTAAAAATGTCTGGCACCTCAGGATATGTCTCTCGCCTGGAACTTCTGGGTGCCAGTGCAGCATAAATATTTTATGGGAGTAATACTACAAGCCTTTTCATATAACATTTATGGCAATCTCAGAAGACATGCATGCAAAGCAACAGGAATGATGTAGATACACTACATTTCATGATTGTTTTCAATTAAATATGCAGTAGATATGGTGCTCGGCACTTTGAAGATAAGCTGCTGCTACCTGGCTTGGGGTTTTTTGTTGTTGTTATTTTTAGCACATCCAATGAAAGCATTTGGGGGTTTTTTTCCCTTTAAAAATATTATTGCCTTTTCACTATTGTTGAATTAACCTCATCTTTCTTGGGAGGCAGAGGTAAGAAATAGCTATTCCATTATGATAGCTGCTTTAAGAGCAAAGCAAATAGCACTCTATAAATAAAATCCTGAGGTAGGATCCCGAATTTGCCCCTGGTCAAGAATGGTGTATTAAAATTGTGTGTGTGTGTGTGGAAAGATGGAGAATGTATCCATTACTTATTTAACATATTCTTACTCCACCTTTCTCCTGGAAAAGGACCCACAGTGACTTACATTGTTAAAATACAGTATTTAAAGCTAAAATCAATAAATATACAAGTACTAAACAAATACCACTGTGAAAAATGGTAAGTAAAAATGATATGAAAAACACATTCAAGGTAACAAGACAGAGCAATCTGTTCGAAAAAACCACTCAAGCAGCCAGTCACAGAAGGACAGCTGGCCTGAAGAGAAGTCTTCCCTGGATCGTGGAAGGACAGCAAAGATGGGGCCCGTCTGGCTTCCTGTGGGAGGGAGTTCTGTTGAGACCGAGAGCCTTTTCACACGACCCCTAAGATCCGCTGGCCACTTAAATTCGGACCAGAGATCTTGGGGGTTTGTCGCTGTTCCTGTGTTCCCACCCCCTCCGCACTCCTGGCTGCTGGCTGTGTGAGGGGAGGAAGAAAAAAAGAAAGAAAAGAATGCCAGCTTACCTCCGTTCTGCCGGCCTTGCTCTGTTCCCGACAGCATTCACATCTCTTAAAGGGGCAGGGGGGCAAAAACAACAACAAACAGAAGCGAGGAGAGCCTGGCACCCACTACGTTAGCTCTGCATCAGGGATTTTTCAGCCCTGGAGAGCAGGTACCTGAAAAGTGCACTGAGATGCGCTTAGGTGGGCGTGGTCGCACATAATTTTCTGTAAGCTCCGGAGCTGGTGGGGAAACAATTTTAAGCTCCGGAGCTGGGAGCCATTTGCCGCGGAGTTTAGGGGTCGTGTGAAAAGGCTCCGAGAAAGGCCTCTCCAGAAGACCTCTTGATGTGTGGCAGTTTCTGATGTTGCTGGATGACAACTCTCCTCAGCCCTAACCAGCATAAGCCATCTCTGGGATATGCCTTGGAGGCACTGTTTTACTGTGGACCTGACCTTTCCTTTTGTTCAAAGCCTTGGCTATTGGCCTGTGGGGTCCCCCAGCATTGTGTTTTCTCTTTTGTGCTTTTCAATGGCTGGGAGAAGTTGAACAGAGTTTGGGGGTTCAGAGTGACAAGTACGCTGATGATACCCGATTCTGTTTCTCATTTCCATCTAATGCTAAGAAAGTTCTCTGAGTTCTAAGCCAGTGTCGTGCAACATTAATAGGCTGGATGAGGGAAACTTAATGCAGAGAAGACAGGGGTGTTCATAGTCAGCTGGAAGGCAGATGGGGAAACAGGGATGTAACATGTGTTGGATGCATTTATACTCCCCTTGAAAACCCGGGTCTGCAAATTGGCTGCACACTTAGATTTATCCATGAGTCTGCATCCCAAGATTTCAGTGGTGGCAAGAAGTGTTTTTGCACAGTTAAAACTGGCGTGCCAACTGTACCCATTCTTTGAGATGTTTAATTTGGCTGCAGTGAAGCAAGTCTTATTTATATTCTTCTTGGATTTATGTAAACTTCTTTCTTTCTTTCTTTCTTTCTTTCTTTCTTTCTTTCTTTCTTTCTGCCCAGGGTTGGCTCTTCCTTCCATGCTTCTGAGGCTGGTAAACTGAGAACTGAGCTCAATTGGGGGAGATAATGTGTAGCCTGCATAAGCAATTAAAGTCTGATGATAAATAAGCAGCACATCTTCATTTTTCTTCCTCTTTTGGAGTAGAATGTTTTTTATATAATCCCATTCCTGTGAAACCACAATGAATCAGCTCTCCATACTCTGGAGGACTGGGCAGGATGTTTTTAGATGTTACCTCGTCGTCTTCAACCTGCTATCATCGAATAGCATTGAAGCATTATTCACAGCAGATGGTTGTCTCCTTTTCAAACAAAGAAGTGGTAAAATAGATTTCACCCGTACTGCTGTGAACAGAAAACAAATGTGACTAATGGAGAGTGGATAAGGAGTGGCAGGGAGGGACCTACCTCAAGAATTGATGTCTGGATCTCTAAGATTTGCTCATGACCTTTGACCTGTCGGACACAGATTTTACAGGAGAGCTGTGTGGTGGCAGGAGTGTAGCGCTCCAGTGAGAAGGCACAGTGGAGTGGCTGCTGGTTGCTACGCCACACACGGGAGAAGGGGACTTCCTAGGAAAACAAGAAATGCAGGAGAGAGGAAATACTTCAACAGGAAAACAAAGGCAAGGAAACAATAGCCATCAATGATGGAGTGGGTTTTGGAATCAACATAGGAAAGCTGGAAGGAATAAAAACTGGTGGATCCATCCAGTGTACAAGTGGGCTAGCACTACAGCACGCTTCAGTGACACAGGGTATTAAAATAGTTGGATACACTTCTTCCACTCCCTATGATATTTGAATTTTATATCAAGGGCAAGTTTATGACGTACGACGTCTGCATCAGTTTATATATTGCTTTGTTTTGATTTTAAAAAACCCAACAAACAGCAATCTAATGCATCTTCATCAACATTCTGAAGTTTTTAAACTGAAATACCATAGATTGCGGGGCCTGATGGCAATGTTAGTGTTTCGTGTTTAAATGTTTTTATTGTTTTTAATTGTCCATTGTCATTTTAATGTTTTAACTGTTTTAACTGTTAATTTTAATTTTAAGCTGTCCAGAGACCTTCAGGCAGTGGGCAGCATATAAATTGTATAAATAAATAATAAAATAAAATAAATCTAAATCCATGTGTGTTTATATACAGTGGCACCCTGTATAAAGGAATTAATTTGTTCCAAATGAAATTATGTTAAGCAAATTTCCTTTATACAAATTTCACATAGGAATGCATTGAAAACAGAGTAATCCCTAATCCCAACCATTTTTATGTTGCACGGATTCACCCCATAGGTGATTCTGTTAAGCAAATTTCCCCTATCTCCAAATTTTTTTATGTTGTACAGATTTTATGTTATACAAACCGTTTGTTATACAAGAGTCCACTATCTATAATCTATCAATTTTTGCAGGCTAAAGAAGAACCAAGGAACTACTATCTCTTCCCCCTTCCTTATGTGAAACAGTAATGGATGACGCTGTCAGTTTCAGTTGTTCAATTGCCATTTTTAATATTTGTTTCTTCCCACTTATACATGAAGTTGCATAAAAAGCCAGTTTAATAAATGTCTACACAACATTTGGCTGTGTGTTCAACGTCCCTTTTCCTACCATCTGGGTTTCCCAGAGGCACCTGATTTGGCCACTGGAAGAAAAAGTGTGTTAGACAAGCTGCACCTTTGGTTTTATTCAGGTAGGATAAATATATTTAAAATAAAATAAATAATAAATAAAGGGGACCTCTTATACTGTTCAACCAATTTTAGACAGCCTTGTGTTCCTTTTCCAAAAATACGGCCTCTGACAAAATCATCAGCAAGTTTTGGCAACCAGAACAAAAAGTTCTTAACATTTTCTTTAAACAATGCATACTTCTATTTCACCATATCATCTGTGAATTGCTTAAACTGCTGTGTAGGATTATATGGGACATTAATGACCTGCTTTTCTGTCCTGTGTTTAAGAATTGTGTTCATTAAAAACAATGTGGTTGCATTCCCATGGAGCTTCATTGGAGCCCTTGATGCTATAATGGTTGAAGTCCATAAACATAATGAAGAGCCACCGGGGTTTGCCTTCATCTGCCAGTTCCACAGGAACAAGAGAGCATGTTTTATTTTAAAATAACAATTTGTGCATGTGCTTGCATACTGCAAAATCTTTATTCAAATGAAGCAGCAGGGAATGGCCGGGGGGGGGGGGGAGCCAAACAGCAAAGATGTGGCAAAAAGACCATAGTGCGATCAAAGTATCAGCATTCCCCAGGCACTGCCAAAATGAACAGGGAATTCCAGGAAACACATAGTGGCAACACCTATGAGCCACGGCCTTTGTTGTCTTCAAGTGTTTGTATGTGATCGGGGTGTGAAGAAGAGACCATATATCCCTGGAGCCATGTGGGGCAATGGTTCAGCTAACCAGCTTGGAGGTTGACTTCCATCCTTCTAAGCTTACTGAGCAGAGATGGGCACAAAAATTTTTTTTCATTTCATTTTTCATTTCGTTCTCTACCAAAATGAAAAATGAAACAAAATGAAACTGAAATTTTCCTTTTGTTCTGTTTTGTTTTTCATTTTCATATAGGAATGCATTGAAAATGATTGGGTGCGGGAAATGGTAGGCTTTTTACAATTTCCCCCCTGCCCAAAGTTCTGCGTACCAGTTGATCGGCGCTTGTGCGGGGAAAAAGGTTAAAAAGCCCATGGTTTCCCCCACCTGGCTTTTAAAACTTTTCCCCCTTCCCTCAAGCCCCATGCACCAGCTGATCTGTGTTGGGGTAGGGGAAATTTGTTTCCCCCACCCCAGTGCTGATCAGCTGGCGCATGGGGCTTGGGGGGAGTTTAAAAAGGCCCGGGCTTTTAAAACTTTCCCCCCTCCCCAAGCCACACGTGCCCCCTGATCAGCACTGGGGTGGGGGGGACAGTTTTTTTTCCACCCCAGCACTGATCAGCTGGCTCATGGGGCTTGGGGGATGGAGGAAAGGACCTGCACACTTCCCCCCCTAATGCACCCCATGGGGGGAAGGCATGGTTTTTTAAAATGTAGAAAGAAACCACTGCGGCAATGAAAAATGAAAAATGATACATTTTTTTAAAAAAATGTTTCAATACAAAATTTAAAAAAGGAAACAAAAAATGAAACGAAATACCATTTTGGCATTTCGTGCTCATCTCTATTGCTGAGGCATGGCAGCGGACAATGTGTAGCCTCTATAATTGAATTATAAACTACCCAGAGTGCTTTAAGCACTAAGGGGTGGTATATAAGCAGCATACTTTTCCTTTTACTGATGCATGCCTCCAGGCGAACACAGGTTGTCCAACTGCACACTGCCCGGATGCCTAGGACAATGTACAGATGTTAAAGAGGAAAACACTGCTTCCTTCCAGTAGGACCTTTTATGGCTAGTGGTATCTCTCCACTCAGACGCCCTGTAGCCTCCATGTTGTTTACTGCAGTAAACAGAAGTCAGCACTGATGGTGCCCGAAGATATAAGGAACTATAAACATTGAAGGTGTGCTTCCCCCACCCCCATAATCTGGCTTTCCTGCCTGCTTTCACTTAGAGTTCCTGTACCCTTGCCTTTATTAAATTGTAACTCTTTTAATCTAATTTTTTAAAATTGTGGGCAGCCCCTTTTCTGGGATACAAGCCAAAAAAATCAGTGAGTCATTTCACAGATGCAGAAACTGTGTCTAACTTGGCTCAAACTTAAAGTCAATTATTTTCAACATTGATGTCATTATTTCACAATTGTAGTTAATTACTTTGTTATTCTAATATGAGCATAAATGTATTAAATCTTTTGGTGATTTAAGCATTGCTTTTCTGTTTCTTTAGCAAGGTTAACATACTCAACCATTATTTGATGAGATTTAATTATCTATTGAGAGAGAGAGAGAGAGAAAGAGAGAGAGAGAGAGAGAGGGAGGTCATAATCTAGTCAGTAATCTTGTTTATCATGGGTCTAGATAAACAAAAGACCATTGTTCAACTCACATTCCTCAAATCTTGTTAAACTGACTTGAACTGACATTTTGTTTTTCAATAATTTAAATTATGCTTCCTGCACTACTAGCTATACTTTGTAGTTTTTAATTTCATAGGAATCATGTTCCAATTCAAGGACCAACCAACAAACCAACCATTAGCAGTGAAGATAAAATTGTTGTTTCATGAGAGTTCTGCAGTGATCTTTTTCTGACACAGCAAATCAACATGCTATAAGGCAATTATGAAAATAATTTAAAAAGTACAAATGACTTCAGATCAGCACGTTTGTCAATGTTATAAAAAAAAGTCTTCTCTCTGTGTGCCACAATTTTTTTGGAGGTCTGACTATAGGCCTTTCAAATTATGGCTTTGCAAAAAATAAAACTGTTTTAACTTTGCACCTCTTATGGCCATCTTGCTTATCTTGAAAGAGAATGCTTGGTTCACCTTTTAATAAAAATTTAGACAGAATCCTGGCTTTAGTGTCTCAAAAGAGGCCTTTCAAAAGGGAGAAACAGTGATTTCTTATCATAGAGCATGCGTGGAACAGGCATTTCAGCAAGAACTAGCAAAATAGAAACATTGTCCCAGCTTCCTGAATGGGAAGGGAGATATTTGAAGTTCACAGAAACAGAGTCAAAAAACAGCTTTTCGCTGAAGAATAATTTTAAAAAGCAGGTTTGCTTTAAAGAAAGTAATGGAGTGACAGTACTCCAGAAAGGGGATATTTTGCCATATATCTCCAGAGGAATACCGCACAATATTTTAAGGCACATTCCACGTATTTCTGTATTACAAAAGCACAGAGCAGTTATGTATTCTCGAAGGCTTTCACGGCAGGGATCTGATAGTTGTTGTGAGTTTTTCGGGCTGTTTGGCTGTGTTCTGGAAGTTTCCTCTTTCCCACAACTTTAAGAACACCAGTCTCACTCACTCTGTACCCCAGAGCACAGAGAGAAACTCCTTGTTCCCTGAGTTTTTGCCCTCTGAAGATGCCAGCCACAGAGTCTGGTGAAACATCAGGAAGAAAAACTTCCAGAACACCTGGAAAACTCACAACAAGTAACAGAGCAGTTATGTTTGTCCAAACCCTGAACGCTTTCAGTAAACATTCTTTAAGGATTCCTGAGACCATTGTTCCTCTGGCAATCTGGACTTTTGAATATGTTCATCAGGACCCAATTGAATTTTTAAACCTTTCCTGGCAACAGCAGTTGGTGTTTGCAAAGAGATTCTATATTTCCTTGTAAAAAATATTTAGAAAGATATAAAGATATAAAGAGGGGTGTGGTGGCTCAATGGACTAAGGCTCCAAAAACTGTTGGCTGCAAAGTCGGCAGCTTGGCGGTTCGAATTCCCAGTGCGACCCAGCAGAGCGAGCTCCCGCTGATAAGCCCAGTTCCTGCCAACCTAGGGGTTCGAAAGCATGTCAATGCAAGTAGATAAATAGGTACCTCCGTAAAAAGTGGGAAGGTAAAACAGTGTTTCCTTGCAGCCCTGCTGGCCATGTGGCCATGGACCTGCACAACACTGGCTCTTCGGCCTGAATACGGAGATGTGCACTGCCCCTAGCATCGGGCATGACTAGCACGCATGTGCGGGGGGAGCCTTTACCTTTTTTAAAAGAAAAGAACAGCTTAACACCAATGACAGCAATCAAAATTGTCTACAGAATACCCTCTTCTGTTCACTATCATTCACACTTGTTGAAAAACAGCACTTGTTTTTGTGTTTGAGTGAGAAGAGGTTTACTGATATAAATAAATCAGCTCCTGGGAATTCCCCTTACTTGCTACTAGAAAATGTAGGGAGTAAAAGATGGTATCCTGCAGTCTATCTTGACTCCTGCCATTGGTTTAATCTAATTTCAGGCTGCCCTTGGCTATGTAAAGATTGGCACCCTTTTTCCTGCTGGTATCCCAGGCACATATTGTGAGACGTACAAAATAATGCAGGGAATGAGAAAAGTGGATAGAGGGAAGCTCTTCTCCCTCTCACAAAATACCAGAACTAGGGGACATCCACTCAAATTGAGGTCTCGAAGAGTAAGAACAGACAAAAAAAATATGTTTTTACCCAGCGCGTTGTTAGTCTGTGGAACTCCCTGCCACAGGATGTGGTGATGGCATCTGGCCTAGATGCCTTCAAAGGGGGATTGGACAGATTCCTGGAGGAAAAGTCCATCACAGGTTACAAACCATGATGGAGATGTGTAATCTCCAGGCTTAAAACCAGGGTACTTCAAGAGCCAGATGCAGGGGAGTGGTATCAGGAGACAGATATCTAGTCTCATGTGCTCCCAGACGCATCTGGTGGTGCCACTGTGAGATACGGGAAGCTGGACTAGATGGGCCTTTGGCCTGATCCAGCAGGGCTCTTCTTATGTTCTTATGTTAATACTGTGTCATTTCCTGACAGTTTCAATCACGGATACAGAAGTACAATATCCCACATTAATAAAATGGAGACTCTTTGAAGGACTGAATAACATATAGGGCTGTGAAAAAAAAAAGGGTTGCACTGGGGTTCCAACTCAGCAATATGGTGTGTAAGAGAAATCCAAAATACTGATTGTAGGCTATAGATTTGTATATGAAACCTGTGCATGGAACTGTTGGACCACATTAAGAAACACCTTGGGGTTTTATAGCTGGATGTGAATAATTGGAAGGGACATAATTAAAAAACTATTAAAAACTTGGTAATTTAAGCAGGCATTCCCCCAAATATAATTGCAATTCAGTGTTCACCCATTAAATCTTGATTTTAACTGATTAGCCTGCTAATAATAATATATTGTTTTGTGTTATTTTAAATATTATTTTTATTTTTATTTTCATTTTATTGTGTTAACTATTTTATGGTTTTATTGTATAAATTGTTTGTGTTAATTGTTGCAAACTGCCCAGAGTGACGTCGCTGCCAGATGGGCAGTATAAAAAAATCCAATAATAAATAAATAAATAAATAAATAAATAAATAAATAAATAAATAAAATGGACAGGTACTGGACTAGATGAACTAGCATGCAAGTACCTGACATGCGGTGAATGGTTTGATTCTCCAGAGGAAAGGGGGGATATCAAGAACAGAGATCTGAAGGCTGAAAGTATTCCCTTTGAAATGCAAGAGCTTCGGTTCTTCCAGAAGCTTCCCTCCTTGTTGTCTTTCATCCATAATCACCTCCTGTGAAAGTAAACAAACAATGTGAATTCCTACAGGTTTGGATTTTTCCCCAAACACAAACTCAGGGCCAAAATGAACCAACAGGGAGCATCTAAATTAAAACCAGAACAGGCTTAAGCAGTGAAGAATGTAATTTTTTTTTTTCACAGCTTCACAAATTGCAAATTAGCTTGCTTTTGTTTGGTGGCTGGCAATAGGGGAGAAACAACAGACTGTGTTTGCATGTGGCCTGTGAAACAGAGCTGCTGTGAAGAATGTAATTTCTACTGTGATAAAATGTTATTACCGCTTGATTCCTAATTAGGTTCCTAATTGTGAAGCTACCTGTTCATTCTGGCTTTCAAACTGACAGACATTTTCTGAGCACCCTACTGTGTTTCCTTAGAAAATGATAGTTGGTTCTTTATCGGAAGGCAAATAAATAAAAAAAAGTTACATACATTTCTAGATGCAGGTAATTGTCATAGAACCATAGAATAATTGAGTTGGAAGGAGCCTGCAGGCTGTTGAGCCCCAAACCCTGTGCAATGCAGGGAACTAAATCAAAGTAGATCTGATAGATAGCTGTGCAATTTTCTCTTGAATATTTCTGGCGTTGGGATGCTCACTACTTCCCAAGGAAACTGGTTCCATTGTTGTGCTGCTCTAACAATTAGGATTTTTAATAATATTTCATGATCTTGACTCTCATCATAGGGTAGGATTTTGACAATAGTATTCCTCCCCACAAGAAGATTCTTCCTCACAAAATAACAAACAAACAAACAAACAAACAAACAAACAAACAAACAAACAAACAA
>JAHTLZ010000327.1:13914243-13952064 GCA_023846285.1 Phrynocephalus versicolor | reverse complement strand
CAAACAAACAAACAAACAAACAAACAAACAAACAAACAAACAAACAAGTGATGCCTAAAAGAATGCCATAACCAATGAGAATCTACAATATCACATTCTAATGTCTCTGTTTCCATGGTTAAGGTCCTGTCTACATTTTTTTAAAAAGCTACAATATGTAGTGCTTTAATTTTAGCCAACCCCAGTCACGTAGTTTTTGAGTCATGTCCTTTGTCCCTGCTGAGTAACTGAAAATCGTTTCTTTTTCAAAGAAAAATCATGTGTTAATATGAAATATGCAAAATCATAAATATAAGTACTGTAGATGTTTTGTAGATGCTGTGATGTCAATAAGACCTGAGAGCATTTGGTGTTAAAAGTATGAAAAGGTTTTTGTAGGTATAACTAGAAACCTGGGCAGGGCAGGGCTCCTGAGATCCAACAGGCCTCCTGATAAGAAATTATAAATGTATCTTCAGATCCTCATGCTGAATGCATGATGGTCTGATTGACATCTAGGTAAGGGGACGTTGGGAGTAAGGTTTGAAGATGTGTCTCCTGTCCACACCCTGGTGAGGACCAATCTGCTTTCAGTAGAATGAACTGTAAAATTGTTCCAAATTTTTTGCTGATTTGTTGATTTGCAACAATAACCCTTGCTAAAGGGCACTTTTCTGGGGGGTGGGGGATCCACTTTGGTGGATGTGTAATTCAGATGTCTGAAACCCAAACATGGAGAGACTGTAGAAGAGTGTCCGAAGAAGAAGATATCTGAAGGTATGATGTCTCCAGGTGCCAGAGGGGCATTTTCCTGGGGTTGCTCTTTGGGGAGGCATAACTTGGTCATCTAGAACCCAAACTTCACCAAATGTGAAGGGGTGGTAGAGGAGAATCATGGGAATCTTCCCTGTGATTCTGGAAGCTCCAGGTGCTGTATTTGCATGAGTATTGGAAACTGTCGGCTACAACATTGGCACCTCAGTGGTTTGAATCCCGGGTGCCACACAGTGGAATGAGCTCCTGCTGCTAACCCCAGCTCCTGCCAACCTATCAGATTGAAAACATGGAAATGCAAATAGATAAATAGGTATCAGCATAAAAAGCGGGTAGGTAAAACCTGTTTCTTTGCAGCCATGCTGGCCATATGGTCACAGACTTGCACAACACTGGCTCTTCTGCTTGAATACAGGGATGAGCACCGCAACTAGAGTCAGACACGACTAGCACACATTTGCAGAGGGAACCTTTCCTTTACCTTTACCTTAGATGCCAATAAGGGCTATTGATTAAATGCAAAAAAATAAATCCACAAATTGATTAGTAAGAAAAGCGTGAGCATGTGTTATCCATGATACACAAACTGTCACAAAGCATGAAACAAAATCGATTGCCATGTTTGTGACTCGTGCCCAGAAGCATCCTAAAATAATTTTTAAAAAGGAAAACACAGTTTCCCCCACATTACCTGAAGAGCACAAGGAGTGTTATCTATGCAGTAGACTCTTAGAGCATAATCCAGTGAGTTGCAAGACATACAGCCAAAGGCAACTACTTTCAGTTCTTTAGCAGAGCAATCAGAGAGAGGGTCCCCAGTAAGAGCATAAGTTCCAAAAGAGTCCATGAGAATATGGCAGGCATATGGGTCCAAGAGGCAGTAACAGGAAGTAGATTCCTCTTCCACAGACATCACTTCCTGTATTCGCATGACAAAAAGGTAGTGCTTGGTGATTTTTAGAATATCTACTGTTGCATTTCAACGAGATAGTTTCATATTTCTTAATCCATTTGGAATATGTACTTACAATAGTAGTAATATAAATACATAGATAAATGAGTTTTAAAGCCTTTAGCATCAATCCAAACAAATACACACTGGATCCCAGGAGAACAAAGTTAATCAGTTAAACCTTTGTTTGTAAAATATTTAAGATCTTGCAAACCTACTAGGGCTCAATAAATATACTGTTGAAGCTGGAAGATGAAGTCCAAAAACACAGAAGTAAAGGTTTCCTTCCTCTAACAGAGGAATATAATTTACATTGGAGAAACAGAACCTTGAATCCACTCAGTGTTCTTAAACCACCTGTTCTGGGTTTTCAGCAATGCTTGACACACTTCCCAGTTGTGGTGGTACCTTCATTTTTTAAGTCTTCATAATCTGGGAGCACTGTCATCAGAAATGGATTGTAATCTAAAACAGAAACCCTTACACTTCCACGAAGCTACTTAGATGAGTAGTGAAAGTATCAATCTCACAATAAAAGAAGTGACTCAGCATTCAGATTATATTTCCATAATTAGTCTAAATTCAAAATAACCGGGGTATAAGCCTAAGAAGGATGTAATGAGTGTGCAGGTTTAAAGACACCCTATGTAGGCTTACTCTGTAAAAAAAAAAATCTAATTACAGTAAGAACAACTATCAACTACTAAAGTGTCTTCTTTGGAATGCACACTCTGTTTAACCTGAAATGTAGCAAGACAATAACTCTCAGAAAGCACTGTAGCAATTTCTTTTTTTGTACCTAACAATAGAAAACATGCCAAAAAATAGTCAGACAGATTTGGAGATAATTTCTGGTCCATATGAGTGAAATGTTGTTTTCTGCTGGTATATACAACAGACCCTCGTATAACAAACAGTATGTATAATATAAAATCTGTACAATATAAAAAAAATCCGGAGATAGGGGAAATTTGCTTAACAGAATCGCCTATGGACGAATCCGTACAACATGAAAATGGTTGCGATTAGGCATTGCTCTGTTTTCAATGCATGCCTATGGGAAATTTGTATAAAGGAAAATTTGCTTAAAAGACTTTCATTTGGAAGGAATTAATTCCTTTCTACAAAGTACCACTATATGTCTGTATATATATATGGTATAGAGATGGGCACGAATAAAAAAATGGCATTTCGTTTGTCGTTTGTCGTTTGGAGGGTCCGTTTCGTTTCGTTTCCATTTTCTGTGAATTTTTGCAAAAAAAAAATGTTTTTGTTTTTGTTCGTTTCGTTCCCATTTCGTTCCCAATTATTTCAATTTTTTGTGATTTTTTTAGGATTTTAAGCAATTCACTCATATTGCAGTAACGGAAACGAAGCACACGACAACATTTCTGGTGTTTCTGTTCATTTTGTTCCATTTTTGAGACAAAATTCGTTTGTCATTTCGTTACGTAATGAAACGAAATGAAAACGAAAAATTGTTCGTTTCGTGCCCATCTCTAATCTGGTATATATACCTGTAGTTCAACAACATAAATGGCACATCCTTTTTTGGGATAATCATTCCCACAAATCAAAGTCAGCACAGTCCATATTGGGTGATAGCAACAGCAGTGATGGCAACTATAGCAACAGCTGTTGAAAACATCTGTCAGGCACAAAGTTGCCTACGACTATCCAACATCACAGTGCCATGTTGCCATGGATGGTAAATATCCCAATTCTAGTAAAGAAAACATTTACTTTATCTCTAAAAATATACTATATTTATAGTATATTTTTATCCTTGCATAAGAATGCAGTGATATAATTATGCTACTATAGCACAAGAATTATCCTGGCACAAGAATGCAGTGATATAATGATGCTATCATAGGAAATCAACATGTTACAACCCAAGGCAGCCCAAACAAAAAAGTGTAACTTTGAAAATGAAATGTGACTCAGTCTCAAATTTAAAACAAGGCTGGTAGCAGACAGTATGGAATTTGCGCTGAAGGGTTTTTGAGTTTCTATGTAAAATACCCCCTTGCAGAAACAAGTGACCTACACCCCCAGATTTAAAGCAGATCAAATAAATTGAAAACACCAATCTTGCTTATTTTGAAAAAGTATGGTTGGTTCCACTTCTCTTTTTGTTTGGAAGGAATCTTGACTGTGGGAATGAAATACGGATCTTTAAAAGAGACATTTCAAAGGGTAAAATAGTGACTTTCTAAAAAAATTAAACATGCACTGTTATCCTAGCAATATCATCCATGTTTCACTTTGTTATTTATATTTCTATATTTTTGCTCTTCTTTCTCCAAAGAGGTTTTTGCTTACCTCCCATTTGCCCTGTTTGTTTTCTTTTTTAAGGTGGATGTTCCAATGTTCAGAGTTCACTTGTGCACAGTGTGGGATCGTCAAGGCAAATGGAGTAGAGACAGTCACTTCTGGGGGACCACAGGTAACTTCTGGACCAAGGAGGATTTCACTGCCTTCTGACTGAGAACTTCAAGTAGAGAAAGAAAAAGGAAGATTACAAAGGAAAGGTCTGAATCTGCAAGAGAGCCAAGAATGGTTGAGACCCATGAGTGCTTCTTAAGGAAGGGAGTGCTTTGTGCTGCTGAGACACTGGTGCCCTCCATCTTGACTTGTCCTGCCTGTCTCCCTCCCTCTACGACTCAACTGCCCATTCCTCTTCTTTTTTTCATTTTGGATATTTTTTTCTTTATATTTCTTTGAATTATTTCTGCTGCTTGCCTTCCAGTCCTGCCTTCTGGATTCAAAGAACAGAAGCATCACATTTTATTTCTTTATTTATGGTTTCCACTTCTGTAATAAATACACTAAAAATATGATAAAGTAAAATAAATCCTGTTGCTAACTGAAACAACAAACCAACCTTTAAATAGAAATACAGTTTTTCAGATCAATTCACTACTAGCAAAATACATATAATTTGGCTGTAATTAGCTCCACAAAAGTGATGGAGAAAAGACAAATCTCAGTATTCTAGTAGCTTTGATTTGAGGAAGGCTTTGATTGAACTTTTAAACAGTTTTTATTTGCCTGGTTGCTTTTCTTGGTTTCTGAGAGGGAAGGCTTTGCATGTCTGTTTTCCCCCTACAGTGACCCCCTGCCTGTCGTGGGGGTTAGGGACCCGACCCAACCCACAATAATTGAAAATCCGCAATATGTAGATGCAGGTCAGGTTGGGCCTGGGGGGGGGTTGCTGGGGACCCTTATACTTGCCTCCAGCCTGGTGCTGCCTTGAATGGGCCTGTGAGGGCATTCCTGGGCCTTCTGGAGGCCCCAAAAGGTCCTCCCTGCGAACCGGAAGTGAATTCCGGAAAACTGGAAGTGAGTTCTGGATCACTGAAAATCATTTCTGAAGCCTCCGACAGGCCTAGTAAGGCCCTCGGAGGTCTCAGAAATGATTTTTGGCAAACAGGAAGTCCCTTCCAGTTCACAGGGAATCCATTTTGGGTCTCCAGAAGGCTCAGGAAGGCCCTTGCAGGCCCGTTTGGGGCAGCGCCAGTCCTGGAGTAAGTATGGGAGACCTGAAACAGGCCTTTACCCCTTACCCCGGGGGGGGGGCTTTTTCATATACTGCAGTTTCGCGATATAGCGGGACTACAGTATATGAACTGCGAACAGAAAGGGGACCGCTGTATTTGTTTATGTTTATGCTTGTGTTCCCTGGTCTGGCGGACTAGATGCTTCCATTCCTCTTTCCGGCTGCTCACGTCCAAAGGGTCTCTGTTGTGATAGGTAGGTGGCAATGAATTCATACTGTTGTTTTCTCTTTTATAATTTTTGCATTTTTTGCTCTTTTTTTGCACTCATTGGTGGGTGGAGAATGAAGTATTTTTTGCTCTATGCATAGAACTGGGGTTTGGGGGTGTAACTTGGCTGGGGCATCTTTTTCAGGCCTCAGATGGTGGTTTGCCGGAGGCTTTCTCTTTAAACTTTCTCTATAAACTAAATAGAATGTACTAGATACTAGATGGATTGGATGGCAGCCAACAGCCAAATTGGAAGATGTATAGAATATTTCTATTCCTGCTGAAAATGCAAGCACCTTCCTAAGTGTTCCCTCCTTCAGGTCATCTAGAGAAACAATCACAACATTCCCTCTTCCTTACTGCATCCATGGCAGTAGCAGACACTAAAATTTCTCAGTATTTTCTTATAGAGTTGTGAGTGCTGGAAAGATTTAGCTGGTTGCTTATTAGATTTTATATGGCTACACAACTGTGCCAGCTTCATTCTACAGCACATCCATCTTATTATGCCACATTTGCATGAGGTCTTGTTTACAGGTGATTTAGTCTTAGCCCAAAGCAATTCACAAATTAAAAAAAAATCACAATTAAGTTGCAAACAGCCAGCCAGAATGTCTCCAATGTGATCAAATAAGAAAAATGCCTAAGTGATGTGATAAGGAAGGGGTGGAAGGTGACCAGACATTGTTCATTGACAGCTCTGAAATAAGAATTTGACAACTGTTCTCTAATCATAGTATTTGCAACATTAGTGAAGTTATATATTTAATTATCACACACAACGCTTTGCTGTTCTTCCACTGGACCTAGCTGTAATAAGAGCAAAAGACCTTTGAGGGCCAATCTGTGCTGATTGTCATCTTAACTTAAATTCAATCATTTCCCCAATCTTGTTCAATGCAATCTTTTCGCCTTTGGACTCAACCTCCCTTTGCCTTTCTAATATATTTATTTGAACATTAAAACCTGCTTTTGTTTTGCGAGTTTATGTATATTTTAATTATAGACATTAATTGTCCCCCACTCCATTGCCACTTTGTGTTCTTGAATGTCTGTCTTTTGATCTTTCAATGTGATTTATTTAAAAAAAAAAATAGGTCCTGTCCTTCAACCTACAGGTTTGCAAACAAGCACGTCAATTATATCTACATTTTTAAGGGCATAACACATCTTGTTTAAACAACAACACATTTAATTGAAACGAGGATGATTTATTGTACTGCTCATTTCATTCAATTTATCAATTATATCAAAGCACTTAAGCTTTCACTAGATCTCCTCATTAAACACACACACACACACACACACACACACACACAGAGAGAGAGAGAGAGAGAGAGAGAGAGAGAGTTTTCATCATTTATAACCTAAACAATTTCTATTATTACCATAATGTATTTTCATTAGTTTACGGCATTAGAAGCCTGAACTGGAGCAGTAGTTAGAATCATAGAGTCATAGAGTTGGAAGAGACCTCAAGGGCAGTCCAGTCCAACCCTCTGCCATGCAGGAACCCCCATCAAAGTGCTCCTGACAGATGGCCATCCAGCCTCTGCTTAAAAACCTCCAAAGGAGGAGACTGCACCATCCTCCTTTTGGCAGACATGATGCTCCTACAACCACTGGGACCGGAAGTGTTTCTCTTCCTTCCAACAACAGATGCAAGAGTTGATGGGAGTGGAGAGCAGATGCAGCGTGGGAGTAATGGAAGCAATCTTATTTCCACTATAAAGCAACAGCAACGGAAACTAAAATACATCAATAAAGGAGGTAAAAGCAGCCAGGTGGATAAGAGAACTTTCCATAGCAACTCAGCTAAGGTTGAATAGAAAGCTGCCATAGACTAAGACTGCAAATACATAGGAAATTTGAATTGATTTCTGTTTGGTCTTTAAAAAAAAAATAATTCAGGTTCAAGTCATGTGCAATTTAAACCAGTGGCTGCATTCACATATAATGAATGGAGATTTATTTATTTTTGATGTTTTAAACTGGTTTTGGTCTCCACTAGGGATGGACATGAAATGAAAAAATTGAGATTTGTTTCGTTTCATTTCATTCCCCCATGATTTGTTTCATTTTGTTAGAAATTATTTTTTAAAAAGTTCATACAAAGTGAACCAGTAAGGAACCAATTTGCTACTCTACAAAATGGGTCCCCAAGGTCCTAGAGACACCAAATTTGGTGTGAACCTTCATTGGACTCTCCCCTTTAAGCCCTCCAAATTCAGGGGACTTGTTATTCAACTTCAAAGGGGATGCCCCTGGAAAAAAACAGTTATGTGCTTGAAAATAGTGGTTTCAGGCAGCTCTCCCCTTAACATCCCCCCCCCCAAATTTAGAGAGGTTTGGGGCACAGGGAACAGAGTTATTGAGCTCCAAGGGGGCTGCGAGGGAGGTCCTTAATTGAAGGAGTGTGGATTGGCGCACTGATGGGAAGCTGTCAATTAACCCTATAATTGATAATGCACAAGAGACACACTCCTTCCATTAAGCATCCCCAGCGATTTGGTACTCTACAAAATGGGTCCCCAGTGTCCTAGAGGCACCAAATTTGGTGTGATCCTTGATTGGACGCTCCCCTTTAAGCCCTCCAAATTTGGAGAGATTTGGGGTTCAGTGGATGAGTTATTCAACTTCAAATATAATTGGTAATGCACACCGGACATGCTCCTTCCATTAAGCACCCCCACCTCTTATAGAGCTTAATATCTCTACCCCCAGAAAACCTAACTTTTCCAAATTTCAAAGCGTCCCCTCTACTCACTTGGGGAAGTGAAGCCTGCCATTCACATGCCTGGTATCAGTAGTTTTCAATTGAATATATATATATTCCTGCCCCTGCAATGCCTCCATAGTGCCTGCCGGCAGCTGCCATCACATAAATAAGAGGTGTGGCTGAACTGTAACCAGACCTGGTTGGCCTCTTCTGTGTAATAGGACATGAGGTGGAGTGGATTCAGGCTGAACATCCAGATACTCATAGACAGACTGACTGAGTGAGGTCTCTGGGACAGGGCTATTTTTGTCTTTATTCTAGCCTCCGGAACAGATTAATCAATTCCCAATGCATTTCTATGGGAAACCGCATTTCATAGGACAAAATTTTTGTAAAACAAATTGACCAGTAGAATGAATTAAATTCATTTTAAGAGGTACCACTGTATGCTGCATGGTATTTTAATGCTTCTGCATGTGCATCTTCGTATATATGAGCATCAGAGGACGAATTCATCTGCTACCATTATTCAGCTACTCGTGCTGGACAGCAAGGTATAAGAATAGCCAATTTAGTTACTCACACTAGGATCATTTTAAACAAGGCACTCCCCTAAGCAAAAATAGGATTGTTGAGGAAACAGCACCTGAAATATAAGGACTGCTCTTGATAAAACAGAGGAATCAGGGACATATGCTTTAGGCATATGTTCAGGCCACTCTGGGTCAATGCTGCCATCAAAATAAAATAGTCATTTCAACCGTATTTGTTTGAAGGTGATGGAGCGTGAAGCTTGACTTGTTTCTTCTGTAAATCTAAACACATTCATAACCTCCTGCCCACCCACAAATGAAGCAGGTGTTCAGACTTTTGCAAGACTAAGGTGTAAACATGATCTCAAAGGTACTCCGAAAAGCACAGTTCTCGTATTAAAACCAATATTTGGTTATTCTAAGCAAAGCCCTTCTAGCCCCAAATTTGCCCATATATCAA
Organism: Phrynocephalus versicolor; assembly: GCA_023846285.1. Taxonomy (NCBI): domain Eukaryota; kingdom Metazoa; phylum Chordata; class Lepidosauria; order Squamata; family Agamidae; genus Phrynocephalus; species Phrynocephalus versicolor. The sequence goes on along the minus strand of JAHTLZ010000327.1, from coordinate 13,942,877 downwards.
ATTAAATCTGCATGCATGCATCTAATTTTGGTCGTTGTCTGTTGATTCAGCCCTCTCCGTATGCGTCTGTGTTAATTTTTGTGGAGGTTTTTAAAAGATTTCAACTTTCAGTTCCTCTCTTAAGAGACTTCTCTCAATACTGAGAACAACTGCAGCTATCCCAATTGGATGGTTCTGAGTAGAGATGGGCACGACTCAAAAAAATGGTGTTTCGTTTGTCGTTTGTCGTTTAGGGGGTCCGTTTCGGTTCGTTTTCATTTTTCGTGAATTTTTGCAAAAAAATCGTTTTCGTTTCATTACGTAATGAAACGAAAAAACGAAAATGAAAATGAAAAATTGCTCGTTTCATTAGCATTCATTACAGTTCAATGTATTTGCCGCAACGAAAACGAAACGCACGACAAAATTTCTGTTGTTTCGGTTCGTTTTGTTTCATTTTGGAGACAAAATTCATTTTTCGTTTCGTTGCGTAACAAAACAAAAAAACAAAAACGAAAATGAAAAATTGCTTGTTTTGTGCCCATCTCTAGTTCTGAGAGATCAGAGTCTCATTTCTGTTTCTTTTTCAAAAGTTTTACCAGTGTTAAAATATGTATTTGTATCTTCAGGTTGTAAAGAGCTTGAAGCTTCAAGCCTCTCCACTAGAGAGGCCGAAAATGTATCAGGTTTTCATATTCTCAGTTTTGATACACTCCCCTCTGCGCGCACAATGCTCATATATAAACATACATTGCCTATATGTGCAGAATGATCTTAATACAACTGCTAGTCCTAAGGAATCACAGAAAGACTTGTGGATTGATTGAAAGAAAAGACTCAGCTAGTTTCCTCCGGGAAACCTGCTATCAGGCCATGGCTGCAGGGCAAACTCTATCTTGCTTTCTCAGCTAGTGATACCTAGAGACATAATCACCTCTGATATTAATAGTGATATATTGTCATTTGACGAGTAGCCTCTGACTTCCATTATCGTATTCCCCTTTGAAGCCTTCCAGACTCTAAACCATGGCTTCCACATATGGCAGTAAGGCTGCTACTCTACGTCCATCTCATTGCTGTTCACAGTCCCGCTGGGGATTGGTATGAAGAAATCTAACCACACGTCCATTGCGGGATGAAGGGAGTTTGTCCCGATCACGCCCCCTGAACTGCAATCTAAGTGGGATGAGAGATTCCCCTCCCTGGCCTCAGGAATCTCCTCATCTCGCTTTTCATTCTGATACGAGTGCCCGTGAGGTAAGGCTCCTCACGCAACGTGCCATTCTCCATCTAATGGCAGGAGTGCAAAGTGCCATTCGCCAGTACATTCCCTATGGAGTCAGCAAAGCAGTGCAGAGAGATTAAAAGACAAATGCCTCAAACTTAGCTCCGTAACACATTGAAGGCAAGGCTTCGGAGAATCAAAACATCGAAAAATGGAAGGTCGAGTCGGAAAAAAAAGAGAACAAAGGCATGGAAACAGTCATGCTGGTATCATCAATCACGCCCATGTGTACACGGGAACGGGGACAGAACCACAAGAAGACCATGTGACTGCGACCAACATCAACACGCAACAAACTTCCTCCCGGGATGAGCTTAACTATCTACTGAAGAAATATTTTCTCACTTTGTCCTCTGCTTTTTTTATTATTATTGCCATGCTTCATTTACATTCTTAAATAGCCAGGATCCTGTTTCTTAGCTCTACTACCACGACAGGAGCAATGCCACCAGCAGTGGCAGATTGCTTCTAATTAAAGAGTTCTTGTTTTGATTTTGTATAGTACATTTCATATTTGCAGGAATCGCAGGCAACCTGAAACTGAAGCAGAAACTCTTTAATTAATGATTTTTAAGTGAAGCACTCTGAGTTCTGGCCTTATAAAGACAGACCTCCTTTTAGTTCCTCTAGAACAGGGTTGTCCAAACTTTTTGCAAGGAGTGCCAAATTTGTCGGGGTGAAAATCTGTGTGGGCCAACCATTCAGCCACATTTGGCCCCCGGGATGGACTTTGGGCAAGTCTGTATAACATGCAAGGAGGCAGGGAGGATGCTGCAGCAACAGAGCTGGGATGGATAGGTTGGGCAGGTGGCTGGAGGGATGGACAGAGGCAGAGAAGGCAGGCAAACCGTAAAACTGCAAGCTGATCCCTCCATCCGGTATGAAGAGAGGGCAGCTGGCAGGGATGCGTGACAGGCTGAGCTGGTGGGGAGAAGAGGCCGTGGGCCGCTCGAAATCTGGCCCCCGGGCCTGACTTTGGACATGCCTGCTCTAGAAGAATAACTTTTTGAAATATTTTAAGTTTCCTCCACCCTGAACATGAAGATACGCATGAATTCTGGCAAATTCTGATCAAAAAGGAAATGAAGCACCGTGCAGGAAAGGAAATGAATTACATTAGTCTTACTTTCAAAAGCAAACTTGGAGAGGCCTGCCTATTTTTTTCTAAGATACAAAAAGGCACACAACTTTTCAAGAAGCCCTTTGACAATATTGGGAAGGCAGGTACTGTATCTGCCTTTCATCATGCCAGTCTATCAGAACTGTCTAACCCTGCACTTTCAAAAGTCTAGGGAATGAGTTGAACAACAGCCTTGTGATTTACTCTGTACTGGTGTCCTTAGCCAGGCATGAAAAAATTCAAATGTTGCCTCCTTCCTCAAAAAGTTCACTATGGGGTGGAAAAATTTAGGCAACACATTATCCCACAGAGAGAGCAAAATATAAGCTAAGCTTTCAAAGCCACTGTGTTTGTACCTCCTAGGGACTATGATTCCAGAGTTTTACTTATGCTTGTAGGGATGATTCCCAATAGAAAATAATAAGTCTTTTATACATTGCAAGTATAAAAGCAAAACAACACGACAGAGAAAAAAAGGAATACAGCTTCCTTCCTATTTTTCCAAATACTGTAAATTTCAGAGGTAATCTTTTAACAGGGTCAGTTTCTTCCTGAGAAGCACAGTATTTTTGTCATATTTATTCACAAGAGTACAATGGTACCTGTATAAAGGAATTAATTCGTTCCAAATGAAATTATGTTGAGCAAATTTTCCTTTATACAATTTCCCCATAGGAATGCATTGAAAACTGAGTAATCCCTAATTGTGACCATTTTTATGTTGTATGGATTTGCCCCATAGATGATTCTGTTAAGCAAATTCCCCCTATCTTCGGAATTTTTATGTTGTACAGATTTTATGTTATACAAACCATTTGTTATACAAGGGTCCACTGTATACACTGAATAACAACAACAACAACAACAACAACAACAACTACTACTACTACTACTACTACTACTACTACTACTACTACTACTACTACTACTACTACTACTACTACTACTACTACTACTACTACTACTACTACTTTATTTTTATGCCGCCTTTCTCACCGGAGGGACCCAGGGTGTGTGTGTGTAAAAAACACACACACACCCTGGGGGAAAAACATTCAGAGTACAGTACTTATCTGTCAAATAATGTCAGTTCCCCCAAATCTTAGAAGAACACCAAAACCTCCTTCATCTAAGTAAGCTAAAGTTCAGGTCCTCCCCTACCCCCTGCTTTGCAAAGTTCCTAGCTGCCAAAATTTCTTTCCGCAACCCTCCCAAACAAGTCAAGCAGTGTGAAGCAGTCACCTGCTATCTGAGATCAGAAACCTCTTCCAGTAACCAAAAGCTATTGAGAAATCATATTTGGTTATTATCCCTAGACAAAAGCTTAGATAAAGGTCACAGTTACACTTGAATGGCACAACATAGCAGCCCACTCAGAGACACAAACTGTACATTTTGATGACTCAGTTAAACAGCCTGAAAAGAGATGGATGGACCATGATATGAAAATGAAGAACATAAAAATACCCATGGGTTGTGTAAAATCACAAATCACTTCTCCATCTCCCGCTAACGTTCAGAATGATGCAGACAGAGTTTGTCATTGGCAAAGCAATTTTGGGGTGAGTTGCGCAATAAAGGAAACATGTGCATCCATTTCACGTACCTTGTTAAAGCAGAATTAAATAAATAGCAGCTATCTGGGACTGAGGAGGTTTAAGGATCAGCCAGGACTGGGGTTAACTTGATTTACTTCTTAACAAAAAATTGCCCATGGGACCTGCTACCCACGTCTCAGGAAAGAATTTGTCATCAAAAGAAATAACAGAATAATTTAGTTTAGCCTTGATGGATTATAGCTGGGCTATAGTTTCCTGGAATAAAAAAAAAAAACTGGATTTGTCAATCCATTTTCACACAAAATGTTTCACCTCATGGAAAGAATGCAATCTTTTTTGTTATTGATAGAGATCTTGAAAATGTTTTTCACAATTTCAAGACTGGTTTTGTACAACTAAAAAAAATTGCTACACCCTTTCTACACTGATTTTTTTTAAGTGTTCTGCTTATATACCTCCCCATACCAGTTCGAGTAGTCTCTGGGTGGTTTATAGTTTAATTACAGTATGCAGGCTACACATAGCCCCCATCCCCTAGCAAGCTGGGTACTCATTTTACCAACCTCAGAAGGATGAAAAGCTGAGTTAACCATGAGCCTGCTACTTGGGATTGAACCCTAGATTGTGAGCACACTTTTAGCTGCAGTAGAGGCATTTAGCCACTGTGCTGTGAGGCTCAGTGGGCCTCAGTGAGTACGCTTGCACTGAACCGTTTGTTCACACTGGTTCAATTGACCATACTGTCCTTTTGTCCTTGATGTGTACAAATTATCTTTTAAATTATGTTTCGCTTAAGAAAGGAGAAAAGGCTAGTTTTGCTTGGCAACTATGAGCCTTTTCACACGACCCCTAAGTTCTGCTGGCCACTTAAATTCGGACCAGAGATCTTGGGGGTTTGTTGCTCTTCCTGTGTTCCCACCCCCTCCGCACTTCCTTGCTCCTATCTGCATGAGGGGAGGGAGAAAAAAAGAGAGGAAAAAATGCAGGCTCACCTCCGTCTGCCGGTCGAAGCCGCCCCGAGCCCTGCCGCCGCCACCACCGCCGTCCTGATTCCTGTCTCTTAAAGGGGCGGGGGGCAAAAAAAAAAGCAACAAACAGAAGCGAGGAGAGCCTGGCACTCACTCCTTTAAATCCGCATCAGGGATTTTCAACCCCGGAGAGCAGGTACCTGAAAAGTGCGCTGGGACATGCTTAGGTGGGCGTGGTCGCACTTAATTTTCTGTAAACTCCAGAGCTGGTGGGGAAACAATTTTATTTTTCTTTGTTTTCAAAACTGCAGAAAAGGCCAAGAAAAATATGCTGCATTTCTTGAACTTACACTGGAGCTGAGCTCTCTCTGGGGCTTAGAGAATCCTTGACATACAATCTATTGTATCTCAATGGCCCAAATCCTGTTTGTGCAGTTATACCAGCTTATTTTAAATGGACAGAAATCTTCCTATCCCCTTTCAGGTTCCAAGACTCTCAAGGATTCCTTTTTGCCATGGGGAAATTTTGGCGGACTTGGGACGGGGAGGGGAGGCTTTAATAGTCACAAATCACAAACAGATCACTGCCACTGGGAACAGGATCACTGGTATCATTGAAAAACTATTAAAGTTTCTCCTTGCAAGGTTCTCAGAACCTTTCTCATGGCAAATGGGAACCCTGGGGAGGAAGCAAACCTTCCCCCCCCCACCATTTAAATTTACTATCTCTAGCACTATTTCCAGAGACAACAATGAAATTTTAGCACATTCTTCCCAAGTTCATTTTTAAACCAAACCAACCAACCAACCTCACATTATTTCCATTAAATACGTGCAGACATTTGTGTCTTTATTGAGTAGAACCGAACCAACCCAAACTGACATTCCTATCAGACTGTCTAGCATAAATAATCCAAAGCTAATATGTTCCTTTTCAGACACTAGACTCTTGGATGCTTGTGGGAGCACAGATAAAGTCTTCTCATTCTTCCAGCGTGATGCAACACTCTCATGTTCAGAAATTCAGAAACTGTATTGCGGTTGTATGACCCATACATAAGATAAGGTAAAAAAAAAGGGTAGACAGTCAATACAACCTACGTCCTCTTGCTCAAGGTGGCTAGAAAGAACTTTGCTACCTATGCTGTGATCTATGAGCTCTGGTCTCACAGGTAGTATTGTACTAGCCATCTGGAAGGGTGGCCTTGAAACACATTCAGCAATGGGTGAATCAGGTTGTTCCTGATCTGTTCATGGGCAACGCAGAAGCATTTGCATGAGAAATTGGGAGGACCAAGTTCCACTAAGGCAAGTTCTGCCTTGATGTGGAATTCTTTTATACCTGTCCTGGAGAAGTGGTGATGGCACAGGATGTGGTGATGGCATCTAACCTGGATGCTTTCAAAAGGGGATTGGACAGATTTCTGCAGGAAAAGTCCATCGTTGGTTACAAACCATGATGGAGTTGTGTAATCTCCAGGCTTAAAACCAGGGTACTTCAAGAGCCAGATGCAGGGGAGTGGTATCAGGAGACAGATATCTAGTCTCGTGCACTCCCAGACACATTTGGTGGGCCATGGCGAGATACAGGAAGCTGGACTAGAAGGGCCTTTGGCCTGATCCAGCATGGCTGTTATGTTCTTATGTAAGTGCCATGGTGGGGGGCTATTAACCGCTTCCTGGCTCAATTAAAAATTATTTTCTCCTTTGAAGTTTAATAACTCAGCTCCCTGAACCCCGAACCTCTCCAAATTTGAGAGGCTTACACGGAAGAGTCCAAAGAAGCTACACTACAATTTTGGTGCCTCTAGGACCCAGGGAAGCCAGTAACAAATTATTTCATTTCGTTCCGTTCTGAAAATTCTTTAAAAAGTCATTACTAATGAAATGAAATGAAAGGAAAGGAGAAATGAAACAAAACACTGTATTTTCGTTTCTTTTCCTGCCCATTTCTAATAGTCACAAGTAACCTTGTGAATACTTACAATTAAGAATAAGAATAAAGGAGAGTTGATATCACACTTGGCATTTCCTCTTGCTCCTGTTCTCTCTCTTTACTGAGTTAAGTCTTTGTCTGGCAGTGTTTAATCATTTGTCATCATGATTTCCACAGATAGTTGATGCTATCAGATTTGAATGGAAAGGATGCATTGACTGGAAACGCTTGATGACCACTACTACTCCTCCAGGAGTAAAAATAAATAAATCTTTTATTCACAATATCTTTTGAAAGTCATTCAGGCCTATTTATCTAATCAGTTCTGCAATGGAGGGCGAGCAGGACAACACATAATAACACATTTCATGGGCGATTATTATAATATATTTGAGATAATAGGGAAAGGCTTTTGCCTGACACCCATGATTACACACAGAGATGTACAAGACTATTTGCTCTGCTACTCAATTGGCACAAAATATGAACGAATATAGATGTGTGGCGTGGAAACAAAGGTGTGTCTTTCTCCATCTCATAATATTAGAGCATGATGAAAAAGTGTGAGAATTTAAAAAACCTTTAAATATGCAGCAGATAAAAGTTGAAGAGCCTATAGAACAGAAGTAGCTTCAAGTCTCCCCCTGTAGACCATCCCGTTGTTTGTTTACCTCAACAGGCCAAAACCTCTTAAATGCAACATATGAACGTTCAATAATTCCAACAGAACTTGGTATCCTCTGAGAAAGATGAAAGGTGCCAGACATCCAGTAACCTGTGTCAGCAAGACCTTAGAAATAGGTTTGATGGGAACACAGGCGTTGTACTTGTGGCTTCTCCGAGACATCACATAATAATGCCCATGAGTGGAAAAAGACAAAGATGATGTGGAAAACCATAAGGAATCTTTAGACAAGACTGGAGTGAAAACATGCTGTGTGGGTGGTTCTCCAATGACTGCTTCAGCGCCCTCCCAAATATTGCGGTTTGGGCAGCTCTCATTTCTCACTTTGCCTTGTTTACGCCTTGTTTATCATTCTCCCAAATGAGTGGATCTTCTAGTTAAGCTGTTCATATGGGATCAATTCCAAATACCAATGCTCAATTATGGTTGAGGAGAATTGGTGCTAGACAAGCCCACTGCTCATTCAACATTTGAAAAGCTGGGTAGTTTGTTTTACTTATGATGAAATCACAATGGAAGACATTGCCAGCCATGGTGTCTCTGTTCAGTGAGGAGAGAGGGAGGGGGGATTAGACAGTATTAGGACACAAATGTGAAATAATCACATCTTGATTTTGATTTCTGCCACTCCAAAATTAATGTGTGGCTACTCACAGAATGAGTGGGGGCGACCTCGTGGGTTATAATGACAGGGATTGATGTATGGAGGAGTAACATGCTTATAAGAATGAACCTACTGAACAGGGATGGGCAAACTATGGAGATACACATACACTGCCCCCATCCCTCCCGACAGCCTGAGCTGTCAAAACCAGCTAGGTGGCGTCGGTTACTGAATTGTTTCATTTTGTTTTTGTTTCATTTAAAAAAACCCGTCAGTAACAAAAGGAAACAAAACTACTAAATAAATGAAACGAAACACTCTGTTTTCACTTTGTGCCCATCTCTAGTCTAGGATATCAAGAGTATTAAAATTGGCCCCTAGAGGTCAGATGAGGGCTGGCCAGACCATTTTCTTTGGGATAGCACTCTCCTAAATTTAATCAGACCCTGTAATTCATGCCACTTGAGCTATTCTGAGGCCACCTCCTTTGATTATCGCCCTTTACAGTTCACTTAATACAGCTAATAAATGAATTGTAGTCCAAATTGAACTCCACAATTCTTGTCTTGTCTCTTTATTTCAGGGCTGGAGTGTCAAAGGCAACCAAGCTAAGGTCGCATGCTTCCATGTTTTTGGACAGACTCTGGCGAGATCTAAGAATGTAATTTTTCGCTTGCTGGAAACAAGAACACCTCTAGTAATTGTTCCTGATAGGTACCTTTATTTTTACAAGAGTTTTTAGAAGCCATTCCACCTGACGTCCTCTTAGTTAGTATCTCCCATGCGTGAGATATGTCAAATGTGGCAGGTTCTTTTAGAGTGAGTGGTTTATTTGCTTCCTCCAATATAAATTACAAACAAATATGAGGATTCTGGGAATTCTTTAATACTAAACAAAATGAAATCAGCTAATGAGATGAACTCTCTCACACAGCAAACAGCTTGATTCTTCCCTCTAATAACCAGCCTGGTACAAAGACCATGTATGCACTTCACTCACTGTTTATCAAGGGAAGAAACTGCTGTATATTTGCAGCTATTTAACTTTCCCTGAAGTACAAAGGAAACAAATCACAAACCAGATCTATTCCATTTGGTTCCAGCAAAATCAGAAGCTTTTTGTGTTGTTTCTTATTCTGTTTTGTTTTGTTTTGTTTTCTAGAGGAAGCCTGGAGAGAAAACAAGACTTCCTGGGACTCTAATTTCATGGTACCTAGTAGTTTTGTAAATTATGGCTGGATGAAGGTAAAGGGAGTGCTTCCTGAAACCGAAGAATTGTAGAATTCACCACCGTTCATTTTGTTGAGATTAAAATATCAAGCTCAGCACACTTTTTTTTAGCCTATTGGCAAAGGATTGAGAGATTAGAGTGCTTTTGTTTGTTTTTGGTCTTGCTAATTAATGCAACAGCATGAACCTGCACAATAGTTTATCCAAAAGCTCTTTGTCTGTAGAAAACTTTAAATGTGTTTTTTACATGCAAAGAGCTCTCTCCCAACAACATACACATGGCCTCAGACTACATCACAGGTTACAAACCATGATGGAGATGTGTAATCTCCAGGCTTAAAACCGGGGTACTTCAAGGGCAGATGCAGTTGAGTGGTATCAGGAGACAGAGATCTAGTCTTGTGCTCTCCCAGGCAGATTTGGTGGGGCCACTGTGAGATACAGGAAGCTGGACTAGATGGGCCTTTGGCCTGATCCAGCACGGCTCTTCTTATGTTCTTAACCAAAGCTATGGGTTGAAATATTATGTAAGGATAAAAGTACCCACCTTACACATAATATGCACACATAGGCCAGGGTATTTATTTACCTTCACAGAGAAAGAATGGAAATCATGTCCGTGCTGTAATGTGTTAAGGAAGCAGAAGAGATATAATATTGTCTGACTTCCTTGAAAATTCTTATCAGTATACTTATGGTTTTGTCAGGACTAAAGGAAATGTGGAATTGTATATTTTTATTCATAGATTTACTACAGTTTTTAAAAGGGAAAAAAGCTGAGGGAAATCAAGTCGTGACCATCTGGCTCTGGTGGGCCAATCCTTTCCTCTTTGCAGTCTTTTTCTGATTTAAATCACTGCCCCACCTCAATTATTCGCTACAGGAGAAAAGGAATCAGAAATTCCCATGGAAGGAACAGCATTTTTGAGAAACACAAATTGCAACAAGATTCTATAGATGCTTACTCTGAAGTAGTTCCCAAATGTTGTCACTTACTTTTACTGACATTAAATCTTGTATAAAATCTGTCCACAGGATTACAGTCTACAGATCTCTCTCTCTCTGCTTTGCTATTAGAGATGGCTCTATGATAATTTCTAATTTCAATACAGTGTAACTGTTTTCTTTATCTTGTGATCCACTTTAAATCCCAGTCTTGTGGGGACAGTGCTGTAAGTCTGATAAAAGCAACACAAAGCAAAGCAAAGCAAAAGTGTTCTGCTTATATACCGTCCCATAGCACTTCAAGCACTCTCTGGGTTGTTTACAATTTAATTATGCAGGCTACACATGGCCCCCCACCCTCAGCAAGCTGGGTCTCATTTTGCCAACGTTGGAATGATAAAAGGCTGAGGGAACCATGAGCCGGCTATCTGGGATTGAACCCCAGGTCATGACCACAGTTTGAGCTGCAGTGTGTGTGTGTGTGTTGTTGTTGTTGTTGTTGTTGTTGTTGTTGTTGTTGTTGTTGTTGTTGTTGTTGTTGTTGTTGTTGTTGTTGTTGTTGTTGTTACAGTCATGACTGACTCTTTCTGACCCCATGTCCATGGAGTTTTCTTGGCAGGAATACCGGAGTGGCTTGTCAGTTCCTACTCCAGGCACCTACAGCACCTGGTATTCCCTGGTGGTCGCCCATCCAAGTACTAACCAGGGCCGACCCTGCTTAGCTTCCGAAATCAGGCGAGATTGGATGTGCTTAGGGCAGTGGTGGTGAACCTTTGGCACCCCAGATGTCTTGGACCTCAACACCCACAGTCCTTTGTCATTAGTAACACAGGCCTGGAATTCTGGGAGTTGTGGTCCAAAACATTTGGAGTGCCAAAGGTTCGCCACCACTGGCTTAGGGCATCTAGAAGAGGCATTTAACCACTGCAGCACAAGGCTCCTTGTGTGTGTTGTGTCATTACAGTCATGACTGACTCTTCGTGACCTCATATCCATGGAGTTTTCTTGGCAGGAATACTGGAGTGGTTTGCCAGTTCCTACACCAGGCACCTACAGCACCTGGTATTCCCTGGTGGTCTCCCATCCAAGTACTAACCAGAGCCCACCCTCCTTAGCTTCCGAAATCAGGCGAGATCGGATGCGCTAAAACAAACCCCCTTTGGATGAAGGAAAGCCACCCCTAATGTCCAATGGAGGTCATTATTAAGAAGCCTTAAAAGATATTATGGAGCTATATTGCTGGCTTTATATTACAAAGGTTAGGATAATATATTTGAAGTGAGCAATATGTCCAATAACACTTCAGTTGCCCCCAGAGTTCTTTTCTGGCATTCCACGCACCAAATAATTTGGTTGAGGTGGGGAAACGGTGGTTCGCGACGGTTTGTTAATTTTTTTCTGGCCTTTCCCAAATCACGAACTTTTACAAATGTTGTGATGCCACCATTTTGCAGTTTCGATTGCAATTCGGCAATTCTGGGAGTGACAGAACAACCTCTGCATGAGTTAAAAAACCTAAACTTGCAGTGAGTCTTCGGCTAACTCTCCTCCCCGCTGCCTCCAGGTTTGGACAAGATTGAATTTGGTACCTTTGAGTTATAGCTCTCCCCAAAGTTGGTTTCCTCAGGAAAGTGAACTTTAGCAGTTGGCTAAATTGTATTTGGTTATCAGCCCTGATGGAAACAAATTGTGGTCAATGAAGGCTGAAGCATGGGGGTGGGGGAAGCAGAGAGATGAGCTGATAACTTTAAATTGGCTTTACTTTTCACCATGCTCCTAAATCCTTCAAGTATTATAAGGACATCTTCATGATCTTTCAACATATCAATACGCCTCCTCCTGCCCGAGATTCTCAAATTAATGTTATAGCCAAAGCTTATCTACCTTTGCAGCATTCCTGTGAGCTGATATTAATCTGTATACATTAGGACCCCAGTATTTGTTGGGGATTGGTTCCAGGACTTTCCGTAGATAACAAAAACAATGGATAAAAGAGAACACCAACTCCCCCTCCCAAAAAAACTGCTGTTTTATTCTTGCCATCCCTTGCCATCTCTTCACCTAGTAATTCCTTGTGATCAACAAGGCTTGGCCTTGTTGAGCATCTAAAGCAGGCATGACCAAACGTTGGACCTCCTGATGTGTTGGACCACAACACCCAGAATTCTAAGCTTAGATTGCCAATGTCAAAGGACTGTGGGAGTTGTGGTCCAAAACATCTGGAGGGCCAAAGTTTGGACATGCCTGGTCTACTCTAAAGGGATAGGAGTGTGAGTGTTTTTAACACAAGGAGGCCTGATTTCAGGGTTTCCTGGGTGACAAGACCTAAGCTAAGGTTTAGAAAATCTTTGGTGAAGTCAGATGTTTAATATACTAATAAAATGCTGGCTCCGCGGGCGGTGCGTCTGCCCCGTGGAGCCAATTTGCCTCCTCGTGAGAGTAGCAAGATGAGGCAGGACGTTAGTGTCCTGAAGGGAGGGGGGAGGAGTGCCCTATAAAGGGAAGCTCTCCCCCCCATACAGCAGACAGTCTTCTTTTGGCGTTCCCCACCCACCCACCGTGTTAGGACTAGAGTGAGTTTAACTGGTCGCCTATTTGGGGGCCAGATAGGAATTTTTGACCCACACTCTAGATTGGCCGTTGAGAGCAGGGATTTTTCGCCTATCCCACACTGGTACCTCAGCGTTAGATTGTCTGTTTTGAGTTTTCCTGGTCACACTCTGGCGGCTGAAGTGGATGGAGGGCAGCGGTGAGCTTACAATTAACATCTGGACCCAAATGCCCCTTAACCACAGCGCTGCGGGCCAGGAGGTCTCAGTGCTGGGGTGGGGGCAGGTGAACACCTCCCTGCACTGGGAATTACCCAGCTTGATGCCCTCAAAGGCAGGGAGGGTTAATTTAAATCAACTGGCCTGGTGGGTGCTGTCGGCTGACTGCACCACCTGGGGGTTTGTGGCTCGCCCGATGCTACCCAGTTGGAGGGGTCCCAGGAGACCCCGGGGTTCCAACCAGGTTGCTGATGCCTGGCCCCTCCTGTTGTTGATGTTTGTTGAAGTTGTGTTAATAAAGTGTGGCCCAGTTACCCCCAATACACTGACTCGTCTCGTCATTTCGAGTGGGAGGGCAATCCTTGTTTACTTCTTTTTTCATGATTACTGCTTCTTGCTTTTAAATATTCCCCTTTTACTTACATAAGCCACCTTGGGTCCTTTTAATGAGAAAGGCAGGGTAAAATATCAATCAGTCAATCAATCAATCAGTAACACCGTAGGGTGTCATTACATGTGTTCAACCTATGTTTACACAATTAATTTTGCCTTTCTGAGTTTGCCAAAGGAGATATCTGATATTCCATTGTTTAAGGTTTGCTTGCTTGCTTGCTTGCGTGCTTGTTTGTTTGTTTATTATTGCTTTTTCAGTTGCACAGTAGTGACTGTGACCTCAGCTGGGTACTTTGAATCATCATAATCACCACCATCATCTCAGAGTGCAGAAATGGAAGGTCCCTTATGGCTCAATGTGCTCTGCCCCTGTCAAAGAGATACAGTGGGAAATCAAATTCTCAAACTATGCAGCCAGATGCTTAAATCACACAGAGATCTAGCATTCTGCAGCACTGCAATGCAATGGAATTATGTCAGTGCAGGCTTCTGCTCCACCAGCATAAAAATGGATTTAAGCCCAGAAATGGAAAATAATTGCATTGGGCTACAAACACAAAAGTATCAATGTTGCAGGTCTTGACATTCATTGTAAAACAAAGGACACATTTGCTTCAGAAAAGCCACACATTTGCAAGGCTTCATGGTGTGTTTTCGAAAACTAAAATATGACACAAATCATGTGTACATTTTAGAAAAGACGAACAGCTAAATCCACATATAATTTAAAAGTTCAAATACAAATACGTTTGTGCTTATGTGAATTTTTGTATGGATGGCAATGCATAGATGGAGTAAGAATAAAGACAGGATTCAGAGAAGCACGGCAAAATCAAGGCTGCAGGTTTTCTTATCCTTGCTAAAGAGTACTCCGAACAACAAACACATCTTCCTCATGGTATTATGCACTGTTGTAAGCCACTGTACTCAAAATACTTCTTTTCTTCTTTCTTTCTCTCTAAAAGATTACCACAACTTGCCAACGCTGAGCTGCATCGGCCTTGATGAATCACTAGGAAGATGTTCCTAACCAAATAGGAGCAGCAGTTGCCGTTATTATTTTCTGTTGATGTTCATGCTGCTCTATGCTTCCAGCGGTTTCCATTCAAAGCATTCAGCAGCCTTGGCAAGAAACAAAGACTAAATGCCAAAGCATCAAGGCTATATACTATCCATTAGTGCTGTAAGTGCTTCTGCATCTCCTCTGCAGCACTGGTCCTATTGTCCACGGGCCTGGTTCCGTAACAAGTGTTGCCTGCTGTTGACTTGCTACACTGGAGAGGCACATAATAGGGCCACGTCATTATATATGTCGAGTTTACAAAACACTTATTTAGTACTGCACGTTCTGACAGCAGCGAGGATAGTTTGGGCACAACACTGGGAAAACGAATAAACCCCAATATATGAAATGACTGTTAAGTAAATTTTGGAATGTGCAGAGATGGATAGACTGACAATGAGAATCAAGGGAAAAGAGGACTTGCAATATTACCATGTACAGTAGGACCCCGGTATCCGCTGGGGATTCATTGGATAATGAAAACGATGGATAAGAGAGAACACCTACCCAACCACCTCCAAACTGCTGTTTCCTGACAGTAGCTTGCTTTATGACTGCTGTTTTGAGACAGTAGCTTGCTTTACAGATGCTATTTGTGACAATAGCTTGCTTTACAGCTCCTGTTTGTGACAATAGCTTGCTTTACAGCTTCTGGATTATTATTATTATTTTCCTCTGCCAACCGTGGATAACTGAATCAGTGTATAATGAATCAGTGGATATGGGGGTCCTACTGTATAGAATCTCTTTTATCAATGGCTAGAAAAAAGAAACAAGGAATAAGAGTAAGTTGGTTGTAATGTAATAATGACTGAAACCCATGTAACACGATGTGTAACAAATATCACATATATTTCTTTAGAAAATGAATAAAATATAGTACCGAAAAATGCATTTTGAGTATTCTCCATTTCTTTCCTGTTCCCTGTGTTTACTGTTGTGTGTCACTAAACTGCTTTCAACTTACAGGAACCATATAAATTAATGACCTCCCCCAAAAGTGTAGTATGAAACATGCCATGTTTTTACCCTAAAAGCTAATAAAAGGTAATTTACCATCCTTGAAAAACTCAATGCCCTGGCTTCGTATACACAGTCATCTACCTCAGATTCGGTCTTTCTCCTCCCTTCAATTACTATGTGAAATTGCACCGTTGACCTTTTAGGTGATTTTTGTCTTTTCATGATGCACCCACGATGTTCAAATTGTCTCTTGTCATCTGTTTTGGTGCTTTAACTTGTTGAAGGACTGTCTTTATATTTGCAACAGTCTACAGTTGTAATACATTATCGATAATGTGCAACTGCCATATTCTATGAGTAACAGAACAAAAACCATTGTTTTAGGATGATTGGAAATAACATTTCTAGCAGGCAGGGATAGCCCTTGCTAATCTGGTAGAGCGAAGCAGTTGTCTCAGGCAGCAAAAGCTAAGGAGGCGGAGGAGGAGGAGGAGGAGGAGAAGAAGAAGGAGGAGGAGGTAGTAGTAGTAGTAGTAGTAGTAGTAGTAGAAGAAGAAGAAGAAGAAGAAGAAGAAGAAGAAAAAGAAGAAGAAGAAGAAGAAGAAGAAAAGGATAAGGATAAGGATAAGGAATAATTCAGCACTCCCTAAACTAGGTTTCTGTCTTCAACTGAACAAACCAAGTTCACCCGGCTTCTGCACATGGAACATACAGTAAAGGGATTATTTCTTTTCATTTGGTCATTTGCCTCAGCCTGCAAACTATCTTTCCCTTCTCTGGCTACATGGATGAAACCACAGGGACACGTTTCCAGCTTTTTCGAATTTCTACTCCACTTTTAATAGGCCTCTTCCTCCATGTTTGTGGCAAACGTCCAATACTCCCAAGGTTAGTCCTAATGCTGAAGAACAAAATGTTGTGCCAAATTCTATGGAGATCGGGGCTTTTAAAAGTCCGACATTTTTCTCCACAACCAGAAAAGCAACAATAACGTCCTTAACACCAGCAATCTATAAGGGACACGGCCATGTGAGTCAGTGTGTTCTATCTTTATCTTAGCAAAAACAAGGGTTGTGCTGTAGCGTTTTTGGAGGTTTTTTGTTACAACCCTGACAGTAGCGAGATTTTTCTATCAACATTTTTGCTGCTGTTTCTACTCTACTCCAGACCTGTCTGAGAACAGCCGTTCCCTAAAGGCAGAATGGTAGACCTGCTGCTGACATTTACCGCTGCCCTGTAATACATCGATCTTCACAAAATTGTAATCTTTAGACCTCACCATAGGGGACTGCATTCGGAATAACTGTTTATGGCATGAAAAGGATAGCTACATGTCACTTCTTGAAAACATTGGCATTAAAATAAAAGGTGAAGGGGAAAAACATCAGAAATTAAGGCACAGAGTTGTTTTTCGAGGCTTCAACAACTGGTCAATGTTCGCCCAGCGGCGGGGGGGGCACACAACAACCATCACTACCGCAATTCCTTTTTCAGCTCTAATTACTAGCTTTAGAGCAATGTGTAGTATGGCTCACAGGACTCCAACTAGTTGGGACTATACAGTTGTTACGTTTGCTGGGAGAAATCTAGGCTATGTTAGCTAGTCTTTGGGAAGGCACTCATAAAATTGATATTGCATGCACTCCACTACAGCTAAAATGTTCTCACTTCCTTTATTTTCTTTACATAAGAACATAAGAAGAGCCATGCTGGATCAGGCCAAAGGCCCATCTAGTCCAGCTTCCTGTATCTCACAGTGGCCCCACCAGATGCGTCTGGGAGCGCATGAGACTAGATATCTGTCTTCTGATACCACTCCCCTGCATCTGGTCCTTGAAGTACCCTGGTTTTAAGCCTGGAGATGACACATCTCCATCATGGTTTGTAACCTGTGATGGACTTTTCCTCCAGGAATCTGTCCAATCTCCTTTTGAAGGCATCCAGGCCAGATGCCATCACCACATCTTGTGGCAGGGAGTTCCACAGACTAACAACGGGCTGGGTGAAAACATTTTTTCTTTTGTCTGTTCTTACTCTCCCAGCCCTCAATTTGAGTGGATGTCCCCTAGTTCTGGTATTTTGTGAGAGGAAGAAGAGCATCCCTCTATCCACTTTACTCATGCCCTGCATTATTTTGTATGTCTCAATCATATCCCCCCTCAGGAGCCTTTTTTCCAGACTAAAGAGCCGTTTATTTGTGTCAGAGATAGTGGGCAGCATCAAAGCATCCTGACATCAAGTCTTTACATTGTATATTTGAGGAGACCTCACAGAGGTCCGAAGTTGCCTTTGTCACTGGTTGCCATGCCTTCTACGTAGCTGCTTTAATAATGGAGTTGTCTCCAGGCATCCAGTAATGATCATATAGCTTTCATTTGAGTGCTACATCTACCAGTTCTGCAGGGAATGAATTAGATACTGTAGATCCCACTGGGCTGGTGTAAAAGTCTGCAAAGTAGCATACAGCCAAGGCAGTTGCACTAAGTGCTGTGATTATGTGCCCCAACTGGTTGCTGATGGCTTTCAAAGAACATTGTTCCTTGTGTAGACCATTTCATTGTATTTTTTGGTGTTTCCTATATGTCAGAGTACAATCCAGAGTAACACCTAGAGTACAGGTGGGCATGAATTAAAAATGAATGGCAAAAAAATAATCAAAATCAACAGTACGCTGATTCGTATTTGTACGAATCAATATTCCTGACAAATAAAAATTAACAATTTGTTTTAGCAATTTGGGGGTTGATGATTCGTTTGGCAATAAAATAGCCCTGAAGGTACACGGGGATACCAATACTTCAGGGCTCTCATGACTCTCCTCTACAATCCCCCCAAGCTGGGTGAAGATTGGGTTTCTCCAAGCCAGCTTCTAAAAGGCACTTTCCAAAGGAAGGGGCACTTTGTGGGTGTACAACTTGGATGTCTGAAACCCAATCTTTACCAAACTCAGAGGTAATATAGATGACTGTTATCAAAAGCATCTCTGCAATTTTGGTGTCTCTGGGTTCCAGGGGGTACTATCCTGGGGGGGGGGCTCTTTTTGGGCATATAACTCAGATGTGCAAAATCCAGACTTCACCAAACATGCACGGCTTCTGGAGGAGAGTTGAGGGGAGCTTCCCTCCAATTTTGGTCTCTCGGTGTTTTAAAGTCAAAACAAAATTCCAAATGGATTCATTAATTTGTCAGGAAAAAATGTGAATTTGATTCTTTTTAATTCACTGACCTTGACAAATCATGAATCAACATGAACTACGATTTTTCTGATTCGTGGCCATCTCTAACCTAGATAGGGGGCATGGTGGCTCAGTGGACTAAGGCTTCCGAAAACTGTCGGCTGCAAAGTCGGCAGCTCGGCAGTTCAAATCCTGGGTGCCATGCAGCAGAGCGAGCTTCCGCTGATAACCCCAGCTCTTGCCAACCTAGTACTTTGAAAGCATGTAAATGCAAGTAGATGAATAGGTACCACTGTAAAAAAAAAAATAAGCGGGAAGGTAAAACAGTGTTTCCTTGCAGCCATGCCAGCCACATGGCCATGGACTTGCACAACACTGGCTCTTCAGATTGAATATGGAGACGAGCACCGCCCCTAGAGTCAGACATGACTAGCACACATGTGCAGGGGGAACTTTTACCTTTTTTACCTACCTAACCTAGATATTTGGGATCTAACTGAATGCCCTCCCAGGTAAACTGATGCTCCTGAGTCCTGAGACAACTACTTATATCTCAGATGGAAGGCATGTATCTGAATATTAGAGGTGTTTAACGTAGTTTCTATCCAAGTTCTTTTAATGCAGAAGATGTTTTAACACCTGGAAGTTGTCTAACTGAGCAGAAAGTGCAAGGTCATCAGCATAAATGAAAATGTTGGTGCTTTTAAAAAGGGGTTAGTTATTGGTGTGGATGTCAAGTAAAACAAGAACCAGAAGGAGAAGCAGCTGTCCTTCTACTCCAGAAGCACCAACATGAGGTGTCATGCAAACCACTGGAAAAATTAAGCTACCTTTTGTATTAAAAGAGTCAGTATGTAGATCACATCAGTCTCAACTATTTGAAAAGGAAAGAGTGTGTGACATTCTAATTAAAGTTTGCTTTTGTTTGATTTTTCCCCACTTTTCTTTTCACATCCCCAAAACTGAATCTCACTATGATAATTATTTTGGTCTGGCATGCTCTTATCCCACAGAAGTAATAAAAAAAAGCAGACAAAATATGTGCTCCTATTTAATTAACCCATTTTAATTCCCTTCTCCCAAGCCTCTGCCGATGAAACAGCTGGGATCAGCCTAGTGTTCTTGCCGCTTTCCCTTCACATATCTTCATCTTTCACTGAAAATGATCAAAAAGCAACAGCAACAGATGGGGTTGCAATATAAAAGGTTTCACAGAGGAGCTCTCCTCTCAGAAGTGGTGGGGTTGCAGATTAAGTTTTGAAAAGTATCTCCAGGCATCGAAATTCAATGACAACTCTCTCTCTCTCTCTCTCTCTCTCTCTCTCTCTCTCTCTCTCTCTCTCTCTCTCTCTCTCTCTCTCACTGTAAGTGCATGTCTCTGTGTGCAGACACACACACGTACACTTCTTAAAACTGCCCTAGGCAACTAGTTATCTTTCCTACCTATTAGAAATAATTATTTATTCTAAGTGGAATAATTCTTTGCTTCTGCAGCTCAGTTTTTGTTATTCTTGTTTCTTCGGAGACGAATCTCAGCATGACGGCTGGAGTTTCACATTTCCTAACACCTTGCAGGGGTCAGAAATATGACAGAATCACTAGGGGTGGTCTTGAGACAGTCTTTGTATTCTCTCTTCCCCTGGGCACTAAACCTTCATTTGATCCCTTGAAATAACCAAGCAGAACAAAACTAAACCAGGAAGCACAATGTTGCCTGATTTTAAAAAGCACTTAATCATAAGTTGTCAAGATCTAGTAGCAGGCCCGTTCAACAAGAACTGTTGTTGCATTGAAAGGAGAGTTGAGAAATACTTTGGTCAATTACCCCTTGTAAATTATTCCCTTACTATCAACTTGAAAAACACACCACAACCATGGAGTTGAGAAAAGCTGGAAAACACAATGCGCATTGGTAGTGCTGATTTAACTCCATTCGATGACTGCCATTTTGTGTCTCCCACTGTATCTTGTAAACAGCAGTAGTAATGGTAATGGGCATAATAAAGTCAGTCCGTATACTGCCCCCTTGTTGCAGCTGCCCCGGACAACAAGGGAAAGAAAAGAATACACACTTTTGCCAGAACTACAAACCAGTGATTTGAACTAAAGCTTTCAGCCTACAAGGTGAAAGAAAAGAAATATTCAATTCTTGAAAAAACCCTCCAGTTTATAAATATGGCACATTGTGCTTCTGGATACATGATTTGAAAAAGCCATCAAATCTGCCAATATTGCTGCATAATATCATGTTTTTGTTGCCAGGAATTTTAAAAAAAAAGAGTGTCAAGCTTTATATAGCAAAGGGCAGCCTGAATGCTGACAAGACCAATGGCCGCACCAATGGTCTACAAACTGTTTCTTGTGTTCACTTCCATTCACAAAGTGACACCAAGCAAGAGGAAATCTGGCTCCTCTTTCCATCAGTTAACCACTTCTTACTGAAACAGAAATCAATTGTCAGGGCTATTTTTCAAGCAGTGTGAACAGTAGTGAAGATAAGAGAGTATCATGTAGACCGGTGGTTCCTAAAATTGGGTCCCCTGATCTTGTTAGACTTTTGTTGTTCAGTTGTTCAGTCGTGTCCAACTGTTTGTGACCCCATGGACCAGAGCTCACCAGGCCTTCCTATCTTCCACTGCCTCCCGGAGTTTGGTCAAATTTATTTATTTATTTATTTGATTTATATCCTGCAACCATCTAGCAAAAAAGCTACTCTGGACGGTTGGTATTGGTTGCATCGATGACACCGTCCAACCATCTCATTCTCTGCCATCCCTTTTTCCTTTTGCTTTCAGTCTTTCCCAACATCAGGGACTTTTCCAAGGAGTCCTCTCTCCTCATGAGGTGGCCAAAGTATTGGACCCTCAACTTCAAAATCTGTCCTTCCAGTTAATATTTGTTAGACTACAACTCCCCAAAAAACCTGGCTAGCACAGCTAATGGTGAGGCTTCTGGGCATTCTATCTGTAACCCAGTAACACCTGAGGACCCTTGGTTAGAAGCCACTGCTCCTAACCCCTTACTTGGTGTCACTTTGTGAATGGAAGTGAGCACGGGAAAAATCTTGGAGACCCTCTGAACTGCTGTCATTGGTATTGTCCACATTCAGGCATCCCTTTTCTTCCTGATAACTCAGTTACCACATCATGCAGCAATATTGGGGTATTTCCTGGCATTTTGAATCACAGATACAAAAGCACAATGTCCCACATTCATAAACTGGATTTTTTTAAAAAAAAAGAACTGAATAATATTTGACAGAAGTTGATACAGGTAGTAGATTTGCAATGCAATTGGGCATAATTCTCACTGACAACACCATGTATTAATCTTGTAAGAAAAAGAATAGCAGCTACTGCAGCATTACCACTAATACACAAGATTCATCTAGGAACTTCCATTTCATATTTCATTCCATTAATTCCCTATCTCCTTTCCTGGTCTCCAAAGAGAGATTTTGAACTGTATATGCCTCTTCTAGAACACTGGTGACACACAGGTCAGGTCACATGCTGCTCCCGGCACTGTTAGAGCACCATGCATGCATGCATGCCAAATTGAATCAACTG
This sequence comes from Phrynocephalus versicolor, assembly GCA_023846285.1. NCBI lineage: Eukaryota > Metazoa > Chordata > Lepidosauria > Squamata > Agamidae > Phrynocephalus > Phrynocephalus versicolor. The sequence goes on along the minus strand of JAHTLZ010000327.1, from coordinate 13,920,634 downwards.
ACTCACATTTCATGGCCACGTTGTACTTGGCAAGTCATACAGAATGAGGCTGGGGTCAATGCAATGGGCTGCAAGGACTCAATGATGAGGCTACATTTGCCCTCCAATTCTGTTCTATGAATGAGCCTGCTCTAAAGTAAACAAATATAGGACACAGAGAGACCTCCAGAGGCGCCAGACAAAGCCAACCAGGGCTAGACCACTTGATTTTTTTCCAAAGTTATACACTGTAAGAAAAATGAGAAGCCCTGGAGACCTTTCTCCTACAAGAAGAGCTACAAACATTTACTAAATATCAGCTTTACAGGATCACTCGCTTCCCCACATATAAGAACACATCCATTTTTAAGCCACCATGCCAAAATTGATAGGGTGGAATATCTTAAATTGCTTTGTTGTTGATAAAGAAATGATGCTACTGGTTTACTGAAATGTACACAGGAACACACACAACTATTAATATAGCCTGCTTCCAGACTCAAGCTGCTAGAATCCCTCCAAACTAGAAATAAGGAAACATGTGTTGGGTTTCCCCACACCCCTTCGCTTGTTCTTCTGTGCTGTCAACTCATTTCCAATTTATGCCAATTCTACTTGGGTTTTCATGATACGTGAGCTGTTCAAGGAGTGGTTTACTATTGCTGCACTGCAGCAAGCTTCTATGGCTAAATGCGAATTTGTATGTAAATATTGAGTCCTAGTCCAACATTTTATATTTTACATGCCTATGTGGTGTGTACAGTATTTGTTGAGCACTTCCTGTGGGTCAGGCTTACAGCAATGCAGGCAGATATCTCTAGGATGCAACAGGCTCAAATGTTCAATAGAAATTAAAGTACATTTCTCCCTACAAGAAAGATGGTGCTAGGAACACTGGACTGTCATGCACAGTAACACCTTGGTTCAAGACTAACTTGGTTTAAGACAGGGGTGCCCAAACTTTTTGTAAGGAGGGCCAGATTTGGTGGTTGAGAATGTGTCAGGGGCCGGTTGCTCCCCAACCCTGCCACCCCACTGCAAACCCCACCCACTGACCCATAAGCCCCACCCACTGGACCCCTTGCAACCCCACCTGCAGGAAGGAAAGCAGCGACCAAGGGAGGGAGGGAGAAAGGTGGAAACCAAGAGAGGAAGGAAGGAAGGTGGCGAACAAGGGAGGGAGGGAGGAAAGAAGGAAGGTGGGGACCAAAGGAAGAACAGGGAGCCGTGGCCAAAGGTCATCCCTTGGAAGAGGTGATCTGTGCGAACTTGCACCCCCCAAGCTCCCCAGCGGTGGTGACAGCTCACCCGCCAGCCCACCCCAAAGCTCCTTGGTGGTGGCAGAGGCCCGCTGGCCTGCCCATCCCCACACATTCCCCTGCAGTGCCAGTAGCGACAGACCGCCCGTCCGCCCATCCACCCAAGCTTCCCAGTGGTGTCAGTGTTGGCAGAAGATTTTTTTTAAAAAAAAAATGGGGCAAAGGAGGGGGAGGGAGAGGTGGGCCAGCCAGCCGCGGGCCACTCAGAATGGCCTGACGGGCCAGATTTGGCCCCTGGGCTAGACTTTGGGCAGGCCTGGTTTAAGAGCTTCTTGCTGACACTCAATATGTTCTTCATCAATCATTCAAATGGCTGGTACCTGGTGGAGGAAAAGATCTGAGGAAAAAAGATTTGGGAAAGGCCCCCAGTGCTACTGCCTGGTGCATTTGGAGGAGAAATGAAGGACAAGGATGAAAACAGCAAGGAATAGTGGAGAACTGGAGAGAGGGCAGTAGAAGAGCACTGGGTATAGGAATGTCGGGAGACAAAGAAGTCTGAAGAAGGAGCTGGACCTCTTGACAAGGGTCCCCCATGCAGCTGGGATTTTTTTTTGATCACACTGAGCTTCCAAACATATGATGGAGCCTTCAGAAACCCAGTTGCCTTGGTCATCTGGCTATCTCTTAATACAACCATTTTCATGTGTAAAAAATTATTGCATTTTTCATCTATAATGCATTCCAATGTATAAGACCACCCACCACTTTTGCAACTCAAAATTACAGTTTTGCAACTGCACAGTTATCTCCTTGGCTTAATTCCGTGTATAGACAACCCACAATTTTCAGTCTAATGATTTGAGACAAAAACATGGCCTAATCTTAATACATGAAAAAATACTGCAAATTCAATTTCAATATTTTCACAACATTTTATTAAGTGGCAGGGTGAAAAGCTGAAAGGTCAGAATATTTGAGCTTATTGACAGCCTTTAATGCTTAGGTGAAGAATTCAGTTCATTCATTCATTCATTCATTCATTCATTTTCAAATGGAGAACACCACTCATGGAAAAGCTAGGGAAGCCCAAATAGACTCGAGGATGACTGAATTGGACCCCAAGGCCTATGGACAACCACTCATGTGTTAAGCTTGCTTTAAAGTTCTGTTTCTCTCCTCTTTTTCATTCTAGAAGTTTGCTGAATAACAAGTAAGGTTAGAATATACATGAGCTGTTTGTTCCATCTTACCTGGACTCGCCTTGGTTGATGCAAAGGTAAATCTCCCAAGACATGTCTTCAGGAATAGCCCCATGTGGAATCAGCAGGCTAACCCCTGGAACAGAACAGCAACAAAACTTACCGGGAGACATTCCAAATCTATGCTTGTCTGAGTCACAGTTTCAGGGCACTGTCTGCCTAAAAGAATACAATGGATTGTCTGTGGCCTTGCAATAAATGAATTGTTGTCATTGTCATTGTCATAATCATCACCACCATCACTATCACTATCACCATCACCATCATCATGAATGGCATAGAGTGAATCACATTCCAATTTACAATTACAGTATTGGCTATACGCACAGATTTTTTATGCCATCCCTCTTCAAGATTTTACATAAGATTTGTTTTCTGTCGTGTGTGAAGGAAGCATCCAGAACACACAGGAGCAAAAGTACCTCTCAGGCTGCAGGAGCAACACTTGAATTGGTGTGGGAAAACTGCCCGGGACAGGTGCGGTGCAGAATTACAAAGATGCAGAAGCAAACAAACCCAAGAGACAAATTTCGCAGAAATGTGCATTCAGTGTGGAATTCAGCATTTGAAACAAAATCCAAATCTCACTGATAGTTTTAGAGGGAATGACCTTGACTTTTCTCTCCCAGAAATGTAGTCTTCATTCTGCCTAGAACATATCACTCAATATAAAATCACAAGAGTCCTCATTTTTGCTCCATAATTTAAATTTGGTAAATGCTCCAAATGTTAGCTCGGAAGAAGATCTTATGATCTGAACTGACAGAGAAATGTGATGTGCAAAGTGACTGATCATCTGCCTTCAGCACATTTAGCTTCCGCTCCCCTCCCATCAAGTCACCAAAACCAACATAACATAAACCTAATGTTTTATTTGATTAACAGCCTACTTTCCCAATGTAACCACAAGGGCAGGCAAGGGATCATTTCAGAACAGGACCTCTGGCCAAATGCAGTATCCATCAGCATTTGCTGAGGTTCAGGCATGGACATGGTCAGTAAATATCTCATCACCCCACTTTTTCAGCAATACCTCATGGCATCCTTATGCAGTAGCAGCAGAACATTAAAATTGTGGGCAGATTCCCATGCTTAGCTGCTCATACTAACTCACACTCCAGCTAGAGGTTTTGTCCACCGCCAGGAGATTGTGTGTATGGCTCGTAAACGAATGGAATCACTGAGTTGCCCAATTAAAGCAGAACGGCAATGGAACCAATTACCTCAAGAGGTGTTGAATGTGCCAATATTGGAGACATTCAAGAGGAATTTGGACAACCACCTGGCAGATACCCTTTGATTTATATTCCTGCATGGAGCAGGGGGCTTCATTTCATGGCCTTATAGGCCCCTTCCAACTTCATTGTTCTATGATTCTGTGAGAACACCAAATTAAGATTTAAGAAGGAAGTTGGGAATTGAATTTGACAATTGTCAGAATGCTGTATGTAACATAAAGGGCAAGGCAGAGAGCGACAGAAAGGCCAGGACACAGACAAAAATCATGGGATCATGGGCAACTAAAACAATTTTGTAGTTTAAAAGGAAACAGCAATGCGTAATTTATAAAACCAGTGTGCCTTGAGCAGTAAGTATGCACTGAACAATAACAATAAAACATCATATTGATTTAGACATACAATATATGTCTAAGTCCCCCCCCCCAAATTGTTCTGAGCTTCCAGCACCATAACTGCTCACATGATCAAACAACAATTTTGATATTTCGGTGTTGCATTTTTGAATTCATAATGTTTACAACGGATTAACCATGTTTAGTGTACGTTTATTCTCCCATATAGTTGATGTTATTGTGGCTGATTATTGTTCTGTTTTCTGTTGTGAACCCGCCCAGAGTAGCCCAGGTATCAAATGGGTGGTATAGATACCAAATTAACAAAAACAGCAGCAATGGCAGCAGTTAACAACGACAGGATTACAGACACCTTAATTTCCCCATGCTATATTCCTAGCCCAATTTTCTAATTCACAAGAAAGTGAAAAATTAAAAACTAATCACTGAAAGCTGCAAAAAGCCTACATGATGACACACAGACAGAGGCAGATTCATTTCATAGAGCAAAGTAAATAATTCATATTGTTGAATGCACAAGGACAAACTTCCTGTTTTTGATGTGCTTCTCTGCAAGTTAGCTTTGATTAGGCGGGGAGGGAGCTGCCTAGATGCCTTAAGCACATCCGATCTCACCCATTTTCGGAAGCTAAGCAGGATCGGCCCTGGTTAGCACTTGGATGGGAGACCTCCAGGGAATACCAGGTGCTATAGGCGCCTGGAGTAGGAACTGGCAAGCCACCCCAGTATTTCTGCCAAGAAAACTCCATGGACATGGGGTCACGAAGAGTCAGTCACGATGGTAACGACACAACACACACACACAGGCAGGGAAGGAGGGAGGCTTGCTGCAGTGTCACAAAGGAACAAAGGAATGGTATATTTGGAAATTAACATGATTTTGCACATTTTTATGTTTCATCCTTGTTTTTTTACAAAAGCAAACAAAACATCCCTGCATAAATTGAGATAGGGTCTGACCCAGGGAATGAGTGACTCTTCCTCTTTGCCATTCTTTTATTCCTGAATATTCTGAACATTGGTAAATTCTGACCCTTTTCCCAGAAATAAATAAATAAAAAAAAACTAAATGCTCACCCATCTCTAGTCAATTTCAGGGAGTGGGGTACGATTTCTTTTTTCTTTGCTTTTTAAAAATTCATTGGTATATTACTGAATAAACCCCAAGTGAAACAAATTGGCTCAAATAAGTTTACAAAGACACGTGTTTACAAATGTATGGATCTCTGGCTGGAATCCTGGTGGTGATGATTTTTTTAGAACCTGGGGTAGGGAGATATAAAATTTAATTCCTCTGAAATGGCCATGGGGAATAATGCCATTATAATTGCACACATAAAGTTGTGCAACAGGATTCTGGGATCTGTAATGTAACTTTTATTTGCGGTATAAAACTCTCCATCATCTACATAGGGAGAGATTTATTTTGCCTTGTTTAGATAGATGCATATGAGATGAGTTTGGAAAGACTTTTAAATGATGAAAATCCTTTTATTACCAAAAAACAGCCAAATTCTGTTTGTATCTAGTTATATATGATACCAAAAAAGAGAGGATAACCAATGAATCAGGAAGTTTTGTTGGTTGTTCCTTGTTATGGTTTTATTCTGCATTATTTTAACTGTAATATTTACCATTGCATTGATTTATTTTATGGTTTTAGACTGCAAATACAGTTATTCATTCATTCATTCATTCAAGAGAATTCTAGGCTCTAAATAGTGCACGTAGTCTAGTCATCTGACAGTGCATCTTCCTCACCAGTTAATGAAATCCAATGTCACAGATGGAGGTAGTACATGAGATAGCTTTAAAGGAAGACTCAGGAAGCAGGGCCGATTATATCTGGCCATGAGAACTAAATACAAAGTTTTGTTTCACAGGCACTTGGTCATCAATGAGTACAGCTGGGGAGAAATGATAGAGGAGCAGAAGCTAATGTCTCCATGCCATGCCTGTGGTTTTCTCTGCAGTATCTGGCTGACTATTTCAACACGGGATTTCAGGGGCTTGGTTTAATCCAGTGGGTACACTAGCATGCTGCCGCCTAGAAGCCCTAAGCACATCCGATCTCGCCTGATTTTGGAAGCTAAGCAGGGTCGGCCCTGGTTAGTACTTGGATGGGCGACCATCAGGGAATACCAGGTCCTGCAGGCACCTGGTGTAGGAACTGGCAAACCACTCCAGTATTCCTGCCAAGAAAACTCCATGGGCATGGGGTCATGAAGAGTCAGTCACAACTGTAATGACACAACACACACACACACACACACACACACACACACACACACACACACACA
>JAHTLZ010000327.1:13877741-13914233 GCA_023846285.1 Phrynocephalus versicolor | reverse complement strand
CACACACACACACACACACACACACACACACACACACACACACACACCAGCATGTGACAGAAAATTATTACTATCTTTCTTCCCCAGCTAGTGAACGGCAGCAAAACTGTCCCAGTTCGTTGAGATATTCAGAAAATGATGCGATGTTCAGCTGCACAGGCATCTGCTACACACAATGTGTGCTCTTAATTGCATACGGATCCAAGATGTTAACGAGTCACCATCTGTTTTCTACATGCTTCATATGTGTAGCAATCCCCAGTGTGAGAGCAAATATTGTCACTTCCTACCATTTCACGTTTGCATACGCAATCAGAAGACATGGCTGCCCAAATGCATTTTCCAAAAAAAATCGTATTTCGCAACAACTCACCTGAGTTGGGGATGCCCAAACGTCCTCCCAGGTGGTCAAACACACCAGTGGCCCTCATCTCGCTTCGTTTGGAGAAGGATGAAAGATTCTGGATGTATGCAGGTTTGGTTTTTGCATGTATGGTGTTGAAGGTTCTGTTATTGTCATGTGGAAATGTCCCAGAATGAGTTTTTCCATGATACTCAGATCGCTCTGTCACACCCAATGAAACCATAAATGAACTCTGAACTTTCACCTTAATGTCAGACAAAGGGTTGAAGAGAGATGACTCAGTCATAAGCTCCTTGTCGAGGGGGTCTTGGAGGCAAATGGGTCCGCTGTAGGTTCTGCTCACGGTCAGGTCAGGCTGCATGGATGAGTTCAAAAGCAAGGAGTTACCTGATGAAAGGAAATTGATCAGGTCATCAGTTACCATTGTTACTACAGCAGAAAGTGTTGCAGATATAGTTGCTTTAACAATTGCTTGGTTCTTTCAGAAATCATAAAACTCTGTCTGGACAATAGCTAGCACACAGGTTTTTTTTTTTTTAAATTTGCAGTTGTGTGAGTTCCCCAGGCAGCATGCAGCTAGTATCTGAAACACGCTTGAGTCCTTGGGAGTCCAAATTAAAAAAAATTCCAAAAAGGCAGAATAGTCATCAGTCTCATTATACTGGCAGAATTAAAGAGGGGTGGATGGGAGTAGGATGGGGGAAAAGGCAGGGGAAAACAAAAGGAAAGTATTAAAATATTAAAAAAAAAACCCAAGAAATTAATTTCAGAACAAGATTTTGTTGATCAAAATCCATTTCTTTTGAGGAACTTGATTTTAATCCATGAGAGCTCACACTGAAACAAATCAGTGTAGATTCACTAAATTGTGTCCTTCCCCTCATTTTCTCCTTGTTTTTCTCAACTAGCCCAAAAAGTAACTTTTCAAAACACTGGGAATGCCTCTTTAAGCTTCAAGCGACAGCTTGTGGAATTGTACCCAATACTCAATGAATACTGGTCTTCCACACAGAAAACTAGATGTTGAAGAGAAGTCTCTTCCGTAGGCTTCTTCTTGAGTGGTTAGTTTTAATTATACCTATGTCTGTCTGTCTGTCTGTCTGCCTGCCTGCCTGCCTGCCTCTCTCTCTCTCTCTCTCTCTGTGCGTACACGCACACATGCACACGTGCCATGTTTGCTTTCATAAAGGAACATTTCTTCATGCAGGATATAGTTGTAGTCTAAAGTACAGGTGAACTAGGATAAAGAAAAAGAGATTTCAAGGGAGTGCGGAGTTGTAGTCCTATGTCCTATTGTCTAGGAGTAAGTCTCTGAAGAGCACAGAGAGCAGAATCCTGTTGGTACAAGTTACTCCATGGATCTCCAGTGATGTCATCAGCTGCACCCATGCCAAGGCTGTTTCGGGAAATTAAAACCTTCCCATTCCCTAACAGAAGACCCTTGGGATCTGCAGAGGTGCCCTCCTCTTTGGATAGTCTTTTGAATCTGTGGAAGGTGAGAGGGAATGACTTAAAGCCAGAAAAGTGCCACAGCAGGAGTGGGATTTGCTGGGGTTATTTTCCCTTTGCTTGAAGATGACAAGAATCCATACGGATTCCTAGAGCTTTCTCAGTATGTGTATGCGTATGTGAGAAAAAAGAGCTTTTATTTTCCCAAAATAGAAACAGCATGGCTCCTGCTGCTGACATTGCTTGAGATCTGTGGCAGAAGCCATGCCAACAGAATTCCAACCGCTCTGTCTTTTGGTGGCTTGCATCTCGGCAATTGTGCAAAGGACTCCAGCCCAACAGTCTCTCAAATTAGATTTGAATATGGGCAGAGAAGAAAGAACAAGGTTGGGTGTAGGACCATAGGTGGGAACAGGCACAAATGCTGTCAGGAGACCAACAAGGCCAAAACTAGTACCCCAAGTAGGCTCGCAATGAAATCAAGCTTGTTCCTAAGACTTGGGAAGTCATTTGCACGTTTTAAACCCCAGTTTCCAAACCTGGCTCTGAAAAGTTTTCTTACGATCCATTATCTTTTCAACAATTTTCAGCCAATGCAATTAGGTAGAATTTATTTAGTGTGGTCATTTCAGAGAAAGGACGGGGAAATGATTTACATGTTGAGATGTGGTGGGAACTGTTTTATTACCTTCTTTACAGCACCTTGGCTTTTTTATCTCCTTTAAAACCCTTTGTCGTTCCTACACAGACTCACATAAATACATGTGCATATGTGTGGGCATATGGTTTTTCATCTTGTAAAATATTAAGATAAGATATCTTATCTTTGTAAAATATTATATACCTTTGGTTTTGTGAATGTACGTGCAGAGAGTTCCTTCAAATCTTAGCTGGACTTTCCTATTATAGTTTACTTTGGACTCTTATGTTTTCTTTTGCTCATTTAGTCCTGACCTTTGGAAAAAAAATCACATGCCGGAGAAAGCATCTTGAAATCTTACTATGGGAAACCTTTCCCTTGCTGAATAATGAGCAGATTGGAGACCTAGTTTTTCAAGGGAGTATTGATTTCTTTTTCTTTTGTTCTGGTGACTTCATTGTCCATTGTCTTAATAATTGCAAAAAATTTTAAAGAAAGGGATAACACTCAAAAGCTCTATGTTTTGATCTCCAAAGTACTTTCCAGGTAGCACAAAGGACCTTTTCACACAATTACACTCTGTACACAAGCATACCAAATCCTTAAAAGGGTATAAACTATTAACTCCATCAAATAACCAACTTCCAAGGAACCTATCCCGAACACTATGGATAAACAGGGGGAAATGTAGTAGGTAGCACCCTCTTAAATCATTGCAGCTAATCAATTCCTCCTCAGCATTATTTCTGCTTTCAAGACCCATTGTTCTATTGTGCAGAAATGGGCAAGTCTGTTAGTGTTTGTTTCTGTTTGTCCTGTTCTATTTTAACTTTGCTCTGTGCTCAGCTATAAGCAATAATGACTTTTTAAGATCTCGGGAATGTTAAAAAAAATATGTGTCAGGAACATTAAACATTATTGTTTTAGAGGATCCCAACACTTAAGAAAGGAGTAAACTGATTTCAACCATTTTTCCTTTCTTCTAGTTTCAGAAACAATGGGTGTATTTTAGAGTAACAGCAAATAGCAAAAGCTTGAAGTCAATCACAAAAAAAACATTCTGGTAGGCAACAGACTACCTCAAAACCTTGGGGAAAACTGCCATGGCAATTTCTATAAGCATCCCTCTCCCCTTCCTTTCTTTATTATCTGGTCCCCATCCAGACAGTGCACAATTCAGGGACAGCAACACACTATGAAAATAGGTACTATACCTCAAAAACATTTTTCTGGGAGGATCATACTCATATCTTTTCAAGTTGCTGTAGCTTTCAAATAAAAATAAGAAGCTTAAAGTCTCAAAATGCAAAGGGATTATCTGATCATATTTTAGATTATTTCTATGATTATTTAAAGTTAAACAGCCACCCCTTGATCCTTATGTCAGTCTCAAAGAAGGACAAAAAAGTCGTAAGTGATAGAACATTGGCATTCATGCATTACTGAAGTGGGGATTTCATATCTCCTTAATGTTTATGAGTACAGACTGTGTCATGATCAGTCTGCTGGGTTAATTAATGTAGGGCACTAATTATGCAATCTTTCATAAATTGTGTCACCCTAGGCGACCTCCATTCATGAATACAGCTCTAGTTCACTTGAGCTGCCACAAGAAACATTATTTCACTTGGGATATCCTTCAGTTAGGTTTGAAATAGCTGTGGTTGCCCTTCTACGCGTCTCAACCGGAGATGGTTGTGAACCGCTGGTTTGGCAGTTCATGCCAATTTGGCAGATGGCTGGTCAAAGTGTTCTGCTTATATACCGCCCCATACCACTTCACGAAGTCACTGGGCAGTTTGGAGTTTAATTATGCAGGCTACACATTCTCCCCCGCCCCCAGCAGTCTGTGTATTCATTTTACCAACCTCGGAAGGATGGAAGGCTGAGTCAACCATGAGCCTGCTACCTGGGATTGAGCCCCGGGTTGTAAGCACAGTTTTTCCTGCAGTACAGGCATTTACCACTGTGCCACGCATCTTCCATGGTTCATTTCTCAGCGCCCTCCTGGCGGCTACCCACTCAGAAGCAGTGTCCCAGTTTTCCTGCCTCCTCTGGATGCTGCCTTTGAATGGGCACCTGCCAGGTGAGACATGTTGGCGAACCATGGAACACCTGTTTGTCCATCCGCCTAACTGCCACGAACCGCCGAACCAATGGTTCATGCCCATCTCTCGTCCCAAGCATCTACAGATTTCATCTTCCTCATAACTGAAACAAAATAAAATGTATCGAAACAAGAACAAGCGTAATCCAATTTATGTAGGTCAGGAAAATCATGGGCTTTGTCAAAATTATATATCTCACAACTGGAGGCTAAATATGTAATCTAATTTCACCTTAGTATATGCTATGTCAAGCCTTACGGTAAGTTAGCTAAATAAGGAACATATAGTCAGATTAAATAGTCAAGAACTTTCCATTTTAGAAAGCTTCTCTACAAGCCAAGAATATCATAGTGTTCAGTTTTCAATGTATGTAGGCATGTATACAAAACAACATAAGTTGGCATTTCTGGTAATAAAGACAACAGACCTTGGGAAATTAACTCTACCTTTCTGTGATTAGATTCAAACGAGTTTCTGAACCTTCCTCTGCCTCAGTTATTTTAATGTATGCATTGAAAGGCTTCTGTCTCACAAGGAAGGCAACATCTATATCATCATCTGTGAAATACTGTATCATTTCTTATTTACAGAAAATGGAGAAAAAAAGCTTTGTTCACACATCCTCCAACACTTCTTCCCATCTATGATAAGGGTTTCATCTAAAAAATTGTATAAATTCGAGTATTGAGAAGAATGCATAATTTATATAATGTAGGTTGGATCTGTACAGTCATACATAAAGCAAGTTTACCGCTAACAGGGTTAAGTTAGTTTTTACTGGCTTGCTTTACTGATTCCAAGTGGGCTACTTTAAGCATGTTGAAGTTAGAATCCAACCCCAGAGGTATCGAATGATGAATCAGTTGGTATTATTGTACTCTCATATGTTGCCTTTGGCTTGGTGCAACCTTTTCTGGACTCAAGGGAATGTCAATCTAGCAAAAAACAATTGTTTAGTCTTTGTTTCAGCATTTTTACGAAAAATTCATCCTACGAAACACGGTTTAATGCGGTTCCCATAGGAATGCAATGAATTCATCTTGCAAGATATTCCATAGGAAAAATCCATTTTACAAGGTTTTCCTATTCCCGGAAATTTCATTCATCTTACCAGTTTTTTTTTTAATTAAGGGGCATTCATCTTATGAGGTACTAGTGTACTCTGTTTTAACTGTGTGTAGCTAAGCAGGGTTGGCCCTGCTTACTACTTGGATGGGAGACCACCAGGGATTACTAGGCGCTGTAGGCGCCTGGAGTAGGAACTGGCAAGCCACTCCAGTATTCCTGACAAGAAAACTCCATGGAGATAGGGTCACGGAGACTGTAACAACGCAACACAAACACACACACAGACATGCACGCACACAGAGAGAGAGAGAGAGAGAGAATGTAAACAAACAATGCCAATGTAGCATAAAATATGCCCAAGTAAGCTATGCAGCTTTAGAATTATGTAACCTGCAAAAAATTCCTGCAGACACTCTTGTCTTACAGGTGTGTCATGAGGTCACACTGACACATATAAGCAGAGCCGAGAAAGTTATCTTACTGAAAAATGACCCTTTCCCCCAGACGACTTCAGCTAGCAGAGGCAAGACCCATGCCACAGTCACAACATTTGACTATCTGTGATGCAAGATCTGAAAAGCTAGCCCTTGGAAATGTCTCCAGGAAGAATTTGAAGTACTCACCTTGTCGGACAGTTTTAAAATTAAAGGTCTGGAAGCCTCCTGTCAGGGCCGAGGAGTCAATCACATCCACGCCGTATTCACTTTGGCTCCGCCTGTAGAGAGTGGCGCCCACAACAATAATGGCAATGGCAATGACTGCAGCACCCAGGCCCGAATACAAGGCAATGTCCGTTGCATTCTGAATGTCTGCGGGAAGAGAAGGCACGGTACAAAATAATTAATGTATGATATTGGTAGGGTTTCTGAATGCATAGCAATTCAGTATGTCCGGTTTTCGAAAAATCCAAGTCAGACAATTCCATTCTGGTGTTTGTTTCCCGTGGAACTGACCTGCGCCTCACTTCCCAGGCCAGATGCAATTGTCATTCTGGAATCAGTACATTGATAGGTGGCTTCTCACGTCTTGAAAAACATGTGCTTGTGAAAATTGTACACAGAAAGATGTGCCCATTAAAGATGTACTAAACTGAGCATGACCTCATGTTCAAGCAAAGTGCACCATTTTAGAAATTGCCAACAGAACAATGTGGATATTTATAACTGCATAAGTACAATGGCACAAATGAGTCATTCTCCATTTAAACCATCATTGGCTTACTAAATTTCTTTGAGGAAAGTCAGAAAATTCTTCCTAGCTCAACTGCCCCCTCTCCTAACAATACCTTATAAGTAACCCAAACATGGAAAATGCATATCTCTCCAAACGCAGAGAATTTATTTATTTTATTTATTATTAGATTTATACCCCGCCCATCTTCCCAAGGGAACTCTGGGTGGCTTACAGAGCTGATCGAGTCAGCAAAATTCAAAATACAAATACGATAGACAAACAATACACAGAGTTAAAATCAAGCAGCATAAGAGCACCCTTTGTTTCAAAAAAAAAATCTCATTGACACTCTCTAAGCAATGCTCTATTATATAACAATAATCCTCATTCCCCATTGCCCCCCCCCAGTCAAAATAATAGGCTAGACAACTTCATGGGTTGAGAACTGAGGCCATGCTTTATTGGTTACTTACATATACTGCAATCAACTCTAGCTCAGAGGGGGCTACCTGGTGCGGTGAACCGTTGGAACCGGAAGGTCACCCGGGGACCTCCGCCAATGGCATTGTCAAGGTGGGCATGTCCCTAGGCCCCAAGGGATCCCTGTGTGGTGCCCCCATCGGCTGGCCTAAGTATGCACCCCCACTCCCGAAGCTGGGGATGCCACCAGTGGCTGGTCCCTGGCCTGAATGGGTTTCCAAAGCCTCCTCATTCAAGGACTAAGATCTCAGGATCTGCAGTGCCCTGGGGTTGGAGGAGCATAACTTGATAACTGATCAGGACTCACCGAATGCTTCCGTTCCCCGCACTACCCTCTAGTGTAACCAATCCCACCTACCCATGCCAGTGTGGGATAGGCAAAAAATCCTTGCTCTTCCTCGGCCAATCTGGGGAGCAGGATAAAATTCGTATCCGGCCCCCGAAGGTGATCACATCAAGCCACACTAGCATTGAAACAAGGAAGCGGGTGGGCAGGTTGTTCAGTTGTTCCAAAAGAAGCCGAGGGGCTGGGCAAAGCCCCCATTATATAGGGCAGGCCTGCCCAGCAGGTAGACCGTGGGCTACCAGTAGCCCACAAAGGGTTCAAAAGTAGCCCACCAGCCATCAATTTAGAAAGTGAGGGGATAAGTTCTCCACCCCTCCCTCCCCCATCCCAAGGACCACCACTGCCCCAGCAAAGTTCTGGGTCTGCCAGCCCACTGTCTCAGCCGAGCTGGGCAGTTCAATGGCCATGGAGCATTGAAATCTGTTCCCTCCAGAACGGAATAATTGATTTTCAATGCATTTCTATGGGAAACCGCTGATTAACATACTTTTTTTTTTTAACTTATGAGCATGGGCTCAGAACAGATAAAATTTGAAAGTAGAGGTTTTAGTATAATAGCCCTCAGACACTTTGGGCCAGAGAAAGTAGACCTCGGCTTGTTCAAAGTTGAACAGCCCTGATATAGGGCCTCACCCTGGCCCATCTCCAGGCCTCACGAGGCCCATGAAACACATACATCACGCGGGAGGGACAACGTGGCTCTGGCACCGGACAGAGCCAATAGCGGAGCCAGCCTTTTCTCCACAAAGAAAAGAGAGAAAGCTGTTGTCCCTTCTTTCTTTGCCAAATGAAAAAAAAAATCTCTTCTCCCCAAAATGGGTTAACTTTAGAAATCCATATAGATCCACAGGAAACAATGCAAAATTATACATGTTGTATTATAGCAATGGGGCCATGCAATTTATTTTTTCCCTTTAAAGTCTGCACAGGCAGGAGACATTAATCTTTGTCAGTGGGGCCAATTAAGCAATATCACTATAAAGGCTTGTCATGTCATTTTCAGGAAAAATACACGGTGCTCAAGACTAGGTTTCCACTCCACCTATTTCTATTATTTGAAATCAAGGACACGAGCTATACATTGCTCTATCTAAAATGAGAATGGAGACAGTATACAGTATATTCACACTCATACATTTATTCATGCCTTAAATCAGGCATGTCCAAACTTTGGCCCTTCTGATGTTTTGGACCACAACTCCCAGAACTCCAAGCCTGTATTGCCAATGGCAAAGGACTGTGAGAGTTATGGTCCAAGACATCTGGAGGGCCAAAGTTTGGACATGCCTGCCTTACATGGTCCCTTGTAGGGACCTGGTGTTTCCACCACCTCCAGTACAATCTCTTCCCCAGGTAAGGATGACTATTTTTAGGAACAAGGACCTCAGATCCAAGTTCTGAAGTCATCCTTCCACCAGGATTCCTTTCAGGACATCTGTGAAATACCACGCCTAGGGGAGTCAACCTTAATTCTTGGCTGGCATTGAGTCATGGCTTTGAAAGACTCAGAGAAAAGAGGGCCTGGCTTTCAGGAAGGTATTCATACCATTGTCCGCAGTTGCCTGCCTAGGCTTCACTGATGGGAAAAATCTGTAGTGATGCCTGCCTCTCTGGGTGGAGGAATCAATGACAGACTTGCCTAGGGCCAGGCATACTCTTAAGAAGAAGAGAGGGAATAGGATGAAGGCTTATTAAGGACAAAGATCCTGTGCCAAAGCTCATCCTGCTGCTATATGTCTGAAGAAGTGGACATGTCCATGAAATGTTACATTAAAATATGAAAGTTAGTATTTAAGATGCCACTTTTTGCCTTTGTTTTGTTTTGTTTTTCTTTGATTTTTGCCTTGAATACTTCCACAGACTAGCATGGCTACCTTCTCCAAAACTTTTGCCAAAGGTAA
This sequence comes from Phrynocephalus versicolor, assembly GCA_023846285.1. Classification (NCBI taxonomy): domain Eukaryota; kingdom Metazoa; phylum Chordata; class Lepidosauria; order Squamata; family Agamidae; genus Phrynocephalus; species Phrynocephalus versicolor. Next base: position 13,904,704 of record JAHTLZ010000327.1, on the reverse strand, counting down.
TATCAAAGATAAGTGTCAATCAAAGATGCCCAGCATATGCAGGTGGATTGGAAATCTAGGCCACCTGCACCTTCGCTTTAAGGAGATCCAAGGGAGAGTGTCACCTGGATGAAAGTGCCCAACTTTCACCATTGTTATCAGAGAATGAGGCCATCTCTGGGTTTCCTTTCTGAAAATCCAGAGCTGCCTGGACAATAATGCCCAACTGATGTAACAGTTGTCACAAGACAAGCAATCATGCCCATGAGTAAACGGAAACAGGGGCTGAACAGGGACAAAACCACATCACTGCAAACAACGCTGTCACTGTACAAACGTAATTACAGAACAAGGTAGGACATGAAGTAACCGCCTAAATCTGCCAACTAGGACTTGCCTTGCCATGAAAACTAGGATTGGAAACAAAAAATAGACTCAGTTTAAGTCTGGTTTGTCTTGGAAAACAGAAATTAAGTTTGCAAGTTATGGTTTGCTTCAAAGCATGAGAGAGGTGTGCTATTGCTAAAACAAATGGCGATAAATGGTATTATCCATGGAACAAGCCTCTATTTAATTAAGTGTCCAAGCATGGTTAACACCATTTACCTAAATTACCTTTGCATGTCCATATAGTTGCAGTTAACCATGATTAGGATTTGTACAAATGCAGTAATTTAGTGCAGAAGAACAAAATGAACATATTGTATAACATGTTAGGAATTGTCATAGTCTGGATTGTCTCATTTACAAGAAAGTTTGAAAGTGTGCAGGGCCCACATTAACTCTACTTTGCTATTCATTTTGTTTGAAATACCAGAAACAATGGCCTCTTTTGTTTTTTCCTTCCACTGCCCAAATCCCTTTAATACCTAGAGGTTGCGTTCTTCCCTTGCTTTCCTAATACATGAGAAATACCCTTCCAAAGAACTGAGAACTATAAGTTCTTTTACCAGAATTGGTTGTTCCACAATTATCTTAATAATTGACTTCGATTTTGCATCAGTATAGATGCATACGGTCTTAAACTTGATGTCCACACCATTCAATAGGAAGTAATAAGCTGTGTTTCTATAGCACATCTCTAACCTCACAGTTTCAAATAAACAGTTTAATTCCCCAAGGAACTAAATATGCTAAAATCAATCTCAGCAGTTGGGTTAACTGTCCTTAATGACACAGTCATAATGATCCTGGAGATGAGGACAGGATAAGCAAAAATGCAGGAATCAGTCACAGAGTTTGAGGTGCTACTGGATGACCAAACGCGCTGTGATCTAACAGATGGAAACATTCTTAAACATCCAGGCAGATAATGAAATCTTCTGAAGTCTTTAGAAGATGAACCAGGGCTTAGTACAATAGTTGGGCACATTACGTATTTTATATTAACCAAACACTGCTCCAGAAAAATCCTTGTCCATCAACTTTCTGATCTGAAAGATTCCTAACCTTCGGTCCTGAGTTCATCCTGAGTAGCGATGAACATGAAACGGAAAAATAGAGTTTGGTTTCATTTTGTTTTGTTTCATTTTTAAATGAATTTTTATTTTATTAATTTTTTTTACAAAAATTCATTTAAAAAGGAAACAAAAACAAAACAATTTGTTACTCTATAAAACAGTGTCAAAAGCTTATGAAATGACAAAACAGTGTGTTGTTTTTCGTAGTTGCCCATCTCTTGTCCTGAGATGTTATAGGAGTACAACTTAGGGAACTTAGGGAAGGCTTCTGGGAATTGTAGTCCAAGAACATCTTGGGACCCATATATATGCTGTTGGGTAGGTCATAACCTGTTTACACACTCGCACATACATAAGTTAGAAATATAAAGAATACTAGATAAATGCTTGTTTATTTTTAATTGAATTCATCTGTCTCAACTCAGCAGAATTTCTTCATGAGGGATTTTCAAACTGTACTGCCTCCAGTTCAGTCATAGTCTCACTGCTCATTAGGCTCCATAGAGGGCACCTCCCGAAACACTATGGCTTCCAGGAAGCATCATGGAGGCACCCATTTAAATATACATAAACAAAAGGAACTGAAGGATAGAAAGCCAAATGGGTGGAGAAATAAGCTCCCCAAAGCCCTTCTCTGGGGGCAGTGAAAGCCACAGGTGTGTAGATTTGAGGGCTGTAGTCTGGGAATTTTTGGAGAACTCTGCCTATTACAAACTAAATAACAGTGTGCTGTTTATTTATTTATTTATGGTTAAAACTCTCTCTGGGCAGTTTAATTTTAAAAAATTATGCCGGCTACACATTCCCACCCACCTTGCAAGCTAGGTACTCTGGGTAGTTACTGAGCATTTACTGACCTTGAAAGGTTGTAAAATTATGTCAATCATATCCTGGATATCTGAACCCAGGATCCAACTCAGGTTATGAGCAGGGTCTTTTCTTTAGTACCACAGTTTAATCACCACACCAGAGGACTACATTTTTACTTTTAAGAACCTTAGAGTTTTGGAGAAGTATTATTTTGTTGTTTAAATATGCCTTATTACTAGATGCTAATATTCTCATTCTTTTTTGCTCCTAAAATACTGTATATTTTATTGTATTTGGGGTTACAGTTTGACTTAAGTGTGTGTGTGTGTGTGTGTGTGTGTGTGTGTGTTGTGTGTTGTGTTGTGTTGTGTTGTTACATTCGTGACCTACTCTTTGTGACTCCACGTCCATAGAGTTTTCTTGGCAGGAATACTGAAGTGGTTTGCAAGCTTCCTACTCCAGGCGCCTACAGCACCTGGTATTCCCTGGTGGTCTCCCATTCAAGTACTAACCAGGGCCGACCCTGCTTAGCTTCTGAAATCAGGCGAGATTGGGAAGTGGTTGCCTACAACTTAAGATTAGTTTTCATATATTTTTAAATATTTGTATCTATAGTTTTTTTCCCAGAATGTTCAGGACAATAAGGTGGAAGACTTTTGTGTCTTTAAAATAGCTCTGAAGTACTTTTTTGTTTTTGGAATGGAGAAGCAAAGTAGAGAAATGAAGCTTGTAGAATTAGACAAGCTGGTGTCTAATCACTTCAACAATGGAAAGATTTACACCTTGAGAGATGAATGTTGATATGATTGTAAGTGATTGTTTTATTTCATTCTGCTATTAATCACTAATCTGGATAAGATTCAAGCTGCAATGAATAGCAGGCTTCTAGTTTTTTCCTAGACATCTATAAAGCTCTGTAGGTCTGTCAGGGAGATCTTCAGTCATCAGTTTCCTTGAACTTTCCAACTGCCTTTAGTAATAGCATATTTTGTTTGAGTCTGATTTTGAACAAAATGGCAAAGATTCAGAAATCACATCGTTAGGAGGAAAGAACTAAAAGTACTTTTTAAAAAATTGGAATGGGGGAGGATCAAAGAGATGGTTCCGTGCCTACCATCAACCAGAACAGGATCATGGTCTCCACCCCAACCCCATGACATATAGTGGATGGGGTGGGATTTTTCCATTCTGACATTGCCCCAACAAACACAAAAAGCAAGGGGGCTTAGAGGTCAGACTAGCAAGTTTGGCACTATTATTCACCTTTGCATGTCTTCAATGAATGCACGAAACACGTATCTGCTTCTCGCTGGACCATCTAGCTTACATCTAACCTGCTTCTTTTACTTAATGTCTAGAGAATATATTCCCCCCCACCACCGAAAATGTTATTAAAAATACATTTACAAGAAAGGAAGGAAGGAAGGAAGAAACTTACTTTGGGGATTTACTTCATGTAGAGGCTTTCTATCTAAAAAGAGGAAATAGGAGCAAGGGGGGAGAGAGGGGGGGAGAGAGAAAGAGAGAGAGAATTGTACTTAATAAACATACAAGAAATGTATCTATTTCCTAGACCACTTTTTTTGTCCAGCTATAGAAATGAAACATTTTCTTCTCCATTACGAGCACTAATGGGAGTTTTCAGCAGGGTATGAATAGGTCTTTTCAGCTGCATTATAAAATATATATATTCTAGATTCTCCTGGATATTAAATTTGTTTTGTCCTGCTTTGTTTATTTGAAAAAGGCTGTGCAGAGGAGTGTTGAAATTACTCCTCAAATATTTGCATACACATTTGACGATCTAAGGAAAAAGATGCACGAGAAGTCACAGATGTTAGGCTTAAATGACAAAAGTGCAACTGCAATTGATAAGATTTGTGCCAGATTTCAAAAGGATGCTCGTTCTGTTCTCTGCTGCACTCTCAAGAGTGTAAAAGACTGTTGGAAAAACTGGATAAGATGAACTGGCACTCTGCCTTGGCTACTGCTTTTAATATTTAGCTCAGTGTATAATACATTTCCCTTTCTTGTACTTGCTAAAGAATGATCTCCCAGTTCTCATGATCACCCTTTCAAACTTCAGTTAATTCCAACCTAGATGTTGCAGTTCCATGCCATCAAGGCACCTTCAATTTATTTATTTATTTATTTTGAATATTTTTACCCCACCTTTCTCCTTGGAAAAGAACCCAGGGTGACTTACAATAATGAGGGACAATATACAGCCCAGAACATTTAAGACATATTCAAGTCATAGCTGACAAGTTTTACCCGGCACTGGCCGGAACAGGAGCTGCAAAGTGCATGCACGCTAGTGGGCAGGCAGGAGAAAAGGAGGTGCTTCTTCCATTCGGCCCAGCCTCCGTCCAGACATGTGCTGCCGTGAGGGAGCAAAGGAGGAGCCTGAGTGGGGAAATCAGAGGTGGGGCTCCTCCTTCCGTCCCCCACCCCCAGCACGTGCATGACTCGCTGCAGATCGGGGCCTTCAGATTCCTGCTGCTCCATGAAGTATGCTGCTGCTGCTGGGATGGCGGGGCAGTGACTCCCAAAGCACTGTCTTTCTCAGGACCCCAGCAGCAGCAGCAGCAGCATACAACACAGAGGCAGAGCAGTGTGCCAGCAGCCCTGGCTGGAATCAGAAGGCTCACCACTGGCCAGAGCAAAAAAAAAAAAAAAAAAAGAAGGAAAAAAAAAGGGAAATTTCCAGGGGAAAGGATCACCCAGGACGATGGTGGGAAAGAGCAGTAAAAAAGTGAAATCCCACCCAATATGGGACTCTTGACAGGTCTGATTCAAATTAAGAACAGTGCAATAGAAGTGGCATTTTACAACATTTTAAATATTAAAGCTACAAAGAGCACACAAAAAGTCTCATAATAGGTAGTTCCTCGTTCAGGGAAAGCCTGCCTGAAGAGGAAGGTCTTTGCCTGCTTCCAGAAAGTCAGCAGAGATGGGGCAGTCCTGGCCTCCAGTGAGAGGGAGTTCCAAAGTTTGGGAGTAGCAACAGAGGAGGCCCTTATGGCCGCCCTATGAATGAGTGACCTCCAAAATGCCCTCTCCTCAACTGCTCAGCCCTTCTAAACTCAAGTCTGTGAATTCTTTAGGGAGTCAGTCCACTTTGTGTTTGGTTTTCCTCTTTACCCGCTGCTGTCTTCCACATTTCCCAACATTATTGTCTTTGCCTGAGCACCTTGCTTTCTCATGACATATCCAATGTAGGCCAACTTCAATTTCAACATTTCTTGATCCAGAGATGGCTCAGACTTTATTTGCTCTGGAACCGACTTATTCATCTTTCTGGCAGCCCAAGGACTCTACCCTGCGGTACTGTGTTATATGCATTTTGTACACAATATTTTTTTTAAAAAAATGTGCACACCATTAAAAGTAATTTCTAGGACATGCTTTGGTTTTAAAGATTAGTTTTGTTAATGAAGGCGCACCTGCCCACAAATACACAGCTTATACATTTCTTGCCAGGGCTGAGTGAAGTTGCCAGATCAAGCAGCAAACACATACCCGGGATGGATTCTACCTCCATGGCTTTCTGGTTTATGAATTTTCCAGAATATGCAATGTCTTGGAGAAAGGGTTAACTTCGTCAACCGAAATATGCCTGTAATGTGAAATGTATGTGTGCTGGTGGTACCAGAGAGGGGCACGGCAACAGCTATTGTGTTCATGGAATGGTTCCAGTTTTCTGACATTATAATGGCCAACATGGACATTACTTCATGTCTCTTTCCCCCATTCCCACCCAATTCATACCAAAGCCTTTCTGCCACTCAAATGTGTAAGCTAGCTCAACGATTCATACATAATGCATTAGAGATAATTAGCTTGCAGATTCTTTAGGGCAGATCTACAGAGTAGACGCAAACTCCAGCGGCTACTTTTTTAAAGGAGAAAATTAGGTTCAGAAACAGGAATCTATCAGCAGAGAAGGAGTGGGTGAGGGGTTATTTTAAGTTCATTTATTAAACAATCTTGGAAGGAAAATAAAAGTAGAGAGACAGGCTCAGATATCGTGGTACAGGAAATTCTCAAAACATTTTAATCTACAAAACTGCCCATAACACCTGATCATCTCAGGCAGAGCATCTGAGGGTGCCATTGCTGAAGGAGGCCCGTAAATCTTTGACAAGAAATCAGGCGTTCTAAGTGGTAGCTCCTCGACTCTGGAATCAACTTTCCCCTGAGATTTGTTTGGCATCTTCCCTCCCGGTCTTTAAGCAACATTTAAAGATGTGGCTATTTAAAAAGGCTTTCCTTTGGTATTAATATATGCTATTAAGGATTCACTGTTTATGCACTTTATTTTTTGTTTGTTTGTTTTTAGGCCATCTTGCTCCTGTCTGATGCTCAGATAGATATTGGTTTATTATTTATGGTATTATGTTTTTATTATTGGATTGTTTATTTATTGTGTATCTTGATTGATATTTGTACAACTTTGTAAACCACCCAGAGCAGCTGCGCAGCTAGATGGAGTGGTAAATAAATAAATAAATAAATAAATAAATAAATAAATAAATAAATAAATAATGCAACACCATCATGCACCAAGCTATACATGTCAATATTGGTTACCGTGACCCAGCTACACAGAGGATTCTTGAACATGTTTCTGTGCAATGACAGGGTGCACATGTCTGCACTTAACAAAGGGTCAGTCTCGCTATTGCCTAAATTGCAGGGAATTCTGAAACAACCAGACCTTTCTGGTTTTCAAAGGGCTGTGTTTCTATGGGGCATTTGCATTAGAGTGCTTGAAGTTCCCTCATCTTGAAACTTCATAGAATCATCATTAGCCCCTTCCAGATATTCAATGAAAGGTACACAGGGGAACTATTAGAAGCAGCTGGTCAATCTACCAGCCTATGAACATGTCAAAGAACTATGCAATTTGGAACACACCTGAGCTCTTCTATTATTGGAAGATAAGCAAGGATGGATCTGATCCATACTTGAATGGGAGACCTCCACAGATTGCCAGCAGTCCCCAGGTGGGACCTGGAAAGCCTCCTGCTGAGACCTCTAGACAGCTTCTGTCAATCCAGGTTGGAAGTATTGGATGAGATGCATCAGTGCTCTCTAACTCCATATACTGTATGGCAGCTTCCTATCTTTTGTGTGTAGACATTCTGCAGGGCCACTTTAAATGATACATGCAGGGCCGGTGCCAGTTTTTTTTTGCCCCTTAGGCGAGGGGCAGGGGTGGGGCAGGGGGGGGGGGCGGGGGGTGGTGGGGGGTGGGTGGTGGGGGACAGCGACGGGCACGGGGGGTGGGCGGTGACGGGCATGGACGCGGCGGGTTGGCAGCGGCGGGCAGCGATGGGCGGACAGCGACAGGCGACTGGTGGACGGTGGGGGGCCGGACGGCAGTGGCCAGCAGCAGGGGGGGGCAGTGGGGGGCGGCAGGCTGTCCAACGCCCTCTCTCCATTTTGGCACCCTAGGCAACTGCCTAGTTCGCCTTAATGGAAGCGCCGGTCTTGGATACAAGGAAAGCAAAATACATGCACTGATTCATCGGGGGATTTTGTTTGTTTGATGGCCAAGGAAAATTTCAAATGTGGAGCCATCCTTCTTGTACCTTGAGAGAACATACAGAAAATTCATATGTATACTTATGGCATAATTCTCTGTTTGATGTCTTAATGCTATGCCAAGCTCCGCAACTGTTTCCAAGGCACATCTCAGTGACTGAAACGATGCAGAATGCATTGTCATGCAGTATCTGTTATGAAGAGTGAGGCACTGAAACAAAAGTTGTTGCCTATTTGAGATCCAGCTTTCTTTTTCAGATACGAACTCCAGCTTAACCCCTAAGCTCCTGATCTATGGGAAGCCAGGAAAGAAGTAAACAGAGTTCTGTGTATCTCCTTTCAAGACTGAAATGCCAGATTAAGGGTTGTTCTGTTAGGAAAGGCATTTCAGAAGCAAAATAAAGAGTACTCTTCTCTCTTTCTTATTTGCTTTAAAAAACAAACCAATACACCCCCCCCAAAAAAAGCAAAAGAAGTGTTCTGCTTATATATCACCCCATACCACTTCAAGTACATAGTTTAATTCAGTGGTTCTCAACCAGTAGCACTGGTGAGGCATAGATATTGCCCACAAGGGACAGAGGGGTGCTATAACAATTTTTGCACTACTAATGATGCTGTTTGCCAGAATGATGAAGAAGTGAGTCCTAGATCAAATTAGAATTGAACTAATTATTGGGGGAGGAGGGCACATTTTAATGGGCATGTTTAGCCTGGAGAAAGATGATTGAGAGGGTGATATGATAGCACGTTTCAAATATTTGAATTGCTGTCATACAGAGGAGGGGCAGGATCTTTATCAACCTAGGACAGTGGTGGTGAACCTTTGGCACTCCAGATGTTTTGGACCACAACTCCCAGAGTCCTTTGTCATTGGCAATCTAGGCTCGGAATTCTGGGAGTTGTGGTCCAAAACATCTGGAGTGCCGTAGGTTCGCCACCACTGACCTAGGATATGCAACAATGGGCTCAAGGCAAGAGAACCCAGCTTTCAGCTGAATATCAGAAAAAAAAACTTCCCAAATGTTAGAGCAGTATGGCAAGGAATCAATTATCTCAAGAGGTGATGAGTGCTCCGACACTGGAGGCATTCATGAGAAATCTGGAGAATCACCTGGGAAATATTATTTGATTCGTATTCCTGCATGGAGTGTGTGTGGGTGGTGGTGGTGGTGGACTTGATGGCTTTATACGGCCCTTCTGACTTCACTATTCTATGATTCTATAAGAAGGCAGGAAGAGCTGAAAAAGACAGCAATGCCAGGAAAGTTTAAAGAGAGCAAATAAAAAGAGGAAGACCAAATAAGGGATGGATTGACGTCCTAAAGGAAATCACAGGTTAAGTTTGCAAAAGCTGACCAGGGCATTTGCGGAGAGGGCAGTTTGGAGATTGTTCATTGATAGGATCGCCATACATCAGAGGTGATTTTGATGGCACGTAACAAATAATGGTGTTGCCACTTTGTTACGTTTACTCGGAACAACATGAGTGCAGTTTTTTTTTACATCTTTAAATCTTACAGGCCAGTAGCCTCTTCAAAGCATAAGGGTCATTGTCTAGCTTCTCCCCTAGTGAGACAGTGTTGTGTGACATATCTTGTAAGGAGTGTGAGATTGGAGAAGCAGTCACCCTTCTAAAATTATGTAACATAGCAGAATACACACACAACAGTAAATCATACATAGAACAACAGCATGTTTTTAAATACACAAATGTTCTTAGAAAAAGTAGGCTTTCTCTTTCTGTTGTGGTGAGCCCCACCAGCTCTGTACTGGTTGGCAGATGGTCCCTCATCTATTCTCTGATATTACTGTATTAGGTGTTTCTAAGTAAATGTGGTTTATTCCAACTGAGAGAATGGATTTTCACTGCTCAGTCTGTTTCAGGACAAATTGGCAGCAGTACATAAGAAGATAAGCACATAAGAACATAAGAAGAGCCATGTTGGATCAGGCCAAAGGCCCATTAGTCCAGCTTCCTGTATCTCTGGGAGTGCACGAGACTAGATATCTGTCCCCTGATACCACTCCCCTGCATCTGGTCCTTGAGGTACCCTGGTTTTAAGCCTAGAGATTACACATCTCCATCATGGTTTGTAACCTGTCATGGACTTTTCCTCCAGGAATTTGTCCAATCCCCTTTTGAAGGCATTCAGGCCAGATCCCACCCCTCAATTTGAGTGGATGTCCCCTAGTTCTGGTATGTTGTGAGAGGGAGAAGAGTGTCCCTCTCCCCACTTTACTCATGCCCTGTCTTATTTTGTACGTCTCAATCATATCCCCCCTCAGGTGCCTTTTGCCAGACTAAAGAGCCCAAAATGTTTGAGCCTTTCCTCATAAGGGAGGTCCCCCAGCCCAGTAATCATTTTAGTCATCTTCTCCAATGCCTCTTCCCTTAGCCCACAAGCTCTCCTGTCTCCTGTGCCTCCTTTATATCCTCCAGTCCCTTGAGGCTGGCTATAGCCTCCTCCTTCTCTAGATGCCATTCTCTTTCCCCTGGCGTCTACTGTTATTGCCTTCACAGACAGGGCCTCTTTTTGGTTTGGCTGTCCTGAATATGGGTTTCCCCCTCTCCAGGTTTCCTCCAGCATCTATGGGAGTCCTGGACTGGGACTAAAAAGTGTGCCACTATCCTGAGTATTTGAGTAATGAGCAGTTGACAACTGTTGGTGTTTGGAACTCTTTGCATAGAATCACTTGGAGGCCACTTCATCCCAAAACAGGATTTCAACAAGGAAGACAGCGTAGAATAAATGTTGTTAATGACAGAATTGGCTTACGTCTATAGTATTTTGACCGGACGAAAGGGATTACAGCAATAAAGAACTGCTTTCAATAACGAAGCAGCAGCTGTTGCAGCAGCAACAACAAAAAGATTCAGAAATTACTTTCCCGAAGTACTGTGCCGTGTTTCTTATACAATTCCCTACAGGGGGAAATCAGAGCTGGGAAGGCACATATTGGAACAAGAAGGGGCAGGGTGAGGAAAGAGAGGAGAAAAGAAAGCAACCTAGACAGCATAATTACATCAATTCCTACTAGCTGAGAAAGCAAAAACAAGAATAGCTTAAAATATTGTGACATAAACATACAGTGTGACCCATAAAAAATAAAAATATTGTACGGATAAGAGCGCGAGAAGGAGAGGGAGGGAGAGGGGGACAGATTTAATATTTCAGTCTAGCTGAGCTAACAGAGAGGGAGATTTGGGGGTCCATAAAATGCACATACCTTGCTCATCTGAACAAGGGCAGTAACTTATGAAAAAACATAAGGCAACGTTGCTGATCTCAGCTTCATTCTTCGTCTCTCCTCCAACCACCATAACAAGCCTCTTTGTTAAATTCCCTGGCAATGCCTGCCTCTCCGTCTGAAGAACCATGGGGACCTCTGAGCTTAAATCAGGTACAAAAACCAGGCCTAAACTGAGGCAAGGGCAGGGTAAAGTCAGGATTGGCTTAATGGCTCGGAGGGTGTCAGCTTCATTTTTCAGAACAGAACAGTGACATTTCTGTCCATAGGCCTAGACATAACTTTCCTGGTCTTAGCAGTCAGGTCCAGGACTTGGCACACAGGATTAGTTTTTCTTTATATTTTCACACTTGATATGAGAAATCAGAAATAGGAATGGGCACAAACATTTATTTATTTATTTATTTATTTATTTATTTATTTATTTATTTATTCATTCATTCATTCATTCATTTATATACCGTCCCATCTTCCGGGACGGAACTCGGGGCAGTGTACACTAAAAGAAAGACATACAACAACAAGCAAACATAAAAATCAGAGGCACCAGTAAAAATAGGAGGATACAATACCCTCCACAAAGGATGGCATGGGCGGCACAAGGAAAAAAGAAAAGAAAAACAAATTAAACAAATTAAACAGAAAGGTCGCCAAATGCCTCCTTGAAGAGATGGGTTTTCAAGGCTTTTTTTAAAGGGACGATGCAAGGCGCAACTCACTAGGTAGCTGATTCCACAGCGTAGGGCCCACCACAGAGAAGGTGTGGTTATGCATGAGCGACTTCCGCGCCTCTCTGGGTTTGGCCACCCTAAGTGAGTGCGCCTGTGCCATTCTCGTGGGTCTGGTCCCAGTCGACCTCTGAGAGATACGCTCCAACAGGTACTCTGTTCAGAGAGTATTGTTCAGAGGAAACAGCTGATCCCAGGTGGACCTGCATCCTAGCCTGACACTCAGTCCAGCACAACACCCTGGCTCACATATACACATAAATCTCTATATCTGTATGCTGCTGTATGAAGTTGCATATACAGCAGCTGCTTATTAGTTACCACATTATTTCTGAGTGACCTGTTTCACTTCACTTAACACATCTGGTATATAAGAGGACCTGTTCCCTCAAAACACTCAACTACCTTAAATATGGGTAGGTTCAAATGATATCTTGACACATTTAAGTAACATATGAGATAATTCCAGGCCAAAAAAAGAGTCAAAAACATGTGGCACCTGAACAACTTACTATTATAATTTAATGTAAGCTTTCATGGACACGTCCACTTCTTCAGGCATACAGCAGCAGAATGAGATGCATAATATATAATGGAACATAAGTTTCATATCAAATATTCATTGATTGTTGGATGTATAGTTCATTTACATCAAATAAATGAATGCAAATGTATCATACATCCAATAGCAGGTGACTTTATATATCAAGATAAATAGATAAATAGATAAATAGATAAATAAATGTGGAGGGGGGAACTTTACAGCCTACAAAACGAGGTCGGGAGATCAAAGGCAAGCTCCCTTTCTTTTGCTAGAGATAGGCTTTAAAAGTCAAAAGTAAGAGTGGCTGAATCAAGCTTCAAATCTATATCACTTTCTGGGAAGGGGGTGACTTTGGGCCCATGAAGATCTACTTCTGATAAAACATTCACTGGAAAGTGCTGCCAGCTTATCCAAACCATGTTGTCTCCATTTCTGTTCACCCATGAGTCCATTTTGCCTTGTTGTCTGCTTTACTATATTTTTCATTTTTCCATCCAAGGTGCAGCCACTTTAGTTTGTTTCAACACGTCTGTTTCAGTGGGCATAACAAAAATAAAACCAGCCATTTGTTGTCCCTTATAGACACTAAATGTAACATTGGCTCCTTCTCCCTTGGCCTCCTGTAGCAAGTCACGCTTCTGAATGAGAACAGTCATTCCTCCATTATCTGCTTCTTTGACGACAATGTTGGCATTATTTCTGGAGCTGCAGATGGCATCATGCTCCATCCAGCTGAGACTGTATGGTAAAACGTTTCCTTATTGATTATCTCAGCCCGGGCAAGTGGCAGAAGCGCTCAACTCTTTGTTCTAGCCTTCAAGAGGACTCCATGGAGAGCTGTCCTTTCTGTAGAGAAAAAGAGGACGCTCGTGGATTTCTGTATACAGTTTGTCATCAGAGATGGTGCTTGTGTGTTACTTCATCCATTGGTGTCACAGGTTTTGAAATATTCCTTGATTGGAAAAATGATGGGAAAAGACTTGCAGAGCTGAATCACAGAATTGTACCTTCTGTGTGAGTTTTCTGGGAGAACAAAATAGGCCATGAGAAAGCACAGGTTTTTCTGCCTGGCCCAGTGTGTAGTATTCAAGCGTACGTGTAGGATGAGCTACACTGACAGCACCTTTATCATATGAACTCATAGGAAAGAACTTGAAATATTCTACCATAATGTTAGTAAAAATATCATCCTAGCATTAAGCAGCCAAGAGAGTTATTTCTGGACTAATGGAGAGCTGTACAATGAATGTCTAGAAACTTATTCTCCATTACATACTTAAATACTATTACATACTTAAATACCATTACATACTTATTCTCCATTACATACTTAAATACTTAAATAAATATTTATTTTCAATTAGTGTGGGTTGGGTTGGGTTCCCAACCCCTTTGATGGGTTACTGTACCTACTTGGTGACATGATAAAAGACCAGATTGACAGGGCAGAACAAGTGCTGCAAGATAGACTCACAATAGAAAATGACATTACACTTAACAACTAGTAATAAGCCAACTCAAATGCATCAGCAGTGAACTACAGTCCTTTCTAGATGATGGGAATTCCTTTTTCCATGTTCTGCGGGACAGGTCTGTCCTTGGTTTTACACACACACACACACACACACACACACACACACACACAACCACTAATCTACTGACACACTGGAAAACAGAACACAAACATAGGGTATTTGTACACGACCCCTAAAGTCCGCCGCAAATGGCTCCCAGCTCCGGAGCTTAAAATTGTTTCCCCACCAGCTCCGGAGTTTACAGATAATTAAGTGCGACCACGCCCACCTAAGTGCGTCCCAGCGCACTTTTCAGGTACCTGCTCTCCGGAGGTGAAAATTCCTCATGCGGATATAACGTAGTGACTGCCAGGCTCTCCTTGCTTCTGTTTGTTCTTTTTTTGCCCCCCGCCCCTTTAAGAGATCTGAATGCAGTGCTGGGACGGCAGAACGGAGGTGAGCGGCATTCTTTTCTTCCTTTTTTTCTCCCTCCCCTCACGCAGCCAGCAGCCAGGAGTGCGGAGGGGGTGGGAATGCAGGAACAGTGACAAACCCCTAAGATCTCTGGTCCGAATTTAAGTGGCCAGCGGCTCTTAGGGGTCATGTGAAAAGGCTCATAGAGAGAGGAACAAGACCCTGCTAAAAACCCAGGCAACAGCTATGCCCTACATCTGCCCTCAGACGAGCATTATTATAGGTCTCAGCAACACCACCCACAACAAAAGGGACTCATTTACTTGTTTATTTGCTAATATGATCTATGCCATTCTTTATCAACACTGCTGCTCTGCATCCTCCACCAGGAAAACAGGGCAATGTCTCACAAAAAGGATGGACATTCTGATGCTGATCTCAAAGTCACAGTAGTGGAGCAAAGAAATTATAAAGGAAGATTTGAAAGTGAGATATCTGACATTTATTTTTTTTTATTTTATTTTTATTTTGAATATTTTTACCCAGCCTTTCTCCTTGGAAAAGGAGCCAAGGTGGAGTAAATTCACAGACTCCTACATGCATCAAAATAGCCAAACTAAGGACCAAGGATTCTTAACACAGTATGTACAGTATACTTTGGATTCATCCACAGATTTTGGGAAAGCTATAACCAAAAAAGTATTTTTCTTTGACATAATTCTAACTTCCTGAAAAATCCCCTTATTAATGTTAAATCTATTTAACTAGCTCATTGACAGATCATTCCAAGTGTTCACTGTGCTGTTGTCATTTTGAAAGCACATTGTAAATACACAGTATTTGTGGCCTTCACTTGACTTCACTTTCCAGAATCTCTGGCTTGAGGTCAGCAACTACTACACTATTAACTTGGTTATCAAGGACATCCAGATCTTTCTGATATAATTCCTCTGTGCATTCTTGCCATCTCTTCTTGATATCTTCTGATTCTGTTAAGTCCCTACCATTTTTGTCCTTTATCATATCCATCTTTGCACAAAATGCCCCTTTAATAGCTCCAATTTTCTTGAATAGATCCCTGGCATTTCCTTTTCTATTCTTTTCCTCCATTTCTTTGCACTGTTTGTTCAAGAAGGCTGTCCTGTCTCTCCTTGCTATTCTTTGGAAGTCTGCATTCAATTTTCTGTATCTTTCCCTTTCTCCTGTGCATTTTGTGCCTCCTGTACAATGTTACAAGCCTCCATCCATAGTCCTTTGGACACTCTGTTCACCAAAACCTGGTTCCTTAAATCTATTCTTCACCTCCACTGTGTATTCATAAGGAATTTGACTTTAATGGTACCTGACTAGCCCAGTGGTCTTCCCTACTTTCTTCAGATGTAGTGGACAGTGAATTATTAATTTTCTTTTTTAAAAGCAACTCTTAGAAGCAATAAATTTTTTTAGTGTTGTGTTACTAAAATATATATAGTGAAGCTTCTTAGGAGGACACATACAGCTATGAAGCTCAGGAATCCAGCATGCTGTTTTCTTACTGGTCATCCTGTTGTGCATGAAATGAACTCTTCATCATGAGCAAACCTCTCTGTTTCTGTGTGGAACGCTGCACTAGCCCACTCAGCTAAAATTCAAAAGAGTATAGTTGAGTTTCAAAGGTTGCCATGTCCAACCCCCTCCTGAGGTAGAAAATCTACAGATGCACCAGCCTACATCAGCTTCTGCTCAGAAACCTCCATGAAGGAGAGTCCACCACCTTCTAAGCCAGTTGGTTTCACTCTCTTAACAGCTTGTGCTGTCAGAAAATTCTTCCTAATGATCAATCAAAATTCTCTTTCTTCTTATTTGAACTCATTTGTTCAGACCTGCTCTCAGGAGTAGGAAAGAATAAATTTGCTGCATCCATCAAATACTTGAAACTGTGGTTGTAACTGACTCAGATTTGTCTGTTTTCTAGGTTCAAGAAAAGAGTTCAGCTCCTGCAACATCTAGCCATACAACATGGTTGTTAGGTCCCTTGTCATCTTTATCACAGTTCTCAGGACAGGCAGTACTTTGCCAACATTGAATTATATGGTTATTTTTTAAACACGATGAAAATCCACACAATTCCACATAATGACCACAAAACTTTTACAACGGACAACCTATTATGGGTATTTATATGTATCTACCATATTTGATTACATAGACTTTGTGTTTATATCTCCCTGGTGTGCAGGGCCGGTGCTAGGTTTTTTTGCGCCCTAGGTGAGGGGCGGGGGGTGGGGTGGGGGTGGGGGGGGGGGGGGGGGTGGGGGCGCAGGCGGGCAGGGGATGGTGGTGGCTGGCGGAGCCAGGGTGGTGGTGGGTGGCGGGGGGGCGGCGGGGGGGGCGGGGAACGGCGATGGGCAGCTGGCGGGCGGTGGAGGGACGGATGGCGTTGGCCAGTGGAGAGGGGGTGGCAGTCTGGTCAGCGCCCTCTCTCCATTTTGGCACCATAGGCAACTGCCTAGTTTGCCTGAATGGAAGCGCCAGCCCTGCTTGTGTGATCGCATTGGCACTATGTTTTCAATGTTAGTCTCCATCCCCCATAACTTTTGGATAATCTTCTGTGCATGATTATATGGAGTTTTTACTATCTCTTTAACTGCTCACATTCTCTTGTAGGTTTAATGTTGTCTTTTAATGCTTTAAGATAGTCATGTCCAAACTTCGGCCCTCCTGGTGTTTTAGACTACAACTCCCAGCATTCTAAGCTTAGATTGCCAATGGCAAAGGACTGTGGGAGTTGTGGTCCAAAACATCTGGAGGGCTGAAGTCTGGACATGCCTGCTTTAAGATGTCCCTCAATTCCCTGTTCTGAAAGTTGAATATGTCTTAATAGTACTAAACTTTATATTGTCTCTCATTACTGTAAGCCCCCTTGGGTCTTTTAAATAAATAAATAAATAAACTTCTACAAATGTATATACTTGCCTATTATTTCCTTGAAAAAAAAAAGGCAGGGGCTGCAACTCTCTTTTTCTCACTGGTAATAAATTTCCTAATGCTCTTTATGGAGTTTTCCCATCTGCAGGAATGACAGTTTGTACAAAGTATCCCATTAATTTGCACAGAGTTGTGCTTATCTGGGAAATTTGGGTATTTCTGCGGTTTAACTTTTCTCTTCCAGCAGCAATCTACTCGATTTACAGTCTGATTTATTTATTTGTTAAATGTGTACTTCATGTTTCTGTGAAGAACAGCACTCAGAATCTAAGGCTGCTTTCAAACAAACACTAAAATCTGGAGCAAACTTTGCAGAGGCAGGATGGTACAGACCAGGGATGGCGAACCTTTTAGAGACCGAGTGCCAAAATGGAATTCAAAACCCACTATTTTTTTATTTTATTTTATTTTTGCAAAGTGCCAATACAGCAATTTAACTTGAATACAGGTGGCTATGAAGGGGCAATGCCGGGTGCCCACAGAAAGTTCTCCGAGTGCCACCTTTGGCACCTGTGCCATAGGTTCGCCATAACTGATATAGACACTTGGAAATGACATACATCTTAAGCATCTCTGTTGCTCAATCCAACAAAGAGACTAGTACAGTTCATTGGGTTATCTGGACTGGACAGGCACGGTGACCTTCCATTGACACCATCTGTTTCTGAGCAGATGATGCATATTAGGCCATTGCAGGTAACATCTGATAAATTATTCACCACTGGAAGAAACTAAAATGTCCCTTCCAGCCAGATAATATTTCCCAAAGACTTCAAAGGATTTGTTCTGTCAGCAAAAGACTTCAGCAAAACGGGTTTCAAAACCGTAAAAACACACATACGGGGGACACAGAAGCATGTGCATGCATACACACATTTGTCTGCTTTTTATGGAAGGATTTTACTCCATGCTACTCTTATTGTTAGTTCGAATGAGCCATACATGTGGCTGTGAGCTGTCATATAAGGACTGGACATAAAATACATGTCCTGAGGATTAAACAGAAGGGCTTCGTGCCAGATTGACTCACCTTGAATGCAAAGGCCTTCAGTGCAGTTCTCTGACTCCTGGTTGGGACCTTCACAGAATTTCCCGCCATTCCGTGGGGGTGGAGCAGAGCATTCACGTATCCTCATGTGCTCACACTCAGGGCTGCAAACAGACCATTCACTCCATGCCTCCCAGCCACCATCCACTAAAAGAAGAAAATGGATCACGTTTGAGGCACTTTGACAATACATGTGCAATATTAAAATCATCTCCATTTGTTCTCTTCAGACCATTATCTGTACATTCTTCCACCTCAACTACCTTTGGCTAGTCGGTGGCCATTGATTCCTTAACTGTCCCTTTGGTCTGGAATGCCTTCAAAAACATAATACCTTAAACCTCCCCCATCAAAACCACATCACTTGACAGTGTCTTTAGCAAACAACAACAAAAATGAACTTGATTTGATACAATTGTTTTGAAGGTGCGGAGGGTGGAAGTTCTTGGTAGAACATGAAGCGAATGAAATTATCTATCCTCCATTTTAAATAATTCATGTAAAATCAACAAATGGATAAACTGTTCCTGAACTACATAAAATATGTGCTAATGTCTATGAACCCAGAAGACAGGAACAAAACAAATCTTGGACTCTCCCTCCTGCTATCATTATGATATGTATAGAAGGCTGACATCAATGCTTCTACCTATCCACCACTTGGATAAGCCAAGCTCCCTGTGTTGTTCCTGTAGAAAACCTGATTCACACTTTGCCCTCTGCCCCCCAAAGTGAAGCAAATCTGAATTTGGACATAAGAACTATAAAAGTTTTAAAGAGATACATGCCAAAAATGAACCTATTGTTAGAGAAACATAAATGACTATTTACAAGCTTTTATCCTCCTTCAAATCTCTGCGCTGCTTTCTCATTTTGGCTTCCATGCTGTTAAAACAACGAGAGAAGCTGCTGTTGTGGAGGAGGTTGGGAGGAAAGACAGAGAAAGGAAATGAGTGAAAGAAGGAGATTGCCTGAAGCAAAAAGAAAAAGAAAAATGATTGCAGGAAAAATGTTGACTGTTGGGCAATTGTTTTTCATTCAGTCCCCAGAAAAGACTCAGGTTTCAACAGCAGTCAACTTCTACATAGCCTTTTCTCATTATATACCGCTAGCATTATTACCTCAAATGTCATGATGTTCCCCATCTATATCAGTCAGAAAAAAATATAGCTATGTATCTGGACTGCAAATTATAGTTCATATCATACCAATATAGGTACTTCATCAGAATGATCAGAGTGACTCACTTTTCCCCCTCATAACTTCCAAAATTACTTACTGTATTTGGTTATAAGTCAGTTTAGGGCTGAACTCTTAAGGTCTGTTAGAGACCTTGTGATGCAGTAGTTAAGCTGCAGTACTGCAGTGAAGACTCTGCTCACACCCTGAATTCTATCCCAGACTAAAGTAGCTGACTCACCGTCCATCCTTATGAGATTGGCAAACTGAATACCTAGCTAACTGGGCTGGTGTGTACATGTGTAGCCTGCTTACTTTGAGCGGCAACACTGAAATCAAAACAAAATACTGGGCAAAATGACTTTGAAGCGTAAACAATCAAGGGGGCATCCTTTGCAAGTAAAAGCAGATTGAAAATAATTTGGTAGGCAACACAGTGCTCAGTGGCTTCTCATAATGACGGTGTTTGCTGGTAAGAACAACAGAACCTTGCTTACATGGAATTTACAGTATACTCTTTTCTTAACTGCTCACATTCTCTTTTACCTTTAATGTTGCCTTCTAATGCTGTAAGATACCCCTCAATTTCCTGTTCTTAAACTTGAATGTGGCTTAATTGTACTGGACTGTATATTGTATCTCATTACTGTAATCCACCTTGGGTCCTTTTCCAAGGAGAAAGGCAGGGTAAAAATGCTCAAAAATAAATAAATAAATAAATAAATAAATAAATAAATAAATAAATAAATAAATAAAAAACCCCACCAAAAGAGAGCTTTAACTACTAGTAGTACCTGTAGGAAATCCAGGATGAGTTTGCAATAGCTCTATTACTACCATATGTTTTTTGCAATCCTTTACCCAGCAGCATTTGTTATTGCTTGTGCCTACAGTGTGCTGTTTAAAAGAAAGCAACAGGGTAACAGAGGCAGACACACACAGAGAGAAAGGGTGAAAGAACAAATTGGAGATGCAATAAATTGCAAAATAAAGCTCATAAAGATGAATTGATATCTATAGTTTCTAGAGTGCTTTGGATGATAAAATCTGAAAAAGATGCCATCTTAATATCATGATGCCTTATACCACTCCTCCATGCAAAGTCGTAAGTGCATTTCTCCATTCAGCATGTTCTCTAGATATTGCAAATTATTGCACAGGTATGTGGAGGATGGACGGAGAAGGTTACGAAGGCTGCATTTTTTAATGGGAAAATAAAGATAACCAGCCACGCTTCATGCCGTGGCTGGTATAATTTTAGGTGCATTGGAAGGATGGGCAGGGAAGGCAGAAGGCTTTATTTTTTACGGGAGCAACACAGCAGGCAGAAGAGTGTCAGCTAAGAGAGACAACTGCAGTTGGTTTCAGGAAAGAGGGACACAACTATGTGCCCTCTTGATACCAAAAGAGAGTCATTTTTCCTGCATTCTGTTCAGAGGCAGAGCTCTGCATTTCAGGGAAGCTTCATAGCAGCTGATACTGTACACACATTTGCTTGAGGATACTGCTAGCCAAAAGTTGCTACAATCCTGCCTCAGACAACAAAACACAATTCTTGTTGACTTCACATATCGCAAAAGGCTGAGTTGCACCGGTTGATTACACACACACACACACACACACACACACACACACACACACAACAGTTGTGGTTGTAGCGTTAACGTGTTTGCCCCCAGCCCTTTCAATGGCTTTTGACAAACACCGCTTCTGATTTTCCTCTATCGCTGCCACCAGCTAGCTTCACTAGTAAACTAAAGCCTTCAGACTGTTCTTAAGTTGAATAAAAATAAAAGACGTTTATTGATTACAAAGTAGAATCAAAATCCTTAATGGTAATGTGTTGAAGTATAAACAAAAAAGAAGTAAATAGCTCAAACCCACTTAAGTTTGACCAATAAAAGACTGAATACATGCACACCCAGTTCCTAAGTTTACAAACTCTAACCACTTAGTTTTCTTCGCAGATACTCTACAAATCCTACCTCTTCGTTAGCCCCATCTTTCTCTTAGACTCTGTCAGTTTCCCTATCTACCCATGTAGGTATTTCTATCTGTCCCTCTCTAGCCCTATCTGGCTAAAAGAGTGCTGAGCAGTGCCTTAAATCCTCTCAGACCACTACCCAGACTCTTTCATTGGTCTATAAACCCACCAGTCGGTTCAGACACTTCTCATGCATTATTCATCGCACAGATAAACGTCACAGTGGCTACCATAACAAGTCGCTCACCAGGACACAACGAAGTACAGGTAATTTTCTGCACAGACATTCCTTCGCAGAAAGCACCTCCATTGAGAGGAGCAGGGTTTGTACAGGTCCGTGACCTCTTCTGCCAACCTCTCCCGCAGCGTACATTGCAGTTAGACCATTCTGTCCAGGAAGACCAGCCTCCATTCACTGTGACCAACACATTGGGGGTGGGGGAGAGAGAGAAATGAGGGTTAGCATAGTATTATTTCTGAGGAACAATACTTTCATCCCATATCTTCCATGTTTGCACCTTATTTTAATGTTCTGCATGATTATGTCTCAAGCTCAGTCATACATACCAGTTGTATTTTAAAAAGCTGAGATGCAATCAATGGGCATGTCTGTGCTACACGGATGTATAAAGCAGGCAATGGCAGAAATAACAGTTTGCTATGGACAAATCCTCCGTAATTATTTCCAAACACAATAATTCTTTCCAAACAATCTTCTAAAGCGGGGGGAATGAAGAGGAATTGTCTGCTACTCCTTCTGACCTAATCAATAAAATGCCATTTTGTACTTCAAATGAAGAGACAGGAGACAATCAGGAAGAGACAGCAAAGCTATGTAAGGGCACTTCCCCCCCTGGAGTCAATGTACGATCCACAAGTTTTCTATAGAGACCCCCCATGAAAGAGTATCCGGCGAATCATTTAAGACAGGCCTCGGGCATCCAGTGATCTTGGATATAAGGTTATGCTCCAACTATAATCTGCCCCACCATTAGCACTGATAGGGATCATAATGCCACTGCATTTGGGCTTTCTAGAATCTGATTGAAAGAGTGAACACTCACTGCCTGATATGATTTTTTTTTTTTTTTGCCAATGTTTATTTATTACTCAAAAATAGACCCACTCCAAATGGGGAGCATTTTGGGGTTTCAAGTGGTTCTTGGCATTTTGAAAATGGGAAAAGATTTATTACTTTCTTTCGTTTTCCTGTCACTAGCAAGTCTAGGGCACTGGATAAGGTGAAACCAAAGGTGTGGCTCCACTGAGGACATCCGAATAGCAGAGCCACTTTGCCCTCCCAGGCGAATCAACACGATCCCTTAACAGATCTCGTGAGGTCGGGGGGGGGGGGAGCCCTGCATAAAACAGGGCTCTGTGCAATTCCCAGCCTCTTTTCTGGCCAGTTTCCCCTGCCCACCTGCCACATTTAATTAGCAGTAGTGTGAGTCTGACTGGTCACCGTAGGGGGCAGACAGGAATATTTGACCTGCTCCCTGACTGGCCTTGGAGAGTGGGGATTTTTTTGCCTATTGCACACTGGTGCATGGGGGGGTGCTAGTTAGGGTTGTCACATTGGCCGCACTGGTGGTAGTGCGGAAGGTAAGGCACTCGGTGAGTCAGATTTTAAGATTATGGATCAAAAGATTACAGAGGCAGGGGAAGGATGTGCTTGGGAGGCCTCCCTGAGCCATCAGGCACCAATAGCAGGCCTGGTGAACCTGGGGAGGGATAATGGAATTCACTGGCTGTGGTGGTGCTGTCTGGTAGATAGGGCTCCCACGGGGTTGTGACTTGCCCTCAGGGTTTCCAGTTGGAGGGGTTCCGGGAGACCCCGGTGTTCCAACTTGAACACGCACTACTGCAGGCCCCTCGTGGATTTTACATTGCTTGCTTTGTGATGTTAATAAAGTGTGGCCCAAGTTTATACCCAACCTGGTTGTCTCGTGTGCTTATTTTGCTGTGGGAGGGCAATGAGTCCTTTCTGAGAGTCAGGCTTCCCTCCATAATAGGTACCAACTCACGCTGAAAACATGGATTTGTTGATTTTAACACAAAGTCACCCCCATTCCCCCAATGGCAACAAGAAAGCACAGCTCATTGGGAAAAGGCAATCGTGCTAGGAAGACTTGAAGGGAGAAGGAAAAGAGGAATGCTGAATATGAGATGAACTATGGCCGTTACTTCACGTCCCTCTCTGCTGTCCTGCTTGGGACCGGTACGAAAAAAGGCTACTTCACGTCCATAGTGTGACAGCAGAATCTCGTCCTGACCACGCCCCCTGAACCAGGAACATTGTGTGACGAGCTGTACCTGTCCCTGGGCTGGGGGATTCTGTTGTCACGCTTTGTTCCCAGTTCCTGTTCCGAGACAAGGGACATGAAGTAACGGCAATGGCTGTTTCCCCCTTTTGCTCTAGGAATACTCCGACAACCGAGAAAGCCGACTGGAACTCCTGCACCAGGCCAAGCTCGGCTGCCCACCTGTCCCTGCAGGAGAAGGCGGCTCTTGAAGGGACAGCGGAAATCCACTGTCAGGCGTAGGTCTGTCCTCCTCGGGTTCCAGAGGACTGCCGAGTTCAGGGCGACTGTGTCTTGGCCCGCAGCAAGTGGTGAGGGCTCACCCATCTCCTCCTGCCGGGCTTCCAGAGACAGCCCGCGCGCCCGCAGGGGGGATTTGAAATATCAAAAAACAGAAGCCTGACAATTTTTTAAAAAGGCTAAACGAACCCAGGGAAATCCAGTAGTTGTCACGAAACAAGGACGTGAAGTTACAGTTGTCACGAGACAAGTAATCACACCCATGGGTAAATGAAAACAGGGATTGAACAGGGACAAAACCATGTGACCGCAAACGCTGTCACGGAACGAACGTAATCGTGGAACGAAGTAGGATGTGAAGTAACTGCCTATGGCAGCAAAGAAAGCCACACCCTTAGAAGACTTGAGTAGGGCTGTTATTATCACATATCTCTCTCTCAGCTCTCTCTCTCTCTCTCTCTCACACACACACACACACACACACTGCTGGTATGCATAAATACATTAATAAGTTTTGGTAGCAATAATAGGAGCATTTAGTATCAGTGGCATGTTTTTACAAAACTGAGCTCAAGTTTTATTTCTGTCAGTTGTTGACTCCTGGGAATGGTTAGCTATTTCTGACTGTCTGTCTTGCCCACTGTTGCCTAGCTACATTTTGATAATTTTTGGTGAAGCACATCCCTTTCTAATGGCTGTTTGGCATAATGGCTGTTAAATTATCAAGGAGGAATGCTGGGACTGTCAATCAACAGGTTTTAAAAGCCAATTAATGCTCTTGCTCTTAACTGTTTATTCCATTCACTGATTAAAACGTACATTGCAATATCTTCATTCAAGTGATATTTTTAGAACAGTTGAAAGTATATTTCATTTACTCATCTTACACAGACAAGCCCTTTACTATTGCAGGAAGGAGTTTATTTACCAAATCAATCAACATATGAAGTGACCCTGCTCCAGTTCCCTTGTCCCGTGATCAATTAAGGCCCCCAACACCAGAGTCTGCATGTTGTCTGGTAATTGTACATTCCTTTTAATTATTTTTTTCCAGTAATGAAGGTGTAACTAAGTTACATTACAGTTCTAAAATAATGAAGGGTAATGAACCCTTAGGGGACTTTTTTGAAGTCTAAGTGCATCATTCATGCATAACTCTTCCGGTACCAGGCTGTTGCCTTATTAAATGGGGAAAGAGGAGTGCTACATACGGTGCCTTTGCTTCTTTGCTGTGCATTTGAGATAACGACAGCAGGGACAAGAAGATAGTGGGAGACTCATAACATTATATCCCCCCCCCCCCAGAAAAAAGTAATGATGACTACTATATTTGTGGTTGCTTTAAAATGTTCAAGTCTTTTTAAAAATAATCAGACCTGGAACAATGAGACAAACTATTTAATATTCTGAGCTTATAATTAGGTGTTATCTTTTCCCTGTACCAATGCGATTCCTTCTGAGTAATCGTGGTCATAAATGAAGTCTTGGTTTACTATCCAATAAACCAGCACCAAACAACACAAACTCATTTGTAAAATGCAGAGGTGAGACCGTGCCAAGATAATCTGATGTATGTTATCATTTTAAGTGGCATTAAAGGAAGAGTTTGTTGTAACCTTTGAACTGCAGCACTGGAAAGGACCCTATGGAGGCACAGGAAGTAATTGAACTCCCAACCTCTGGGCTACTGCTTTGTGGTTGGAACCTGGTTTCAGCTGACGCTCAAAAAACTGCCATTGGTAAGCTTCCTCTAACAAATTCAATGCACTCTATACCAGGGATGGTGAACCTTTTAGAGACCGACTGCCCAAACTGTGATTCAAAACCCACTAATTTTTTTGCACAGTGCCAATACAGCAATTTAACCTGAATACAGGTGGCTGTGAAGGGGTGATGTTGGGTGCCCACAGAAAGGGCTCCGAGAGCCACCTTTAGCAGCCATGCCATAGGTTTGCCAACACTGCTCTATACTGTAAATCTGATTGAAAAGAGTCATAGAAACATCTAAGTTGTCATCTTCCATTTGTCATCATTCTCCCATCGTCTATCAGCATATGCCTCAGTTATGCATAATGCATATATGAAAATATATTGTTGATATATACCTCCCTAGGCCAAGACTAGACCCTTTCATCTTTCTACAGCAGAGTTGATAACTCAAGGTGAGCTTGCTATGCTGGGTACAGTGGTCCTCCGCAAATCCCAGTCACTTCTTGCAGAATTTCCTTTTGCACATGCTGTGGAGTGGGTAACACCTGCACTAGCAACGGCCTTTGCTGCTTTGCCAAATGAAGATAATCAGCTGGTCCTTCCTCTCAGAGGCCCAGGTGAACTGCTGTTCTGCAGTCCCTGGGGCAGTAGAAAAGACACTACGGTGAATCCCAATGTGAGTTCTGCCATCTGAGCTCCTGGCAAGGGAGAGTGAATACCGTTCCTGTATCAGTCATTCCACATGGTCTGGATCAAGCTCAGCTGGATTTATTCCCAGATATGTCATCACTTCATTGCCTCTGACAGAATAAATTACATCTTTTAAGAAACATACCACGAGGCAATTACCATTATTGCTGTATTATGTAAGGAGCTAACGCAGAAAATTGTTTTGTATTCTTGTGGCTGCAATGGTCCCTTCCTATCCACAGGAGAGGGTTGTCATAGGATCCAAAACCGATATTCCAAGAAGATCAATCTGTTTCCCTCTTTGAGCACTGAACTTATACAAAAAAAGGAAAAATGTCTCTTTCCACTCCCAAATTCAAAATGGCGTGGCAGAAGGAGCAACTAAAGTGGGAAACTCTTCTCACCTATTGTGCGCAAAAAGCTATCCTTTTTCAACCCCATCAAATCGCACGAGAGAGTCCCAGCCACTTTTTTCTCTCAGTTGTGAGCTGCCTGAGTTTCTGGCTAAGTGTCATAAAACAGAACCCAGAGTGAGTCTTAGCCACATTAATAATAATAATAATAATAATAATAATAATAATAATAATAATAATA
>JAHTLZ010000327.1:13834758-13877468 GCA_023846285.1 Phrynocephalus versicolor | reverse complement strand
AATAATAATAATAATAATAATAATAATAATAATAATAATAATAATAAAGTAGTAGTAGTAGTAGTTGTAGTTGTTGTTATTATTGTTGTTGTTGTTATTAGCTATTCTACAGGTGTGTTTCCTCAGTGGCAGTTTCCTCCCCCACCCCCACCCCCTTGTATCTAGGATCCATCCATCCTCTCTCTCTCTCTCTCTCTCTCTCTCTCTCTCACACACACACACACACACACACACACACACAGAGTCCCTTCATAGTATAAATAAAAGAGCAAGGTACAGTAAAATGAACTGGGAACAAAGGGGAGGAAATCCAGAATGAAAAAAATTGAACTCCATTATGAAAATCCCACATTTACCTCAGCAGTGACATGCCTGGGAGAGTAGACACAGATAAATATATAAAAAAACCCGCTGGGATGACTCACAGACACTGCCCGACACTTCAACAGCTGAAGAGTACAAGAGAGTTCTTGAGTTGTCAAGCTCGTTCTGTTTTGATGCCTTCTCTGTGCCACTCCTTCATTTCCCCCCTTTATATGCAACCATGGCAAGCTTTTTTATTTGTCGCTTTCTAAGCTCAATGCCAGGCTGAACATGGGCAATCTGTGGAAGCTGCCGTTCCACCCGAAGGCAATCAGGTTACTCGTATCATCACCCCCAAGTCTGTACAAACACACAAACCAGTCTGTTTTGCCACTTTTGCCGGAATGCTGTACATCTCCCTAAAACTGTCAGCTAGTAGTAATGTATCATTTACGCACCAGATGTTGTTAATAGCCCAATTGTTCTCCATTGACAATGATGCTATCACTTGAATCAGCAAGGACTTCCCTAAAGATGTTTTTCAGAGCACAAGCTGACGAGCAGTGATGACAGTTTATAGCAGTAGTGGCGAACCTTTGGCACTTCAGACGTTTTGGACCACAACTCCCAGAATTCCAAGCCTGTATTGCCAATGACCAAAGAACTGTGGGAGTTGTGGTCCAAAACATCTGGATTGCTGAAGGTTCGCCACCACTGGTTTACAGCAATGGCATACTCCTTTTCATACTGGACTGTATCTCTGTGTTCTGTCTCATTTTAAACTTCCACTGCATCTGTTTACCTCTAAAGCGGGTTGCCAATTATTCAAGTATTTCTGGAGTCAGGACCTTTGTTTGCCCAAAGATTCACCACTTTGACACACTGTTAAAAGCTATACTCTAGTCAATAAAGAAAGCACACCTATCCATGTCCATACCTTAGCATCTCTTTCTAAGCATAGATAGGCAGTATATCTAAGGGATCCAAATTGCCCCTACAATAGATAGGCAGTATATCTAAGGGATCCAAATTGCCCCTACAATAGATAGGCAGTATATCTAAGGGATCCAAACTGCCCCTACAATCTTCTTATGGATTCTGACCATATTGATTTGACTCACTAGGTTTTACCATTCCATCAACATTTCAAGCTTCTTAGATAATGCAATAAAGGTCAATCTCTTTATTCTTGCAGTTAGGAACTAATTCCTGTTCTGTAGATCTGATTGAAAAGAATAATGGAAACATTTAAGCCATCACCTTCTACCTGTCATCATCCTTTTATCTTTTTCTATCAGCACATGTATCAGTTATGCACATATGAAAATGCAGGGTTACCTCTACTTAGGAGCAGCTCAACTTAAGAGCGAAAAACCATTGGTGTTTTAACTGCTGCCTTACAAATTTTAGATGTGGTCTGCTCTACTTATATATTTTTATTTATTTATTTATTTATTTATTTATTTATTTATTTATTTATTTATTTATTTATTTATTTGATAAGGCTGCTCTACTTAAGAGTTGTTCCACTTAAGAGCATGCATTCAAAATGGATTAAACTTGTAAGTAGTGGTACCACTGTATATTGTTGATTTATTCCCCCCAGGCCAAAACTGGACACCTATCATTTTTGCACAGACAGAGTGGATAAAAAGTTATACACCAGGAAAGAGACAATGGGATAGTCTTTATCTGTCACCTCTGCTGGAAGGGACACCTTGGGCTCAAATCTCTATTTAAAAACTTGCTTATGAAAAAAAAATTCAATGTATGGTGTTACACCAGAATTAATTTAAAATAAGGAGACGTTAATAGATAAACAAGACTTTAAAAAGAAAAAAATCTGATATATATATATACTGTTAGAAAGATGATCCCTCATGCATCTAACAAGATGATGAAACAAAAGACAAAATCAAACATGGAATTTGTATATTAAAGGTCAAAAAGAAGACACAAAAGTAAATTGGTTATAAAATTAACATAATGCAAACCGTCATGCTTAATGTAGCATGATGTCTAATAAACACTATATGTATTTTGTTATTTGTAGAAAATAAATAAAAAATTTTACTTAAAAAGAAAAAGAAAAAAGAAATGAATCAAGTAAAACTATTAATGAAAACAGGTTAGCACTTCCAGGCCAAGAAACGAGAGCATTTCACACCAACTGACCGTACACCACAACTGTAGCTGACAGGCTCCTTCTTTTTGCAACAATATTGGCTGCCACACAGGTGTAGTTCCCAGAATCAGACAGGCGTGCCTGACGGATGATCAGATTGTGATCAGCCCTAGTGTCAATATTCTCATCTTCCTCAGCATCAATGGGTTCCTCATTCTTCAGCCATTCCACCTGATGGGGGAGAAAGCAAGATAAGTATAAGGAAAGGATTAACTTGTCCTCTTAAGGCATTTGCACATCACATTTCCTGCAGTTGGGGTAGTTTATATAATTACTCATATAAAGGAAGGTGGTTGCCTCTATAATTAGGGCAGACAAAAGCACACACACACCTTTTAAAAATATAATCAATATATGAAATGCACTTCCTACAATTTGTGGTCCCGGCCAGAAGCTTAGCTGTCTTTAAAAGGGAATTAGATGAATTCACACATGCCAGGAGTATCAATCAGGAAAGCTTGGAGGAACCTCTGCACACAGTTGCAGGATATTACTAAACACTAGAAATGGGCACCTAACGAAAAACAACACACTGTTTTGTCATTTCGTGAGCTTTTATGAAATGAAGCAAAATGCTTCTTTTCCCCTTTGAATAATGAAATATTTCGTTATTCTGTAAAATGGCTGTTGTGGATTTTTTCCACACCCAAGTCCCCAGAAACTCTGTTTAAGATACTAATTCACTGCAGAAACCTGGCACAAACAAGCTTAAACAGAACCATACAGAGATACTGGCATTGTAGAGCAAGAGAATTAAAGGCAGAATCAGCAGTCCCCATCAATGCATTCAAAAACTCATAGTCCGTTCTTAGAGGCAGGTCTTCCAGATCTATAGGCATTAGCAAGTGGCAGTTAAATTACAGTTTATTTCCAATGTTCAGGCTCTGTCAGATAACCTCAGCTGAGAACCAGTAGGGTTTTGTACCATGTAGAAAATCAGCTTATGGATCTGCAGCTACAGGCATTCATTAGCATACTGTTCAGTACAGATGGTTAGCAATTTGTAGATTTTTCCAGTTTATAAACAAATCTGCAGCCAGACAGAATCTATGCCAAGGAGCTGACTTATTTCCACCCATCCACCATTCGTCATGTTGGGGAAAGAATAAGAAAGAGGGTGGGGGAGAAGACATCTTACCTTGCACTTTTCACATTGTACCCTTTGATCAATGTCTAGCATGCAGGACATACAAATGAAAAGGCACTATGGAAGTTGCTGTGAGAGAATACTGCAAATGAATGGAAACAAGCACCAGCAGAATTTGGGAAGACAGAAATGGGCTAAATACTCATTTTTAGAGATGGGCACGAAACGAGCGATTTTTCGTTTTCATTTTTGTTTTTTTTGTTTCATTATGTAACGAAACGAAAAACAAATTTTGACTCCAAAATGAAACAAAACGACCCAAAACACGAAAAATTTTTTCGACCGCTTCGTTTTCGTTACGGCAAATACATTGAATTGTGCTAAATGGTAACGAAACAGCAATTTTTCGTTTTCATTTTTTCATTTTGTTACATAATGAAACGAAAATGAAATTTTTTGCAAAAAAACCTCATGAAAACGGAAACGAACCGAAGCGGCCCCCTAAATGATCAAACGACAAACGAAACACCATTTTTTTGAGTCGTGCCCATCTTTACTCATTTTTATTGGATTCCTTTGGTTTACCATTCACAGTGTCCTGAATATTCAGACACTGCAGCTGGAATATTTTTAATGCCTGGCTTATGAAATATCTTTCAGAATGACTGACTAAAAGACACTCTAAAATTTATAAACCTTGGCCCTGTTGAAAGCAAGCATGCTTGGAATCGAAATGTCCCTACCAAATGTTGCCAAATCACAAAATGAGCTATGAAAGCAATTCAGCAAGTCTGGAGCAACTGCTCCATATATAGTAGAGCTGCAGATGAATTAGCATAATCATAAATTTGTCCCAATTATGTGTCATCGGGAAAGAGCAACATTATCTGAATGAAAACAGTTAAGCACCTCACAGCTCAGGTTTAGGTAGTAAGGACAAACGCTCTCTCCTTTCTTAATAGAAAAAAATGTTACTCATCTTTGTACTGCAAATAATGTGAGAGGAGAAAAAAACAGTGTTGGCATGCATTCAGAAAATGAAGATTTTCTTCAAATACAACTTAGGTCAGGTCAGTGGCATAGCATAGGGGTGCCAGAGGGGCAGTCTGCACTGTGTTTTAGAGATGGGCATGAAACGAGCAATTTTTCGTTTTTGTTTTCGTTTTTTGTTTCGTTACGTAATGAAACAAAAAACGAATTTTGCCTCCAACATGAAACGAAACGAACTGTAATAAATGCTAAAGAAACGAGCAAGTTTTCATTTTCGTTTTTGTTTTTTCATTTCATTACTTAACGAAACGAAAATGATTTTTTTTCAAAAATTCATGAAAAACGAAAACGAACCGAAACGGACCCCCTAAACAACAAACGAAAAAACGAAACACAATTTTTTTTGAGTCGTGCCCATTTCTACTGTGTATAAGTTTTTTAGGGGGCACTGCCTGCCCTCCCTGCCTGCCTGGGCTCGCTCAGTCATAACCCATTTCCAAGGGGTTGTTAAAAAGTGGGTTGGGCTTTAAATGTTTCAAAGATGAGCAGAATTATACAGTGGTGTGGAAAGATAATTGCTAAGCACAGATTTGAAGCTGGAAGACAGAACTACTCTTAAGTCAGGGTACCTATCTAAAAAAATTGAAAAAAATAAGTTAAAAAATGAAAAAAAATGAAAAAAAATATTTGCAAGTCGAGCAGACCATATCTAAAACTTGTAAGGTGGCAGTTAAAATGCCAACAGTTTTCCACTCCCTTAAGTCGAGCTGCTCTTAAATCAGGGTACCACTGTATTACGAAAACATACAAATACACAACGAGAAAAAACACACAGCGTACATATTACAGAGTAGTGGGGAAGCTGCTCATCTCCTCAAAAAGCAGTCCCAAAGTAAAATGGGTTACAATCCTGCCTTGTATACATATGGCAGACATCATATAAACCAATAACTTGTGCACACATAGGCAGACAATGTTAAGCAGTTATCCATGGCACCGGGATATAATTATTCTGACCTTTTCATGGGATTACACTAGTCACCTGTGTCTTGGCAAATGACTGTCCATTTATACACAAACCATTTTGAATCCATTAAATCTTATATTACAGTGGACCCTCATATAACAAATGGTTTGTATAACATAAAATCTGTACAACATTAAAAAATCCAGAGATAGGGGAAAATTGCTTAACAGAATTGCCTATGGGGTGAATCCATAGAACATATAAAAGGGTCGTGATTAGGGATTACTCTGTTTTCAATGCATTCCTATGGGAAATTTGTATAAAGGAAAATTTGCTTAACATAATTTCATTTGGAACGAATTAATTCCTTTATGCAAGGTACCACTGTACATACATCTTGTTAAAAGTTACATTACTTGACAGGGTTATCATCTGGGTGAGCCAGTGAGGGGAGTAGAAGCCCAGGACCCTTGAACCTGGTGCCCCCCCCCGAGCACTGCCTGCCCTAGGGCTGATCTTATGCCAGTGAGCAGCACACAGTCTGTACCAGTACACTCTGTGCCTGAATCAGAGTGGACCCTAGTACTACCAAGTGCATCCACTGGCCCCAAAAATGGCTGACCAGTGGGTGAGGTGGGTATGGATTTAGAGGGGGATTGGGGAGCAGGCCATAGTGGGAAGGAGAACCTGGTTCCTGGACCATAACTCCAGAGCTGGGAGAACACCTTCCCAGCCCAGCAATGGAGCCGGCTCACGTATCCCTCATGTTTCATTGCAATGACCCTGCCCTGGCAATGCAAAGAAGGCCCACCTGTTTTCATATGCTGGATCAAGAATTTGCTCCTGCTTTGTGCTTCTTTCCCATAAACCCACACACCACCCTTGACCCACCCACCTCCAAAGCCTCCAGTACAAGGGCTGGTTGTTACGGGCAGGACATTCCAAGGGAACCCCAGGACGGTGTCACGTTGGTGGGAAGCCAGACCCCTCTTGAGCGTAGGCTCTCACCGTCCATCCACAGTGCACTCCCTTGCATGCAAATACCCCCATGTCTTCCTGCCGTTGGGTTAGGGCAGGTATGTCGAAAAATTTCGGCCCTCCACATGTTTCAGACCACAGCTCCCACAGTCCATTGTCATTGGCAATCAAAGCTTAGAATTCTGGGAATTGTGGTCCAAAACATCAGGACGGCGGAAGTTTGGACATGTTTGGGTTAGGGACTACAATACTTTGCCAACCCATACTATGCCACTGGGTGAGGGTGAACCTTTCACTTTCCAGATGTATTGAGCTGTTGCTCCCATCAGCAACACTCAGCATAGTCAGTGGCAAAGAATTCTAGGAATATCAAAAACAGCCAAACACTTGGCATCTCTGATTCAGATAATGCAGTTAAAGAGCTATGCTTTTTCGATATGGAGTTCATTAACTCAACTTAGGCAGATCTTAATTGAAATGAGCTAAGACATCTTCCATTGTGAGGATTCTAAGGGCCCTTAAAATGGCAGAAAGATGATTTGCACCCAGTTGCACAAGACGGCCCTTAGCTACCTTGTGTAAATGTACCCTTTTTATCCCCCCCTCCAAATAATCCATCCCCCATCCTTCTGATGTCCTGCCTAGACCTGGCCAACTCCAACAGGAAAAAGACATCACTGCACCTGTTTTTAACAGTGACTGACAAGGAGGTTCATTGGGAGCCTTAAAAAGCAGCAATGTCCCTCTGGAGTGGTGGGCATTGGGAGTGACAGTGAGACATCACTCATCCCAGAGCCCTGCATATGACTAACTACCTTCTAAAAGGAAAGGTCTTTTCCTTTTTCCACCCCAGAAAAAAGAAAAGAAAACCACACCCACAAATGCAAGTTGATAACAACAACAACAACAACAACAACAACAACAACAACTTTATTTGCATGCCGCCTTTCTCCCCAAAGGGACCCAAGCTCATTTAGAGCTATTCACAACTAAAAAACAATGACTTTTTCTTGGGTATTGCTCACTGCCTTCCTACAACACACACACACCTACTTTGTTGTAAGGGTGAAAAAAAAGGAGACAATGAGATGAGCTAAAGTGAAAAAGAAGGAAGCTTGAATAGAAAATCACAAAAGCATAAAAAGAAAACCTAATCAGTTATAGAGAAGGTGCCATGATCATCAATCAACCCGCCAACCAATCAATAATTTACTTCAGGGTTTTTTTCCTGAGGGAAGGAAGTGTGGGAAGAAATGAAATGAAGAAAAGAAGGCAGTCATGGAGGCAATGTTATCACTTTCCTGGGGGAAAAACACACACACGCTTTTCCTGGTGTTGGAGTGGCATGGTTAGAATCAGGAACTTCAGTCTAAGGGCATCACATGTGCCAAAAGAACTCCAGTTATATCTCTTTTGCAGTTTTATAGATTTCTGTTTGAATGATATGTGTGTATCATCAATTCACTTGGCCAGCCAATTGATTTTTAACACCTCTTTGGTATAGCCTTTTAAAAATGATCTCATCTCTTTGTCAGTTCAGTCCTTATCAATTCATCTCATGTAAAGGCGGCTGTCAATTTGTTTACTGTGCAAATGGTTCGGGTTCTTGAGTGCCATGGTTGATACATGGCTATCACCCTGTAACCGTGTCGTTGTTGTTTTTAATGTATAAAATGCTTAGTGATAAATTACATGGACATATCCAAGTTAAGAACAGGGGATTAGAGGAGGCATCTTATAACACTAAACAGTAACATTAAAACTACAAAGAGCACAGAAAAAGAAAAAACAATTATGAGGGGTGGAAAGTCACATGAAAACATTTGTGTTCTTATAAAATCAGCCAATGTAAGCATGCATGATAATCCATTTCAAAGTCACATAGTAGGTAGTCCCTCATTCAGGGAAAGCTTGCCTGAAGAGGAAGATCTTTGCCTGCTTCTGGAAAGACAGCAGAGACCGGGCAGTCCTAGCCTCTAGCAGGAGGGAGTTCCACAGTGTGGGCGCAGCAACAGAGAAGGCCCTTTCATGTGTTCTTATGAGATAAACCTGTGAAGGTGGTGGGATGGAGATAAAGGCCTCTCCTGATGAACTTAGCACCTGAGCTGGTTCATACTGCAAGATTCAGTCTTTGAGGTAGCTTGGACCCAGGCCATTTTGTGCTTTGTAGGTTAAGGTCAGCACTTTGAAATGTGCCCGATAGCTGACTGGCAGCCAGTGGAGCTGCTTTAGTAGGGGCGTAATGTAAGCAAAGCATGTAACAGTAACAAAAATAGGTATGTGATTCTCCAGTACTGAAAAGAAGGAAGATTGAAACATAGGGAAGAAGAGGAGGTAAAGAAGCCCCACCATCACTCCTACAAACATCTTCCTTCCACAGTGAAAAAAAACAACAGTGACTGTTGTGTCCACTAATTAGTTTTGTCCACTAATATTAGAAGTGGGGGTACAAGGATCTAGGTCAAAGTTCTCTGAGCAGCTGGTTATTTTATTCAGCTCCTACTGACATGTATCCATAACAACAGGGCCAGCCCTGTTCATCTCCAGTTCTATCAGGACTGTGCCATCAAACTCAGAGCAGGTAAGAACATTTTTATCCACAGAATGCAAGGCAAACTAATTAGACTGTGTGTTTGAAGGTTCTGGCAAACGGGGTCTGCAGCAGTTAATGATTAACCCAAAGAGCTTCACAGGCTGTCTCTGTACGGAAGCAAGGGCTGTGGAGAAATCAGGACTTTTTCCCCACCTAACCTCCATTCCAGACATATAACGAACCTTACAAAGGCTTCCTTTGCACAAAGGAAGGAGGTGGTACTCATGCTGGCTATACAACAGGACCCAAAATCAAACCAAACCCTTCTAATTAGTAAAAGCTTTTAGTGTTAGACAGGAAGAAGGCCCCCCATATCCTAATTCATGCACTCCATCTTTCTTCTGAGGTAAAGGCTTCTAAACATGCCTACATAAGCCAGTGTGCCATGTACAACTCTCAGGGGTGGTTTCCACTGATGGCATGCCAGCCTGCACCCTTGATCTGAAGCCTTCCTTTCCTTTCTCCACTAGATATACCACATTTTTAAAGAACAGACACATTCAAAGAAAAATTCAAAGAAAACCCTCCCCATATTCCCAATAAATCTTCAAAATCAAAAATTCAAAGTAGCAGTTTACTGTGGATCTGTGCAAGAAAATAAAGACATTCCACAATGTATAGCAAGAATGCACACCTGAACTCCTTTGGAGTTACCTAATTACTTTGAAGGTCACAATACAACAACACTTAGTATCCCCGATTTTAGATTAAGCCATCCTGACCTTTAGAGAAGTCTGACCTTCATGTTTGTTCAATATCCATGATGTACATACAGATAAGAGAACTAGATCATCAGTTTCCCTTCAACACAGAAGGAGCTGGGTTTCAGATAAAAAAATTTTTTGCTATTTAAACAACAAAGGTCAACCTCTGCGCCAATTTTAATAGTACAAATAGTCTCCCTTAAAAATGTACTTTACATTAAAAACAACACATCAATGTTCACTTGTAGTAGGAGCACATAATTAACACATATTACAAAGAGCTCTGGAACATTAGCTTATGTTCACCTCTAGCTATTTTGTGAAAACATGCCACATCTGTAACATTGTGATTTACCACAACACCTGTTAAAATGTAGCCTAAGAGATTCATTTGAATCCCAGAAACCACAGTATAGCCCATTAGCTCCAAAACCACTCCGAATCCCAATATTCCTATGGAGTGTCTGTGAAAATTCTCAGTCATCTAGCTGAGGTTATTTGGAAACTGAGTCATGGCAACTGGACTTCTTTTCTTGTTGTGATCGAAACATTTCACTGCTCATCCAAGCAGCTTTGTCAGTCTGACAAAAGTTAGTGGCAAGGCATCCAATTTCTAGTTCACATTGATTTCACATCACCCTGGTCTGATAAAGGCTCATTAGGTGGAGAATGGCATGAGGTGAGTGAAAGTCCTATGGAATATTCTTTCACTCAAAAGATTATTTGTGGCCACAAGGGACTGCTGAGCAATATTACAGTATTCCCAACATTATGTTGTCAGGTTCAATGACATGGATTGCCACCATTAGACAAAAAAAAAAAAAACCTTAAAGACTAAAAAGTTTTATCTGGCACACAGACACACAGACACAGACACACACACACACAGAGAGAGAGAGAGAGAGAAGAAACAGAAGTCAGAATAATTGCTAACAATCACATCCACTACTGCTAAAAAAGGTGAAGGTTCCCCCCGCACATGCGTGCTAGTTGTGTCCGACTCTAGGGGCAGTGCTCATCTCTGTATTCAAGCCGAAGAGCCAGTGTTGTGCAAGTCCATGGTTATGTGGTCGGCATGGCTGCAAGGAAACACTGTATTTACCTTCCCGTTTTTTTTACAGTGGTACCTATTTATCTACTTGCATTTACATGCTTTCGAACTGCTAGGTTGGCAGGAGCTGGGGTTATCACTCTGCTGCATGGCACCCGGGTTCGAACCGCCAAGCTGCTGACTTTGCAGTCGAGTTTTCGGAAACCTTAGTCCATTGAGCCACCACGCCCCTTTGGTGGCTCAGTGTGGTGGCTCACTACTGCTACTCAGAAGTAAAATATTTCCCATATTGGGGCATCTTGTGGCCCTATGGCTGCTTCCTCGCCTTAAAGATTCCAGTAAGGGCAAATCAAGTCAAGATTTACCTCCCTACTCAGACCTTATCAATTCCATGGTGAACCCCAATGAGTGATGAGGGTATTAATACAACATACTTTGGGTTCCTCGTTCTTACTCTTACAGCTGCCACCAGTTTTCCCAATGAGTTTCAAATAAGTACATTAGCTACCTCCTTGGAAAAGTATCCTTTTTGTGCCAATGTTTTGACCGTAGTTGTTTTGCACATAAGTTGCTGAGAGGCATATGCATGAGTCACTGTGCTCTCTTCTCAAGCTGCTTGAAATGGCCAGTCCCTGTTGTGTTGAAACAACCACCCCCTGACTCATTCAGTCCTTTAGGGCTTCTACTTTGTTTTGATCTGCTGAACTCCTCAACCACCTGCTTTTATGGGGTGGGGGGGGGACACCATGAAGCCAAACAGCTAAATTAAAATTACAACAGGCAATTGCTGTACCTGTTACAGCACCTACAACCTTGTATTTGTTGCACTGATCAGCCTTATAAACATCTGTCACAAATAGGACAAAAACAACCTTGCATGTTGTGCAGCTGGAGACAGATGCTTCAGAGAGCTTGTTTTTGAAAGTATCTGTATGTGAGAAGGTAAACGTCAGCAATGCTTTGAGACATAAAATACAATCATTTCAAAGAGAACCAAGCAGGGAAGATAATCAAAGAAATAAAGTCACAAGGATATTATGGTGTTCGGCTGGTAACCTTACCAGCCAAGGCGACTGTGCTTTGACTAAGCCATTGTCCCTGTGTTTTTGCAACAAACCTCATTTCATGCACCCCGCATAAAGTAGGTTTTTACAAGAACTTTAATAGAACAGTAGGTCACAATTCATACCCCCGCCACCAATACTCTGTATCTTATCTCAATATGTCCAACCTTGAACAAAGAGCTACCAAGACAGATTCCAGTGGGAAACAGCTGAGTAAGAATTTATCATGAGATTCAGCTCTTTCCCCTGTGGCTTGCAAAGTAACAAAGGCTTTTCATCTCACTACAGGAGCCATCAGCTTATCTGTACACGTACATCAGCATTACCATCCAAATTCCGTTGAATGCCCACTGTTTAGCCATTGTTAATTGCATTTCTATTCTTTTTGGCCCTTCTGACAATGATCTAAAAGATCTGATCTAGAAATTAAACCCTTGTTATAGCCTACTTCATACTTGGAGTAAAAAAAAGGTGTGAATCTTCTTATCAGTGATGAAACCACTCTGGCACCTTCATAATGATTACCTCCAGGCCATTTTTCCATGCACATAGCTTTCGTGTTGCTATTCCCCTACTTTTCCTTCCATGCATATATCAATTATTTTTTTAAGAAAACCTTTGGTTTAAGTATGTATGATACTTTGCTTCTCTATCCCCAGAAAAATCAAGACCACTTAACACCTCCACCAGGAAGGCCACGGCTAATGACCCATGTTTAGGGATGGGTTATTCGTTTCAGAAGCTACCGGTTCCGAAATGACATGCAGGAGCCCAGCTAGTGTACGGACACCTCTGAAATGCAATCAGTCAATCCCTTACCTTGCCCTGTGTCCATGCAGGGCTGAGCTCCGATGAGGAAGAAGCCTCTGACACCATTGTTCCTTCTCCCTGGCACTGGCCAATCATACAGGGAGGTGGGATGATGCATTTTCCTGCACAGCTCCTGATTTGTGTCCAATTGGCATTCTCTGTTTTTAATCCCCCTCCCCTTCTCAGTCTTAAGTCTGGTTTATCCCCGGGGTTGAAAATGCTATTATACGATAAGTATAGCAGAGCCTGAGTCTGAGAAGAACT
This sequence comes from Phrynocephalus versicolor, assembly GCA_023846285.1. NCBI lineage: Eukaryota > Metazoa > Chordata > Lepidosauria > Squamata > Agamidae > Phrynocephalus > Phrynocephalus versicolor. The sequence goes on along the minus strand of JAHTLZ010000327.1, from coordinate 13,864,472 downwards.
CTGTTGCACCAAGCCCGGATGGGCCCAGTCCTGCTAAGGTCTTTTCAATTTGCAGTCCAGAAGGTCCTGGGTCCTGGAAGAATGATATACCTGCTGCCAGGCAGGGCCCGCGTTTGCTAAAGTCTATTTCTGTTCAGGGTCAGGGAGAGCCTTTTCTGCCAAAGACTTTTGGTGCAAGAATCTTTCTCCCCTTCCCCACTTTTATAGAGCTCCTTCTTCTTAAAGACTCCCCTCCTCATATCGTGAATGGGGTGGCAGGGCCAGTTCACAAAGACACTAAACAAAAGAGTGGACAAAACGCCAAGTTGCCAACCTAACTTAAACCTATACTCTGGTACCTCTACTTGCAAGTTTAATCTGTTCTGAATGCATGCTCATAAGTCGAACAACTCGTAAGTAGAACTGTATCTAAAAAAAATTAAATAAAATAAAAAATTAAAAATGTAAGTAGAGCAGACCACATCTAAACTTTGTAAGACAGCAGTTAAAACACCAACGATTTTCCGCTCTTAAGTCAAATTGCTTGTAAGTACAATGGTACCCCGACTTAAGAGCAGCTCGACTTAAGAGCAATTCGACTTAAGAGCGGAAAACTGTTGGCATTTTAACTGCTGCCTTAGAATTTTAGATATGGTCTGCTCAACTTACAAATATTTTTTTTATTTTTTAACTTATTTTTTTAATTTGTAGATAGGTACCCCAATTTAAGAGTAGTTTGACTTAAGAGCATGCATTTAGAATGGATGATATTTGTAAGCTGAGGTACCACTGTAGAGGTACCACTATAGTAGGATTCACAATAGTGACAGATCAATCACCCATAAAAACACAAGTCCTCAAAAACTGGAGAGACTAAACGGACAACAACAACAACAATTAAATTAACCAGGGGCAGGAGTATGAAAATGGTGATGTAATGATAGCTGCTGCACAGTCACTATGAGTTCAGAGCAGTAAAAGATGTTGGAAACACCAAGGTTAGAAAAGCCATGGGGCAGAAGCAAGAGGTTTACAGTTACCCAAAATTCCCCCCTGTTAGCGATGTCACTCTTTTCACAGGTGTAATTTAAGCAACAGGATTTCGGATTGGCCGTTTCCACATTCCTGCTTATGTGGGCATTTATTTACACATCTATCTAAGGCAAGACAGGGCACTCCATTACTTATATTTGCTGGCATAAATCCGTTGGCACAGATCTCTTTGATAAATTGCCACTAGTTAAGAAGTTGGCATAGATATTGGGCACTGCCCATTAGCTGGATGATTTGCTGCTTGACAAAAAAAGCTTGCATTGACTTCTTAACTAGCTGCAATTCTCTACTGAAATTTATGCCAGTGGATTTATGCGGATATAATTCTTCATATGGATTCTGACAATAAGGTTTCCCCATTGACTCGGGTATGTTTGTACATTTTTTTGCTAGTGTACCAATTTTAGCCCTTTGCATTTTAAAATGTGTGCGTTGTCTCATGCATACTTTACTTCTCTAAAAGGCCCATAAGCCTCATAAGTCCATGAACCATTGGGGTGAGCTTTGCTGCTTTCCCGCCGCAACAGCATTTGGGGTGTGTGAATATGTTGTTTTTCTCAATTAAATTATATTTGGCATCTCTGTGAGAGTGATGGCACCATTTTTTTATTATGGTTCTTTTGAATTTAGTATATCTTGAAAATGTGTTTATTTTTACATGACAAAGAGGTCCAGTCTCTCATCTCTTCATTTCTATGTGTACACATCTGGTGTGGGAAAGCGAAAAGCAGATTGGTAAATGCCTCTGTTTGGAGACATTAAAACTCTGTTCCCCTCCCCTCCAAGCTGCTTCAGCTCGGTTCTATGGTCTACATTTCTGTCATGTTGCAGTCCAGTTGCATTTCTTTTTACTACACACCGTCTGTTAGCGTCTAAAATAAAAGAAGGGAGGAATTTGTTTGCACACTCTGTAGAAGCAATATGCCCAGCCAAGACATTTTAACAATCTGGAGGAAATGTCGTAAAACACGAGCTCAAACTGCAACAGTTTTATTATTAAGGAACTGGGTTTATTTCTTCAGACATAAATCTGTACCTATTGAAATTACGGATAAGCTGTTGGGAGAGGGAAAAAAGTTCTCAGATAGTCAATTTTAGAAGAAGCCTGGTATTTAGTTGTGTTTAGTATGCATCCCGTGGCATAACCTAAATGGAACACATTTGTTAACCAAAATATGTCTGCTTTTAAGTTTTAGCTATATAGCCTGAGTATAAGTGCATGCAGAAGAAAAAATAAACATCTTAATGCTTTTAGCATCAAGAGCTTTTTTACTATAACCTTATCCTAATGTATGAAAAAGTACCAGGTAGAAACACGTTGAAAATATTGCCACTGCCATATTGTTTCTGGAATTGTAACGGCTATGTCTCTGAAGCCCGGTCATTTGTATTGTATCACTAATTAGAAGTACAGACAGGCAACTTGTTAAAAGAGGAGTACATATCTAAAATGCAGATTTATAGTAATCGCTATAGACCAGCACAAAGGAGTGTATAACCTTTCTCCTCATTTCTCTTTACATGAGCCAGTAACATAATCATCCAAAAAGCTTTCTGGGGTTAAATGGGCATTTGAAAATGGACTTTCCATATCAACAGCTAGCACTGGGTGAGGAAAGAGAAGCCACTTCCCATATGGTAAATGTGCATAAATCTGTCCTCTTTTTGAATGTCTGCAGGGAAAAAGGTACAGTGATAGCCTGAATTCCGATCATTCCGTGATGTTCATTCCCTCCCCTCCCCATTTCCAGACGTATGTTAAAAGCATTAAGATTTTCTTCTGCATGCACTTATACTCAGGCTATATCGCTAAAAGCTAAAACTTTCCTGAGCACATATAAAGAATAGGCTTCCCCAAAGATGTCAGGCTTGTATGCAAACATACATTCCTCCTGGAGCCCCAAAGTTGGATGGGGCATTGTTAGTTATTATTGGCACTTTGAATTGTGTCTCTAAAGTCTGTGGTAGCCAGTGTCAATGAAAAGAATATGTGCTACATTTCTTGTTCTCCCTGACAAGACAAGACACTTTGATGAGGAATTTTAAAGCCTAGGCAGGTTTCTTGCCTTCAGCAGAGACAGAAAAACAAAGAGCGATTTTCCTTCCCTTGAGGTCTATGTAATTTGCAGAAAATGTCTCCAGTGTCCCACTCCTTTGAGATACACACAATACAAGCACAGAAGGGCTGGTTGATTGTTACGAAACATGCCAGCACCTCGCGTAGTGCTTCCAATCTTAAACAGAGTGGCAATCATCCTTGTTCTATGCAATTTATACAATCAGCGCAATAAAGCAAATTGCACAATATTTCATTCCATTTTATTTCCTTCAAAAGATCCTTCCATTCATGTGAAAATCAGGACAGCACTAGAAATGTATTTCAGTCCTTATCAAAAAGAAGTTCATTGTGATCCCCCTTCCTTCCCTGCACCACGGTACAATTAATAAATATATCAGATTATTTTTGTATAATAGCAGGCAAAATCAAGAGCGCCCGGGACACCTAACATCAACTCTTCCATAGTATATGTTGAGGGTCACAGAGTATGCTGAGATACAGTTGGTGTGAAATTGGGTGTTCTTTCCTGCACTCACAAAGGACTCTATTGGCATGAAAATCCAATTTTCTTGGCTTCACATGGGTATGTTAACACCACTCCATATCTGATTAAGGGTGCTTTTACACGACCCCTAAGATCTGCTGGCAACTTAAATTCAGACCAGAGATCATGTGGGTTTGTCTGCTTTCTGTGTTCCCACCATTTCACACTCCATTGCTACTGTCTATGTGAGGAGAGGGAGAAAAAAGGGAGAAAAAATGCAGGCTCACCTCCCTCTGCTGGTTGGAGCAGCCCTGTAGGCATTCCAGGCTGTTAAAGGGGCGGGAGGACAACAACAGGCAAAGAGAGCCCGGCATCCACAGCTTTATAGTCCGCACCGGGGGAAAAATTACCTCCGGAGACCAGGTACTTTTAAAATGTGCTGGGGTGTGCTTAGGTGGCCGTGATCGTACTTAACTTTTTTTTTAAGTGCGCAGCTGGTGGGAAAACAATTTTAAGCTCCGCATCTGGGACCCCTTTGCCTCAGATTTTAGGGGTCATGTAAAAGCGCCCTAAGTGCCCTCAAAGTAACCCAGTTTTCTCTGCTGAAAAATTACCTAGAATATTCGAGTCCCTAAAAGATATTTTTTTAAAGTGCAATAAAAGTATTTGGACTTCCACACTAGGCAAACTAGTGAGAGAAATGTCAGCTGTGATTTATCTGCAGGATTCTCCCATGTATTGGGGTCTATTCAGGATCTTTTCTTAAGTAGGGTGTGGGAAAGCGGAGATTTATTAGGTCCTCTAATCTGATACCAGAATTCTCCCCAATCAGACCTTGTCCCTAATCCAAGTAAAAGATAAGGCTGAGGAAATAGGATCAAATAGGACCAATTAGGGTCAAGTCAAATTTTCCCCCTCTGCCCAGAAAACCAATTGAGACCCTTAAGTCCATTACCATTACTCAGTTTAACATACCTCACAGGCTTTTGATTTTGAATGGAGACAGTGAGAAGAAAATAAATATGCTTCCTTGTGTATCTTAGAGGAGTGGTTTTATTAAAATAACTAATAACTAAGTCCATAGCAAGAGGCTGGCAAAGGGCGTTTATACCCCTAAACTCCGGGGCAAATGGCTCCCAGCCCCAGAGCTTTAAAAAGTTTCCCCACCAGCTCCGGAGCTTACAGAAAATTAAGTGCGACCCTGCCCCCATAAGCGCGACCCCGTGCACCTTTCAAGTACCTGCTCTTTGATGGTGAAAAATCCCTGATCCGGATGTGCGGGGCTCTCCTCGCTTCTTTTTGTTGTTGTTGTTTTGCCTCCCGCCCCTTAAGAGAAGGAATCAGGAAGTAACGGGGGCTCGGAGCAACCGGGAGGTGAGCCTGCATTCTTTTGTCCCTTTTCTTCTCCCCTCACGCAGACAGGAACAAGGAAGTGTGGAGGGGTGGGGAGGCAGGAAGAGCAACGAACCCCCAAGATCTCTGGTCTGAATTTAAAGGGCCAGCAGATCTTAGGGGTCATGTGAAAAGGCTCAAAGCGGCCCACTTCCCTGTACAATCCAGAAAGAAAATAATTGTTCTTTTCTGGCAGATGTAAAATGCAGCTAGATGATCGAGAGAAACCAGATCACTTATTTCCCCCCAATATCGCCTGAGAAGCATCTGCTTCGATGAAAGCAAGATCCTCAGCATGATTAGCAGAATCATTACTTAAAACCCAATCCCCAGGAAATCACAATATAATGCTAACACTAACCATGATCTACAGAAACCATCAAACGAAGTTCAGTTCAGAGCAACTTTTTCAGAAAAAACTGTTTTCTGAAGAGAAAACAATGACTCTTTCTCTCTCTGCTCTTTCTAATTATTTTATCTTCCATTCCTCACTTTCTTTGCCCTGCAAAACACACACACACACACACACACACTTTTAATCATTCTAACACCAGAAATCTGAAGGATTGGTATTCCCCCTCCCCCTTATCACTAAAGTTGCTGGAACACTACAGCCCTACATTGTTTTCGAACACTTTAGAAAATAAAGAATCTCCCTAGTATTTTAAATATATTTTTGAAATTTGGGGTGCACTGTGGAACAAAAGATGGCACAGAATAATTTCCAAGGGCCTTTTTTGTGGATGTAACTAACTGGGTAGCTCATTGCTATGGAACACCTGCTTGCAGGCCTGAGAATCAGGACTTTTGTGCCTTGCAGGAGAAGAACCAAGCTTTGAGGTCTTGAACAAACTCCAGAAGAAGGGGTTGTTAAATTGCTTCCCAGTACTCTGTGCCTTCAAACTTTTAAAAGGATAGACATATGTCTGAACTGATGACACTTAACTAATTAATTTATTAATTGATAACAGAGACAGAACAACCTATCAGACCCACTGATGTTCAGATTGTTTGTTTGCTTTTGTAATCAATTTCTATCATAGTGTGAAGAAAAATGGTAACTTTGCTATTTTGGTAAATTATCAGTGGAAACAAACTCAGTGAAAGGATATAACTATCTATGCATTCAATCTTTGCAGGCAAAAATCAAAGAAAAACAAATGTCTGAAGAAGTGGACGTGTCCATGAAATGTTACATTTACATATGAAAGGTAGTCTTTAAGGTGTTGCGTCTTTTGTGTCTTTTGTTTTGTTTGATTTTTCTTTGATTTTTGCCTGCAATTCTTGAAAGGACTAACACGGCTACGCTCTCTGGAACATTCAATCTTCTGTTCTTTCTCATTCATATCATCGTGGTGTTGTGATATCATCATGGTTATTTTGACTTTAGATGTTGTCACCCTGAACAATTATGCTGTTGAATCTAAACCATTCACCAATGGGTTTTTTTTAACTGAGGTAGCTCCTCTTCCTATTTATTTTACCTTGAATTATTATCTGTAGCGATTTATTTTTCATTGTGTCCAACGAATTCCAGCTTTCCAAATTCTCTTTTTCACGCCTCAGTGAGATGCAAGCCCCAATCAAGACTTATAATTAGGAAGAACAAAGCACCTGCTGTAGGTGAATGATACTGAAATATGAGGGATTAACCATGCTGGCCAACTGCCTTCAAACTCTGATATTGACTGCTAGTCTACTTGGTTTCGTGACATGCAATGGGATGGAGTACGTGGAGCTCTCGGGCGAGCCCTAGACACTGCTGGTCGCAATTAAAATTTATTCATTCACCTCTTTGAGGGCTTGATTATTGGTTAAGATACAGGGAAGATGAGGCAACAAGAACTTTAAAAAAATCAGCTACCTAATAAGCACAATCTCCTCATAAATGCTATATGCCGAGAATATCTATTGCAAAATATATATATATATGGTTTTGGCTTTTCACAACTTTCCTTTTCTTCTGTCAAATCAGCAGCTGCCAACCTTGTATGTGAAACAGATTGTGGGATATTTTTATTCAGAGCCTGCTAAGACAAATTTAAATTCATTTCCTAGGCTCTGCCTGATAATTTGATCCTGCATATAAAACTCAACCATTGGGCCTCTGTGGCTTTCTGAAGAGGAGAGAGCATAGGTTTATTGCTATCTAAAAATATTTTCCATATTTTTGGAGAAGTCTTGTTGTGAATGTCCCCTGAAGCCCCCTCCATCATGACATATAACTTTGTGTTTTTGTCTCTCCATGTGTGATTGCATTGACACTATGCTGTCAATTGTTAGTTGTAATTAGAGATGGGCACAAATAAAAAATGGCATTTCATTTGTCGTTTGTTATTTGGACGGTCCGTTTCCATTTTTCGCGATTTTTTGCAAAAAAAAGTTTTTGTTTTCGTTTGATTCGTTACCATAAGCGTGGAGGGAAGTGAGATGGGAGGAGGTGGATCAGTGTTGGCTATGCTGCCTGAGTGGTCCTTACTGCCAGGCATCTTGCCCCTGCTACATCCATTGGCAGCAGAGTGAGCACTCTAGCAATCTAGAGTAACTCTTTCTATTAGTTCCTTATTTTTTTCAATCTGCTGGCTTTTTTATACAACTGCAAAGACTGCTTGTGGGCACAAGTAAAATCCTCCAACATACCATATCTACAAAACTGATTGTGTTGTGTAGTCCCATGTCCATGTCAAATCATAAGCAGGTTTTATTTTCTTCATTTGCAAAGATGGGGATTTCCAATGGAGATTCATAAGTACTCACTTCCCACTACCTCACCACCAAAATTATAGGGCCATTCAAGTATCTGGTCAGAGTTTCACATGGAATGGGGATGGCACCCAGTCATGCCCCCTTATTTCTGCATGGAACAGTTTTGAGGAGACTGCGGCACATCTCTAATAGTGACCTAGACAGATTCATTTCTGAGTTTGAATTATAAGTTTGAATCCAAATTTTAATTCCAAGTAGAGAGTTCAATTCAACCAACGGGAATTAAAATATCACATTGACCTATTTAGTCTACTTTATTTTTGACAAGAAACTCAATAATTATGTCTAGGCCTCCCTTATTTAAAGGAAGCATGTAAAACATTGTTCCCCACTGGCTGGACAAATCTATTCTGGTTATACATTCTTGTCTGAATCTTTCTTAGAATAAATCAGCCATTGTCCATCAGGAACCACAACCACTTGGAAGTACAGACACTGAATTCAAGTTAAGGCTGGCGAAGAGTTGTAAAAAGTAAGTGCTTGCAGTCACTAAGAAAGGAATCCAGCCACTCAGAATCTACAAACACCCCCAAGCTATTCCTTTTCTCCTCTTATTTTTTCTGGCTGTCTTTTGATCAATGTTATTAAGCATTAATGTTGTTTTGCTCCAGCATTGCTGTTTGTGACCTTTATGATTCCTTTGTGTATTGACTTACACAGGCCGAATGAGAACACAACTCCATTTTTTTCTTAAGTTCTCACCCATCAGAGAAATGCAGGTGCTATGCTCTCCTGCTGTATCCAATACATGTAGCACTACCCAGAGGGAATATCTGAGGATATGTCATATAGAGCAGAGATTGCAAGGAATATGATGTTGCCAAGAAATGTAGCTGCAGAAAAACTCAAAAAGCAAGCAAATAAGCAATCAATGTAGTTCATACTAAGGGGGACAAGAAGAAAGAGAGCTAGAGTTGTGTATGATTGCAGCAGATACAGATACCTTTTCCCCTTAGGGTTAATATGCTGAGGACTACATGAAAAAGTAGTGTGATAAAGTATCCATTCTAGATACTGCTGGCGGTAGCCCCAGAACTACCAGACCCCGACAGGTTCTTTTTTTTTTCCCCCTTCCCCGGCAATGTTGTTCTTGCCATAGCATTTCCAATTGCTGCTGATCGCATCAATTTCACACAGCTGAGCCGGAAATGGCTGTTTTCTCAAGAATGAACAGATATTTCTTTTATTGAAACATGACACAAGAGTCAAGCTTTCCTCTATTGACAGACAGGAAGCAACATTATCGCTTGGAACCAATTATGTTCTATTCCCAACTAACAACTTGTCTGCATAAGGTGCACACAAGGAGCCCGTCTGTCTGTCTGTCTGTCTGCCTGTCTGTCTGTCTGTCTGTCTGACTGTCTGTCTGACTGACTGACTGACTGACTGACTGACTGACTGACTTCATCTGCAAAAGGCTCTTGTGACAAGAAGGTCTATAAGATGGGAATCTGTCACCACATTATGTAAAAATACTGGCCTAAGCATTTGAAATAGCTTTGTCAAATTATTTAAATACTTTCACCTTAGATAGAGTCACAATGAACCCCACTGAATAAAATACTTGACTATATTTTTTTGCATATAGTAGAAATTACTTAAAGACAGTAAATTTGAGAAAAACTTTGAGAAAAAAAGCTAGTTGATATCCAAACTAGCATTCGATATCAATGGAAAATACTACAAATCTAACAATTCCAATCATGGAAAAATTCCCATACTATCTGTCGCTATAGTCACCCTGAAAATTGAGCCCTCCATGAAAGAAGTAAAAGAGCCTAAAGGTACAAACTGAGCTCAATCTTGCCAGAGAGATTAAAAACAAGAGAAAGGGAATTTTCAGCTACACTCAAAGACAGAGGAAAAACAAGGATATGGTCCATGACACGGAGGGGAAGAGAAGTGCTAATGGGAGATAACGAGAAGGCAGAACTGCTGACTAGAGATGGGCATGAACCACTGGTGGGCATCTGTTGGAAGGGCAATGAACCAAGGATCAGTTGTTTGTCTGTCTGGAAAACGAATCACGTCGAACCAACACTTTGTGCCCATCTCTACTGCTAACCATCCAAAATGAAAACAACGCTAAATCTAGTGCAGGTAGAATAAAGAAATTAAGTCTCCCAGGTCAGATAAACAGAATCCAGAATCCAATATTTCAGAACTTCTTTCTGTAGCCTTAGAGAATTCGCAGAAAACTGTTGAAGTCACTGAAGATGTTGCCTCCATCTTCAAAAAGTGGAAGAAATATCCAGTAGAGATGGGCACGACTCAGCGAAATTTTCATTTTCATTTTCGTTTTTCGTTTCCGTTACGCAATGAAAACGAAAATGAAAATTTTCCAGAAAACAAAACGAAAACGAAAATGAAACGAAAAATTTTGCCCTGTTTTTCGTTTTCGTTATGGCAGACACATTCCAACGAAAAGAATGCTAACGAAAACGAAAAATTTTCATTTTGTTTTATTTTTTGATTTCGTTTCGTAACGAAAACAAAAACAAAAAATGCGCAAAAAAACCCCGAAAAACGAAAATGAACCAAAACGGACCCCAAAACGACAAACGAAAAACGAAAAATTATTTTTTTGAGTCGTGCCCATCTCTAATATCCAGGCAACCACTCTTCAATCAGTTTGACATCAATACAAGGAAAAAAATCTAGATCACATCATGATATGGTCTATGAGCTTTGAAATGAAGAATGTTATCTATATGATCCAGCATGGGTTTATGAAAAAATAAGTCATAACAGATACATCTTTCTTTCTCTCTCTCTCATCACAAGCTTGGTAGGTGAGTGGATGCCATACAATTCTATCCTAGGCTCTATGATGTAGAAGAAATACTCATCAACTCTGTAGATGACAGAAAACTGGGAGTAGCTTCAGAATCCGGATTTGGGATGACCTTACACATTGAAAAACTGGGCCAAAGCAAATAAAATGAGTTTCAACTGGGAGTAATATAAAATTCTTCATTTAGGCAGGAAAAGAACAGATGCACAATTATTATATTGCACCACAGCTTGCCTGGCAGTAAAACATAAGAAAAGGATCAAGTGGTCTTAGTAGCTAAATATAAATTAACAATGTAGTAATACATTGGCCAAACAAGCAAATGCCACAATAGCCCATATCATATAATGTCTGGATCGAGGGACCACTAGATTCACCTCCAAAAGCATGTCCACTTCTGGGCACTACCAGTTTACAAAGCCACCGACATCCAAATGCTGAAAAAAAGAGAAATATTTGAAGGCTGCACTCTTATGTGGTCCTCTGTTATAGAGGAACAGATGCTACTGCTATTGTCATAATCAAGGGCTTCATGGAATGTTTCCACAAGACTCAATGAGGATATTAACTTCTTCCCTTTTTAATGAACAGTTAAAATCTAACACAGGGGTGTTTTTTTTTGTTTTTTTTGGAAACATTCCCTGGGTCTGTTTTTGGGCAAATCTATAGCAATATTTGTAAGAATGATAAAGTATTGGGATTATATATATATGGTATAGGGATGGGCATTTCGTTTCGGTACCAGTAGGTTATGAAACGAACCACATGAGCCCAGGTGGTCCTCGGAACCAGCTGATACACGCAGATCCAATTGCTTTACTTTTCTCTGTCTCGCGCAGGGTTAAAAGCCAACGAGGAAGCATGCTGCAACATCACCTTTCCTGCTTCATGCTGCTGGCCAATCAGAGAGGGAGGCAGGATGATGCCTGCCCCTGCACAGCTCCTGATTGGCCAGCATCACAGATCTAGCACAGATGACAATGCAGTGTGCTTCCTCGTTGGATTTTAACCCTGCGCAAGACAGAGAAAGGTAAAGCAATTGGATCTGCGTGTATCAGCCAGTTCCGAGGAACACCTGGGCTCGCGTGGTTTGTTTCGGAACCTACTGTTCCAAAACGAAATGCCCATCCCTAATATGATATTTTAATGTGGTTTCATATTCCATTGAAATAAGTACAGATCTAAATGTGTTGGGCTGCACAAAATAATAAAAAATAGTGAAAAACATAATCACTAGCATTATGAGAATTTAGTTCTTTGCTTTATATAGAAACTTAATAAAGTTAGCGTGAGTCTGCGAGATCTGAACAGGAGTTGTATCCTGGGAGGAGTAGCTGCCCAGAGGTCTTCTCCATGAAGCCCACTTCAGATTGCGTCCGAATTTGAAGCCGTTACTCAAAAGAAAGTAAAACTAAAATAAAACCATTTATTCTACAGTATATCCCGCTTGATTACTCTATATCACAGTCCATGTCCTTTTAGTTTATCATGTTAAGACATAACATAAAACAGCTTTTACAAGCATCAGTGATCAGAAGCTTTTTATCTTTGAAACCTGCTCTTTGCCTGAACCTCCACAGAGTATTCCTTTCGGCTCTGTGCCTGTGCCTGCTGCTCTAATACCTAATCCATTATCTGGGACTTACAGAAATATGCTCGGGGCGACAAAGATGGAATACTTAGGAATGGTGGTGGCAGCAATGGTATGAAACATCCCAAAAAAGACTTGGGTTTCGCCCACTTTCCCCCTCCCAAAGGATGGTGAATGCCTCCTGAAGTTGACTAAAAAGGGAACAAACATCGTTACAGTGGGACAATCTCTTACAATAAAGAGAGCCACAACATCACACTTCATAAAAGCAGAAAAGTCTCTCTCTCTCTCTCTCTCTCTCTCTCTCTCTCTCTCTCCAAATATTTGTTAATGAGAGCCATAAACAGGTCCAAGGGCTATACAACGGAAGACTGCTACATCATTCATTGCAGCTGTACAAGGGTGATGGGATCTCATGAATTATCCAGAACAGCTATAAACGAAGCAATTATATTGCTTTTGTAGGCAACTGATGAATGTTATAGGTCTTCTTAACAGCTAGGTAAGGACCTTCAGGAACTAAGACGGGTTCATTTGTTGTTGTGAGCTCATTAGAAGAGAACGGGAGTAGGCAGTGTTTTGGTATATAATCTTGAAGACTGCAGTGACCTAGTACAACATTCGTGGCTACTGAGGATACGGAATCGGTCTGGAAAGTGGCAGGAAGCATGGCTGGGGTGGAAGAACCTCACTGTTTTATTAGTCCTGAAATCCCACTTCCAAGTATTATAGAGATCAAGAAACAGAAGCCCAGAGCTGCCTTCCACCCATGTAAGTCTAATCAGGCATTCATGATTCTAACTGGGAACAAGGAAAAAACTAACCTCAGAGAGACAGATATCTGCCCAATCTGCATGTAGATCTAGAAGAGACAAGAAAGGAAAAAAGAGTTGGCTGTCTATCACCCTTCCAGTTACCTTCTACATGATTTGTCCTGTATTGAAACCTTATGTTGGTATACCCAAAGCAATCTGGGCTGAAACAGTGAGGGGTTATATAATGACTTGTGTCCATATGTTTTCCCCACATTCCTATCATGCAAGGTTTGCTTCCAGGGTGAAGTTGTTGTTGTTAATATAATCACCGTCATCGTCATCATCATCATCATCATCTTAAAACTGCAGGGATCCTATGGAACAGTGGCTCCCAACCTGGGGGTCAGGACCCCTTTGGGGGTCGAACGACCATTTCACAGGGGTCACCATGAACCAGTGAAGACAAAGGCACAAACGGCTTGGGTCTGGAGGAGGAGGGAGAGGAAGGTGGGGAAAGAGTGAGTTACAGCTTGATAGGCTGGAGGGGTTGTCAGTCAATGGCACCGGAGGCTGAGATTGGCTGAGGATGCCTCTAGAGGGCAGTTCTCTATGGCCCCTGTGGCCGTGGCCTGCCAAAGGGGGCTTGTGGCCTCTTCCAAGCAGGGCAAGGGGCCACCACAACAGGAGGAACTGTATGGATGTCAACTGACAATTTCTCATGATTCAGCTCTTTTGCTGCCCTAGCCACTAAAGGGGATGACACTAAAAGAGCAGATGCTCCTTTGAAGAAAACCACTTTGGACAGCAGATTCTTCACTGTCGTTATGCAGCAACATACAGTACATGTTGGGAAAGATGGGAAAGGGTTAATACCTAGAGAAAGGCAGCTGGTGTGGCACAGGTGTCATTAAAGGATTTTTAAATTACCAGCATAAGCATCCTTTTTCCCTCTTGATCTTTTCTCTCTCTGGCTGTATGGCAGAGCTGGTCCCAAGATAATAAGGGATGACAAAAAATACCAGATAGCTGTGAGTAGATTTAGGGCTGTAATGTGCTAGTTTGCATCACAGAGTATCACTCTGTTTGGCTATGCTAGTTATCCAAAAATAACCTGGATGTGTTTTCTTGTTTCTTGTACTGTTTTTAAATTTCTGTACCCACAGACTTGTCTCTATAATTTTGCATTAACTTTTTTGGTTTAAACGGTGTCCTTACTCTTTTCCTTAAGATGGGCCTCCATTTAGTTCCTTCTTAAATCTACCTCCTTTACAGCATTTTGTTGTTGGTTTTTTTGTATTGTAGTTTTATAATTTTTAATTATTATTTTTTTAAAAAAATCTACTTCTGCCTGTCCTTCATCCATCTTGCTTGGTTCACATACCAACAGATTCCTCAGAGGACTAGGTTGGTTCTAAGGCTTGGAGATTAAAAAAAAAAAAACCAAAGCTTTTTATTAAAAGCTGTATTTTATTAAAAGCCTGTATTACACTTTCCAGACCCAAGGAAGGGGACAGAACCCAACAACAGAAATCCAACCATCTGTTGGGTAAACAGTCTTTTCTATTTCTTAGGTGGATAACAGAGGCGGTGGTGTAATATACTAATTAAAGGTGATATAAACTAAGCTTCCCCATTGGTTTTTAGGTTCCCAATTGCTTCAGCAATTCAGAATAAGAAAATCTCCAAAAGAATTTCCAGTCAAACAGTGTATTGTTCTGCTTAATGCCAAAGCCAAATGACAAAACAAAAATAAAAGGGAAATCACAGGAGATTCAAACAGGGCTCCAATGATAATCTCTTTCCCTTTCCCTTGCACCAAGTCTACGTTGTTCAGATACCTTGTAAACCATATTCCCTGACCAGCCTCTATGAAATGCTGACAGGGAAGTTTGGTTGTTCAGCCACCTTGTAAACCATATTCCCTGGCCAGCCTCTATGAAATGCTGACAGGGAAGTTTGCTTTTGCATCACCTTGGATTAGCCTTTGCTACAAAGACTGGTGGGATAAAGTTGGAGGAGCTATCCTCTCCTAGTTTTGCTCATGTGGATTCGCATGGGTGAAATCTTGGGAATGAAGAACAGAGCTGCAGTAATCTGTCTACCTTCATCATGTGTCCTGTCCCACAGTTTGCTGTGTTGCAGTGTGTATCCCTGAGAATCAGTGTCCAGGACAGAACAGGAATTATGTTGGGCACATGAGAATCTGCCTGCCAACGCTAGCCAACTTGCTCCCTAGCCTGTCACCCTGGCTTGTTGTTCTGAGGACTTTAATGCCCACACCAAAGAGAACTTCATGTCTTCCATGATTACAATAGAAATCTGGTCTTCTCATGTTGCAGGCACAATCATGATGATGACCATTTTCAAATTGTGTATTTAGCTTCTTTTTTTATAAAGTTCAAATTTAATTACTTTTTAACAGTATTACTTTTTACTCTCTTTTTAATTGGACTTGCCCTTGAGCCCATTAATTGAGAAAAATATGGGATCAAAACAAAATGAAGGAGTGATAACTGCAGGACCGATCCCTTAAGTCAGGGGTGCCCAAACTTTTTGTAAGGAGGGCCAGATGTGGTGGCTGAGAATGTGTCAGGGGCCAGTTGCTCCCCGCGGCCCACCAGATCACTGCCCTGCATGTGTGCCCAACCTCACAATGTTCCCGGCTATGCCGGTGGTGGCGGCCTGCACCTAGCTCCACAAGGTTCCCGGTGATGCCAGTGGCGGTGGCCTGCCCACGCGCTACCCCCGCATGTGCCCCCAGCCCCACAAGCTTCCTGGCGGTGTCAGTGTTGGCAGAAGATTTTTTAAAAATGGGGTGAAGGAGGGGGGAGGGGTGGGCCAGCCAGCCGCGGGCCACTCAGAATGGCCTGACGGGCCGGATTCCCCCCCCCCCCCCCGGGCCGGACTTGGGGCAGGCCTGCCTTAAGTGTTCATTAAAAACTTCATGTACAGAGAGGCCAAGAGAAAATGAGAGATACAGCATCTATCTATGTATCTGTCTGGTGAATTTGGAACAATACAACCAATACTACCACAGGTAGGGTTTAATACCCATATTCCAAGATTGACTTTGCAGCCCTTGTTTTGAGGTCTGACAAAGAAATCTAAGCTGTTTTTTTGGAGCTTGCATTCCTTTCTGCACCATTCACAAGTGTGACACCGAACTTGATGAAAGATGGGATTGCCCACAAGTCAGTATGTCACCAACCTTTTAGTTCTCGATTTTCTATTTATTACAATGAGCAACAAATATAACTCTAAAACTCTGTCTGTCTGTTGCACACATCTGCTCATGCACACACGCACACGCACACACACACACACACACACACACACACACACACACACACACACACCAGAATCTGAGTTTATTTGGATACCTTGCTGGAAACAGGAAAACATACATGGCAATGAATTAATGGAAGCAGCATTGGATATACCAAGGGAGAGCTACACACTCCCTTGATCTAATCAATAGCTGCCACTCATCTTGAATGTGATGTTGTAACCAACAGAGCTTCTTCCCCCAAAGATCTGTTATTTTGTGAGATATCAAATAAAACAAAAGTGCAGGCTTTTGACAGCTCACTCCAAACGAATGATAATCAGCCCAAGAGTCCACCTGCTTGAATACTACCCTGATGACTTCGAGCAGAAAGACGAGTGCATGCGTGAATGTGCAAAGTTGCAGTTTGCAATCACACTTAATTCTTGATGCATATGAATAAAGATGGGCACGACTTAGCGGTATTTTCGTTTTCGTTACGTAACGAAACGAAAAACGAAAAACGGCTCAGAACTGGAACGAAAACGGAAACAAAACGACTAATTTTGAGCCAATTTTTGTTTTTCGTTACTGGGAAAGCACTTAATGGAGCTAAATGGGAAGAAACGAAAAATTTTTCATTTTCGTTTTCATTTTTTCGTTTTCGTTACGTAACGAAACGAAAACAAAAAAATTTGAAATTAGCTCACGAAAACGGAAACGAGCCGAAACGGACCCCTAGACGAAAACGAAAACGAAAACGAACAATTTTTCTGAGTCGTGCCCATCTCTACATATGAACAATAATTCATGATTCACTATCCAGAGACATCACTGAAGAAAGGCATTATCTTGGCTCTTTCCCCTATTCCCATACAATAGATGAGCAATTGATGTTTTCAAACAGTGTGAAAACACCCTCCAGATGTTCCATCCTAGAAATCTCATTGCCCCCTGCCAGAATAGTCAATTGTGAGAGAATATGGGATTTCTAGTTCAAATGTAACAGGAGGACTAAGGTTTTCCATCCCCCACTTTTACAGGAACTTTAAAAGCAACCTTGTGTCTCCTTAGAGCCCGTTGTTTATCCAATTTTGTGTGGTTTGTGCCAGCAAGGATGAATGTATAAGTCGAGGCCCCTAATTTAACCCCCAAAAACTGGGGAAACGTATTGACTCGAGTACATAAGTCTAGGGTGGGAAATGCAGCAAGGCCTGGCAGCTCCTCCTTTATGATCTGGGGGAGTGGTGTGTGATGTTTAAAATGACTTTTAGCCACTGATGCAAGTGCTTGGGTCAGTGGCTGAAAGTCATTTTTAAACATCGTGCACCACTCCCGTGTGATGCAGAGGGGGGCATGAGAAGTGGCACACAATGTTTAAAATGACTTTTAGCCACCGACCAAACACTTGCCTCAGTGGCTAAAAGTATTGACCCGCATATAAGTCGAGGGGCCCTTTTTTTCGGCCCAAAATTAGGGCTGAAAAACTCGGCTTATATTCGAGTATATACAGTATTTGTTTATGTTTCTCTTCATTTTAAATACTGCATTCTTTCTCCTGTTATTTTGTGTGCTGCAAATAAATATTCTCCTGATAGTGTAGAAGAGGGCTACATGTGGCTAATGGGCCATCCTCAAGCATTGATTTTTTTTTAAAGAACACTACAAAAATTGCAGCATAGCTTCCATGCCGTTTTTGTGGTTCTGTGGCTTTTATCCCCCTTTTTGTTGTTTTCATTAGTTTATTTATGTTGGCATTTCTATCTCAAACAGTGTCCAAAGCAAGTGATTTACCTTAATTGTTTTCAGTTTTCCTGCTCTGCTTCTCCCTGCTGAAATTTTCTACCTGTCTAATTGCAGGCTTTCTACCGGTTCTCTCTGTCCATGTCTTGCTGGTTAAATCATTATTTGTGCTTCTGAGAATCACAAAGCTGTGTTCCCCAGTGTTTGGGGTTTCTGCTGCTGCTGCTTCTCAGCATCTTGACTCAGTACATGCAAAGGCTGAGAATTTAAATGCAGTTAGGGAATATAAAGCAATGCAAATTATTTTTAAAGTTTTTTTTTTTCAAATTTATTCTCTTTAAGTAATGTATTTCTACTATATGCAACTAAAATATAGTCAAGTATTTTATGCAGTGAGGTTCATTGTGAGTTTATCTAAGGTGAAAGTATTTAAATCATTTTAAAAAGCTATTTCAAATGCCTGGGGCAGTATTTTTCCATCACGTGGTGACAGATTCCCATCTTATAGACCTGTCTTGCACCGATTGCATGACATGTTGTTTAACCAGTTGGTTGATTGGTCAGAAAACAAGGAGTCTGTCAGAATGAAAAAACCTTTACATAATGGCCTTTATGCTCTGAATGGAAAACAGTCTTAAAAAGTAGGTAGTAAAACATAATTTTTATATATAGTCTTATAGTATTACAAATAAAACACTCGTACTTTAATAGCCTTTTAAATTCTACTCTCTTAAAACCAAGGATGGGAGTATTCCAGTTTTGGGAAAAACATAACTGGTTATCTCCATATACAAAAAAGGTGACAAAATTGATCCGAACAACTACAGGCCAATTTCCAGTCTTGCCAAGTTTCCTTCTAAAGCACATGCACACACCTCTGACCCTCTCCATGCACAGCTTTTCCTGCCCCAACATAGGCATTTAAATTGGTCATAATGGAACCCATGCAAGGGGTAGTTATGTGCATGATTGCCAGATTCTTACGCAGCAGGGCCTAAAATTAGAGAGCACATTGTTCCTGCCCTCTAACTGAGCAGCTTTGTAAACCAGTCACTCCTACAAAGGAAACTGATGTGCTGGATGGACAATAAGAAGAGACTGGGTGATGGACAAGCCGGCTTCAGAAAAGGCCACTCACACATGGACCACTGCTTCACTCTGGCCTCACTGATGAGTCAATACGTGTTAAACACACCTGGTACCTTAAATGCAGCCTTTATTGATGTGAAAGCTGCCTTTGATTCTGCATCAAATACATGTTTATGAAACAAACTCAATTACGTGTGGCTGCCCTCAAGATTATTCAAACTAATAATGAACCGCTGCTCTGGCAACTTACTATGTGTTCTGCTTATATAAAAAGTGTTCTGCTTATATACCGCCCCATACCACTACAAGTAGTCTCTGGGTGGTTTACAATTTTTAATTACAGTGTGCAGGCTACACATTGCCCCCCCCCAGCAAGCTGGGTACTCATTTTACCGACCTCGGAAGGATGGAAGGCTGAGTGAACCTTGAGCCTGCTACCAGGGATTGAACCCAGGTCGTGAGCACAGTTTTACCTGCAGTACAGACATTTAACCACTGCGCCATGGGGCTCTTTGTGTTAAATTAAATAGTGAGTGATCCATTGCAAATGTCATACATGTACAAAGAGGTGTCTGGCAGGGCTGATTCTTGCACGTAATTTATTTAATCTATACCTAAATGACTTTGTCCCTACAAAACGTCCCCAGCCATGCTCCATGTCTGAGAAATCAACCAGTCCCTGTTCTGCTCTTGAGAAGTCAAGTTGGTCTAAAATGTAACACTAAAGCATTTACTGCCTATTTTGATGGAGATAAATGATGATTTTTTTAAACAAAATATTATGGTATTTTCAAAGTCAGTGAGATGATCAAACAAAAGATAGAAAATAAGTGCATATAAATTACAACAGGTCAATGAGGGTTTTTTTTTTTTGTAACAAGTTTATTAATATTCCCTCATCGTAACATCCCACATTTCTAAGTTAATTTGTACAAATAGTTCCAGTTGTCATTCATCATATTGTCTGGGTGTGCTTAATATTAATTACATAACGTCTTAGTACCACCTAATGCATTGTTTCATCTCTCCAACCAGTCATAAAATCTATTCCATGTTGAGTAATACACAGAGTCCTCTTTTTCTTTAATTCTCAGTCATATATAATGTCATGTATAATTGTTTCCTCCTTAGGTATGTTTTCATTTTTCCACATTTGGGCCCAAGCTATTCTAGCGGCAGTCAGGATATGTAGCATAATATATCTATCCTGTGTATTAACATTTTCTGGCATAATACCTAGTAGAAACATTTCAGCTTAGTTATTTCTTTGAGCCATATATGTATTTAACCCAATATTTCTTTGCCCTCTCACAAGACCACCATGCATGATAATACATCCCAGGTCAATGAGTTCTAAATACCTAGGGCAATGTTCTCCAAACTTCGGCCCTCCAGATGTTTTGGACCACAACTCCCACAGTCCTTTGTCATTGGCAATAGTTTTGGAATTCTGGGAGTTGTGGTCTAAAACATCTGGAGGGCTGAAGTTTGGACACCCCTAACCTAGGGAATATAGTCCAACCAAAATTAGCATGGTCCAAGCACATTTAATAGCTTAAGCACAAAGCAGAACTGGCTGTGCTACCCCTAAAGTTATTCTGTATTCAAGAAGCTCAACATGTACCTGCATTCCTGAAGGCATACAAAGCTCCAGTACTGCCACGTTTGTTGTACTGCTCCCAGAGCTAGTTTTTGAGAGCAACAGAACAACTTGAAAAAAATCCGGCTAGTTTTCCTTCGTAAAGTATTACCTTTGCCACCCTGTAATTGCATCCCCACGGTATGGCTCAAATTGGGGCTTCCGGAGATTTCAGCCTCAATCCAGAAGGCCACACTCAGCTACAATTATCAGCTGTTAAAGACTGAAAATCTTCCAGCTTTTGCTACACTGACAGCACAAGAGCGGTGCTGCCGCTCAAGATGGAACAATGCTGTAGAAAGCAAGCAAACTTGGACCCACACAAAAGGGAAAAACGAAAAGACCAACAAGAAAAAAAGACGAAGATTCCTTATGGAAAAATTGATTGCAAGATGGGGGTTCTAAGTGTGTTCTGCAACGTGTTCTGCTTATATACCGCCCCATACCTCTTCAAGTAGTCTCTGGGCAATTTACAGTTTTTAATTACAGTATGCAGGCTACACATTGCCCTGCCCCCAGCAAGCTGGGTACTCATTTTACCGACCTCAGAAGGACGGAAGGCTGAGTCAGCCATGAGCCGGCTACTGGGGATTGAACCCCAGGTCGTGAGCACAGTTTTACCTGCATTATAGGCATTTAACCACTGCGCCACGGGGCTCTTCTAAGAGGATGTTAGGCAGAAATGTTCCTCATATCACCTGGGAATTTGGCCTGCTTCTTTGTCTCAAAATATGGACAGATCCAAACTCAAGGCAGTCATATATGATTGTTTGTCGGAGTACACCCCCAAAAGCTTACATGAAGGGATGGTTTGCCAAGCGGATATAAGGGGTCATACTGTACATGACTGACCATGTTTTGCCTTATACGTCTGATTCTGAAAGGCAAACCACACTATATTGAGTTTTTAAAATCCAAAATTTTCAATCCAGGCTAGCTGGTGAAGTAAATGGATACAAGGTGGTAAATCTAAAGTTCAAGTAATAAAAAAAGTCTTGCCAGGTAGCATGTCTATCCTTGTTGTTGTGTCATTACAGTTGTGACCGACTCTTCGTGACTTCATGTCCATGGAGTTTTTCTTGGCAGGAATACTGGAGTGGCTTGCCAGTTCCTACTCCAGCCGCCTATAGCACCTGGTATTCCCTGGTGGTCACCCATCCAAGTACTAGCCAGGCCTGACCCTGCTTAGCTTCTGAAATCAGATGAGATCGGATGTGCTTAGCCTTAGGGCATCTAGGCAACTATGTTGATTCTAGCAATAACCAAAATATAGTACGTCAAAAACTTAAGAGGGATGCTTAGAGATGTGCCATGTGGCACCATTGTAAACTGTTATTAAAGTATTATTAAACAGTAAAGATATTATGGGCAAAGATGCAATGTTATATTTTTGTAAGCACCATTCCTCAGCACTAAAACCAGTATTGATATTCTAGCCACACAATATATAAGATCTATAAGAAAACACTAAAATGAATGTTCCACACATTAAGTGATCACACACTGAGTTTTCTGGAAAGAAGGCATAGTGATGTCCATAATTCCACAAGCTATTTTGCAAGAAGCACAGATTTTTATTATGGTATAGTTATCCAGTTAGACTGCATTTTACATTGGTGTATATAACAACTATAAATACACCACTCCAAGCTAGTTGTGCAGTACTGCCAACTTTAGATCTTCTGTGGCTTTGTTCACATTTTATTGATGCATTTTTAATAGGAAAGTGGATGGCCCTGAAAACTGTGTACATTTCCGTTAAAAGCAAGGACGCTTAATAAAGTAACAGAATCTGGTGAGGTTTTTCACAGACTACAGAGTCAATTATGTTGCAAAAAAAAACTGTGATGTTTCCTTAAAAAAAAGCAGCTCTAACAAAATATTCACAATACACGGTTTTTAATCAAATGGTGCAATAATTTTACAGGGCTGTTCTTAATAGTACTGGGCCCTATCAAGTGAAACAAGAAACTGGCAAATATGAAATGTGTCAGTCACTAAGGCTGGGGACCGGTATGAAGAAATCTAACCGCACATCCAATGCGGGATGAAGGGAGTTCGTCCCGGCCATGC
Organism: Phrynocephalus versicolor; assembly: GCA_023846285.1. NCBI lineage: Eukaryota > Metazoa > Chordata > Lepidosauria > Squamata > Agamidae > Phrynocephalus > Phrynocephalus versicolor. Next base: position 13,841,790 of record JAHTLZ010000327.1, on the reverse strand, counting down.
CCCCTGAACTGCGATCTAAGCGGGATGAGAGATTCCCCTCCCTGGCCTCTCACTTCTCATACCGATATGAGTGCCCGTGAGGTAAGGCTCGTCACGCAATCTGCCATTCTTCATCTAGTGGCAGGAGTGCGAAGTGACATTCGCCAGTACATTCCCTATGGAGTCAGCAACACAGTGCAGAGATTAAAAGACAAATGCCTCAAACTTAGCTCCGTAACGCATTGAAGGCAAGGCTTTGGAGAATCGAAACATCAGAAAATGGAAGGTCAGCTAAAAAAATGGAGAACAAAGGCATGGAATTTCACATCTCATCACGGAACGAGGACATGCGGAAACAGTCATGCCGGTATCATCAATCACGTCCGTGCGTACACGGGAACAGGGACAGAACCGCAAGAAGACCACGTGACCGCGACCGACATCAACACGCAATGAACTTCTTCCTGGGACAAGAGTGGATGTGAAGTAACTGTCTAAGTTGAAACTACCAGAGAACCTAAAATTTTTGACATGAAATGTCCTGGCTTCCACTGCTAACTTTTAGGAGAGACTTGAATTTTACTGAAGAATTTGGGTTTGTGAATTGTGTAGTGGGTGGGCCACATGAAACCCTTAAGACCCTGTTTTTAGCAACTTCGAATATACCCTCAAAATCTATGCTACCAAATTTGGACAGCAAATTATGATACTGCAACTACAAAAAAAGCCATTTAAGAGAAAAAAAGCAACTTTGATTGCAATTAATTTAATTAATTCACAGTTGGCTATCAAATCGTTTTCTTCTTAGTGTTTGTCCCACTTGGTCAGCTATTCTTATTTTGGCTTTCTACTTGGCACGGTCATGAGCTAGAGCCAGGTGAACCCGGGACAACTTCATGTCATATCCAGCGTTGTTTTGGTCATCCCCTTGGCTGGGATCCACTGACTGGGGTGACACCCTTTTCCTCATCAGAATCCAGGACATGTCCAAACCGACATAGGCTTCATGCATCTTTTCAGCACTTGGTATTTAGCTCGGATGTCATCATTGTGCACATGATCCTTTCACGTGAGGCCACAGGCTCATCAGAGAATCTTGGTCTCCATGACACCAAGGTGACATTTAGTTTCTTTAGTCCCCAGCCAGCATTCTGCACCAAAGAGCACAACAGGTTGTACAATAGCACAATAGATCTTGGATTTTAAACGATTAAACGGTTGGCTATCAAATGTTGGTGGAACACCGCTAAAATGTATAGAAGGCAACTCAAATGCTTAATCTAACCAATCACTGAAATCATCACAGTTGCCCACTCTTGACCTAAATGGAGAGTCTCCTCTATGCCACTTTACACATTATTTAAGTCTGTAACTATTTAATTTGGCATGAAATAAGTTATGTTTGTCTAAGAGACTACTAATGCTGTTGCCTTACTGAAAGTTTACTGCCCTCTCTTAGCCTAATCAAAGGCAGTGTGCTGCTGGAGCTAAAGAACAAGAGGGTACCCCTCCCTTCCCATGTAAAAAACAAGCTGGACTGGCAGCTGAATCTTTAATATGGTAGGATTGCAGTAACCATGGGGGATTGGTTTCAGCCCACGCACTCCCATGGATGCTGAAAAGTATGGTCTCTGTATGGTCCCCCCGCTCTCTCTAGTGGCCTGTTCTGGTAAAGCACACCCAAGAAATACATAAAAAATAAAGACCCATGTATGGGTTTTTAATTTTTTTATTTTATTTTATTTTATTTTAAATTATTTTAAATTATTTAAGTGAATCAGTGGATAGGTGGTCCTACTGTATCGGAATCAGTGGATAGGTGGTCCTACTCTATCAGTGAAGGGAGTACAAGCTTTATAGTACTAACGTATCTCCTCTGACTGTTTGCAGCTGCCTCTCCGCATCGATAATCTGAGATCAGCATCTCATTCCACTTAATACGAGGGTTGGTCCTGTTTCTTGGCCACAAACTCCTCTTTTAAAACAACATTGGGGCATAGTCCCACTATCAAGCAAAACACCAGCAAACCAGCTTGATAGCAAGAGGAAGGATGAGCAGTGCTGGGATTATGCATAGGGACTGTGCTATGTTCAGGGGTTACTGTAGTGTTCCCAGCACCTCAGCGGTGATGCACCCATTGGACCTCTCTTATGATGTCCATGATGCTCCAGAGTGAAGAACATGAAATAAAACTGAAAAGAAGATGGCCCATCATTGTGCCTTAAGTGGCAAAGGTACCCTTTCCTGAAAGAAGCAGTAAGTTGCCACGAACCTGGATCTCATTCAAAACCTGGCCTAATTGTTATGGGCAAGCTTTTCCTTTCTCACTATGAAGGCTGACGTGGCAGCTACCTCTGTGTGCAATAGTGATGCTATTATGGATCAAGGAGATGGATGAAATCACAATCGGTGAGCCAGGGAGGACATGATAATGTATTCCTCTTTGCCAGAATCTATTAGTCATATTGATTCTGAAAGTTCCACTCTTGAGAGTACCGAGCTACACACACAAAAACCGAATCAAGTTATTATATTCACCATGGTTTTACTTTGAAAGCAAATGAGTGTATCATCACAAAGTGGGAGTTGTGGTCCAAAACATCTGGATGGTCAAAGTTTGGACATGCCTGGTATACCCCCTCAGCTTTAGGAGCCTCGTGGAGCAGTGGTTAAATGCCTGTACTGCAGTTAAAACTGTGCTCACAACCTGGGGAGCAATCCCAAGTAGCCAGCCCATGGTTGACTCAGCCTTCCATCCTTCCGAGGTCGGTAAAATGAGTACCCAGCTTGCTGGGGTGAGGTGGGGGGACAATGTGCAGCCTGCATACTGTAATTAAAAACTGTAAACCCTCCAGAGACTATTTGAAGTAGTATAGGGAAGTATATTAGCAGAACACTTTTTATTTCCTCCTTTTTATGATTTTCTATTTTTCTTTTTTAGTAAAACACCCTGAACCAAAACACTCAAAAGATGTTATGAAGGTTAAGGACTGGCTTGCCAGGGTAGGATGAACTGCACCTGACTAAATCAATACCTTGTTAACTCCTAGAGGTTAATTAATGTCTACAGACTGATTGATTCCTGCATGACATCTCATTAATGTTGACTGACAGATTGATTCCTGTATGACATCTCTAATTTGCTTTCTTTTATCTTAAAAACAATACTCAGCGAACATGTCTCTACGAGTTGCACATATCACCCAAACAGGCATGTGTTCTGTACTTCGACTTTTATAAATAAGATAATTGTTGTAGGTACATTTTTAACTTGTAAATTTCAATTGTGTATAAAATAATAATAAGCCTCCTGTTTTTTTCCCCTTCATCTCAGACTTTCCATTCTCTACCACAACTCAAAGGGATGCCATTTGAGTTTTGAAGGACTGCAGATTTTACAAGTAAACACATTTCACCATCAGAACTTTGTACAATAATACCAGAAAGGGGACATCTCTCTTTAAAGATGCCATGGTAGTAGATAGGGTGGACAGAACCATTTGTGAGAACTAGTTCTTCCTTTTCTCATAATATCAGAATGCAAGGGGGGGTCATCTACCGAAAGTGAGCAATGGAGAGATGCAGAAGAGAGAAAAAGAAATACTGTACTTCACTCAGCGCTTTCTTAAGTATGGTGTGTGCTGGCACAAGATGCATGGACAAGAACAGCTTGCAGTGGGCTGCTGTCAAATAAAACTTATTTTTAAGATGCTGCAAGACAGACTAACTCAGCACTCCCTTCTCAAAAACAGTAGGGATGTCTACCCGTTTGGATGGCTTTTAAAGTGGGAGTGGATATACTGGACTCACAGAGATGAAGCCCATCAATAGCCACTAGCACCCATGACCTGAGTGTACTTCTGCACCTGGACCTCTCTATGGAGAAGCCAATCTCACCCATGGCCCGGTCTCCTCCCACCCACCCACCCACCCACCCCCATCTTCAGCAGATTGTGCACCTGCAGCCATGCCTGGACAGGAAATCCCTAGCAATATTGGTCCATGTGTCGGCAATCTCTAGAAACAACTACTACAAAGCTCTCTATAAGGGCCTACTTTTAACGCAGTGTGGAAGCTTTCACTGATGCAAAATGTAGCATCCATATTTGTTTGTTTGTATGTATGTATGTACGGATGGACCGAAGGGGGGGGGAGAGAGAGAGAGAGAGAGAGAGAGAATTTCCAGAATGAGAAAGTGTAGGCAATTGGTTGGCTACTACGTGAACAGAAGCTCTCTTGAACAGAGCTCTCTTGAAACCTACCCTTCAATTATATTATTTCTAACTCTGTGAAACCAGGTGGCCAGGTTTTTACTATCTTTACACAGGGGAAACTATGGAAGGCTGGGCAGCAAATAAGTGTTAATTAACAAGGTTGCATTTCTGGATGTGCAGTTGTACCCATAAGATGAATTTAATTCGCTCTACAGGTCAATTCGTTTTACGAAAAATTCATCCTACAAAATGAAGTTTAACATGGTTTCCCAGAGGAATGCATTGAAAACCAATTAATTTGTCTTGCGAAGCATCCCATAAGGAAAATTCATCTTGTGAAGCATGCCTATTCCCGGAAATTTCATTCGTCTCATCTTACAAAGAATTCATCTGACGGGACATTCGTCTTGCGAGGTACCACGGTACTCCCAATCAAGTGACTGAGCATGTACCCAGAAATGCAGTCCATACTTTGGTGGCAACAACTCATAAGGATTTGTGTGATAACCCTGCCTAAAATGGCAGTTCTGACTAATATCTTTTTTCCACATCATTTCAAGGTGGCTGGTCATTTCTCTTTATGGTGTGACTTGGAACTTCCATATTGTTGCGGGGTGGCTGAGGGTGAGGTCAGTGTGGCTGCAGGGGTGCTCACACATTCCTGCCTGTCAGTGTCTGTATTTTTTCCCCTCCACTGAACAAAATATGCTTCCATTTTTAATAGCTTCCCTGACTTTCCATGCTTTGGTGACAGGCACAGCTAAATATGCAGTGGGCTAACTCCTCCTCTAATTATTAGTATTAAGTTTTACACAGGAAGTATGTACAATTAAGAAGACAGCCGAGTGCTGGACAGATTTTAATCAACAGATACCTCACAATGATAATAAGAGCTACTTATGTCCAGACAAAGCACCTCTTTTATTTTATCTCCCAGATGGGAGCATTTGACCAAAATTTCCTCCTTCTGCTTCAATGTTAATGAATGTAATTAAAACAAATGATGTGAGGCTAAAGCAGCACTCTTCGTCAGCATCGATGCTACCAGCATATTCTCCTCTGCTTTTGTTTGTAGCTGGCACTTCAAGGTCTTTTAAATTCCAGACGTATGCCCTTGCCTGCCCTTGCCTGTGAACAAAAAACCATGATGGTATTCTGGTCATCCTGCAGGACGGTAAAGAAATTTTGTGGCACTCTTGCCAGTCGGTATTAATTTGTACGAGAAATTGTGCAAACAATGTCTTACAGAAAACAACACAAATAGCACAATGTACAACCGTAACAATGCATGCCACTTGGTTCCTTCAACTTTTAAGGATTAGGAGTTGAGATGGTCATGAAGTAAACCACAAACTAGGAAAAAAACACATGAACGGATCTGGTTTGTGGTTCAGTTTGGGGATCTCCTTTTGGCGATGTGAAATGAAACACCACATGTTTTCGCCTTCAGCGCTTAATCTCCTCCCCCCAAGCAAAAGAGGCTGCCTACCGCTACCCTCATTGCCTCCCTCCCTTATATTGAAGCCACTGCCACCACTACCCTGAGAGTCACCTGAGCAGTGGGCATGTGCAGACAGACACCAAGCCTGGGTTCCATGAAAGAAGCTGGCTTGCAGCATCTCTGGATAGTGGTAGAAGTGGAGGCAGGGGGAGCTTCAAGATAAGGAAGGGAGGCAATGGGGCATGGGCAAGATGAGAAGCAGGTGGGTGGCTCCCCCACGGCATGAACCCCCCCAAAAATGAAACATTTGGAAAGCTCTGATAGGATTTAGAGATGGGAAATCACAGGTCGGATTTGGCAGTTTTAACATAAGTACCATTTGAACACCTCTCCATAGGTGTGAAACAGCTCACATTGAGAATTCACACATTTGGGAAGTTTATAGGACATTTTGCAGAAAATCCATGCACACAAATCAACGGACACTTTTAAAGTGAGCACAGTCCAAAAACTAGGCACAAAATTGATAAATTAGTTAAGATGATCTGCACATCATCATCATCATCATCATCATCATCCACATATTCCATGAGAAAAGAAAACAGAATATATGAAATAAGGGCATATGGAAGAAAACTAAAAATGGGATTAAGAGAAAATTGAACCTGTACATTTTTTTTCCTATGGGACCATTTTGAAAACAGTGTTTTTAAACCAGAATTTCCCTGAATCCATACAGATATCTCATAAAACATGGTGTTGGCAATGAGGACTGCAAAGAGTGTGACATGCTATATCTGAGCACAATGAACACCAGCAGATCTGGTAAGAGAAGAAATTGAAAACACACAATGGCCGTTTATTTTCAGCACACAACGGAATACAATAGAAACTCCATTTGTGAGAGCAGCACCGAGAGAAACAACAGCTATTTTGGCAGTGATGCTTCAAGACACATTGGGATAATATTGGAGAAGCAACAGCTCAGGAGAGCAACACAAAGGACAACAACAAAGGAAGGCCACAATCGAGGCATTCGCTTGAAGGAATGTGTGGGAGACAATCAAAAAGAGGAAAAGGGTTATTGCATAAATCTGAATTGCCTCAACAGAGAGAATCTATGGAGCAGAATGGCAGAGGTCTCCATTACTTCTTACAGTAAACCACACCGCAGTTCTGGTTTCCATGAAATACAGACGATAACAATTTGCCACACTTTTTGCAAGGGTATGAAAGGGAGAATCAAAAAGAGAAAGCTTGTTTTACACAATGCGACCTGATGTGTCTTTGGATGGGAAAAGAAAGGGAGGGAGGGAGGGAGGAAGGAAGGAAGGAAGGAAAGAAAGAAAGAAAGAAAGAAAGAAAGAAAGAAAGAAAGAAAGAAAGAAAGAAAGAAA
>JAHTLZ010000327.1:13800854-13828259 GCA_023846285.1 Phrynocephalus versicolor | reverse complement strand
GAAAAACCTTTATTTCCCCACCCCAGCGCCAATCAGCTGGAGCCCGGGGTATGGGGAAGGGAAAAAAGGTTTTAAAAGTCCGGGCTTTTTTTAATGTTTTGCAGAGCTTACTAGTGTGCTGTGCAAAAGAAGGTGAAATGTCCTTATAATTTCCTCTCTCATGCAAGACCTCAGTGGTGAATTCACACAACCTCCTGCACAAGCAGAAGCATGACATGTGCTTTATTTATTTTATTTATTTTATTTGCAAAAAAACATAGCCACCCAACTACCATTTTTTTAATTCCAGTTTATGCATTTCTGTATGTTATGCAGGTTTACACATCAATGCATGAATCAGTAGCGTTCAGTAATATAAAGGCTCTCCCTTGAACACAATATAAGTTGGGTGTGCATGTGTGATTATTACCTGCTCGTCACCATGTGGGTTTCTAATTATGCTATGAATATTACCAAGTGGGTGAGTAAAACTCTAAGTGCACAGGTGCACTTTGTAAAGTTTGGTAGAAATCTACATATAATTAGCTGATGCCAACCAAACCTTTACACATTCTGCTATTCTGATATAAAAGTAAATAGAAATATGAGATGATAACATTTTTATAACATTCTATCAAGTGTTACTTCAGCTAGTGGATGCTCTCTTATATAGCCCCATACCATTACGACAGCTTTTCGTTTTAACAATTTATAATATTTTTATGGGGGAAAGCCGTAAAAATCACAAATAAAATCTGACTGATATGCTTCAATAGCCAAGCCTGTATCCAGAAGGCTATATATATAAAAGCCCATCACCAGAGGCAAAGAAGTGGAACACTTTCCTAAAATTGAAAAGTATGAGATTGCTGCAGGTTTTGCAGGGGTGGAGCCTCAAAATGTCACGTGAAATAAAGATGTAGTGACACAAAGCTTGGAATCACAGTACCAAAGGCCAGAATTGCATATTTTTTTAAAAAATGAAATCAATTGATATTGCATTGTCAAATGATTTGAGTTCTGCTTTTTCAACAACATTTCTCATAAGATGTATACAACGAGGACTGAAAAAAAACAGAGCACGCTGCTTATATACCACCCCCTAGCACTTAAAGCACTGTCAGGGCAGTTTAAATCATGCAGGTTACACAATGACCCTCCTAGCAAGATGGGTACTCGGTTTACTGATCTTGGAAGGGTGGAAGGGTGATTGAACCTTGAGCCTGCTACCTGGGATAGAACCCAGGTCATGAGCAGTCTTTTGGGTGCAGCATAGCAGTATACTGCACCACGAGGCTTCTCATCACACTTATCACATGTGTTTATGCTTTTCTTAAAATGGATGAAATCTAATATTTTCCCCTTACTAATAAATTATGAAAATAACTAATTTATGAAGATGGAAATGGGGAGTAGGAAACAGATGAAGACAAAATATCCCATTTTTGACACTTTTATGTCAGAGCATAGGTCCTTGTTTTCAAGTTAAAGTCAGCCATTTCTCTTTTTCCCCAAATCAGCTCCTGTTTGCAAAATCGATCTCCCTGATTTAATCTTGCCCTCGAGTATTTTCAGGAATAACCTCATCAGCACCAGCTCCAACAAATCTTATCCTTTTCCCCAACACATTCAACCAAAAAGATTTCTCTGTCTTGCCCAACATTCTTTTAAGGGCAAGAATCCCAGTACTTACATAGACAGGCACAAATTGAACAGCATACATGTCAGCAGAAAACTACTGCTAGTTAAGGGATTGATGCCTTAATTCAATGCAAAACTGATTATATGCACTTTTGGAAGCATTGTGGGGACAGCTAAAGAATGGAAAGAACATCAGTAAGGGTGGATGGGGGAATTGAGTACAATATATTCGTCCCCAGGGTGAAGGGATCACTGGTTGTGTTTTGTTTTTGTTGGTAACGATGAGAGTGTATATGGTTTGTGTGATGAGAATGTAATCCTATGTTGTTGATGCATGATGAGGAATACAGGTGTTCACAATTTAAATAATCACAATTCACTGCTGAGACTTCCACCACTTGGCTTATGTTGGTGTATATAACTGATATGATTCTGGTCATTGCTTAAATTAAAAAAAAAAAAAGAATACCCTTTACTTATTGAAATTTTGTTGCTTAACCTAGTAAATCACACTCAAGTAGGTCAAATAAATCATTGGGCATTTGCTAAACCATCTTCTCTGTGCATTCCATTGATTCCAATGGGCTTACTCTAGTTTTGAGTTATCGCCGTTAGAGATGGGCACGAATCAAAAAATGGCATTTCGTTTGTTGTTTGTCGTTTGGAGGGTCCGTTTCGGTTCGTTTCCATTTTTTGTGAATTTTTGCAAAAACATCGTTTTTGTTTTCGTTCGTTTTGTTCCCATTTCGTTCCCATTTATTTCAATTGTTTGTGATTTTTTTTAGGATTTTAAGCAATTCACTCATATTGCAGTAACGGAAACGAAACGCACGACAAAATTTCCGGTTTTTCTGTTCGTTTCGTTTCATTTTAGAGACAAAATTCATTTGTCGGTTCGTTACATAACAAAATGAAAAAATGAAAATGGAAATGAAAAATCATTCGTTTCGTGCCCATCTCTAATCGCCGTACAATAAGCTGCCACTAGAGTAGACCACTAGAATCCATGGACTCTACAGAGGAGTCAAGTCAGGGAATGCCCACTGATTCATATTCTAGCATGATTTACTAAACTAAGCAATGGGATTTCCATCAATTGCTTATAAGTAACAGAACCGTCCATGTTAGTTGTTAAAACACGATCATTTATTGTGGTGTCTTTGGAGACAGCATATGTGTCTACGCAATCTCCACCTTCCTGTTAAAAAGGAAATATCCACAGACCTAAGAATTATGTTAGAAGTAATTATTCCCACACTGAATTAGACGACCCAAGGCCCAAACAAACACAGGGAGTGGCAAAACCTTCTGGGAGCCAGGGCCTACATTCATGAGTCACTCTTGTATACACAGCCAAAAACGTATTGGTCACTTAAACATAGACTTCCAGAGAACATTATTTAAAAATCATTAAGTGGATTGAACACTGCAAAAAAAAAAAAAATTAGTCCCCTTTCCTGCACGTCTATTTCAGGGCTATTGTATCCCTTTCTGATAGGGAACATTCTAAATTAAAGAATACAGTTTTAACAAAACAAAACAAAACAAAATGATTTGCTACAAAACCAGTGACAAATACACCATTAGAGATCAACACTGTAAATCTCACAGAACTAACAATTTAAGTAGCAAGCTAATAATGCTAATTTGATGTGTTCTACCTTTTCATTTTTTAAAGTTGACAGCAAGAACATAATTTTCCAGCTCCTAACATTTAATAGCAATGAATTAATTCTCCAACCTAACGTTACAAAAAGAGGTTTCTAATCCATTGGTCTTGGTTTAGAGTTTGCAACATAACCCCCTCCCCCTAACCACAAAAGGCATATGTTATTAAATGAAATGGAGAGGGATTTACCGGTACATGCCTGGCAAGACCATCAGTCCTGATTTCATATCTTCTTAGGCTGCTGTCTCACAATGGGGAAGATCCAGTGATTGTGAAAGTCCGGCTTTTCTCCTTTCCTGGTCACGTGACTGAATATGTGGGTTCTCCGTTCCCACGTACAAGGAAAATTTACAAAATAAAAAAGTGCTGACAGCCCAAAGGCCAGCTGATCAGCACTTGGGGGGATAAAAAAATAAAAAATAAACAGTGCTGACCAGCCCTGGGGCCAGCTGGTTGGTTCTGGGGAGGGGGGGAGTAGAAAACCAGGATCATATGAGCTCCCACTGACTTCTGGCTCCAGAAAAATGTGCATTTTTCACCGGAGCAAAAAATACCGAACACCAGAGTTAGGTCTTGGAAAGCTCGCTAGGAGGGGCGTTACCAGGTTTGTTTGTTTTTTTAAGCCCAGTGGCAGTGGGAACAAGATTTTTGGAAATGGTTTATCTGAAAATTAGATCAGGATTTTAAATGACGTGTGATAGAGCCCTTGAGGCAGCCCAGCAAAGGGAACCATTTCTCCTCAGCTCCAGGGCCATAGCACGGTAGACCCGATATGTACACATAGCATCCCTGGGGTGTTTTTTTTTTTATTAGACTGCAATAGTAAGTCAACCCTGGCAACATTTTGGGTTGCTAAATCTCTGTGTTTTGATCTCTTTCTCACTCAAGTGTTGCCAATTTTTATAAACCTCATACAAAACAAAAAGGGACAGCAAGCAAACAAACAACATTCTCACATACTAAAAGGGCGGGCAAATCTGTTTATTCTAGTTCCACTCTTGTGCCAATTATGTGCACTTTGATGACCTCTGATCAAATATAAATGGGGGGGGGACTCTTACTCATCCCTAATCAGGTCAAGGCTGCAGTGAACCAGAGAAAGCAGCGTGAGCAACTTTCTACTGGTTTTGATATCATTACAGCTTTTGTTCCAGAAGCAACAGAACCCTGGGATGTGAAGCGGGCAATAATAATTGGAATTGCTGCATTGGAAGAAACTGCTAACAGCATCACACCTCTCACACGCAACGATCACGTCTTGATCCACCTTGCAGGCACTATTTTAAAATGACAGCTACAACAGACATGTTAAATACAACCATGCAGTAAATACGCTTTGGCACTTAAGCAAGTATTCCTCTCCTTTCTAATCAGCCCTTTCATAATCCAAGCTGAACAACAGCCTACTCTTTCTGGTTCCCTGATTTCACCCCTACTCAGTTTGCCTCATTACTCATCCTATAAACCAGTTTCAGATGGCTTACACTCAGCAGGCTTTCTGACAAACGAAGAGAATGTGCTGCTTGTTTTTTACAGTTGATTTTCCCCCCTCGGTTTTTTCTTTTGTTTTCCTGCCCATCCAATTAATAGAGACCATGTTAATCTGGACTGAGATATGAAGCAAACAACTTTGGGGTAATAACACTTTCTCTATTATCGCGGTCAGACCTGTATTTCCTTCATAGTTTCCCATCGGCGAACTACGCAGTAAAAGATTGAGTGCTAACCAGGAAGAGAATCAAATTCTTCTCCCGGCCGAACACGCCCCTCAAACAGCAGTTTCAGCAAAGTTTCCTAAACCAACACCAGGGGCTGGATTTAGAAACTTCGCTCGAAAATGCTTACTTATTTGCTTCTGTTGCCACAACAGGACACAGAAAATATGCAGTAAAAACAGTTTTTGCCATGGAGGCTTGGAAACTGGAGCCCGAAAGCAGGACAAAATGCATAGTATACAGCAGGGCTATCCAACTTTGAACAGTCTGAGGTCTACTTTTTCCGGCCTAAAGTGCCTGAGGGCTACTACACTAAAACCTCTACTTACGAATTTTATCCATTCCGAGCACATGCTCATATGTAAAAGTAAAAAACACACCTGAGACCCTCTCGCTGTCTCTTACCTTCCGTCTGCTCCTCACTAGCGACTCCGCTGGTCATGAGACAGCGACATGCCGATCATCCGGCCGGTAGGGAAAGCAGGGGACTGTGCCATAGCCCTTCAGCTGGCCCGCTCGGCTGAGACAGTGGGCTGGCAGACCCAGAACTTTGCTGGAGCAGTGGTGGTCCTTGGTTTGGGGGAGGGAGGGGTGGAGAACTTATCCCCTCACTTTTTTATTGATGACCGGAGGGCTACTTTTGAACCCTTCACGGGCTACTGGTAGCCCGCGGTCTACCTGTTGGGCAGGCCTGGTATACAGGTTAGAACCGAACCAGAATAGGAAAGTACGACGCAGAGGAGAGGACACCAACTGCTCATTAAAAACCATGTGACCGCCCGGAAAAAAATATATGCAGGAAATTTAAATATGAAGAAAATCCAGGTATGACTGCAGCCTCTCTTTCCATGTATCTATAACCATGGCAGTAGCTTTTGGACGTTAGGACTTCTGGAGCCTTTAAATGCCGAGCGCAGCTCTGGGTTTTCGAAAAGAACACTGAAGTACAAATAGAGTTGTTGGCCAGCTGTTGGAGCTTTGAGCAACTGGCTAGAAGCCACTATTATTCATGCACCATTGCCCGTCCATTTAGATAGCAGTGGGGGCCCTTTCCAATTTTGGGACATCTCTGCCTATACAAGAGAGACTCCTGCATTAAATCATAAGCACTGGCTTTTGACATAACCTGAGTCGCTGAAATAATAGCAATCCTGGCATTTAAGAAGGGTGGGAAATTCAGTAGCAAAGCCCACCCTTTGCATGTGGAAGGCCACTGGTTCCTTCATTTTGATTATCAAGTAATGAGAAAGGTATCAGGTGGTGGCCTTAGGTCCTTAAGTGTGTTAAAAATATTTTTAAAACAGTCTGCATAAACATAAATACTAAATTTAATATCTGTCTCTGAAATGCCAAGGAAGAAATTATTTAGCAAGGACTATAACATATGTCAGGCCTTATGTGAACCCACAAAAAACAACAACACTAAGCAGCTCCTTTCAGTTCCTGACCCCAAGGTTGGGAAGCACTGCTCTAGACATGTTGGATTATATCTTCTCTCACTACTTTGAAACTGTCAGAACCATGAATGTGTGAATTCATTTGAAATGGGGAAAAAAGAGGCAGGTAGGTGCCATGTTCTTGCCGGTATCTGCCAAATATATTGGGATTAGAGATGGGCACGACTTAGCGGTATTTTTGTTTTCGTTTTCGTTTTTCGTTTTCGTTACGGAAACGAAACGAAAACGAAAATCGGCACCAACCTGGACCGAAAACGGAAACAAAACGACTAATTTCGAGCCAATTTTCGTTTTTCGTTACTGGAAAAGCACTCAATTGAGCTAAATGGGGAGAAACGAAAAAAAATCGTTTTCGTTTTCGTTTTTTCGTTTTCGTTACGTAACGAAATGAAAACGAAAAATTTTGAAATTAGCCCACGAAAACGGAAACGAAACGACTCAGACCCTAGCCGAAAACGAAAACAAAAACGAAACTTTTTTTCTGAGTCGTGCCCATCTCTAATTGGGATTAAAACAACCTCGTATGCTGACCTTGTTCTGGGGGTGCCAGTTTGCAACTGTGCAGCAGGAAACACAGGATGGATCTTCTCATGGGAGGCACAGCGGGGAAACAAATTTACAACTGCTACCTCTGCAGTCATCTACTCCATTTCATTGAGTGAACGAGACAGCTACTCTTTGTATACTGCTGGATTAATTTTAGATACCATATAAATGAAATAGATGAAGGAAAAGAGAAAAGCAATCAGAATAAGAACCCATGAAGTAGTCTACTGGCAAAACCAGGACGGGAAAGATCCAGATGCAATTCCCATCATGTCGTGAAATTCACTGGACCATCTCCTATCTGGCTCCAACTTTTTTACAGGACCCTTTGTATGTAAGAACAATAATCTAGAAGTTGAGTCATGGCAACTGACTTCTTTTCTTCAGAGATCAAAACGTTTCTTTTCTTGAGAGATCAAAATGTTTCGAAGCTCACCCAAGTCAGACTGAGGGAAGTTAGTGGCGAGAGTTCCAATTTATCGTTCACCTTGATTTCATATCACCCTGGTCTGAATAGGCTCATTAGATGGACAGTGGCCTGAATAGGGTTGTTAGATGGTCAATGGCCTGGGGTGTGTGAAAGCCCCACTTATACAATCCTTCCCAACACCCATGAATTATGGGTTGTTAGCTGTGGTCTTGCTGGTGGAGGTGTGAAGTATTCTTGATTTGTTTGGGGACAGTTGAAAGTGCAACTTGATCTGTAGCTGACAAATTGTGCCTGAGGCCCCCCACCTCTGTTGAGAGAGGGGTTTTCAATACACATATGAATTGTTCCCTAACCCCTCTCTCAAACCACTTTTCTTCTCTCTCTAATATGTGTACATTCTCGTCTTTGAATGAGTGCCCTCTGACCTTCAAATGGAGGTACAATGTCCACCTAACAAGCCTATTCAGACCAGGGTGATGTGAAATCAAGGTCAACTATGTTATAAATAACCTCACCTGGATGACTGAGAATCTTCACAGACTATGAACAATAGTATTATGGTTGGGCTTCTGCAAAATGAACACCATCCCTATTGGACAGTGGTGATAATCAGAAGTACAACATCAGTACAGATATGCAGGAACAGGAAGAGAGGGCCCTAAGCATCCATTTAAATAATGTACACAATATATCCTGTATTATTTTAAGATGAAGGTGATTGGATTGCCCAGGAGATAAATTTTCACAGAGAAACAAGCACAGCAGTTCCAGTTCACCGGATGCAAGCAGACTATCCTCAGATACTGCCGTGATTCTGAAAGAAGATGACCAAAGAGCTTGAGGAAATATCCAGAATGCCTAAAAATTTATGAGCAATAATGATCAAAAAGAAATCACACAATGCCAGCAGGCTATTTTGCTGAGCTGCACAGCTAGCCAAAGCTGATTAATAAGTCTTTGTTTTCACAGTGGTTTCGGTCCACAGAGGGATAGAAGTACCATTTTATATTATTTGCCTTCCAACAGTTCATTACATTTCCCTTTCCAAGACCTTATCCAGACAAATAGCTCACGACATGACAAAATGAATCCTGGTGAGCATGCCTAGCTCTACAAAGAGAGAAATGTATATTGGAAAGTTCCTTCATTATTACTACTGATGATGAAGATGATGACATTAGAAATACCCAGGGATGCATCTCTGATATCCCAGGACCAGTCAAGATAGCAGTCAGTAAGACATTACCGATAACAGGGGGTGGTCCAAACAAAATGTAATCACATTCCAATCGCAACCACATATAGCAGAAAATTAGTGTCTTTTACCTTTGTGAAACTAAGCATATATCCACATAACGAGAAGACACAAAATGACTGGCTGGTTGAAACAACCCCTCTGGTGCTATCATGTGTTCTAGATCATGCAGAATTGCAACATGCCTCACACTTTCCAGAAATGTAGAAAAATTACCCCCAGACTCTTGAAGACCAAGGGAAAAAAATCACACTGATGAGAATTAATCAGATATTGGTTTGCATGCCTAATTTAGAATGCCAATGCATCTGATACTTTCACTTGCCTTGGTTTTGCAATGTATTCCCGCAATGCCATCAAACCACAAGGCAGAAACTTTCTGTGACATGCTCAAGATCTCAGATCTCACCTCTGCTGTGGGCACTCCCTCTGGTGGCCGGCAGTGTAGTACTATCATTCCTTCAATTGGAACTTCCTTTCCTTGGGGGTCCTGTTCAAAGTTTTTCCGCAGATCTGTGGAGAAGAACATGTAGGAATTAATGCCACCATTCAAAGGGTTAACCTATGCGCCAAAGACAAGGACTCTTGTGATATCTTCGAGAGGACCACATTTATCATGACACTCCATGCACCGGAAAGAACAACACAGTTGTGGACTATGGACCTGATAGGGTATTACACACAACTAGGAATTTAAAGTTTCATGGTGCAGTGGTTAAATGCCTATACTGCAGGTAAAACCGTACTCACGACCTGGGGTTCAATCCCAGGTAGCCGGCTCATGGTTGACTCAGCCTTCCATCCTTTCGAGGTTGGTAAAATGAGTACCCAGCCTGCTTGGGGCCGGGGGCAATGTGTAGCCTGCATACTGTTATTAAACTGTAAACCAGAGACTCCTTGGATTGGTATGGGGCAGTATATAAGCAGACCACTTTTTATTTTGTTAACCCAGGTGAAAATGCAAAATTTCCAGTGCCTTCCTGCTTGATGAGATAAAGAGATTTTGTTGATATTTGGCATTCTGAGAAACATTTGCAAATAATTCATGGAAGAGATGTTTTGTAGAAGATCAATCCATTGTATTTGGCGTAAAAATGCACTTCTCTTTTCTTTTTAAAATGCTGCTGTCAAAAGAAACATTTGACAAAATCCTGTGACTTACCATGGTAAATCACACTAGGTAACGTCCAGTGAATCAACCGGGATTGAGTGAGCCAACTCCTCAATGAGTTCCATTCATCACAAGGGTCTACTCTAATGGTGACTAAAGTAAGTTGAAGTTTCCATAGGGCCATTTGAATCCACGGAACATATGGAGATGACTTATCAAAATTCCATTGATTGAATGAGCCTGTTCTTATTGTTATTGACTAAGCTAACCAACAGGATTGTGGCCACTGCATGAAAAATCTCCCAAAAGTTGTTAGTCCTCCTTCCCCTCCTCTTCTTCAGATTCACCATATATTCACCCTGGTCTGAAGTAGGACTAACAACTGTTGGGAGATTCTTCACCATATCTGAAGATATGGTGTCTTGATGTGTCGCAACATCTTTTTGCACTGAAGATGAAAAATGTGCAATATGTTTATATTATTAGAATGATGCCAGAGATCATAAGTGGTCAAAAGGAGCTTGTAGAAACCTACTATAGGCACTTTACATATCTGTATGGCTTGCACACAGATATACACTTGAGAAATCACTCTAATGCTGTAATCCAACACTTAGTTACTAGGAAACTAGCTTAATTGGATTTTATGAGTTAGTCATGAACAACCATGTTAGTGCTTCTTTTATGTCTGCAAACTGATTAAACACTTCCTCCACTGCAGAGAAGATGAAGCTGTCAGAATATCCTGTTTTAATATTGCATTTGGATGCCATTCTGAGATAATTTACCTCCCCTAACCTCCCACTCACTTACATATGTTTGTCTTTCTCACTCTTGCTCCAAATCCTTTTTTTTTTTGTAAAGTAATGAAAAGCTGCTTCAGAATTAACAGCAAACAGTAATTCCTAGCAGAAATTAATCTAATTTTACTTCAACTGAATGAAAGCTGGAAGAGGAATAGAGCTAAGTGGTAGAGAACCTGCTTCACATATAACATTAGATTACAGGTGTTATCTAAAGTAGTGAAAGATGTTTGTTTGTCACAGCCTGCCATTTTCCTCAGACAGATATAGTGTGTTTTGTCTTCTTACTGGTTACTAGAACAAAACCATGGGCTTAAACTGAAGATCTGGTTGTCAACCATGTATTGCTGAATGTCTCTGAACATTTTCAAGTCATCCAGATGAGGTTATCTGAGAGCTGAGTCATGGCAACTGGACTTCTTTTCTTGTGAGATTGAAATGGGAGAAAGAGAGAGAGATGGAGGAGGTATTCATTCCACTTAGCATCTAGTTTGATCTGTAGGCTCCAACATTTATGCACTTAATTCTCCTCAATGTGCCCCAAAAGTATTTCTGAAGAAGGAGCTGTCAACCAAGCCGTATGAAAGAACTGGGTATGTTTAGCCTTGAGAAAAGGGAGATATGTTAGCATCCTTCAAATATTTGAGAAGTTGTCACACAGAGGTGGAGCAGTATATATTCTCACTGTTAATAAAATTGTGCCTTTTAAAAAAAACATTTTAGCAACAATAAAAATTGTGATATGGACTGAATCTATGTTCAATTTAAGATTTAAACATAAACTGAGTGATAATAGTCTTAAGATTCCAGAACCAAACTAGCAATTAAAAAAAAAGCAAACAAGGAAACAAACTGTCAAATAAATAGATCAATGCCAAATTTTACATTGGAAGAGTTGTACAGATACCACGGACCACCAGAAAGACCAAAGGGGAAAAAGTGTTGGCAGAGGAATGCATGTGTTCCAGATCAAATAAAGCCTGATTTCTCTCTAGAAGTTAAAGAGAGTGCGAGAGAGACCATCCTAGTTTGAGTGCATCATGAGAAGGCAATACTCGCTGGAAAAGACAATAATCATGAAAAGTTGAGGACAGTAGGAAAACAGAATGAAATGGATTGCCTAAACGGGAAACATGTGCTTTGTTTACAAGATGTGAGTGGAAAACAAGCTTAAATTTATAGGGTCTTCATGACAGAAAAGCGGCATGGCAGGACATAACCAAGGCCCCATCTCTTGTTTCTGTCAACCCATTTCTCCTTGATTACAGAACCACTGGATGATTCTAACCAGATTACCCATTTCCTTTAGCACACGTACAATTAACTCCCCTATACTACTGCAGCAACTTTTTGTTAATAATAAACTGATTCAAACTTTCTTTTTCAAAAGGATGTATTGTACATGACCAGTTTGATGCTGACTGCAGAATGGCACTTAGAGCGTACCCTTCCCTGACCTGTTTGACTTCTGGATGAAGGGCCCAAATTTTGTGAAAATAATAAATAAATAAAATTGATTGCATTTGACACGGATGCCTTCAAAAGGGGATTGGACAGATTCTTGGAGGAGAAGTCCATTACAGGTTACAAACCATAATGGAGATGTGTCATCTCCAGGCTTAAAACCAGGGTACTTCAAGGGCCAGATGCAGGGGAGTGGTATCAGGAGACAAAGTTCTAGTCTCATGCGCTCCCGGACACATTTGGTGGGGACACTGTGAGATACAGGCAGCTGGACTAGATGGGCCTTTGGCCTGATCCAGCACGACTCTTCTTATGTTCTTAAGTTCTTATTAAAATAAAACAAAGTATCTTTGAGACTGACAAAGCTGTTTGGATCAGCAGCGAAACATTTCAGTCTCTCAAGAAAAAGAAGTCCAGTTGCCATGACTCAACTTCCAGATATCTTTGAGAAAGCAAAGATATCTTTAAAATGGAAATGACCAAAGCAGTTGTTTTTATCAAGACTGTGAAAGAGCACCGTCCAGGCCTTCTATGGCATAGAACCTTGCATGGCATAAAGAGAAGTTGATGAATACAGGGATTCCAACAGCAAGTGTTGGTATGGCTGGATAGCCAGATTGATTCGCCTGCTTCAGTAAATTTCTTGCTTGCTTTTCACACTTTCATGTTAGGAAGGAAAATGTCAAGAGCAGGGGGGAAAGTCAATAAAAATTCAATTCTGAATAATAGCCCATCGCAGCCCTGCAAAACTGGAGAATTATCAGCTCATTCAATGTAATTGCACTTAATGCGGTGAAATAAAAAATAATTTACACATTCCGAGCAAACCAGCCAATGAAAAGTCATAGTCATTTATAAAAATCATGAGGCCGATGTGCTGCCTTATTAGTTTACCCAACTGCTCAAGTCAAAGTGGCTCTTTCAAGCAGGCATCTTTAGGGGGTGGGGTGGGGAGGGATGAATAGAAAAATGTGGTTGAATAACCATATCTGACACAAACAGAAAGTGGGGTATTCTAAGGGTGCATAAACATCTCTGTGCTCACCCTGATGGAGGCTTGGGGTTTTTATGGATTTGCACCAAGAAAGTGTATGCAAGTACTCTGATGCCCAGAGGCCATTTGATAGCAGGGCAGCTTAAAAATTCTGTAAATAAATAAAAATATTCTTCAATACCGAAGGGATTTTGTGTTCAAGGATTTTACTCCAACAGAGCCATAACACTAGTATGAATGCTACAATAAACCAGAATTCCTTTGACAGCTGTGTGCTGATGCATGCTGCTAGGTCACAAGCATGGTTTGGTTTGTACATACTGGGACTTCAGTCTCCCCACTAAACCATAGTCAGGTAGGTTTGTTGTTTGCTTCTGACTCTGGTTTATTGTGCTGTACCGTTAGCTTAGTGTGGGCAGAGACCTTGCTGTTTGCTCCACATTTTGTAGGGACTGTTGCCTACAAAGCAAAGCAAAAGCAAAGTGTTCTGCTTATATACCGCCCCATACTACTACAAGTAGTCTCTGGGCGGTTTACAATTTTAATTACAGAGTGCAGGCTACACATTGCCCCCCCAGCAAGCTGGGTACTCATTTTACCGACCTCGGAAGGATGGAAGGCTGAGTGAACCTTGAGCCTGCTACCAGGGATTGAACCCAGGTCGTGAGCACAGTTTTACCTGTAGTACAGGCATTTAACCACTGCGCCACGAGGCTCACACAAGGCAAAGACAACACTTTTAGTATTTGGAAAACTAAGAAAACTTTGTTCTTACTCTGAAAGGGGGAAGGGAAGCAGGTTGTGAATTTTTACCCCAAGCCGCAGGTTTCCCAGGGCTAGATTTTCAAAGCAAAATAGGTGTATAAAAGAAGGAAAGTGACATCTGGGGAACAACATTATCATTCCAAGAAATAGTAATTTTAATCTGAGTCGGTAAACTTGTACATGAAAGCTCACATTAAAATACAGCCATATGTCTTTAAGGTGCTACAGCATTCTTTCTTTCTGTTTTTGGTATGATATGCTAGCATAGACTAACATGGCTCCGTCTTCAAAAACTGTTCCCAGAAAATGACTCAAGAATGATGAAAAAATAGCTTGCTTGTCTATGGACATCAAAGATGGTGTGCAATTTACCAATTAGTAAAGTCTTCTATTCTTTGTTGCTTTCTCTCGTTGTCTTTCTTTCGCAAAAAAATTGTGACATTTTGTCCCATTCGGACAGTTAAATTTTACTGTATTATTTTTTCCATAAATAAATAAAGAAATAAAATTAACATTGTCCCTATCTGTTATTTTCAATCCAATGCAGTTCAATGAAAGGGAAAATTTACTTCCTTTAGTAGTTGTTACTCCCACCTCTCTTAGCTTCTAAATGCCTCTGTCTGCTGACCTGATATTATTTTTCAGTTTATTTCTTCCAATGGGCATTAATTTTCAGTTTGTTTATTCCAAAAAAAAATGTATTTTTTCTCCAGCTGTGTTGCTGTGAACTCATTTACATACCATTGTACATCAAATAACTCCTCTATAAGCCTGTAGTGAACCTATGCACCAATTTATAAAAATATCTACTTTCAAAACAACGGTGGAATGAAAGGAATTATTTAGGGCCCATTGTTATACATTAATGCATATGGCTTTAAGGAATCTTTTTATAAGGTGTGATGTTGATATGTGCGAATATGCAAAAATACCAATATTGTGTTAACATAATAACCAAAAATAGAATGTCCTTTTTTGAGGGAATCTGAAAAAATTCAGGAAATTTGTGCCTTTAGAGTGTTGTTATCATTGTCGCAATTAGCTAAATGACCTCTCTGCCCTTGTTTTGAGTACAGCTATTGGAAACAAGCGAAACACCCACACTTTCCATAAGTAACTAATAAGCAACAGCCAAACAGAAAAGAGAAGTATAAATAATATTTCTTCTTCCTTGTCTCAAAACTAACGGCCACATTTTGGCCTTACAACACCTCTAGTCCTTTGTTCTGGTTGGCTGAATCCAGGTGAGCTAACAGGAGATACCACATCTCCCAAAATGTGGTTTGTGCGTGATGATGTGGTTTGATTTGAAATGCTAATCAAGGACAAACCGATTAATGTGTTCTAAGAAACATGGACAGTTCAGGAACTCGGTGAAGGACCAACAGTTACATTAGGTACTTGGCTGAGAGAGAGAAGGTCCAAACTCAGGTCACAGAATGACCTTTGTCAAGTCCCATGTAAAGAACAGGTTACAGTCTGATATTATTACGACACCCATCAACTACATATTAGGATCGTTGCTACCAGGGCTGTGGAGTCGGAGTCGGAGTCAGAGTCGAGGAGTCGGAGTCGGAGGAAATTTTGGGTACCTGGAGTCGGAGTCGGAGTCGGAAGTACAAAAAAACTTAGGAGTCGAAGTCGGAGTTGGAACATTTATCTACCGACTCCACAGCCCTGGTTGCTACCCCTGATAACATTGAAGCTTCTTAATCCCTCCATCACAATACAATGACTAACACCTACAGTCCTGCATAGGACAAGCTTCCTCTTTCCTACAGTCTCACTCACTCTATACCCCAGAGCACAGAGAGAAACTCCTTGTTCCCTGAGCTTTTTGCCCTCTGAAGATGCCAGCTACCGAGTCTGGTGAAACGTCAGGAAGAAAAACTTCCAGAACACGGCCAAACAGCCAAAAAAGCCCTCACAACAACTATCAGATCCCCACCATGAAAGCATTCGAGAATACATTATTACAGTCCCACCACCACCATTTTGCAGTCCATATACTAAGGTTCTGGTATATCATGGGATATATCATATCATATGAAAGGCAAGCCTCCCCCCGCCCCGGGTTCAGCTGCCTGGGCCTGTTTGGGGCCTCCCACACTTACCTTAGGCCTGGCACTGTCCTGAATGGACCTCTGACAGGCTTCCCAGGCCTGACTGTGCCCCCAGAAGTGGTTTCTGGCGAACCAGAAGTGACTTCCGAAAAAATGGAAGTGCCTTCCAGATCGCCCAAAACCACTTCAGAGGACCATTCAGGGCAGTGCCAGGCTTAAGGTAAGTGTAGGAGGCCCCAGACAGCCCTCCCAGTCCCAACCTGACCCATCATATGCATATCACAGATTTTCCTTTATTGCGGGTTGGGTCGGGTCCCTAATCATCATGATAAGCAGGGGATTACTGTATTTCAGTCAGCCCAGAAAGAAAAGAGGTGGGAGGAATAGTGAGAGTTGTCAACAGGGAAGGATGAGCTTTACCACCTCAACATTTCTCAGGAGGCAGAGAAGGAGGAGGTAGTTCTCGTAGCAGCCAACACTAAAACAGAGGAATCTCTGGCATTAGTTCAAGACAGAAGTGTGACAATGACACAACAGGATGGCAGCCGACACTTCTGAGAAATATGAGAACGTTCCAATGATCTGTCTGAAGAAACAGTAGGCATGAGGCTGTTGAATGGCTCTTCTCCGTTGTGTGACCTGAACCTGAGACCTTGAGGCTGGCATATCATCACAGGCAGCTGATCAATTGAGGGATGAAGCGCCATCACTGTTGGGATCACAAGCTACGGCTGCATGCCAGACCACGCTGCAAAGTACTTTGTACACAGAGATGCATCATAATGAAACTGAAATTTATTATTATGGGGGAAATACCACCGTTTTCTGCCTAATACTGAATAAAACATATTGACATTATCCAAGATCAAAGTTCTGGATGTGCAGTTCAAGAAAAGCCTGTCAAGTCATTATCCCTCTCTCTCTTGAGAAATATAGCAGACACATTATTTAAAATGTTGCTTGCACCATCTGCAAACTTTTATCACTAGTTACATTTCAGTAGGTTTTCAATTTCCATCTTTTTAAGGTTGGCAGGGGGGCATGGCCTTATTTTGACACATGCAGATGTTACTCTAAGCAAAATCCAACTGTCAAATACATTTCAAAGCAAGCTGAAGAGATACTGTAAAATAACAGGAAGATGCCCCCTCAACTTGATTATTTTTCTTCTTCTCTTCCAAGACATAAGCTAAAACTTAGCACTTGCCCCATCTGTCTTCTCTGCAGCAACTTCACTCATAACTTTATTGTGAATGGAATCATTCATCCTTTCCCAGAGTGAAAAGGGTTTGCTGCAGTGACTGAGTAAGAATCTTGATGCTTCTATAATGTTTTCTAAACACGTCACACCAACTGAACTAGATGTGGGGAATGGAACTTGAGTTCCGCTTCAGTGCAACTCTTCAAAAAAACAAAAAAAAACAAAAAAAAACAAAGATTTCCAGAAAAACACTAACTTCTTGGGCTCCAAAGCAGTCACCAGACTACACAATGAGATGGGGAAGTTTACTTTTTTGGGGCTATAAATTCCCAAAGCTGTCAGATCCTGTAAATTTACATACATAGATCTTCTTTGCTGTTTCCGGGGGAGGCTCAATGGTTTCTTCTGTACACAATGCCCTTGAGATGGGCGCAAACTGCTAGTTCGGCAGGGCATGCCAGTTCGTTAATTGGCCAAACAGGTGGTTGACAATTCAGAGCTCTGAAGAGGCAGCAACTGGAGGAGGCAGGACAGGGAAAACAGGCCACACCTTCCATGTGGGCACCTACCAGGGAAGGTGGGTCTTTGAAGCACTGAACACCTGTTTGGCTGATAAGTAAAGCAGCAATTTGTGCCTATCTCTATTCTGCACCAGTGATTCCTAAACAGAAATACTGCTTGCAAATTTTACTTTCAGGTTGCATTCACACCCCTTAAACCATGACACTATGCCAATAGCAGTTTGTAAAAAAAAAATTGCAAGACATCCCATGCATGGGGTTTTATTGTCATATTTTCTGGGAGATATGTCATGTGTTGCAGAATTATTACAATACCTGGGCACAGTGGTATTTTTCCTAGACACAATTCACCCAGAAAAGACAGAAGAAACGACAAGATGTGCAAAACTGTTTTAACTCTTTTGCAGAATGGCATATTTCTTGGGCAGGGTTCATCTGGAAAGGACAGAAGAAATACCAAGCTGCATAGGACTGTTACAGTACCTGTGCAGGATGACATCTTTTCTGTGTACGAAGAATATTAAGGTATTTGGAATCTGACCATTTCTCATGCAGAACAACAGGCCGAAAATGGAGGGGGGGGGGAGTGTTGGTTTTGCAATAAGTCATCTTCTTGGTGTAGAAGGAATTATCAGTAGGAAGTATTAAGATGGTGACAACAAGGAAATCACAGAACCCAAATTTGGAAAGTATTAGCTCAGATACAAATCAGACTCTAACAAACTATAACCCGGCTTCACTTTATGTATGAGCCTGGTCTTTGCGTGCATTTCCACACAATATGTTTGAAAGTAAAGATAGCGCCTACCAGGCTGAGCTCCCAATGTGTCATGTTGTGGCAACTGCTTTTTGATTGGTGTTGCTTCTTTCAACACAGTAAAGCAACATCAGAAGCTGAGGTGCTGCCTGATACATAGCTATTATTAAGGTGCACAGTTTGTGAATTTCAGTAGGCAAGGAGAGACAGGACATATTAAAGAAGAGTTGTCTCTAAGAAATAAGAGGTGGCAACTCTAATTCATCCCCACAAGCATGGACTAATACATAAAAAGTCAAGTCTGGACTTCAAAGAGCTAAGCATTGAAAACACTCAATCTGGAATACTAAGTCTGTTCGTTCTGTTTTCCACCATGTTCATTAAAAAGAAACCCACAGGAAATTCCATCAAATGTATAAAGACATTATTGGCAGGTCTGCCAAAATTCTTACCAATGAGCCCACTGAAATTTGCACCCATCCCTATGATCTTTAACCATGTTCTTCACAGCAGGTGCAAAATGCTCATATTTTGAGAATTGTGAGGAAATGTATAAGACACAGCCCTTAGCCTCTACAGTCAGAATGCACATGGATCAAATAAATCACCACTCCTGAGAAAATGTATTCCCCCGCCCCAACTCTGCTACAAGAAAGCATGTATTTACAAACTTCAGTTTTTGCACATCTGCTTGTCATGAATATCCCCCAGAAGTGTGTATTAATGAAGACAGGAAGTGCTGAAACACCCAGTCCTGAAAAACAATATCTGAAAATGTATTCTTAGACCACGGTCATACCTGCATTTTCTGCGTAGTTTCCTGTCAGCAAACTACGCAGTAAAAGATCGCATGCTAACAAGGAACAGAAGCAAATTCTGCTCCCAGCCGACCATGCACCTTGAACAGCAGTTTCAGCGAAGTTTCCTAAACCACTGCCAGGGGCTGGATTTAGAAACTTCACGCGAAAATGCTTACTTGTTTGCTTCTGTTACAATGACAGGACATTGAAAACACGCAGTAAATTCAGTTTCTCCCCTTTCTACCCAGCTTAAAAGATGGAGCCTTGGAAACTGCAGCCGGAAAGTAGGACAAAATGCATAGTAAGGTTAGGACAGAACCAGAATAGGAAGGTATGACGCAGAGGAGAGGACACCAACTGCTAACTAAAAACCATGTGACCACTCCCCCCAAAAAATACGCAGGAAATTTAAATACGAAGGAAACCCAGGTATGACTTTCTATATTTTATAGCTCGAAAGCACTTACATGCTATGCGGACCGAAGCTTTTCTGCTCTTCGAAGTCCCTAGATGGCTCCAGGCGACACACTGGCACCAGTAGTCTTCTGGCCCATGAAAATCCTCTACTTGCTGCCTCGTCACATTGATGTATGCCTCCCGAAACTTCAAGCCTGAACGGGAAAGATACAGGGAAATTAGCTGATATGAAATAATCTTACTCAGGCATAACACTAAGGTTGGCCAAACCTTTTCATTTTAATTAAACAATTCCATTTTTAATCAAGGGAAAGCTTTAATTACTCTGAAAATAATACATGGCTGCTAATTAAATTTTTACAACCAAGTAGGTCAGGACACATGAGCTGAAAGTGTTTGACTTTAAGAAGGGATTCTCCTAACCTGCTTTTTAAACTTTCTGTAGACCCACCCACTCTCGTTTGGTTTGAATGGAAATGCACACATGTCCAGTAGCAGTCATCAAATAAGCTGTGACTACCTTTCTTGCTGAAATTAGTGGGTCTTATTTGAAAGTGGGCGTGGTCGCACTTAATTTTCAGTAAACTCCGGAGCTGGTGGGGAAACCATTTTAAGCTCCAGAGCTGGGAGCCATTTGCGGCGGAGTTTAGGGGTCGTGTACAAATACCCTTAGTCCGCTGAGCCACCATGCCCCCCTTCCCTGTAGAATGCTCTAAAATGAAGATAATTTGATCAGTCCATGTCAGCAAATAATATAAAGTGCACATGCAAGATCAAACTACCCTCAGTTGCTTTAAAACAGAAGAGCTTTCAGTAACATACTTTGGTACCCCCAAATCCCATTTAGCTCAGAACTGCCTGTATGTTTGTTTGTTTTTCGGGTTTTGTGCAAAATTGCCTGGAGCTTTGGACAAAATTATGCAATTCACTAATACTGGGAAATGTGAGAATTGCAAACAATTGAATGATCAATATTCTGTTTAAGAAGGTGAAGTACTCTATGGGTTATTTATATTTCTTAATAGTCAGGCAATCTGAGCTTGTTATCTGTGAGTGTACGTGTGGGTGTCTTTCTTCTAAAGGGAAAGAAAACTAGGACCATTTTACAAAAAGATTCTAGAGGCCTTCAGAGAAAACAGAACTTTTTTTCAGTTTTCACTGCGGGTGCAGAATATTGAAAAGCTATAAGGATTTCTCAGTCAGGGGTCTCATCATTGTTGAGAGTGCCAGAACTGATTAAAAAAAGAATCATAGGAAGTCTTTCCCACCCTTAATGTGAACATTGTGTTGTTCATATCATAGTGGAGACATTTATTTGTTTTTTATTACATTTCTCCCGAACCTTTCTCATGGCAGAGCAACTCTCAATGTGGCTTACATGTCCAATAAAACAGCAGATCATAACAGCTGATTAAAAGAGATGCAAGAATAGAGCAACGCAACAAATCACTGTCTCCCACATGCATATCAAGCGTGCCTCTGTGAATGTTGGCTTTCTTAAAAGTGTCTCTCCTGAGGAATTTAACAGCCAGAAAGATTAATAATAACACTACAGCCAGTCCCCTTGATAACCAGAGCCTGAAGCCATTTAGAGTTTAAAGATTAAAACCAACACTTTGAATTGTGTCCAGGAAACCCAATGGCAACCTATGCAAGGCTTTCAGTGTCAGGGTCATATGAAAGCTACAAATTATCTCCATTGTACACCAGCAGGCGATCCCGGACACTCTATAGAAGTACA
The DNA here is from genome assembly GCA_023846285.1 of Phrynocephalus versicolor. Lineage (NCBI taxonomy): Eukaryota > Metazoa > Chordata > Lepidosauria > Squamata > Agamidae > Phrynocephalus > Phrynocephalus versicolor. The sequence goes on along the minus strand of JAHTLZ010000327.1, from coordinate 13,806,930 downwards.
TCGGACCCTCGTATAACAAACGGTTTGTAAACAGGCATGTTCAAAGTCAGGCCCCGGGACCAAATGTGGCCCGTTTTCAAATTCTGAGTGGCCCACGGCTTCTTCTCCCCACTGGCTCAGCCTGTCATGCATCCCCACCAGCTGGCCCCTCCCCATACTGGCCGGAGGTGTTAGCTTGCAGTTTTATGGTTTGTCTGCCCTCATGTCCTCTGTCCATCCCGCCAGCCACCTGCCCAGCCTACCCACCCCCAGCTCCATTGCTGCAGCGTCCTCCCCACCTCCTTGCATGTTACAGAGACTTGTCCAAAGTCCGGCCCAGGGGCCAAATGCGGCTGAATGGTTGGCCCCCACACATTTTCACCTCATCAAATCTGGCCCTCCTTGCAAAAAAGTTTGGACACCCCTGGTATAATATAAAATCTGTACAACATAAAAAAAAATCCGGATGGGCACGCATGTGTGTGTGTGTGCGTGCAAGCGTGCATGCTCGCACGCCTTACACATCTCCCACCAAGGTGAGAAGATGGAGGAGGAGGGCGCCGCAGCCACTGCGCTCCTCCTGCCTGCCTGCTTTGCTGCTCGCCTGGCATGCGGCAGCGGAGTTGGCAGAGGGGGTCCCCTTGCCAAGCTTTAGGGAAAAGGAGGACTGTTGGGTGGTGGGAGGGTGCACAGCTTCCTCCTCCTGCTCCCCCTCCAGGTGCCCTCAGATTGCTGCACCCAGGGCAGATGTACCCTTCTTCCCCCCCCCCCGATAAGCCCCTGCTGTTAGTTTGATTTTAGTGGTCAAATAATAGGTTGTTCTTGCTTTCGCATTATCTACAAGAGAATAACCACTGACACACACACACACACTGTCCTCCATCACCATTCTGCGTCTGTGAAAATTATTTTGTGCTTAGTACTTTAAAACAATTTTAAAGCAATGGAAATTAATCAGGAAATACCATTATTAGTCAAAATATGGAGGGAAAGGAAAGTGAGCAGTGTATGAGTTTGCCTAGAACATACATAAAGTGCTCTCTCGCTCTCTCTCTCTCTCTCTCTGTGTGTGTGTGTGTGTGTGTGTGTGTGCGCACATAAAGGGGAGAGGCTGGTTGGGTGTTAAGCCTATGGAGTCTGCACTTTTCCACTTTTTCGTTGCCTTTCTCTGTGATGTAGAAGGAGACAGACTCTCCTATGCCCCAGGTGCAAATGGATAACCGAGTAGCTTTGAGTTTGCTGCAGTTTCTCATGTATGCACGTGGCATGTGCTGCCAAGTCAGAACTGACTTAAAGTAACCCTAATACAGCTTATATGACATGGGATATGTAAGGAGTGGTTGTATCAGTGCTAGAGATGGGCACGAAACGAGCAATTTTTCGTTTTCGTTTTTGTTTTTTCGTTTCGTTACGTAACAAAACGAAAAACGAATTTTTGCCTCCAAATGAAACGAAACGAACAGAAACACCAGAAATTTTGTCGTCCGTTTCGTTTTCGTTACAGCAATGCACTGCATTGTAGAGATGGGAACGAAACGAGCAATTTTTCATTTTCGTTTTCATTTTTTCATTTCGTTACGTAGCGAAACGAAAAATGATTTTTTTGCAAAAAAATTGCGAAAAACGAAAACGAACTGAAACGGACCCCCCTAAATGACAAACGACAAATGAAACACCATTTTTTTGAGTCGTGCCCATCTCTAATCAGTGCCATCCCTCCCAGTAAATTTCTATATCTGAGTGGAGATATGAACTCAGATCTTTTGAGTTCCATTTCATCACTCTACCCATTACTCCACAGAGGGCTATCTCTTGCATCTTGGGGAGTCCTGATTTTTGTTTAAAAAAAAATCTATGCAATGTGTTTTCACTTCATCTTTCTGAAATTCAATGCAATGCACATGATTTTTCTCCCCTCCAACAGTAACACCTCTATGTTACTGTAAGGGGGATTCTTCTGATGTTCTCTTCTTTGATATTCATAGTTTACACCAGTGTTTCCCATCCTTGGCCAACCCAGGTATTTTTGGACTACAGTTCCCAGAAGCCATCACCACCAGTTGTGCTGGCCTGGGTTACTGGAAATTGCAGTCCAAGAACACCTGGGCTATCCACAATTGTAAACCACTGGCTCACAGGGAATGCAAACCTGAGGTCTATGCAGCCGAAAGCCCAACCTTCTCTTCCCCACAGCACAAAGCAAACAGCTCTATATGCCTTCAGCAATGTAAATTATATGGCAAGAACCCATGATCAGTTTGAAGCAGCAGCAATGCATTATGAATGAAAACCCGAGCTGTTTCCCAATACCATATGCAATTCCAATTCACAGTGGTGGCCCGGCCCTTTAAATTATTTTGCAAATTATAAACATCATCCTTTGTCATCCAGCACAGCCTCAAATAATATGGAATTTTTGCCTCTGGTGCTACTGAGCTAATCAGCTTTCTGTACTGCTGAGTGCTTTAGCAGCAGACACACTAATGTTGGTGAAGGGTGAATTATTGCTTGCTCTGTGCGAAACATAAGAAAGCAGTACCAAACTTCATCATTTGTCAGCTTTATTTGTCTAAATGAGAAAAATGCTGACAGCGGTTATTGATGTAATCTTTTTATTTATCAGACAAGGAAACTTTAGTTACTCTTAGCAGGTCTTATCCCACTGGGAAAACTGAAGCCGAAATACTTGATAGAGGCAATTTGAGGCAGGCTCTTTAAAATGTTAAAACAACTATACTTCCACACAAAAATTCTTAACTAGATTTATCTTCATTAGCCCTTTATCAGCCTACCTCCGTCTTTAAGTTCTCTATCAGTCTACCTCAGTCTTTGGCGGTTACTTCACGTCCTTCTTTGTTCCACCGCTAGTTTTGTATCATGACAGCGTCGGTCACGAACACGTGGTTTTGTCCCTGTTTCAGTGTTCCCATGGTCATGATAACTTATCTTGTGACAAGTGTTACCTCACAGTCTTGTACCGCGACAAACACTGAATTTGTCTAGCTTCCTTTTTCCTTTTTGGGGGGCCTTCTCTTTCAATCTTGGGGGGGGGGGAGGAATGTGTCCTGTCTCTCCTTACAGCTCCCTATTGCCTTGGCTTTCATATGTGTTTGTGCATGCATGTTTAAGTTGTAACACTGACATATGAATTAACTTCTTGCTATGGAAATCTGCGATGAGCATGTGCAGCCATAGGTTATTTCCTTTTTTTCCCATATAAAACAAGCATTTTAGGGACTAGGTAAAAGCTGGAAAGGAATGGACACTTGTTCAAAAAACGTGATGCCCAAAACAGTAGGATGTGATGAGCACATAGAACGATGCATAAAACCAATCAATATTAATCTTTCATTGACCTTGACTGCCCTAAAACCTACCAGTAGAAAAGACAATGTCCTGGAACAGAAACTCTTGGATAGGATAAACCAGTGGTTCTCAAACTGTGGGTCCCCAGATGATCCTGGACTGCAACACCCAGAAATCCTGGTCAGTTCAGCTAGTGATGAAGACTTCTGGGAATTGCAGTCCAGGATCATCTGAGGACCCACAGGTTGAGAACCCCTGGGATAAACCAACCAACATTGCAAACCACATGAGACAGATACAGCAAGCCTAAAAAATCAAGCCCCAACAGCAACATTCTTGTACCATTTAGAAAGACTATATTGCCAAAAACAACCCAGAACAGTGGCTAATGGATATGAAAAGCCCAATAGAATTCAGCAGTCCTATCCAACTAAAGAGGACTGATGAACCAATCAGAAAACACCTGAAAGAACAACATTCCAGTACTTGTTATGCAGGGAAGAGAAGTATTGCAAAAAACAAACAACAACAAAAAAACAGCCCAGTGACTTTTGAACAGGAAAGTTGTCCCATTGGACAACAGGGAACAGATGCAACTAGTCACAAATAACCCCCCCCCTGAAAAATATTCCTTGGCCCATTCTAGGCCCTTTATTTATTTATTTATTTAGTTAGTTAGTTAGTTAGTTAGTTAGTTAGTTAGTTAGTTAGTTAGTTAGTTAGTTAGTTAGTTAGTTAGTTAGTTAGTTAGTTAGTTAGTTAGTTTAGTTTATATACCGCACTATCTAGTATCACGGCTACTCTGGCGGTCTATAAGCTACAAACAAATATCAAAATACAAATCATGAATAGTAAACTACACAGTGAATAAACAATACCGCATTATAAAACATAACAACATGGCAGGTCAAATGGAAACAAAACAGAGAGCCAGGTGGCCTAAAGATGAAGCAAGAAAAGATAAAAGCAAATTGATAGAATGAGCCAATACCAAGGGAAAGCCTTTTTTTGTAAAGCCACGTCTTCAGATGTTTCTTGAAGACAGGAAGCGAAAGGGCCAAACAAATCTCAGGAGGAAGTTGGTTCCAAAGACAAGGGGCCACCACTGAAAAAGCCCGATTCCTCGTCAATGACTCACGGGCCTCCTTCAGTGATGGTACCCTCAAATGTCCAGCCTGAGATGATTGGATGCTATAGACGGTACTCTGCAGCAGGAGCCGATCTGACAGATAACAAGGTCCTAAACCAATAGGGCTTTGTATGTCATCATTGGAACCTTGAGCCTAGGTTTCATACTTTGGTCAAGTGACAAACAAGATTAGAATACATAGAGGAGAAATAAAGCATGGTCAATTCGTGGAAATCTGGAAAGCCTTATAATATAGCAATGATTTAACTGAGAAGAAATATGGCTCATGAAATCATCTCCTATAGATTGTTGGTCTGTAATTTTCTAGGATGGAAAGGGAAACCGAGACAAAATGTAATCCCGTTAAACTGTGTAAATAGCTGGTGCCTAAGATGGTAACATATTTAATAAGTAAGATGATTACAATGTAGGTTACTAGGCTATGTTAAAAGATTTCTTTTTTTCTCTTTTCCTTTCTTTTTTTGCTTTTAATGTGGCTTGTCTATTTTTTTAATAAAGAAGAAAAAGAAAACGTATCATACTTTGGAAAAGGGCATGAATAGCAATTTCTGTGTTCAGCTATTGTATTCGGAGATTGAATTGCAAAACATTCTGGGCAATATCAATTTTCTCCTTAGAAAAAGGTACTACTGTGTAATATTTTTCTTACGGATGATTTGGGACTTGCTGCATTGGCTCCATCTGCTCCCAAGTGTATAGTAAGTCTGCATGGTTTATTATTTTATTTATTTTTATTTATTTATTGGATGTTTATACCGCCCATCTGGCAGCGAGGCCACTCCAGGAGGTTTATACTATTTGGAAGCTTCCCTTCTCATCTATTGTGTTACATTCTGGTGGTTTGGGGTTAATAAAGGGTTAACAAAGATTGATCTTGAGATCCAACATATTTGAGGTGTAATATATTATCCTCTAGAGATGGGCACGAAACGAGCAATTTTTCATTTTCGTTTTCATTTTTTCATTTCGTTATGTAACGAAAACAAAAACAATTTTTTTAACGAAAACGAAAATGAAAAATTTTGCCATGTTTTCGTTTTCGTTGTGGCAAATAGATTGAACTGAAAAGAATGCTAACGAAACAGAAATTTTTGTTTTGTTTTCATTTTTTGTTTTCATTACATAACAAAAACAAAAACAAAAAATTTGCAAAAACCAATGAAAAACGAAAACGAACTGAAACGGACCCCCTAAACGACAAACGACAAATGAAACACCTTTTTTTGAGTCGTGCCCATCTCTATTATCCTCTTCTGTGTCCATCACATTCCTCCATTCCATTTTTTCAATAATATTCCAATGAAATCAATAGATTCAGATGATCTTCAAGAGAAGATTGAAGACTTGGTTATTTCAATCTGCTTTTCTGGGTTATTAACTGTTATGTGGCCTTATTGATTTAGTTATCTAATCTCGTCCGCCATTAGCTTAACTTATTTCCCTTTGATTTTTATGAATGTTGTTTTAGTTATGTTGTCATTTGTAATATCTTTGCTTATTTATTATATTTGTGTATTTGCATTTTGTAATCAGTTTGTTTTATGTTGTAAACTGCCCAGAGTGGCTTTCTGCCAGATGGGTGGTATATAAACTGAATAAATAAATAAATAAATAAATAAATAAATAAATAAATAAATAAAT